>OZ023209.1:55597091-56022091 GCA_963995525.1 Escarpia spicata
TCTCCCTCTTCCTCTCCCTCCCCTTCTATCTCTCCCTCCCCCTTCTCCCTTTCTTTCTCTCTCTCTCTCTCTCTCTCTCTCTCTCCTCTCTCTCTCTCTCTCTCCCTCCCTCCCTCCCTATCTATCTCTCCCTCCCTCTCTCTCTATCTCTCCCTCGCCTGAGAGAACGTGGGTTCGAATCCTGTGCGGCGGTGTCGAACCTTGGGTAAGTTCGTTTACTCTACATTTCTTCAGTTCAGTTCAGTTTTTATGGCCGTTTTTTATCTCCATAATATGTTCGTCTTGTTCCTTCTCTGACTCTTGTCTTTCATTTTATCTAATTAGTTTCCTTTTGTGTATATATCATTGTTCTTGCGTGCGTGCGTGCGTGCGTGCGTGCGTGCGTGCGTGCGTGCGTGCGTGCGTCGACGTGTTTGTCCCAGTGTTCCTGTTTGTTTGTCTTTCATCCAGTCGCTCTTCCTCGTGTGTCTCCCACGACGACATTAACGGCTGACGTCATAACTAAACACGTCTTTGTAGTTACCGAAATATACTCTCATTAGGTCGTGCAAATGGGATTGCCTACAACGTGACTAGCTGCAAATCATTTGCGAATGGATATGATTCCCTGCACGTCGCTCATCAACAAAGGAGAAATAGGCAATGCACACGTAAACATGTTCTGTTTCGAGATGTACTATTATTGTTGTTATGGCTCTGTCAGTATATGTATGCGTGCGTGCGTGTGTGTGCGTGTGTGTGCGTGTGTGTGTGTGTGTGCGTGCGTACCTGTGTGTGTGTGTGTGTGGGTGCGTGCGTGTGCGTGCGTGTGCGTGCGTGTGTGTGAGTGTGTGTGTGTGTGAGTGCGTGCGTGCGTGCGTGTATGTGCGTGTGTGAGTGTGTGAGTGTGTGAGTGCGTGCGTGCGTGTGCGTGTGTGTGCGTGCGTGTACGTGCGAGTGTGTGTGCGTGTGTGCGTGTGTGCGTGTGTGCGTGTGTGCGTGTGTGCGTGTATGAGTGCGTGCGTGCGTGTGTGTATGTGTGTGTGTGTGCGTGTGTGTGCGTGCGTGTGTGTGTGTGCGTGCGTGCGTGCTTGCGTGTGTGCGTGCGTGCGTGTGTGTGTGAGTGTGTGTGTGCCGTGAGAAAGAAATGTCAAATAGTTGCCGAAACGATTAGTTAACAGAAATAAACGGACAGCACATAATCGTTTCGGCAACTGATTGACGTTGTGAGGAATAACAAAACGATGTAATATTGCGTTATGTTAGCACCTACCATCCGCGCTCAGGGCGTTGGTGATCACAATCTACGTTGCACGAATATTTCACAAGTCAGTAAATCCGTCGACTAGGCAGCCCACATTAAGACACGGTAACTTCGTTAACGGTGCCTTTGCGGCCGTTTTTAGTTCCACGTCTTCATTGCCGTCAGTGACAAACTCGCGGGTACCATCTCACTTGTATTTAGTCAGTCGTACAGAACGAGATAGAGCCGGATGTCGCCGCAGGACGAGGTCTCCGTCGACACCCAAGTTTCACCCGTGCGAAGCTATACAAGAAGCGCGCGCCTACAGAAACCGAGTCTCGCCACGGCACAGTCTGCCGACTACGACTCGTCGACGGCACCGACCCGAACTCTGCGCAGGTATGGCAAACAGTAATCGATTTATTGACTGCGATGGCACGACTGCGCGTTGGGAGTGAGTTGTCGTCACGTCGTCACGATCAACACCGAACATTCACAGCTTGCGTCATTTGGTAGCAGCCTTGGTAGGATTGGCATCTCTTCGCTGTACATGCATTGGAGTGGGCAGGATGTCGCTACAGAACAATTAGGAACTGCTTGGACAGGGAAATGTCGATGGAAGTTGGATTGGACCATATTCTCGTATTTGGTCAAACACCTTTATAGGTATAAACGTAAGTATGCATAGCTACATTGTAACATGCATAACCATCTTAAAAGGAGAGAGTTGGGACACAGAGAGAGGGAGAGGGAAGGAATGAGGGGGAGGTGGAGAGGGAAATGCGATCGAGGAGGAGAGGAAGAAGGAGAGATAGAGAGAAAGAGAGCGAGAGAGCGAGAGAGCGAGAGAGCGAGAGAGCGAGAGAGCGAGTGTGCGAGTGAGCGAGAGAGCGATAGAGCGAGAGAGCGAGAGAGGGGGTACGAACCATCTGTCTAGTAACGTATTCAGGAAATTCATACTTGTAAACGGTGATCATAAATATTTTATTTCAAGAAGGCATACTGCCTCAAAGTATACGTCAACCGCCGACACAGAAATAAACGGACAGCGCACAATCGCTGAGGCAGTCAGACAAACAATGAGGCAGCAACCTATGAAACGTTGTATTATTTTGCTAAAACAATCTGTTTTTTCAACAAATTATTTAGGCAGTTTGATAAGAATGTGTTATAAATACGACACAACTGTTTAGTGCAAGCAACCCCATAGCAGATCAATACAAATATATTTCAAGTCAGTCTATTGTAAAAATGTTGTAACTAAACAATTATTGCAACTAAACAATGCAACTTTTTGGATGAGTTACGACAGTGTCTGCGTTAGATCAAAAGTTTATTTTTATGGGTGACTGTAGCAGAGTTTGGCAGATATAAAGTACATCAGTTTAATTAAATACGGATCCACCGATAACTGAGCAGATGGTTAGGGCCTACAAACGGTAATTTCTTATATTAAAAAAAGTAATGACACCGTGTTATGTAACAAATTACTGTTGTAAACGCCAGTGTCAATATACATACATATAATATAATTAACATATCACAAGGATGGTCCACGTGTGTCTTGTTTATAATATGAAACAATTAATCAGACAGAAAGTTAGTTACTCATGCAATACATAACGGTAAATCGCAGTAACGGTATTTTCATTTGACAATGCTAACTGCTACTACTCTTGAAGCAATTAGCACACTTGAGGACATTAACGACTCATCTACGCTGACCGGAAGTATGATCGCATCTACATACAATGTAGTTACTGTGTCAGCACGACACACTTAGAACGATGTGATATAGTAGTTATGCTATCACCTATAATTATTTATGTACACACATATACCTGTCATCACCCTTATTTTATTTCCCCAAGGTCGACGTCTCTAGCCGTGATAGTGACACGATAATACAATATGTGGCACTGGAATGTCTATATCGTTCTTGTTTTCACTGTCTATGTTGCATGGCCATAGACATGTTCTCCGGGATACGTGGGTGAATATGGTATGGCGCGCATTGCGCCTTCCGGAAATGACGATGTAAGTTAAACAAAAGTTGTTAGACTGTCAACATAGCACACTAAATTGCGTGCAAGGCCGTTTCGCTACGTCTGCACAATTCTTCTTAGTGTTTAGACTAGACCGATACATCAGCACATGTAGAATACTATTCCCTAATGTGGAATCTAGTCGGGTGAAAGGGCTACAGTTTCCTCGTGCATCACACCCAGCTATAACAGTAGACGTCACATCCTCTCGATGATGTAGTTCCGGTTCCGGTTCCGCGAGATTTCTGAACATGATCATTGTGGCAGAGACGAATCAATAAAAATCTAATAATGCAATTCGGGTATATTAGCCATGTTTCGTTTTCTGGTTCCACTACACAGACTCGTGGAACTCCTAACTGCATTACATGCTATTGCCTAGTATTGTTTAAATGTTAATGTGTGTACCTAAAGAAAGAACGGGTCACCATCCGATTCGATCTGTCAGGTTCGCGATATTAATTTCCTGCATTATCCCAATAGCGTTGACGTCACTGCGCACGGAGTTTTCCTCGACACATATAATAAATACGGCCCTGGAGACGGCCTTTTTGGGTTCACGTAAACATGCTTTGATCTAGCATTTCTGGTACACGTACATTTAATTACGCGGTACAAAGCATCGTAGGCGAGACTGTGTACCACCTATACATTTATGTACAAACGAATTTAGTTAAACCGACGATGTGAACTTGTATGCTAGGACGGACGACGAGGATCACGTGCCAAGGAGTCTGGTCGTTTCTTCAAGAGGTCGTGTTGTCGTGTGCTGTTTCTGACGGTTATCTGTAACGAGTCAGAGGTGGAATGTATAACAAACGTCCAAAACAAAACTCAGTCTTGTCAAACACAGTCTTATCAAACAATAAAGATAAATCTATATAAAAATACATTCATTAATATCATAACGTACAATATACTATAATGACCAACGCACATCAATCACACATCATTATAAACAAGAACAATATTATGTACTTTGACCATGACACATCTTTAAATTATGTGTGAGTTTTGAACTAATGTGGACGAATAGCTTTTGCACTCGATGCAAACACGTGTTATTGGAACGGAAACGAAACCTGAATCGCTAACTTTGGGACAGTGCGAGTATATCTCCTCGCTGGCGCCAACGTCCACGCGCCTCTTTCTGCGTTAATTCGCTTTCTTGAACCATTGGCTTCTCATCTCCCGATTCACAACGTATTTGAAAAAACAAAAAGGTAGTTATTTAGACTTATTTTACTTTTTTCATGAGACAGATTGTGTTGTCATTCATACTTCATGTGGTTCCACTTTGGATTTATATTAAAAGTAGTAGGCTCCATCAGTTGCTTGCAAAGTCGTAATTGGCGTCAGCAGAAACTGAATGGTCGTGGGAACGAGTTGAAGGTTCGATATACTGTAATGGTACCAATACTTGTCTTTGGCTTTGCTTTGTTGCTACACATAGTATAGAATATGATATATAAACTTAACTCGGCGTTCGCGTCAGAAACAAATAATATAAACATAAAACAAGACGAACTAAAAGGACTTACTTTCTATCCAAAATGTCGGGATACAGACGGCGAGGCCAAGTATGACAAGGATGACGAGTACGAGCAGGAAGACAAGACTGCGACTCATCGTTCGTTTTTGTGCCGACAACGGCAGCTTGCTCTGAGACTTGTAGAAACTCCACCAGGTGACGCCATTGTAGCTGGCGAACGCAGTGCCGTTGGGTTGGCAGCGCTCACGCGGTGTCATCACGAACGTGCAGGTAGCGACCTCTAGTGCCATTTCATGAGCCGTCAGTCGCGGCGCGACCTCGCTGAATTCCGAGTCGGTCGCCTCGCTGATGATGTCCGAGCTCCATTGACATCCGGCGACACCGTTTGCTTCCGGGGCGGCGGATGGCAGATGCTGGTGGGCAGGGGAAGGGGTCAGCGACGGGGAGCCTCCCTCCATCCCGTCCAGGTTCGAATACTACAACGAATGCATCACGCAGTTTGAAAGTAACGAACAGTGCAATCGCTTCCAATCATGTACAGTCTTGTTCCCCCCTCGTCTCTCCTCACCCCCTTCCCTCTAAGCCCTCGATCTCTCATCTCTGCCTGCCTGCCTGCCTGCCTGCCTGCCTGCCTGCCTGCCTGCCTGCCTGCCTGCCTGCCTGCCTGCCTGCCTGCCTGTCTCTCTGCCACTCTGCCACTCTGCCTGCCTGCCTGCCTGCCTGCCTGCCTGCCTGCCTGCCTGCCTGCCTGCCTGCCTGCCTGCCTGCCTGCCTGCCTGCCTGCCTGCCAGTGACAATGATATATATACATATATATATCATTATATAATTATTAGCAGGTAATCCTTGAAATGTACGAAATAGTACAGGTGGCTTCTGTGAGAGCGGCAAGTCTCAGCCTTAACGGGGGTATCCGGGCCCCTTCCACTGATTTTATTTACATTCATACGTTATTACTTATACTTATATACTCAATTCTTTTGTGATTATATAATTATTTGGGCAAAAAAAACATCACCTCCTCACTCTATCTCCCCTCTCTGCCCCTCTCCTGGTTTGATTTCTCCACCTCTCCTCCTTTCTCTTCTGAGCTGATTGACGGAAGGCTTCCGAACAAACTGGACAACTAGGCCGATGTTTGTTAAAGAATGCAGTACATGTATTGCCGCACACAGCAGAACACAACTGGACCATTTCCGACGCATACAAATCGTCGACTATGTATAATGATAATAAATAATCATCATCACTAGTACTTCAAGTCGTTACGTTTGTTGTCGCACTTAAACACAGTCCAACGAGGTGAGAAGTAAGACAATACGGAAGAGAAGACGAACCCCAAAACAGCCACGACCGCACCGTTGTCAGTGAGAACAATAGGTCGCTTGGGTCGTTTATTTTCCGACATTGACAAGACAACCATGCTCCAACACGGATAACAAGGTAACTGTATAAGAACGTTAGGAAACAACTAATCACTAATGTCATCTTCACGGTTTTTTGTTTTGTTAATGTATGTTAATGTGTATCGCCGATATGCTTTCCCACGCCCACATGTATTATACAAATAAAAAGATGAGTATAATGATAAACACATTACCAAACGCAGCACATTACGTTCTCTTGCGTAGCGTTCAATTAATGACTTGTGAAAAACAAGCATCTTACATAAGTACGTTTCGTAGACAGGTGATATATATATATATATATATATATCTTGTATCTATCTTTGTTTTGTAGTCATGCTTTTGGGTTAGATCACAGATCTCCACCATCTTGCGACAGTGTGACTTTCTGTGTCATGTTGTATGTTCCGAATGTTAAGTATATAACAATAAGTTATGGTGCTACTAGTAATTGAAATTTGTAGCCTACATATACACAAAGTCGCTGCCGAAAGTGATAAGTCGCGGTAAATAGCATCCTCTTCGGTGGAGGGGGCGCAGTGTTATTTACAGTAGTTCCATGGGGGTCTTCGGCAAACGTGTAAAACTATTTTAGTGTAGCACATTAATGTGTGTGAAAGCTGCAGGTGTCAGCTATTGTGGGGCCTTCATTTGGGGAACCCTGCATGCAATTACTATTAAATGCAACTATAAAAATCACACTAACGATACTTGTGATTACACAGTAAACGCCACTGTGTATCGGCTTTCATTCATTGGGAACTAACTCTGGAAGAACAGAGTGCGATTGTTGAAGTATAGGCTAACAGAAAACAAACGGGACACCATGTGAACAATAGTGGGATGTTGGGGTATTGCAGAAACCCAGTGGGATGTTGGGACTGTGTGGAATTGTGATGGAAGGTCGGGACAGGGTTTGTGATTGTTTTGTGTAATATACCTATTGTCCGACGGAACAAATATTCCAAACAAACTAGTTCATACTGATACAGACCACACACCATGCAAGCACGCACACATGTACGCACACACGCACGCACACACGTTTGTGCAATTAAAGGGTGGTCATGAATTACGAAAGAGCGTTCACACTTTGCACCTTTCACCCCTATCTAAACCCTGGCCCACACACTATGAGACAATGTAATTCTTAGGTGTGATCTCCCCGTCATTGAGAACAAAACATGCAAGTGCGTAACGGGTGTTGGTTGACAAGAACGGCTCATGTGTCAGTACAATTGAGACTGATGGCTATTACCAAGATTCACTGTCGTTAGACGGCCTGTTGGTAATGGACTCATGACCTCAGTTGTGCTCCAGCAGTGACCAAACGCTACCTGTTGGGACACGGCGTTTCTCCTAACATTGCCTAATATTATTTGTGCCGTTATTCGTTACAGTTTGGTTCACTTGATTAATTGATGTCAGTATACGACAACGTATACTTAGCCTTTTAAGTCTTAGCTGCTACAAGTACACACAGGCCAAACCGTCAATCCGCCCTGATATAAATAATTTACTTCCTGGTTCAATCGAATACCATATCGACTTCTCTGAGAAACATTTAACTACGCTGCGATTACTACGTGAAGACAATATGTCCACACCTGTCTATAGCCAGAATGAGGTCACAAGTACGCGAACAACAACACTGTGGTTCTTGTCCGCGTACTTCGTACTCCGTCTCCGGACACCAGTAGAGCGCGGTGGCGCAGTGCTTATCGCATCAGACTCTCCATCGAGAGAACCCGGGTTCGAATCCTGTTGTTGGTCATTTCAACCCTTGAGCATGTTTGTTCACTCCACGTTGTTCCAGTTCACTCAGCTGTATGGACGAGTACCTGACTGTGGACAGTGGTACGAATGTGTGTACGACTAGTTTTCGCGCATTAATTGCAGCGTGGCTAATTACTTCCCAGAGAAGTCGAGATGGTGTTTGATTGAACAAATCTGCTAGGGAGTGAAGTGTAAAGCAAAAATCGGCCCTGTGAGCAGTATGAAATTAGATAAAAGGCAATCATGATTCATGAGTTAATATATTAACTCCTTACTTCATTCGCCCCTTGTATATATAGTCAGACATTTAATTAACTTATTTATGTTTAAGAGATACACTAGAATGGAACAATAAACTAAGGATAACCTTTATCAAAACAGTATTTTGATCTTTTAACACTCGTTCGCATAGTGACGCCCTCTTGAGAAGGATGGGTCACCACTCAATTATTTCAGGTAGTAGAAAGGTCCTCAGGAAAAACTTAGTATATCGCAAATACGTTAGTGTATAAATACATCTAAATACCTATTGTTGTGTTATTTTATATAATATATTGCTTATTGGTAGATGAGAGCGCCCGGGAGGAGATACTGTTACAAAGCTCAAAGGTTATTACATTAATAATATGTAGATTACATATTGACACTTGGAAATAAGTAAACCAGTATAACATCGACCGTTCATTAAACATGCCTTACTTTCATTAGTATATATGTATGTATATACCACATTGTCGAGTGTGTATTTGTTGGGAAGGTGAGTGCTTGTATAGATTCGGTCGAGGTAAAGGTTAAGGTTTTGGCTAGGCGTCAACAATACAAACTCGACCTCTCTCCTGTATCATGTTACATCACCTTTCAGTGAAATAGTACGCAATATAATTATTTAATACATTTTACAATAAACGTTTAAAACAGTAAACGAACGAATAAAAAGGGTAGATGGTCGGTGAATCGGTGGTTCTCTCAAAAGGCCTGCGTCGAGTCTGATGGGGTAAACATTATTGCAAGAATCGGTTTCATACGGGACCTTACATGGTCGATTCACACACACGCATGGACGCAAACACGCACGCACACGGAAACACGCACGCACACGCATATTGGTTTAGGGTTGTACCATAGTTGCGCGATCTTTCGTGACACGGCAACCCGCTGGCTGTTGTTACACGGGTCGGTTGTTTCCTAATGCAGTGCACCAATGTCACCACCAACAGAACAACAATGAACACGCTGTAAGTCAGCCATATCAAATTAGTTAGTATAACACCTATGTGTTGATGACCTACAGTAGATATCACATGTGGCATCATGACAGGTTACATATGAGTTCTGACTGGTCTGATGCATGTCAAATTGAACGTGTTCGATGTAGCAGGTAAACTTCGGAACCAAACGGTCAGGCATCATGTCATGTTCAATGGAGAAAGTATACTACATGAACAGATGACCTGTTATCACGTCATTTCCATGTGAAAGGTATACTACAGGAACAGACGATCAGGCATCACGTCATATCCCCTGTGAAAGACATACTACGGGACCAGACGATTTGGTATCAGGTCATGTTCCGTGTGGAAGGTACACCATAAGATCAAACGGCCGGGTACCACGTCATCTTCCTTGTGGAATGTATTCTATAGACGGTCATGAATCCTATCATGGTGAGTTGACATTGTATACTACATGTTCAGACGGCCAGGTATTACGTAATTCCCATGTAGCGGGTATAGCCTACTACAGGACCTGACGACCAGGTATCATGTCAACTTTTGTTGTTCTCCTCTTGTGTCCATGTCTGTCAGGACTCAGAAGTGAGGCCTGCCTCGATTCCGCTCCTCGATTTATGTTATCTTTTTTCTTCAAGTTTTGTGTGGAAGGTACATTACAAGATCAGACGGTCTGGTATCACGTCCTTTTCTGTATGAAAGATATACTACGTGGCGAGACGGCCAGGTTTCGCGTCATGTTCTGTGTGAAAGGTATATTATAAGATCAGATGGATATGTATCACGTCTTATTCCGTATAAAAGGTATACTATAAGATCAGACGGCCAGGTATCGCATCGTGTTCCGTATGAAAGGGATATTACTGAACCAGTCGGCCAGATATCACATCACTTCCCGTGTGAAAGGTATACTACAGAACCAGATGGTCAGGTATCACGTCATGTTCCATGGCGATGGTAGACTACATGATCAGACGGCCAGGTATTACGTCATGTGCCATGGAGATGGTAGACTACCTGATCAGACGGCCAGGTATTACGTCATGTGCCATGTTGCAGGTAAAGCCTACTACCGGATCAGACGGCTAGGTGTCAGGTTTTATATCAGACATCTTGGTTTAGTGCATACCGTAAAATAAAAAAACCTCAGTAGCATATGAAACCTTTGTTTGGGATTGTATCGTAGCATATGAAACCTTTATTTCATAGACGAACAAAGAAATAGTCAAACGGAAGAAGCTATCATGTGCTGCCCTTTGTTGGGATCATTATAAACGGTCTAGTGCAGCTTTAAAACAACTGTTGCCGAGTATCTAGTAATCGGTACTGTTGTGTCCTATCGCACTGGGTTGACAAGTGTTAGTACGTAAGTGTTGTCTTATTGGATAGACTTCCGTCATGAACGATCGGGCGTGGCGTACACAATAACTCAAGTTACCTCACAGTGTGTTTGGGTCGCGCCGCCGTTGCTTGGTACAGCTCATAAACATTGCCAACTGATCGATGTGACACCCACATTTCGAATATTTCACGAAGGTGGCAAACTAACGTATCGTGCTTATAAATACCACAAATCGTTCTATTTATGAATGGCATGCTATATTTAACGTTGAACGTTGAATCATACATAGTTCAGTTTAATTTTTATAAATCGACTCATGTCCTGTGAATGTCACGGAAAGATCGACTTGTAATATTACGATGCATATTTACATAACGTGAATATGTTTTGTGGTTGCTATGATAGAGCACGTTGTCAGCATTAATATATTTCACGTAACATTAACTACAAATATTACTACAATGCGTTACAAATAGTCTATCAAAAGTATAACATTTAAAATGTAAAACATGTAATAGCAAATGCTGACATGCTGTGACTAAAAACGAAATAACGCTCATTATTTGCATGAATGAAGATCGAAGTCACCCAATAAAGTTTTTAGAGTAGGCTACGTGCTAGGTGCCTTCTCCCCCATTTTAATCGTGGAATGTCGTTATTATTATAATTTACAGTACCCAATTTTCTTCCCTTTTATGGTCAGTCGATTTTTATTATCTTTGAAGCGTTCGTCTTGGCTTTTGTTGATACTCATGGTTCAGAAGAATATAAATGTATTAGTCAATAAGCAGAAGAATGTTTATTTCCACAACTTTCAATCCCAAAGACCGCTATATAAAAAAAACTATTAACGTACATTTCGCTGGCAACTATTAATACATGCAATGTAATGTCAAACCGCTTACAATCAGACTTGCGTGGACAAGATGAATTGGCGAAATTATACATCAGTTCAAAATCGTTCATAATAGTTTCATATACCACGTCATCAACTATGGAAGGCTTTCATTATAAAGGATTTGCTGTGTAGAGGTAACGGGTATTATAATATTCGATTCTACACCTGCTCTTCTTATCTATAGAAACACTGACATACGTCATCGAGTAGGAGAGGTGTGTTGGCCGTTGTGGGACACAAATATCTCTTCCCACAGCACCCTCTTCAAGCTCACTAAAAACCAACTGCGCCTCCATCAGACTCACTGAAAACTTCCAACTGCACCTCATCAGATCCATCAAAAACTTCCAACTGCACCCCGTTAGATCCATCAAAAACATCCAACTGCACCCCGTCAGATCCATCAAAAACTTCCAACTGCACCTCGTCAGATCCATCAAAAACATCCAACTGCACCCCGTCAGATCCATCAAAAACGTCCAACTGCACCCTGTCAGATCCATCAAAAACATCCAACTGCACCCCGTCAGATCCATCAAAAACATCCAACTGCACCCCGTCAGATCCATCAAAAACTTCCAACTGCACCCCACCAGATCCATTAAAAACTTCCAACTGCACCACGTCAGATCCATCAAAAACATCCAACTGCACCCCGTCAGATCCATCAAAAACATCCAACTGCACCCCGTCAGATCCATCAAAAACGTCCAACTGCACCCTGTCAGATCCATCAAAAACATCCAACTGCACCCCGTCAGATCCATCAAAAATCTCCAACTGCACCCCTTCTAGCTCACTAAAAACTCCAACTGCTCTTCAGGCTCACTAAAACCTCCAACTGCTCTCCACGCTCACTAAAACCTCTAACTGCTCTTCAGGCTCACTAAAACCTCCAACTGCTCTTCAGGCTCACTAAAACCTTCACTGATCTTCAGGCTCACTTAAACCTCCAAATGCACCCTTTCGAGGTCATCAAAAACCTACAATTTGTCTATTCAAGCGGAATTATGTTGCCTCAAGTGGAACACACACACACATACACACACACACACACACACACACACGCACGCACACACACACACACGCACACACACGCACACACACACACACGCACGCACACACACGCACACACACGCACACACACACACACACAAGCGGGATTATTATGCCTCAAGTGGAACTGTTATCCCAGTGGGGGTGCGTTTGCATCATCGCTCTCCAGTCTACTGGTCTACATTAGGGTATACGACGGAACCACATTAATCCGGATACTTTGAATCCGGGTGCACGTGTCCGGATTAGGCCTAATGAGTTTGACGGATCAACAAATAATGTTCATAACGGGGTGTATTAGCATTTGGAAATTGTGTTCCCGGAAATGATGTTCGGATGCCAAGGTTTCCGGATTATCGGGGTCCGGATTAATGCAGGTCCAGTATATGTTGATTCTAGTGTAGACCCCCACACGAGGACGTCATACAACTTAGAGTGCGATACAGCGATGGCCTGTGAAAGCTATTTGCGTTGGCCACGGTACATGCCCGCATGAGCGCTGTGGTGGGTTAGCCGTCGTCTGAAAGCAGTAAACGCACACTCACCTCGAGTCGAGATCCCATGCTGGCCGTTCGAGAGACGTCAACACGTCACCCTACTGCCCTACACCGGCTCCAGCACCGGCCACGGCAGCGACATCAGTAACAACAACAACGATAGATCTATAAGGGCTCCACGCTGTCGCGATGTCTTGTCGTAACTTGCGCGAGCGACCTGTCAAACTGCAACGGCGTACAGCCGACGGGATTGCGTCATACAGGCTGTGAACACGCGTGCGCACGCACGTAAACACCACCACTGCTGAGCGAATTCGTCTGGGCTAAATTGTTTCGTGAAAGGCATTAATCCGACGTGAGGAGGTGTAGCGTATCTGAGTACGTTGAGCAGGCGGACATGATCGGTGTCTGTCGTTCGTCGTATCTCCCGTAGGTAATAGTAACCCGTGACCTTAGTGAGCAACGTTTGTGTTCGGACCAAAGCAAGCGTGTCGGCTGAGCGAGGGTGCAGACGCTAAGTTGTTCCACAATAACAACTGCAACTCCGTTCCCAGGGATCGTATCAAATAGTTCGATCTACTTTTCAAACGTCGCACGCACGCACACGCACATGCACATGCACAAACACACACACACTCATACACGCACGCACGCACGCTCGGTTACACACACGGACGCTCACATGCACGCATACACGCAAGCACACACACACGCGGATGCGCGCGCACACACATTTTTATTATCATAAAAATCACTTACATATAAAAAACAGTGCAAGCGTTGGTGATTAAATAGAAGACACAAGTTAGAATAAAAACGTGTTTGTTAAAGGCATTATTGGCCATATTTGTACCAAGATTGTCGCGAATGTTTGCATAGTAAATGTGAATGATACGCATACTATATAAACGTATAATAACGTAAATAACGGTGTAGTAAATTATAATCTCACTGAACCTACTCGATATAAATGATTGCCTCGCTCCCTCGTCGCTGCAAGTCGCATATATCAAACATCGCCAAAACAACGGTGTAATAAATTACCAATTAAACCACACGTGTAGATCCTCCAGACCCTCAGTTGTTCTACCATTGAGACCCTTTTCGGAATGAAGTAAGCATCTGTATCATGACTGAAACAGATATAGTACAGCGGTCTCAAGATTTCCCCACACGTCCAAACAGGACAATCTTTGTGACGCTACGCGTGGCTGACTCTTCACGTCTGGCTGATTTCGACGACCTGCCATCTAGCGGAGTCGCGTAAAGGTGTGTTCCTAATTTCCTATATACAGTGTAGTATCGGTGTCTAGTTCGTAAGGCTGGTCAGAGCGCTTTACACATAAATCTCTAGCAGATTTGTTCAGTCGAACACCATCTTGACTTGTGTAAGAAGCATTCAGCCACGCTGTAATTATCTCACGAAGATCATTTGTACACAGATAGCCACAACTGTTTATAGTCCGGTAATAATAATAATAATTATTATTTATTCTTACATAGCGCCCCATCCAGATAATTGTTCGGGACGCTTTACAGGTTAATGCAAATAAATAAATAAATAACATCACACGATATATAGTTAAAATACTATGCAATCATTACTACTAAATAAATTCAACCATACTTTCTTAAAATATATAAATAAACACAACTATGCAAGCTATTAAAACAATACAATATATTAATTATAATACTAAATTAATTAAAATAAAGGTATCAATAATTATGATCATCGATCATCGACTATTAAAATAATGTGTGAAAAGATGCGTCTTCAGTGCCACTTTAAACTGATTGACACTAGTGCATTGGCGCACTGTGAGTGGTAGTTGATTCCATGCTCTTGGAGCTGCACAAGAGAATGTTCGTTCGCTGAGTTAGTTCGGATAGTGGTTGTTTAAGGAGGAGCGTAGACAGCGTGTCGGGCGATACGGAAAAAGAAGTACTGATAGATGTGGAGGTGCGAGCCCATGAAGGCATTTGAAAGTGAGAAGTAGGGTCTTGAAAGTAATGCGACTCTTCACAGGAAGCCAGTGCAGCTCTAAGAGCATGGGCGTGACATGGTCTCATTTCAACCGCATCGTTATGATTCGAGCACATGAATTTTGGACAGGTTGTAGTTTCTCAATTACTGTCGCTGGCAATCCATTAAGAAGACCAGTGCAGCAGTCAATTCGCGAAATGACTAGCGCATACACAAGTTGTTTTGTGTGTTCTTTGTCTGAGTATCGACGAATGTGTCCAACGCTATGGAGGTGGTAATACGCATTTCTGGAAGTGTTTGTTACGTGTCGCTCAAGGGGCATATTGGAATCAAAGGTCACCCCCAAATTTCTGGCGTGTGTGTGTTGGGTAACACGCGCACGTTTCCGATAGTTACACCGTCAGGAAGAACATTTTCGGTTGCTGATTTCGATTGGATGATGATGATCTCCTTTTGTCATCATTGAGTTTTAGCATGTTGGTTTTCATCCATTGACGGATACTGCCAACACAGAGTTCTGTTTTCATGATGGCAATGTCGGGTGAAATATTATCGCTCAGGCTAAATTCTTGGAAAAGTTGAAGGTCATCGGCATATAAATGGTAAGCCATGCCATGGTGGTTGAGTAGCTACGCGAGAGGATTCATATATATATATATATTGAACAGTAATGGTCCAAGAACTGACCCCTGCGGGACACCGCAGGCCAGTCTGTGAGGTTTAGACTGCTGACCTGCAATCAACACCGTATTGTCTGTGTTGTATATAAGTAAGTAGCGAACCAGACAAACAGTGATTGTCGACGCCGATGGTGTTGCTCAGTGTGTTTAAAAGAATGGCATGGTCAATTGTATCAAATTCAGCGCTCAGATCAAATAGTAGCAGTACCACACATATGCGTTCGTCCATGCACCGAATCATATTGTCATGCACGTGCAGAAGCGCAGTTTCAGTACTACAGTCCTGTCGGTAAGCTGGTTGCAACGGCATATGCAAGTTGTTTTCACGCATGTGTGCAATCAACCGGTTTGCCACAATCCTCTCAACTAACTTTGATAAAAAGCACATGTTAGAAATAGGCCGATAGCTTTTCAAAATTTCACTAAGACTTGCCTTTTTCAATGTGGGTGTGATGACAGCAACTTTCATTTCATCAGGCATTCCTTCCAGCAAACACTTGTTGATGATGTTCATAATAGGCGTTGTCATGACATCAGAGCACTGTTTTACCAAGTTTGAAGGCATCGGGTCAAGTTTTGAAGTCTTCGATGATGACTTGCTCAGTAGTTGCGCGGTTTCTTCTTGTGAGAGAGGCACGAAAGTAGAGAAATGACAGTCTGTGACAGAGTGATCTATGCTCACAAAGTCGGTACTCACATCATGGGCACGTGGCGCTTGTATGTGGTGCGAATACACTGGATTTTATCGTCAAAGTGGTGTGCAAAGTCGTTGGCGAGCAGTTCGGCACATTCGTAAGTTGGTAGTGTTGCTGTGTTCCCCGATGCAGCAGCTTGTTTGCGATGTTGTAGAATTGCATTTGGTTCCGGATGTCTGATAAATTTCCTCGTAATGGATCTTTTTCGCTTCAGTGCACATGTTGTTGGTTCTCATTCGTAGGGTGTTATATTGCGTATCTGCATATAATGACAAACTCAAGGAACAAGTTGAACAGGATAGATGAGAGCAGACAGCCCTGCCTCACTCCTATTTCAACTTTGAACCAATCTGTCAACTGACCATTGATGACATTCTCGTACACGACCTCAATCAGTGATGTCATTTTGGGGTCCACCCCAATATATCTCAATATCTTCCACAATGCATCCCTCCAAATGTTGTCAAACGCGGCCTTGAAGTCCACCAAATTTAAATGTAGTGGGATCTGGAGTTCATCTGCCCTTTCTATGATCTGGCGCACTGAGAAGATACCATATACTGTTCCCCTGTTTCTCCTGAATCCAAATTGCTGTTTTGACAGTTGTCCGCCAATGGTGTTTTGACAGTTGTCCATCAGTGCTGTTTTCTATTCTTGTGAGTATAACCTTACAAAACACTTTACCAGTAATAGAGATTAAGCTAATTGCTCTGTAGTTTGATGGTGTTAACTTGCATCCGTTCTTGTGGACAAGGTTGATGATACTCCTGCACCAATCTGTTGGTAATTTTTCTTCACACCATGCTACACCGCATATTTTGAGCAGCATCTCGGTCATTGTTTCTCCACCTGCTTTCAGGACATCGGAGGTTATGCGATTTGCACCAGGCGCTTTCATTGACTTCATTGCTCCAATAGATTTATGTATCTCTTCTAAAGAGAATGGAGGTATAACTGGTCCGGGCATGTTGTCTGGAATCATGTCAGCTGTAACCTCTGTTCATGACCAGTTTGTATTAAGATGTTTCTGGAAGTAGATACCCCAACATTTTAAGACCTCAGCTGGAGTCGTTTTCAGGTTTCCGTCACTATCCTTTGCAGCCGTGAGATGTTTACGAGACTTGTTGCTAAGTTCTCGCACATTTCTGAACAGATTATGCGAATTGTTGTTCTTGAAGTCATATTCCATGTGTTCTGTATTTTCCTCAAGCTCTTTTCTCTTGTGAATTCGTATTGCCTTCTCCACTAGTCTGTTCGTGTCTCTGTATATTTCTCGCTTCTCGTCATTTGACGTGTTCTTAAAATATTCTATGCGGGCTTTTCTCCTTTCCGCACACTCAGTAGCTACAACTGGTGGGAGATCAGCTATTTGTTTCTGTGTCTGAAGCGAACCACCCTCTCTGTGATTTCGTTTGTTTTCTCTTTGAAATCTAAACATATGTTCTCAGCTGGTTTGTCATCAAGAGTCAATAGTGGTTCAAAAGCTTCACCAATCTTGATCTGGAACAGATGGTTCGTTTTTTATTTTGAAGCTTGTCCACATCATATCTCTTCACTTCCTTCATCTGTGATTTTGAAGTACAGGGTTTAATGTATAGGTGTGCGATGATAATTAATTGATCTGGTCCAAGTTCTGCTGATCGGTACGTTCTACAGTTCTTTAGCTGGCGTTTTAATTTGTTCTGGACAAGAATGTAGTGTATTTGGTTTAAAGTTCGTCCATCTGGTGATATCCACAAAAAGTAATCCGCATTATATATAATGCAAGTCAGTTGGATCACACGAACCCACGTTTCCAACAATTACGTGTTCAAAACTTTTCCAGATGTCATAGAAATGAAAACGTTATTATTACTATATTATATATTTTCATCAAATATTCAGTATTTATTTACTAGACTGGAAACAGCGTACTCAATGCGAGCTGATCATGACTTAGTAGGTCAAAATGTTTGTTCCAACATGCGATCAATGTCTCTTTGTGCAAATGGAGTGCGATTGTAGAATTCTCTATCTGATTATTTAAGAACTACAAATATTATTACTGCATTTAAACGTAAATGCAAGAACCTTTTATTTAAGAAATATCTGGTCATATAAATATAAATACATTCATCAACAAATATAATTCTGCAATTGTGGTAACTACCATATTTGTTAACATGTGTACTTATCACATACTTTAAACATGGAACATGAATATCTTCCCTTACATTATATCAATTATGACTGCTAGAGTAGAGGAATAGCAAGTTCAATAAACATAAGTTCAATAAACATAACTCAAATGTCTAAATATACATGTCAGGGGTAAACTTACACACAAGTCAATGACTTCCTGTTTACCCCCTTCAAACATTGTACAGTGTACATTCTCACTTGCATTACAGTAAACTTGTTTGTCTTGCAGACATACATTGTTGTTGCCAATGTTTTGAATAAAACAAGTCCATTCGTTCATGATGTTTTATGAAATTGTTTGTTATCGGTTTACCCGATTTTCATTGCATTTCCTGTATAACCGGGTGGAGTCGGAAGCTAGGGGCCCTGGGACACGTGCGCCTGTTGCTCCACCATAGCGACACGCCACCGCCATCAGTCAAGAAAGACTGAAGCGACTGTCACGCAACCCGCTCGTCGGTGCCGTAGAAACGTTCTTATACGTAACTTGAGTGTTTCAATATGATGCAAATTGGTGTTCTAAATGGGAAAAGTCGTATTTTGTTGTGAAGTCGTTATTGTAGACGGTAGGAAGGAGTGATAACTATTGTGATACGATACCAGGCCAATCACTGCCCAGGGCCCGCCAGTCCGTCAGTCATAAATCCAGCGCTGCTGCTCATTCAGCCTGCTTGCTGGCTCGTCTTTGAAAAGGCTGCAAACATCATCAGCGATCCAGAGAGACTGGGGAGCTCGGCCCGAGTGCGTGCGAGTGGCTCCACCAGACCAGCCTGAACAGTTGATAACGATGATGTATACAAGAATGAGCTATACCATATTACCATGCACAGGCCGGTATGCTGGAGGCGCATCGATGAGCACGTACGCATATCCACTGAGAAAAACATTCCACTCGATGAAAAGAGTTCTGCTCGAGGTCTCAAAGGGGTGTAGTTGGATGTTTTGGGGAGCCTCCAGTGGGTACGATTGGAGTAACTGAAATTCAATGTTCAATTTCTTTTAAACTTCGTATGCGTACATTTAATGCTCTTGTCAAGTAATGTGCCAACTATGAATGAAGTACTGTATGTTTGCGAAGCATGTCACTAAAGCCCGCTCAAACATCGTCATTTGAGTGTCACAAAACAACGTACACGTCAGATGTTGATGACGTCATGGGAGTAAATGCCGCAGAGCGCCGCCAGTTATTAGCATCGCGCGACGGTCCAGGTTAGTGCTTCAGGCTTTACACTGTATATAAAATTGAAGTCGCGAAATTGTTATATAACCTAACACATAATAATCGTATCTACATGTTTGTAGCAGGATGTTCACAGAAAATCGCGAATGATCAATCTCGCATTAGCCTAGCGGCCGCGTGTACTTTGCAGAATTAAGTAGTCGTCATGTTCAAACGGCAATAACTCAAAAAGTAAAACAAAATTCTGTATACATTCACCAACACATTTGTAGGTAAGATTATCACCTTTCGAGATTGCAAGATAGATAATATACCACTACAGATATAATATCTTTGTCTTGCTTTGACTGTAATTTCGGATACGGATTGAAACACCAGCCGGCATAAATGCGCGCCTTGCTAAATCCTTACTTCCATGACGTCACCAACTGTTGCTATGTGTCGCAGTAAACTGTGCAGACAATTTCCTGAAAAACGCGACCAAAAGGGGTCTGCTTTTATTTTAGAGTATATCTAATTCAGATTTGGAATAAAAAGATTAATTTCACTTTAAGGGGGTACAATTGAACGTTTTTTTGAGCGCTTCAGGCGATGTAGTTGACGATCTCGAGAGGAGGGTCAATTGGAGGGTTTTATTTTTAACGCAATACGGCCTTGGTGTAGGTAGGTGCATAGGACCCGCGTGACATACCGTTGTAAGTATAAGTAACGCTTAAATAACGTGTGTGCCTATACTTGCCACGCCGGTAATAGCATATCACGGTGTTATGAATGACTTGACTGTTTCCATTGCGGCCTGATGCAACGTGTAGTCGAATACCGGGTTAATACAGAAAGATATCCCTTTGCAGCGATATACGCAGGCGGAAATGACGCATTGCGATAGTCACGTCCCTTCCGTTTTACTCGCTGGTTCCCGGGCATCGCCACTGCTGAGCTTTAGCGTAAGAGCATACATAATGTATACACACAGGCGCGGGAACCGGGGGTTATCGTTGGGGTGTTGGTGGGCTGATCCTCCCCCAATATTTTGGGTGAAGGGGTTGGAGATCGGATTAGCCTCCCAATATTTAGGGAAGAGGTGTATTTTTTGATGAAATTTGATGTATTGGTGAGCTTAAATGTGGTTTTGTGACGAGCCTCAATGGAGCAAATCGACAATTTTAAGAGAGCCTAGGGGTGTTTTAGCGAGCCTCAGGGGGTGGTGCAAATGGAGGGTTGTTGGTGACCTTCCACAATTATGAATGACAACGAAACAATCTTCAACAGCATCCCCCGTGCTCTGGTGTGTTGAGCGATAGCGCGATGACAGCGCGATAGCACGACAGTGGAATGGTGCTGAAGCTTCGGCAAAACACCCCCTCCCGCCCCTTCGATGTCATGAGGGGTAAGACGACATTAAGGATTCGTCCGCCATTACCTCTCGAAAGAGTACCCAGTATAATTAGCATTATGCTGTTTGGGCGAATTTCTGTGAGGACTTGTGTAGTACTGAGTTTCTGCAGCGTGGTTTGACAGCTGTCAAATCATGACAGCTGTCGGTCGGTGCTTTCCTGCGTATACGTACATTTGTCATTTGGATTTTGGGTGTCATCAGGGCAAATAACTGTATGTTTCTAGCAGAAATTAAGGGGTGTCAGGTTGGAAAGTGGTTTGTGAGAAAATGAGGTATGAGTATTTCACGAATTTTGCACAGCATGTGTACGAACAGAGGGTAAATATGGTGTGACATTTTTTAGAAAATTATAGGGTAACATTTGCAGGATATGAAGGATACTTTGTAATGGCAGCCTATGGGGAAATCTAATGTGGTATCACTCCATGAACCGACAGTGATAGGGGATAAGTGCTGAACTGTAGCTCCGCACTGACTCAGCCCCCTCGATATTCATTTAGTTTCATTTAAAATTACAGTCAAGTAGAAATTGACGATGACCCGGACACTTTGGTTAAAAAGCCAATTTTTGCTTTAAGATAACCAATAGTGTTTCATGGACTACCCGAAAAAACAACCAGAATCAACCTCGACTTTTTAAAGAAAAACGTACGTACCCTATCTATTGAATATGTTCGCTTTTTGTAAGATTTTCTTTGTATTGGCTGTCCCTACGTAGTCGCCAGTTCATTGAATATGTGTGGTACGGTAAGCCAAACACGACACTTGTTTACAATTCTGTTGCCAATGCCTAACGATATAATGTTATCTTGGCTGATTTACTTGTGAGGCATAAGCGTCGGAACCGGGTAGGGGTTGGAGGGAGGGTTGGGGGAGGGGTAGCTGAGCCCCTCGTTATTTTGATGAGGGCTGGATATAGGATTAACCCCCCAATATTTAGGTAAAGAGGTGTGGATTTTGATAATATTATACTATAACATCGTTGTTGATTTATTAGTGAGAACTGTATTTGTTATTTGGTATGTTTAGGGCCTATGTTGAGGCTATGATTTACGTTTGCGTTTGTTATTTGTAACTGTGTCATTTATTGATCAATACATTTGTAATGATATGTATAAGTGTGCACTATGTCAGGGCGGGTTTCCGAGAGAGAGAGAGAGAGAGAGAGAGAGAGAGAGAGAGAGAGAGAGAGGGAGGGAGGGAGGGAGGGAGGGAGGGAGGGAGGGAGGGAGGGAGGGAGGGAGGGAGGGAGAGAGAGAGAGAGAGAGAGAGGGAGAGAGGGAGAGAGGGAGAGAGAGAGAGAGAGAGAGAGAGAGAGAGAGAGAGAGAGAGAGAGAGAGAGAGAGAGAGAGAGAGAGAGAGAGAGAGAGAGAGAGAGAGAGAGAGAGAGAGAGAGAGTAGTCGGGGGGGGGGGGCAGAAAAACCTCCACTGGCGGCCGAACCAAATGTAGAACATTTCCGTCGCCGCGCTGCCGCGCCGCCGTAACTGCAGCTTCTCCGTTGTGTGTCATGACAGAAGACCGGGGGGGGGGGGGGGGGGGGGGGGGAGAGGGTTGTAATTTCAATTACAATTATACTTCTATAATTTTCAAATCAATTACATTTACACCAATAAGGTTCCAATTACAATTACAGATGCGTTAATGGAACATACCAAAAAGTGTATTAATGATATTACATGCACAGGTGTGTAGGCTTGAACTGGTCAATCATCAAGTAGAATTGATTAAAAAACAGATGGTCTCGATTTGAATAAAATAAAAATTATAAAAACAAATTAATTATTGAAGTAACTAAGTGAAGTGCAAAGATATTTTTGTATAATGAAATATAACGTGTTTGCACGTTGATGACATTGAAACCACAAAGCCTTCCCTTCAAGGGGCATACTTTCACAATCAGAAACTTCTAGTTAATATCCCTATTTGCAAGTAATTAAAACGCTGTACTCCCTTGGATTGTTAAATTAAGCCAGGAAATGTGTAATAAAATGTCATTGTTGCTCTCAGAAGATGCGGTGCAAACTGCTAAGAAATGTTAGCATCTTCTTTTGAAGAAATACTGTGACTCAGACCAGCATAGCCAGTTAGCAATGGTACCTTTTCAGCCTGACTAAAGAACAAAGGGGACATTGACCCTTGAACTGTGATATGTGTCAATCCAACCTCTGAGCAAACTCTAGTCTTGGACACTGCCAGTGTAATTAGTATTATTTAGTGATTGACGCATTCGAGTCACAACTTAGGTATTGGGTTGATTGAAAACAATTTGTGGGAGAGCTGTTTTAAGTAGTTTTTAGACAAAGCGTGTTATGTCAGAAAAATCTATAATTGACTGTAAGTAATTATAATTGGTGCAATAGTTTCAATTACCAAAATAATCAATTACAAATACAGAATAATTTCAAAACCAGAATCAATTACAATTACAGCATTTGTCTGTAAATCATGCAATTACAAATACAATTATGTAATTGGATTCAGCTATTTAGCTATTGTTGAAGCTCTCCGAAAACTTTGATTTACAACACCCCTTGAGGCTCGGCAAAAACTCCACCTTCCGGCTCTCCAAAAAATCCCATCACAAAAACCCACCTTCAAGCTCTCTGAAAACCTCAAATTGTACCCACAAATGCACACTTTCCCTAAATATTGCGGAGCTAATCCTATCTCCAGCTCTCCACCAAATATAATATCGTTTATATGTACATCTATTCCCTAAATATTAGGGGTTAATCCTATATCCAGTCCCCCAGCAAATATTGAGGCGGTTCAGTCTCCCTCCCCGCACCCCCACACCCCCACCCCTACCCCCGGTTCCGATGCATACGCCTCACAAATAAATCAGCCAAAGTAGCATTAGGTCATGGAAATATAATTGTAAAAAATATCGTGTTTGGCATTCCATACCACATTTAACAAGATTTAACAAGATTGCCACCCAGAGAATTAACTATAGGTGGCAGGTGGACAAAGAAGCCCTTTGGCTTATCGAGAGTCCGACCCTTTTATCTATGTGTATCCCGCCCGTCTGAGGTATGTGTCGATTTTATTTTTAAACATATTCACGCTACTAGCACCCACACAATCAGCAGGTAATTTGTTCCATTCATTTACAGTCCTTTGTGAAAATTAAAATTTTCTTATATCCAATCTACTCTGCTCCTTTGCTAATGTAACTTCATGTCCTCTAGTCCTTCTATCTTTCTTAACTGAGAAAAAATATTTCTATCAATATTTTCATAACCCTTCAATATTTTAAACACTTCTGTCTGATCTCCTCTCAATCTTCTGGTCTCTAGTGTTGTTAAACCGCATTTTTTAGGCGTATTTCGTAACTAAGATCCCTCAGATTTTGTATCATTTTAGTTGCTCTCCTCTGCACTCTTTCTAGCATATCTATGTCCTTCCTGCGATATGGCCTCCACGCTTGAATACAATATTCTAAATGAGGCCTAACTATTGTTTTGTACAGCGGTATTATTAGCTCTTTTTCCTTATACGTTATGTTTCGCTTAATTAATCCAAGGATTTGATTTCCCTTTGAAGCTGCAATTCCGCACTGCTCTGACATCTTCATATCAGCACTAATGGTTAACCCTAAGTCCTTTTCTTTTACAGTAGTACTTAGTACAGTACCCCCCATTGTATATTCTACTTCTTTGTTCCCATGTCCTGTGTGGAGGCATTTACATTTCCCAAAATTGAACAGCATTTGCCACTTTTCAGACCATTTGATCAACCTGTCAAGATCATCTTGTAAATGCTGTCTATCTCCATCACTTTTAATCCTTCTAAACACTTTTGTATCATTCGCAAATTTCAACACCTTGCTTGTTATTTCATCATCCAAATCGTTGATATATATTAAGAATAATATAGGACCTAATACTGCTCCCTGTGGTACCCCACTCAATACCGATTTCCAGTTTGAAGCCTCCCCATCAACTACTACACGTTGTCTTCTGTCAATCAGCCATTGTTCTATCCAGTTTATTATACCATTTCCTATGCCATGTGCCTTTAGTTTAAGCAGTAATCTTTGATGTGGTACTTTGTCAAAAGCTTTTTGAAAATCTAAGTAGACGATATCTACTGGTGATCCCTCATCTACCCACTTAGTGATGTCTTCCAAAAAACATAACATATTTGTTAAGCATGACCTCGCTTTAAAAAAACCATGTTGAGATGGGTTTATCAAGTTTTGTTTAACAAGAAAATCCACCATGTGATCTTTAATTAGTCTTTTTAATAATTTACAAATCACTGATGTTAAACGCACTGGTCTATAGTTCTCTGACTTGTTTCTCGAACCTTTTTTGAATAACGGTATAATGTTTGCTTCTTTCCATTCTAAAGGAACCACTCCCTCTTCTAATGACAAGTTGAAAACTGTTGCAAGTGGTATGCTAATTTGTTCGACAATTTCCAATATTAGTTTGGGTGGAATACCATCCACTCCAGGCGATTTATTATCCTTCATAGCCCTTATTTTCTTAGCTACCATTTCCGGGGTTACAATTAATTGTCCTAAATAGTCTGAATCTGCCCCCTTGAACTTAGCCTCTGGTATTGGCAGTGAACTAATATCTTCCCTGGTAAACACTGAACTAAAGTACTCATTCAGGTCTTCTACCATTATGAATCCCTCTGATATTATATTTCCAGCACTATCTTCTAGAGGACCGACCTTATTTTGAACTTTCTGTTTGCTTCGAACATACTCTCGCTGTCATGTTTTATATTACTAGCTAATTGTTGTTCATAGCTTCTCTTTGAATTTCTAATTTCAGTTGTAGCTTGGTTAAGTGCTTCTTTATAACTGTTGTAGTCTTCATCATTTCCAGTACATCTATATGACTTCCACATCATTTGTTTATACTTAATTTTTCTAATGGCTTCTATCGATAAGTGTTTCTTTTTGGACCGTTTTCCTTGTTTTTTGAAGGGTACAAATTTATCGACTATGCACTTAATTTCATTCTTTAATATATTCCAGCATTCTGTTGCCGTCTTATTTTTCAGTGTCTTATTCCAGTCTATGTTTGCAAAATATTTCCTCATGTCCTTATACCTTCCTTTGTGGAAATTTCTCCTATACTGCTTTTTACTATTCCTTTCTGATTTTACTTTGGTGGTAAAATGTATCTGGTTGTGATCGCTACTCCCCAGTGGCTCACATATCTTGACATTGTCAACTAATTCATTCTGTGAGGACAAAACTATGTCTAACACATTCTCACCCCTGGTTGGTTCTAGCACATGTTGAGAAAGGAATGTATCTTGAACTAAAACTAAAAACTTGTGGTCCTCTCTCCCCATACTCTGTAGAGATTTCCATTGTATATGCCCATGGTTAAAATCCCCCATGATAATACAATCCCGTTTGCTCACTTCCCTAATAGCGTTTTGTACGTTTTCATTCTCTTCTATGCATATGTTTGGACTTCGATAGAATAACCCAACCGTTAACATTGTAACTATTTTACACCAAACAGCTACTTCGAAATCCGCTTCTCTTTCTAATTTTATTTCTCAAACCTGGATAGATTCTTTAATCATAAAATAACTCCACTTCCCCTTCTTCCTATTCTACCTTTCCTAAACATTATATAGCCTGTCAGTACCAATTCGGCATCTGATATATCGGTGGTGGCCCATGATTCAGTTATACCTATTATGTGAGGGTCAATATCTTCTACCATAATGTTTAGTTCTTTTGTTTACTATACTCCTTGCATTTAAACAAACACATTTATATCCAGCTTCAGAAGAGTTTTCCAGACTGTTATTTGCTGATTTATTTGTGCTGTCTTTGTCTATGCCTCCATTTTCAGGCTTTTCTGTGAGTCCCCCCTGCGAATCTAGTTTAAATAGATGCAACCTGTCCCACATACTGTATATTCGATGGACTGGCAACTATATATGGGCAGACAATACAAACAAAATCTTAAAAAAATCGAACATATTCAACAAACAAGGTACGTATGTTTTTCTTGAAAAAATCGAGGTTCTCAGGGTTGATTTTGTTGGATTTTTTCTGGTAGTCCAGAAAACCGTAGTGGACATGTTAAAACAATGATTTTTTTAACCAAAATGTCCGGGTTTGGTCAGATGTATGCCAATTTTTACTGGACTAATACAAAAGTAGTCGAGGAGCACGAGTGCAAATTTTTGGGGTTATGGACACCTCGTGCTACTTTTAGTTGCCCTTTGTTTTAATAAACTTCAAACCATCCTGAATAATAATTCCAGAAGGCACATCAATTGGCCTCACTCTAAAAATTTGACTTACATCCAAGCGTATAGGATGAGTGTCCGATTTGTCATAATTGGATATTTTCAAATTTACGTAGTACACATAGGGTTATGAAGTTACATTTGGTATCAAAACATCCGGAATGATAAAATAAATAACAACAATAAATATATCTTATCGATATCTTTGTGGAAGCCTGAGACAAAATATTGAACAATGTGTATACAACATCACATCATATACAATGCACCATACCTTAATACGTATGCAACATCCACGTTTAATATATCAAAATAACCGCCATTCAAGTACCTACTGAACAATGCGACACAGTAGTCAAATAATGCTAAACATCACACATTCATGAACCAAACATATGCCCCACCCCCTAATTGATGCGTGATCTTGGTATGACGCCTAACGTATTGGATTTCATTACTTGCGTCATTCCCACTTTCCGTTGTGTCGTAAACATGATTTAATAGCGATTATTTAATCACTGTCTACAATTTAATAATAGTGACATGCTTGATAAGATAATTTATGATATAACATGCATTATTCAAAGTAACAAGATGTCAAGCGAACATCGCAAGAATTATGCAAACATGTTACTTAATCAAGTCTTAAACATTGTCATCAGTCGTCTATGTACTCTCATTAGAGCCATTTTTTTCAGCAATAATTCTTAGGGGGACTACTCCTCCACACTTGACTTCTTTCTCTTCGCATTTGCAAGCAACACAACATGGCACTTGCGATTTTGTGCTAGAACAGTTACGAGTGCAATTTCTTACAACACATCTGCAACTTGTAAGCGACTGTGTGAGTTCTGGGAATGACGGCACCACCATGGTTACTGGCTCCAAATGTGTGACACCCATCTTCCAACCGAATGTGGTAACAGGGGACAACGTTGGAATAGCGACATGGGGATTTCTTCAGCACACGAGTGGCCATAGGGATCTTAGCAAAAGCTGCTTGAAAGCATCAGCCGCCTGTGGCAACACTCTTAAATGCTTGCTTTTGCCTCCACTGATGAACAAATACGAAGTGCTGCCAGATATTCGAATGTCTGTCCACCATACAATGCCATCAGAGTGTTACTGGCTTCAGTTATCAGTTCATTTGTTACCTCATAGTTATTGTCTTCGCCATATAGTATCATGTGCAATCCAACTAGTTGTGAATCTTTAGCTCTGGTTTCGCAAATGTCATAGACGAAGCTTGTATTATCATTTCTTGAGAAGTAGGTGAACACTGACAGATGGAAGAAGACAGAGTGTTCAGCAAAAGACAGGTAAACCGGTCGGTGTTGAGAGCTGCAACAGAAGGAAGGCAAGAATTATGCAGATGCAGTAATTAAGGGGAAAGAGAGGAAACTGCGAGTGGTCAAGGGGGATGTTATTATAATTGGACAAGACAATAAACAAGGGGGGATATGACTGAATGTTTACCAGGGGCAAAGATAGAGGATGTCACAGAAAGAGTAGGCCAGGTCATTGGTAATGGCAACGGGGGATCTCTTCTTGTGTACGTGGGCACCATTAATGCTGAGAAAGAAGGACCGACGGCCATCACTGATAAGTATAGGAGGTTGGTTTGCACATTGAAAGAGGCACGCTTTGGACAAATCGCGCCATCGGATATACTGCCGGTAATGGGTGGCAGAGGACAATACTATACGAATTGCAGAAGAATGGCCATCAACACACTGGTACAGAAGTTATGTATGGAGGAAGGAGTCGGCTTCGTAGACATGTGGGCAAGCTTTGTAGGGAGAGAAAATCTGTTTATGAGTGATGGGCTACATCTGACACAAAAAGGAGCAGCAGTTCTAGGGAGCGAGTTCATTAGGTGCATAGATGAAGGTACATACACAGTTGTGTATTTAAACTAGTTGCACAAGTGGGATACGTTGAGCCACTTCGAAGAAATAGTACAAACAAAGCTACAAGGAAAGGTTCACCAACTATCCATAAAAATGAACTTAGATGTGTATGCTTAGATGCCAGAAGCATAGTAAATAAGAGAAGACATCATGATAGCGGATATAGACCCCAATATAATAGGCATCACAGAATCGTGGGCACATGAAGACAGCTGGTAGATGCTGAATTAGCTCTATCGGGTTATGTCATGTTTAGAAAGAACAAACAAGATAGAAGGGGGAGGGCGTAGTCATTATGTATATTAAAGAATCCATACAGGCAGGCAGGAAGTACAAACGAAAAGGGATCGAAGCAGATTACGAGGAAGCTATTTGGTACAACATAGTTACCAGAAACTCAACATTAACAATAGGACTAGTTTATCGTTGTCCTAATATAAGACAAAAGGATGATGTAAAGCAGCACAATGCTATAAAGGAAATAAGTAAAGGGAATATGTTATAATGGGTGATTTTAATCACGGACATATTAAGTGGAAATCACTAGATAGTGCTGAAGATGATGACCAACAGTGTATACTTCTAATACAGGACTGGTTACTTACCCAACATGTTTTGGAACCAACCACAGGTGGGAATGTGTTGGATTTAGTGTTCTCTTCTCAAAACGAATTAGTTGATAATGTTAAAATACATGGAACTTTGGGATCTAGTGATCATAACCATATCCATGTTAGTATAAAAGCACAATCAGGGAATAATGGTAAAAAGCAATGAAGGAGAAACTTTAATAAAGACAAATATAAACAGATAAGAAAATATTTAGCACGCATAGATTGGACTAACTTAATGAAAGACAAGACAGCAACAGAATGTTGGACCATTTTGAAAGATAAGATTGAGGGCATTATTGAAACACCTATCAAAACGCTATACAAAAGATTGCTTACAAACAAATTATGTGGAGAGTTTACAGAAATACTGGACACATAGAAGACTATAACAACTACAAAGAGGCCGTTAACCAGCTATAACCGAAATTAGAAAATCCAAACGAACCTTTGAGCAAAAATTGGCGAATTGTATAAAAAAAATGATAGCAAGAGTTTCTACGCTTATGTAAGGAGTAAACAGAAGGTTTGAGATAAGGTGGGACCACTAGAAAAAAACGCAGGAAACGTATTATCTGGGGGTCTCAAATGGCAGAGGCCCTGAACGAGTATTTCAGCTCAGTGTTTGCCACAGAAGATGTAAGTTCACTGCCATTACCAGTTACTAAATTTGAGGGGGATGAATAAAATCAACTAGGTGATCATCAGTCAGATGGAAGTACGGATCACATCGAAGTTTCAAATCTGCAAGCGTCATCGTTTCAAGTGAGCTCGTGTTACGCCTTTCACACAAATAGATGAAGTGTGGCTCAATTGGAGAAGGGCTGACCATACGCAGTGATCGTTTGTTTCCTTTGTTGTTGTAAGTCTTGGAATGTCACAAAATGTCCCTTTACGTAGACGACTAAGTGTTGAACGGCACAGATGTGCTGTCATGTCACAACTAGCGTCTTGTGGTGTGCTCACAACATTGAGTACAACACAAGCACATCTGTCATCGATAGATTTTGATCAAACGATTCTGCCATCTCCACATCAACTATGACATCACTGACACGTGTTTCATGTTCCTGATCTAACATCTCGTGTAATACATATTCGGTAGTGTCTGTTCATAGCCGTGTACACGTTTGTGTTCGTTACATGGAAGATTTACCCATCTGGTGTCTTTTCATGCCACTGTTCATTGTCGATGGCAAAGTGTATGAACTTACATCCTGATATCACTGGTGGGGAAAATATGTTTTCCTATCGCTCCTCGTCTATCATTTGCTCACAAATAGATGTAAGATAGCACTGGAACGTGGCGTAGCTGACACCTTCATTCATATGATTTAACAGAGTGCCTAATTGTAGATGTAGAATATACTTCCTAGAGTGGGTGGTGTTGAAAGTTTACATATGGCATACAGAAGGTGCTGGGGTAAATGAAGTGCATTTTCCTCAAGATCATCTTCACAGCAAACGTTTCTTGCATGCCCTCCTGGGAAATCCTTGCCAGACAGAAGTGTAGCTGCAAGCGTAAACATTTTGCATGGGATCATAGATGATGCTTGAGTGTGTGACATGTTGACAACTACAGGGTATAACAGCGTCAGCATTCCCCTTGCCACATCACATATTTGTGTTCCAATGCATCAGGCGCCAAACATGTTTCTAATTAGAAGATGGGGTGATTCCTTTAGAATGGAAAGAAGGAAACATTATACCGTTATTTAAAAAAGGGTTCCAGAAACAAGTCAAGGAACTACAGACCAGTGAGTTTAACATCAGTGATTTGCAAATTATTAGAAAGACTAATTAAAGATCACACGGTGGATGTTCTTGTTAAACATACCTTGTTAAATCCATCTCAACATAGGTTTCTAAAAGCGAGGTCATGCTTAACGAATATGTTATGCTTTTTGGAAGATATCACTAAGTGGGTAGACGAGGGATCACCAGTACATATCATCTACTTAGATTTCCAGAAAGCTTTCGACAAAGAGCCACATCAAAGATTACTGCTTAAACTAAAGGCCCATGGCATAGGAAATGGTGTAACTAACTGGATGGTAAAATGGCTAATTGACAGAAGACAACGGGTAGTAGTTGATGGGGAGGCTTCAATCTGTAAATCAGTTTTGAGTGGGGTACCACAGGGATCAGTACTGAGACCTATATTATTCTTAATATATATAAACGATTTGGACAATAATATAACAAGCAAGGTGTTGAAATTTGCGGGTAATACAAAGTTGTTTAGAAGGATTAAACGTGATGGAGATAGACAGCATTTACAAGATGATCTTGACAGGTTGATAAAATGGTCTGAAAATGGCAAATGTTGTTCAATTTTGGGAAATATAAATGCCTCCATACAGGACATGGAAACGAAGATGTACTGTATACAATGGGGGGTTCTGTACTAAGTACTACTGCAAAAGAAAAGGACTTAGGGTTAACCATATGAAGGTTTCAGAGCAGTGCGGTATTGCCGCTTCAAAGGGAAATCAAATCCTGGGATTAATTAGGCGAAATACAGCGTATAAGTTAGGCCTCATTTAAAATAGTGTATTCAAGCGTGGAGGCCATATCGCAGGAAGAACATAGATATGCCATATGATATAGATTATTCTCAATGACAATTAGCATTCAAAGCAGTAATCGATCTAACTATTTGTAGTGTTGTTTGAGTGTTCTTTCGGAAAATTATGCATCGTTCAAAGTTGGTTAGTCCTATAGGCCCCGCAATCCCATGGCATCCATCACAGGTTACACAACCTGGTCAAATCTAAAAACCGAGAAAAACAATTAATACTATTTTGACATTTATGTCAACTGTGTATAATTTGCAAGTACTTATACCTATATTGCCTTACATAAGTTGACGGGGTTTCCTCATAATGACACTTGTGTGAATAGAACAATACGATTTTTGGGGAGTTATTCTGATAGTTAAAACACATATCAACACATGTAATGTCTGAAACCTATCACTACTCTTAATTAGTAAATGTTATTTCAGTATTTTACTACTCTTATATTTCATCTTAACTAGAACAAAGAAAGCGGAAATGGTGCACTCGTGAAATGCAGTCCGGTTGGCGTCATTCCGCTGGCAGCGTGCATAAGATTTTTAAATGATTAATAGGCTGTAATACGTGTCATTCAAACTTGATATCATATTTTATATATCTAAAAACAAGAATATTACATCTAGGCATAGATATTCATAACAAAGTATTTATTCAATTAAGGTATTACACATAGGTTGTCAAAATCTGACATCAAGCCATAATTAGGGGGTGAGGTATATTCGGGTACACGAATGTGTGGTATTAAGCAATATTTAAAAATTATGACGACATGTTCAATAGAAAAGTGAAAGGAGATAATTTTGATATATTAACCATGGGTATTGAATATGTATTTAATGTAGCTAGAGTACATTTAATATGATGTCGATGACGACATCGAAGTGGCTTAATTTGTTGAATGTTTTGTTTCTGATTTCCTCAAAAATAAATATACCGATAACATATTTGCTACTGTTCCTCTCACTATTCCGGACATTTCGATACCGAAATTAGTTTCATAGTGCTATAATTACTATTTAAATTAGAACATGTCCAATTATGACAAAACGGTCACTCAGAAACCACATGAATGTAAGTCCAATTTTCAGGATGAGGCCAACTGATTTGAGAGGGTTGCCCTCTGGACTGTTATTCGGGAAGGTCTAAAGTTTAAAAAACACAGAGCAACCAAAAATGGCATGAGGTGTCCATGCCGACCCAGTGTTCCCCGACTGCATGGAAAGCGGTAACCAACAAATCTTCCGCTGTGACGACGTACAATAAAGTGGTGCCACCTATCGGAAACTAATTGCGTCGATTCCATCCTGGTAGTTTTAGTCAGGACAGTCGACTTCCGATTCCAGGGAAAGGCATCTTTGCAAAGCAGGAACGATAGTTAACTACGTCTACCCCTTGCAGAGACGTGTGTGTGCGTGCGTGTGTGCGGAAGCGAGCGTAGAGAGAAGAGCAGCTAGTACTCTCCGTAATCTGCTCTGAGTCTGACTGCGATTATATTATTTTCTCGTCCTTATAATTCTCCGACAGATGGCGATATCAGAGTTCTGTGGAAAGTCGTTTCTGAGGAATTTGTAATTTCTTATATAATTTTTATAGCGAAATATGATGAAACGCTGAATTATGTAAGCAGAGGCTTTTAATGGTTAATGGCCTAATTGTTATTCTTTAGGGCCCTACATTTTCAGAGGATGACACCACCAACAATATGGCAATCTGGCCGACAAGACTTGCGGTTTAGACTAGTCTTTACAGTTTAATCTTCGACTGTCTTGGACTTGGTGTGATTTAGCCGCACTTAGCCTTTGTGAACCATTAATCTAGTAGACAAACTCCCGCACCCCAGATCAAAGGGAACTATACAGGAAATTATAATTACTCGTTCGACTATTCTATTCTCTTGAACGGCTGAGCTGTAATGTTTTCAAATTATTACTTCTACTTCCCGAACATTAAATGTAATATCAGCCACGATTAGCCGAAATGAAATCAACCAAATCTTGGAAGGCAACACGAATATTATCAGCTTAAATTCAGCATTTTGCAAGGCAATCTGCCAGGGGGTATTGAATCAGCATTACCCCTGCACACTTGGAAAAGGTAAAATGGCTTTTTAATCTAATTAACCTAATCATACAGGGATTGGTTTAGACAAGGGTTGGTTATCCAACTTCAAGCAATTCACATAACTACTCTCAATTTAAAGGTTATAGACTTTAGCACTGTAATCGACATTACCCGATTCTCTAGATTAACCCAATGATATAACAAAACATAGAATAAAGATCATAGAAACAAATTTTATTCAAAATGTATAAATTATTACAAATACATTATAAAATCCACACAAATTGCACAGCAAATTATAAAACATGTCAACAACACCATACCAGCAAAAAGTAAAATATGCCGACTTCACACATTCAAGAATCACTTTCACATGCATACAGTGACATAAACAGTTCCAGCTGCACAGCACAAATTAATTAAACTAACTATATCGCATTTGTACACTTACTTGACTTTCTACATAAAAATCATCATCAAAAATGGGCACTTTACAATTCCAAAAATCCAAGAGGTAGGGTACGATATATTATAACAAATTAGAAAATAATCAAATAGGTGCACCAAATAATGAGTTGCTGATGCATAATCACGGTTATTTCAAATTGATTCTAATATATATTTTTTAAATTAAGAACTTTTGAATGTTATGCACAATACTGGATTTTTGGAATGTGTTAGCACATTCAAAACAACCTCAATCAGAACATAATACTTATACATGCACCAAGAGCGATGATTTACCTCAAAGTACCTGACAAACAATACTGATAGCAGGTCTCATTAAATTGACTATGTACAAATTGAACAATGTCATGACCTCATTATGAGGTTGTTGAAAGCACATGGCTACTTATAAAACAATACATTCTTCCGACATGCCACCACCTGGGTGGGGTGGATTCCATTTGGGGTCAAATACTTTATTTAAATGTAACAATTTTTCTTACTTGTATTTAATTTTCATAAGCTTGTATCTTGTGTTTGAAAGTGCAATTTAAGAATTTAGAAATTAACAAATGCATAACTATCTGACCTAACCCACTTATCTACCATTAAAGCAATAATTTCTACAGATACTCGACATTTTGTACACTATATGACGTATCTGAAATTAACTTTATTTATTTTAATAAAGCGCATTTGTATTTGATTGCATTTTAAAAATAAAACGTGTATTTGACCCCAAACTTGAGACAGACTAATATTGCACAGAAGATCGACGCAAACCTTGACCGCTGCTATAACCTTGACCGCTGCTATAACCGTTTCAGGTTGCGTTTGCTTCTCTTGCTACACATGTTACTGTCCGTTTTTGGTCGCCGCACTCCTGGTGCTACCTGGCTGCAGTCTCTCGCACCGTGGAATGCACTGTGGCACCTGATGCAGAAGTCGTACTTGCATGTTTCCTTCGTGCACCACGCCCGCTCCTGGACTCTGTGAACACGCGCTGGATGCTCGCACTTGGGACATGGACACAGGCTCTCGTCTGTCCTCAGCTGGCGTGCCTCCTGGTGTCATAAGTAATTTTATTATAATCATTACAGAAAAGCAAATAGAGACGTGAGTTGCAATGCTACTAGTAAACAAAATCCTGTTAGAATGTATTAACAAAATGTTGTTGGTAATTTTCAGAGCGGTTTAAAATTATAACAACCAAATATTATAATAGAAACACATAATTTGTAAAGACGACTATGATTTATAATTACCTTTTGGATAGAGTTATTAGTTTTCAAACAGGATACGTAAACTTGTTAATCTGTCCAAACTATAAATGTAACACATGATGATTGGCTAAATCTTCCTCAGTTGTAGGTTGATCCAAACATCAACTGGCCACATAACCAACATTGCCACTACTCACTTGCAGGAACTTGTCAGAGCGAGAGAGTGCAGGAGGGGACGGCAGACTGACGCAGTCACTTGTCTCCGCGAGACACTGAACCTTGGCCAGTGGCTCTTTGGTGCCTGTCACCCGACGACTGGGGGACCATCGCTTCCATCGTGGCGTGTTCTCCTGCAAGCAGCCACTCAACGTCAGACACCCGATCGCAACATTCAAGAATATTTTACAGATGGGGTAAGATGCTAACCTAGAGGCACTGTAAGTGCATCACTTCCAAAGTGCTGCGATCAACTCACCACTTTTTATGTTCACTTGCTTCCTTGGACCACTGGCCTCTGATCTATCAATTGGTGATGCATTTCAAAAACACATGTAATTATTCAGTTTGTTACTTTTTAGGTGGTCAGGCATTCCCCAGGTGGTGAATTATAGATAAATATTGTAAAGGTGACGGTTTGTAGCGCCATGGGTGGATGTGAGCCAGTGCTGAATGTAAGACATTATTATGTTTATTAATTAGACATTCCATGCATTTACAATTTGAAGCAGATTTTTAGAAAATGCATCCAATTCAGTGATTGGTTAATGCAGTAAGTAATGCCGATATTGTTGCCATGTCAGGTCAAGGCCATTTTTTTTTTATACATCACTTGCAACATTGCTTCAAAATGTGATCAGCTCTGTCTTTCAAGCAATATTATTACGATGAACAAAGCTGATATCGCAGCAATGTTGCATCACTTAAACCCAGCTAACTGGAAAAATGGTCAAATGTATTATGGGTGAGGCATGAAAACAATTAATACAATATTGTCACTGGTTCATGAGTAGGGCTGCATTTGTTTTCTTGCGTATATCTGTCGTACCTTATCCTGTGAGGAGATGCGGTGTGACTTGATAAACTGTCTTCTACGATGATGGGCCTTTGTGTCATTCTCGCACACCGACTTCCACTGTTGACTCACGCAGCATAACCTGTAATAAAATGTGCTCGGTATATATCTTAAATTCCACATGTATGGTAAATCGTACTTAACAGTATGGCAATCACCTCGATTCCAGTCCCAGAAGTCGTTCTCATGAATAACTATGTAATACTATGCATGCAGTGTTCGAAATTAAGGCCTTTGAATCGGCAGCAAAATCCATCTCGCCGATTCAATTCGCCTGTTCAAGTTATCGGCCCGACACTGCCAGTTCACAAACGCCACCAGTTTATTTCGGCGGACACAGGTAGGTAAATGCAACTTTGGTAATAATTCAAAAATAGTTTGTCAAACTGAACTCTTATCACGCGAACGGTTACTAACAATAACAAAGCCAACGAACGCCAAGTCTAAACATCAGCTCTACTTGGCATCGCCACCAGCAGTGCATTTTTCCAAGAAACAGAATGAACGCCATTTTTCATAGTTTTGCTGCATCCCTTGGACTAAATGTTATGGTGTTTGGAAGTAGTCTCGGTTGTAGGTCAGAGTTAGTTATGCTTTTTGTTCTTTATCTACAAATAAATACGGCCTAAATCCTAATTTTACTGGTGACAAAAGTGTATTTCGTAATGTGACCAACACCGGCAAGATGAAGTCCACGTAGATTGGTGGTGTCACCTAGCAAATAAACCGGGAAACACCTAAAAAGAAGTGTCAACTGTACTGTATATATATATATATCCATCTGAGTGCAACACTAATAATACAGTTAAATTAAATACAAGTACTAGCTTTGGGCAGAGTTTGGGCAATCAGGACATACATTTGGAACAATATTTATTATTATAGACTAGTTTGGTAAATTTATTCATGCATATATATACATGCAATGCAAAGTTATATTATGGTAGTGCAACTTAGCTCTGTTATGCTTGTGTAGTTTTAATTATCAAACAATGCTCAGTATCATTTGTAAGAATTTACATCTGCTAGACAACAGCTGAGAAGACCCGATCAATGTAATAATAAAATATTATACCTGCATAGGTCTTCTTCGCATAGACAAGCAAGGATCATGGCAATTGGACTGTGCAGACTGCGGTCACTCAGCTCAGAGATAATGTCCACCGCGTCATCGCCCATCTTCCGACCAATCAGGTACTCGGGGTCAGTGAGCAGATACTGTCGAAGCATGAGGGTGAACGCCGAGTCGGTATGAGCGCTGCAGTATTGACACACACCAGCCGTCACATTGTGTCTACACACTGGACATGACTCGATGACAAGTTGAGGAGTGACACATAGAGACACGTCACTAGAAGCGTCAACGTGAGATGATGAAAAGGAGCAGAATGCTGAGTCCCGTTCGTCAGCGGGACTATTGTCCATTGACATGAACTCCGAATAGAGCGACAGTCGGGGCAGGGGCAGTCTGTCCAACTCCCCAAGTGAATCGTCGCCCCCGGTCATATAGCCACAGCTACTGTGTGATTTGTTAGCGCTGTCACATGACTTATTGATACGACTGCGGATGCTACAAGAGCTGGCGAAGCTTGACACGACGGCGCTCTCGCTGAAACATGAGTCATATGACAGGATGTTTGTGCACGGCGGTATCCTCGGCACAAACGGTGTACTTGTGCTGTCATGCCGACTGTCAAGCTCGTCTCTGAAGTCCAGTATGTCCAGTTTGAGGTCACATTTGTCCACTTTCAGGTCACCGATCTCCAGCTCATGCATGATGGGACATCTGTCATTGCCGTGAATGCCAAGCTCCTCTAGTGAGTTGTTGGCATTGTGGGACCTGTACTGGTGGCGACATCTACTGTGTTTAGTATGAGGCAGGTCGGGGGATCCCCAGTAACCTTCCATATTATCCTGAAACAACAAAACACTCTTATTTTAAAAATTTAATCCTCATTTTCATGTAAGATGTATGATCATATGAATGAAAACTGCAGTGTTGATCATAAATTGTATATTTGTGTTACACCTGTTAACTTTTCTGTGTCAAAATTCAGGCAAAATTATAAGAAATGTTTAAACCATGATCAGGCTCAGCAATAACCTCCAGCAGCACCCCTATTCACACTAAATATAATCCAGGAGAGTTGTTCTTTTCCAGGATGCTATTAGTTACACAACAAATCCAGGAGACTCCCCAAAAAGCTGGTACTAAAGGTTGGCTTGTACAAGATATCCAGAGTATTTAGTTAAAAAGATGATTACATTTACAACCTGAGCAACCCAAACTAGATTTGCCATCATTTGGGATAAAGTAGTAATACAATACACTTTTTGATCAAATTGTTTTTTTAAATGCAAATTACACTATTATAAGATGTCAAATTACAAATTCAAACACTTGATCCAATATATATATATAACTTGTCCTTAGATCAAAATATACAAAAATTAAATCAATAAGAACAGGATTAAATAGGCATGAAGGATTTTAATAACAAAATAGTTACTTTTTATTAATTATCTAGGCCTACGAAAATCCAACAATATATCTTAAATAACGATATATTAATAGTTTAATTGTAAATATTATAAATATTATTATTAATTAGAAATTGTCTATTAAGGCTGGTAAGACAATAGTGAATAGTGATTTTAATATATATCTACAAATTACAATACATGCACCGCAAGTTGAAACTTGAAATTGAATGCTAATAAACTTAGTTATACTCATATAAGTTATACTAGGCAAGTTGTAACAAACGTTACACTGTCCAGATGATTATGAACTGAAATGCATGATATCAAATTCAATGTTGTGCGCTCATTGCCCTAGGTAGTACAATAACTAACAACCTAACAACATGGAACATGTTCGCGGTGTCACTCGATCTCGGCCCACACATACACACACGTCAAACTATCTTTCTATCATTATCATAGTTATGAAACCAAAATGTATTAATCCGGTATAAGTTATGATGTTTAAATGTCTCAACGATAGACTTACATTCAACGAACAAAACCTTTAAATCAACTTCTTTTTCTGCGTTCTGTCAAGCTTCCAAACGTGTGTATTCGCGTCCCGGGGCCCGTGTGTCTATGGCCTATGCCGCCTATCCAGGACAAATTTGGGCGGGATTTCATTCAGTTACCTCAACAAAAATTATTTAAACCATCTATCCTTTTTTGGTAAAATGCAATTTCACAATGCGTAAACCCTCTTCGATATATGGTACAGCATATTTACCTTCGATCTGCACGCCAATGTCCGTTTTCGTGTAACTTTTCTGACAAACTTTGTCAACCTTTAACGCCGATAACACTTTCAAATCTGGTGTTCAAAACAATATTAGCCAATCAAGGCATCGCTATTTAAATCTCGCCGAAGTCTCGTGAAACCACGGTTACTTCCGGAAAATTGACACTCGCTTTAAACGGGGTAAATTGTGTTGTTTGTTATGTTTGCGTTGAACTCAACGATAACATTCATTCCCCATGCTGATTTAACATATATTGTGTGTATTGGTTTATTGGGAGCACGCGTTTATAAAGTTTGAAGGAAAGTGTCGGTGACCCAAGCGGTGTCAGAGCACCTAAACGGCGTGTCAAAACAAGCATGCGCTTGCTCGCGAACGGCGGCTGAACCACTGAGCGAGTCGAAGCATAACATGACAGCCTGAGCCTGTGAAAGGAGGCGCCGCCACTGTTTGGCAATAAACAAATTTAAACTTCGCGGGTTGCCACAAAGCTAATCAGCTCAATACACTGCAGTACGGGCATCTTTTGTTTAAAACAAAAGCTATTCAGCCAACAAAACAACGAGCAGTTGACAAGAATCTTGATTCATGTCGGAAAGCAATCGAGTTACTGAATCACTGACCGAGTTACTCGGTTAGTGACTTAGTCTGTTCACTGTTGACGTTGTGTTGAGCCTTGGCTTGGTTTGCCTTGAGGTGTCCAACTCAAGTGCAAAACACAGTGATACAGACAGACGCAGGGTAAAACGTGATAGTGGTTAAACTTAATTAAATGTATTGAGTTATGAGTTTTGTCATATTCTATTTATATCTGTGTCATGTATTTGTTTGTCTGTCCAAGGACCACAATGGAAACAAGTGCTTGCACTTTCTTGTGTCATCCTTTATATTTAATGTACCCTGTATTTATATGTTATGTATGTACAAGCTTACATTTTATATTGAATAAATCATCATCATCATCAGTTATGAAATAGAACCTGAATATAATTCAATGACAATGCGATTTATACCGGCGTGTCTAATCTAATGTCATGATATTTTGTTTAAATTATAGTCATGTTGATCTATTTTGGTTAGGACTAAGTTTTGCATACTAAAATACTTATATAGATATATGTAAGTATTTTAGTATATATATATAACAATTTTAGTATATATATATATAAAAGTATATATATATATAAGTATTTTAGTATGTCAAATTTATATATATATATATAAATATGTGGACAAGAAGAACAGCACAACTACACACACTAGTCACTCAATTCTTCCCAACAAACTTGCATGGTCTGAGAAAAAAATTTCTTCTTATAAAAATTATGTATTATTAGATTTTATCCAGAAATAATTTGCCAGTTTTGAATTTATCCAAAGTGCCTTTTATCACATGAATGGCTTGTGTGGGAACCATTCAAGTCGATCACAACCGGTTGGCTAGTTTAGTTTTATCAATGACAAACTTGCATCATTTTAGCAATTTATTTCATTAATGCTGATCTATTTGATTTGTTTAACTACCAGTTGTGCCAAGGCTAGACTTTTACTAGACTATTAGTTAATTTAATCTCAGTTGTAATTACCCTTACCCATCTTGACCAGTCCTCTGCCAGTCTTGAAAATGGGCAGATGGGTCTCTGAGTATGCCCCTATAACCTTGTGTATAACACACAGCATTTATCTTCAATATGTTTGTTTGTCACCCGGAAAAAAATGCACATTTTTATGTTGCAGTTTGATGAGAGACAAGCATGGACACTCCTAAGGACAAGGACCAGCCACCAGCGAAACCACAAATGATGTTGTACATATGTGGAGGTAACATAATAATATAATATTACACTTGTTCAAGGACAACAACATATACATTAAGTATACAAAATGTGAGTTGGATTGGAATGATAGTTTTCAAGATATCATGTTTTGAAAATGAGAAACTTGTTTGGGCAGTTTAGCTGGCAAGAGAGAAGCGCACATTTTAAAAATATAACTTGGGCAAAAAAAAATATGAAAAAATAGAAGGTAAATTTGATATGTGTGTTATGTGGACATTACAATAAGGTTCATTAAGAGCTATGTGACATTGTTTTGTTTTTATTTGACTTGTGACTGGTTTTTCTTTCCCCGATCACCGGTCAAGGAAAAAATTTGAAACACCAATATATTCCCGCAGAGCAGACATGCGTAGCACCATGTTTGTTGACATTCCTTATTGACTTATTTACTATATTTTATAATTCATTAACTCATACAAGCATTTCCATGAAAACAAGGAAACTGGTCATAATTTTTTTATTTCTGAAGAATATTATTTTTTATGTTAGGACATAAAGTTGTCGGAGAAAAACAAATTTCAATGTTTGCACACTGCATTATGTGAAAATGCATCTTTCAAACATTATGTACAGAATTTGGAAAATTCACTTGTCTAAGATCAATAATTAGTTGTGCCTTTGCAGTCCTATTTTCTAATTCAATTTGGGTTGGACTAATTGATCCTATTTCATGAGGCCTTAGTCTCATGTTTTTAAAAACAAAAATTGCAAGTCTATTCTGTTTTTTGGGGAAAGGCTTGTAAACTCGGGTGGTGAAATTGATGTAATGCGAATCACAAAATTAGTGGCTAATTATAAATCATCTCCTTTAAGGGTACATAACTAAAAAAATACATTAATGACATCCATATCCAGTCTACACAGGTTATGATATTGGACACTGTAATGCGAGTCACACAAAATTGCAGAAATATCTGACAACTGCTCTTTAAATAAGTCTGTTAGTGTGTCTGGTTATCACTTTATGATAATCACATGATAATCGTGATATTGGGGTATTCTGTTACTGACTGATTTAACTTTTCTGCACACTGATTGCATAAAGGTTACAAAGGTTTCCCTTCAGATGTGAATATTTTCCCCAGCCAGACACCCCAAGCTAATATCCACCTTATGCAAACAACTTGTCCTAGATACCAGTTCAGACCATAATCCTTTTATGTATTTAAACTAGACCAGAAAGTCCAATATAAAAGGGACTTTTATCAGTGTGCCATAGCCATAAAATTCATGTTTCTGTCACACTGGGCACTGCCATTAATTACTAGCTGAGTCTTCTGGAGAAGTGCAGTGATTCCAGTCGGACAACCTACACCAGTACAGCCTGGTGTCAGCTTGCAGGTTATGGAACAGGAGGATATAGAGCCTTGGAGACTGGCAGGTGGTAATCTACCCTCTCAGCACTTGTGTTCACTGCCAATACCTGGATTCATCCTCCATCCTCTAAAGTTATCAGAGCCACCACTAATTCATGGTTAAGTTGATTAGCTCAACTCACCAACTAAGAGAATCCACAACATTGTGAGTGACAGTGTCCAGAGTGAGGCCTAAGCAGTAAAGCATGAAAACAATAATACATGTATGTTCATTTCTATGTACCATGTTAGTTAACTGTGATTCTGTTCTGTTTCATATTGATAATAAAGCTACATGAAACACTTTGCCTATTTTATTCTTTCAGATTGTGATAAAATGTGCCTAAAAATAGTTTAACCCGGGTTTAATCCAGTTTAACCCAAAATGGAGGTTTAGCCCAACCCGGGTTTAACCCGGGGGGCAGGTTAAACTTGCCAACGTTGGTCGATATTAGGTAGATTTGCTGAATATATGTATTCATTCAGATTAGTATGTAATGTGAAATTGCTCACCAGATCAGTGGTTGGCGGCAGGTCAGGTGGTCATAATAAAACTAATTTAAACCAACCGTGGCTCGTGTTACCTGCAGTGTTTAGGAGAAGTAGAAGCAATTATTCAAATACACAATATCGCTCAGCTGCTCGTGCTAATGGGCGAACGGGTAATTTTATATTGGGATTCCTCGAAGTTGTTTATCCATCTTCAAATTGGGGCGGATGACGCAGTTTGACTCAGCTACCTTCCGCACTTCGTATAGGAGATCTGCCAGGGCTAATTTTGCATGGCAAACAGCCCTGGTTTGCGAGGATGGCCGGGGTCACGTATAGTCCAGAGGACTTCAGGGCCTCTTGGCCCATTTTTTTGTGATTGACACATGTTAAGTGGCCATTGAAGTATTCAGAACAGAGTTAAAGGTGTGAGCTCCTGGATCCCATTAATTGGAGTTTCATGGCATCTTGGATTAAGGTTCTGACCAAGTGATTGTCTTTGTTACTTCATGACTGAGCACAACATATTCCTACTAGTGAACTTTAGGGATCATCTCAGACATCGATGTCTGATATCAGATGAAATTACTTTTGTTTGGGGATGGGGAATCAGAGGCTGTCTTGTCTGGCATCGAACATCAATATTTTATGCTTCGGTCCGATTCTGTTAATAATAATATATTGACAGATGAGGCCAGATAAAAGTAATATTGTTTGATATCGGACATCGATGTTCCGAGATGATCCCTTACGGTCGACGTTCTCCAATTATTGTATGGTGCTTCCCAGCATTTTTTATGCAAATTCATTTGTGGTAATAAAATCTGGTAAGTGATAGCGACAGATTTATGTTTCTTTTCATGATTTTGCAGAATGCCACCATGAGAATGAGATCAAAGCAAGAGACCCAATCCGATGTCGAGAGTGCGGCTACCGTATTATGTACAAGAAGCGAACCAAGCGCAGTATCCTTTTAACCGACAACCCTAGATACAATTTAACAGATAACACATATAAAACCTCTTTATTTTGCCTTTCGTAAATATTGTGTTGAAAGATAAGAATGGGAAATGTTTGCAAAGCGTGAACCAATGGACCATCAAGACTGGTCGATAGACTACGTACGTGTTGAGAAGTTTATTTTTACCAGACAAAATGGCCAAACTGTGGACAGGTAGTAAATGGGGTTTATGACAGTTTTTTAAGGATTAAATAATAATAATCCAAAAGAATTCCAGTGCTGACATATCTAGTAATCCTTTGCAAGATGTACAACATGTGAAAATGGGTAACCATAACACAAAAGTTATATTTATGTTTGTCCATACTAAACACTGTCATATAAATGCTCAGTGGACGTGATTTTGATGTGAGCAGCTTGTAATCCTTAACCAAATTGCAGTGGTGGTGTTTGACGGCCGATGACATGGACCTCCAGTGACTCTGCTAGTGGATGAACTGTGATGATCTGATCAGTACCTGTGTGGCTGATTGAAAGAGAACAATGTACAGTACAGAAGGACAATGGGTGTATTGTGTGACACACCTGGTTAATAACTGGCAGACCATTGTGGTTACATACTGAGCAAACGAAAGACAGTGTGCTAGGAGTGATTGGGAAAGCAGGAGCTACCAGAAATCCTGGCTCGGAGGGGAAACAGCTCTGGGACGGTGTCACTAGACTTGCAACGTATGCCTCATGCAGTGTTTTGTAGTGGGATATTTGTTGTTTTTATTTATACTTACGTTTATACATGAAGGTCTTGGTATGATCTGTGAAAAGGTTCGTCATCCCGTGAGTGCCAGTGTAAATCTTAAAACAAGTCGTCACTTATCTAAGGTGACCAGTATAAGGCAAAAGCAAATTTATGATGATAATGCACACTTGTCATACACTGCCATTCTCTGTCGGCTCAATGTTCAGGTGTATTGTGGTTTAATGTTTGTTAGATACAGCTGTTCCATGTTGCTTTTGATATGCTGACTGTTAACATTTGGCACCGTGCATTGTAGAGTGGGGCGCAGTGGTTAGAGCAGTTGTCTCTCGATCAAGAGAACCCAGTTTCGAATCCTGTGCTGCCATGTTGAACCTTGGGCAAGTTGGTTCAATCTACGTTGCTCCTGTTCACTCGGCTGTACAAATGAGTACATGGCTATAGATAGCAATAGCATGCATTAATTGCAGTGTGGCTGGATGCTTTCCAGAGAAGTTGAGATGGTGTTTGATTGACCATATCTGCCTGGGAGTGAAGTATAAAGCGCTTTGAGCAGGACTGCATAACTGGTACTATGCTATATAAGAACTTACCTTTACCTTTTATTCTTAGCAAACCAGTGAATGTGCATTCTATATGCCGACTGTTAACATTTGGTACCATGTATAGATCACTGTATACTTCAGCATCCCGGCAACTACATTATGGCATTGCTTCTTAGAAAATGTATCACATTTTTCTTATTACAACTGTGAATGCCGAGATGAGAAATTGTCATCATAGATCATTAATCTCTATATCAACATTCAGATTGTGAATCATTACTGAACTAGTTCAAGAGTTCTCTCCACTAAGGAGAGAAAACAGATTAATTGTTGTCAATTGATAAAATCTGCTAGTGCATTGTTTGAATGGGGGCACCCTGCATATGTTGCTTGGGGTGTTTTGTGTAAGGTGGATGCATTGTGTAACTGTCATCTAAATGGCAGTAAGTGTATTATTAACTGCAATTAAAGTTTGTTTTTCTAGGCCAGCCTTTCTCAGTTTCTGTCTTCCAGCACTAACTAGGGGTTTAATTGCTGCACTTGTGATGTTTCCATTTGTTCTCAGTGACAGAGTTTGGCTGATACTGATAGGATGAACAAATCCCAGTTGATTTTGTGTATGCTTGAATTGTCTGTGTTAGTTACTAGTACATCCTCGTTATTTAAAGACAGTGTAGGAATTAGGACGTTTTATATTTTGAGAAGCACTTAAAAGTTTTTGTGCTACAGTCTAGAAACATCTCGCATATTCCATAAGCTCTAGTCAAATAATGAAAATATATTCCAGTTTTTGTGAAGTAAATGCTGGTATGGGTTGCCCATTGTCAAGGATTGACATAATAAATTATATGGGTAGATCTATATTTGCCAACTTAACTGTGGCATATACATACCTGCCTACCATTCCGGATTGTCCGGAATCATTCCGGAAAGTCACCTCAAATTACGGCGAGGGATGAAAATATTACGGACTGTCACCATGTTCGCCAATCACTCAAATTTAGCTTCCACTATATTCAACAGGTGGCAGCATATGTGACATGGTTTTTCATTCGCTGAGTCTGGTCGTAATCTAACCAATAGGAAACGGCGTTATGACAAATTCGCATTTCCGCGTTCAAACAAAACGAAGTCACGCGGCATGAAACGATGGCTGACAGCGAAACGACGCCACCGCCAACCAAAAAGAAACGTGTAATGCAAAAAATGTAGTGAGTGTTGTACTTATAGTGTTAAGCCAACTGACTGTACTAAGACTAAGTTAGTGTATGGATCACGTATCTTTGCGATTGTTTGCTGACGATACTAGCTTGTTCATTACTGGAATGGATGCCAATGATACTGTGTATACGGCTATGGAGAAGTTAGAATCGCTTAGTGTGTGGTTCCGGTACAATCAACTAACTCTAAACTTGAGTAAGACATGTTATACAATCTTCAGTAGACATATGGAACGTGAAGTCGTGCCATTATTGTTGCAGGGCCAACGCATTGAACGGGTTAACTCTGCCAAATATCTGGGTATATATCTAGACTGTAAGCTGTCATGGTCGGAACATATTAAGGAACTTTGTTCAAAGGTGTCTAAGTTATCAGGTTTATTTTATCACATGGCCTCGTTCATAAATGCCGATATGGTCAGGCAATTATATTATGCCTATGTATTTCCCCATATTAATTATGGGATTGAATTATATGGATCGGCTTGTAAAACTAACTTATCTAAAATACAAGTTTTACAAAATTTATTACTTAAAACATTAGCAAAACGTCACCGCCGTGACAGTGCCACAGCATTGCATAGGGAACTTAATATACTTAAAGTTAAGGAACTATTTAAACTAAATGTTCTAATATTTGTGTATAAACAGCGTACGAATCAACTTCCTAGTCTATTCCACCAATTTTACCAATGCAATGGTGACTTCATAATCAGAAGTTCCAGACAGGAGAACAATTTATATATACATAGATGTAATTATAGAACTGGAGAGAACTCCTTGAAAGTAATAGGGGCTCGTCTTTGGAATAAACTACCTGTAGACATTAAACATTCGAAAACGCTAAATATGTTTAAGCATAAAGCCAGGAGCTTTATAATTGGCATTAACTAAAGTTTAAATCTAATTACATATTGTAAGAAATTCGCTTGTGAATTTGTTCTTATATTGGTACAACATCTCTAGCTTTAATTTACAAAAGTCGTAAACCTGAAGCTATTGCAATTGAATGCAACATTTATATACGTAATATTATGTATGTGGGAGTAACCTATATGAGTTTGATTTAATTGGCTACCAGCTCGATAAGTTATACTTCTCTGGTAGCCACCTCATCTGTGTTACATTGCTCTTGAATTGTGTTGTATATTATCTGGATGAGGAAATAAATTTACTTACTTACTTATTTATTGAGCAGTTTAGTCTATCATTTACAGCCTATCGTACAGTCACTAGAGTCTAGGCGATGTCGATGACAGCGTAATGTAATGGTTTTGCCGTCGCTACCCCCTCCCCCCATCTATCATTCTATCAGGCTGTAATACAGGGATACGCTTATATACTAAAGTTGAGTAGACTAGAGTCTATGGTTTGTCCGTCGCTCAGGTCAGTTGGTCGGAACAACTCGTTTCTGGTATTATGTATATCTAGTATATGAGTCGGTTTTCAAATAACTTAATAATCAGGAGGTAATCTCTGTCGCTTTTAAATATCATCAGCATTAATGTCTTTTGACATCTGAATAATATCTAGTATTTACGTTATTAATTATTGTTGTTTTAGTGTTTGTTATTTTGTCATATTTTATAAAAAAAATGATGTATTTGTCTGTGTCTTTTTAATACGTGGGTTCATAAGTGCATGTATTTTATTAGTTTGGGATTACTTGTGGAGGAAAATAAACTGGACATTGGAATATGAGATTATAAATTATGCATTTCTGCTAAAATCAAAAAATTAATGGGACATGACTTACACAGTTATTTTTTGTTTGTGTACAAAATAGACCTGTGCGACTTAATACCTGGTACGCTGTGGCAGGTCACATATGAAGTGTTTAGGATATTGATCGGATTCAGTCAGCGTCGCTCAGCGAGTCCGACACTGTATATTTTTCTTGCTGTACTTTATATATGCCTAAGATTTGTTTTATGAATGAAAGTCCAAAATTATTCACAAACCTGTGTATTAGCATTGGCTGTTTAAAAAGAAAAATGTACTAATTTGCACACGAATATGCATACCATAAACTGTGACGTGTCACTCATACAAAATAGATAATCTGCTATAACTCGAGTGGGATTTTGTGATGTTACCCCCCCTGATTCTGCAACGGATTAAGGGGAAGAAGGAAATAATGGTTGATGTATGTGAAGGAATACATTTTGGACAGTAATTATAACATGGCTGAATGCTTCCTGGAGAAGTTGGGGTTTGCCAGAGTGACATGTAAACACTTTACATGGTCCTAAGGAGTGGATACCAGGCTGTATAAGAACTTAATCATGTTAATCTTTATATAAATCAGACCAAAGCATCAATTTGATTCTGTCATAAAATTCATAACATTATAGTTTGTGTTCTGAATTCTTTGCTCTATGTCAATAGCTGGATATGTTTTTTGTAGATGCAACACCAGACAACAACCACTATAAAGTGCTATGTTTCAATGTACAGGAAAGTGTACTTCTGCACGGGTTTGCGGGATACTTTGAATGTGTCTTGTATGCTGTTGTCGCACTGAGTAAGTACATTTTAAATGTGAACTCTGTTTTTAGAAGTTGTCAGGAGAGATGCTTTGATGTTGGGATATAGAAATAAGACTTCATATGATATTGTTGGTGTGTGTCGTGTCGGAGAACAGAGTGCCTGTATGATGTTGTTGGTGTTAGATAACTGAGTGCGTGTATCAAAATTTCATCCTGAATGCCTGTATCCATGGTTGATCCTGAGTGCGTATATCCAAGGTTGATCCTGAGTGCCTGTATGCCAAGTTAATCGTGAGTGTGTGAATCCAGGATTGATCCTGAGAACTCAGTGCTTGCATCCAGGGTTCATTCTGAGTACATGTATCCAGGGTTGATCTTCAATGCTTGCCTCCAAAGTTGACCCTGAGTATGTGTATCCAGGGTTGATCCTGAGTGCTTGTATCCAAAGTTGATTCAGAGTACGTGTATCCATGGTTGATCCTGAGTGCTTGTATCTATGGTTGATCCTGTACAACGTCCCGTGGCTAAACTATTGGGCTAAATCTGAAGAGACCCTTGTAGCTTAGGGGTGTTGACTTCTTAGGCAGTTGCCTGATTGTGTATAAGTAAAAAAAATGTGTTAGGCTATTGTTAATATATGAGGAAAACACCTCTTAGGCAATTGAATGAATACAAGCAAATTATGTTTTAGATAAATGGCTGAATTTGAGCAACCAATTTAAATGAATATGGAAAAACCTTGTGTGCTCACAGTAGACAAAACATAAACATGAGTTGTGTGTTTCAACCATTAACTGTGAAGTACAACTCAACATCTGTATCATAAACAACCCATATGAGAATGGGGGTGTTTGTGAGGCCGCGGACTCGTACATCTGTAAATGCCCCAGGTCTACAGTGGTGCCACCTGTACAGAGAGTAAGTCTTGTGTTTGTCGATCATGAGATAATGACAACCGCTTGCTGGAACGGTACTAAAATGCTTCAAAGCATCACTATGAAGCCTTTGGTCCACTGTACAGTGACAAGAGCAACAGACTCCCAATCGAGATAACACGGGTACAAATCCTGTGCTGCAGTGTCAAACCTTGAATAGGTTCGTTCACTCTACATTGCTCAAGTTCACTCAGCTGTATGAATTAGTACCTGGCTATTAACAGTGGTGGATGGTTGTGTATTAATTGCAGCATGGCTGAATGCTTTCCAGAGAAGTCGTGATGGTGTTTGATTGAACAGGTCTGTCAAGGAGTAAAGTGTAAAGTCCTTTAAGCAGCCCTAATGACTGGATACTGTGCTGTATAAGAACTTACCTTTTTACTTTGTTATGGATGAAATGAATTATGTATATAAAAACCACACATTAATGTTTGGAAATTCCATTTTCCTGAAACGGTGTCCACATTCCAATGTTTCCAGATTAGTGAGATCCAGATTAATGAGATTCTGCCGAGATGAATGCTCCAACATGTCGCTCCATGTTGTAGGCACATCCATTGGTTCGTCAGCTGGTTTCCGCAGACCTGCCTACCATTCCGGATTGTCCGGAATCATTCCGGAAAGTCACCTCAAATTACGGTATTATGGCGAGGGATGAAAATATTACAGACTCACCATGTTCGCCAATCACTAAAATCACAGGTGGCAGCATATGTATGCAGCATGTTGTGACATGGTTTTTTCATTCGCCGAGTCTGGTCGTAATCTAACCAATAGGAAACAGCGTTATGACAAATTCGCATTTTCGCGTTGAAACAAAACAAAGTCACGCGGCACGAAATGATGGCTGACAGCGAAACGACACCACCGCCAACCAAAAAGAAACGTGTAATTCAAAAATGTTGTGAGTTGTACTTGTAGTGTTAGGCCAACTGACTGTACTAAGACTAAGTTATATATACTAGAGTTGAGTAGATTAGACCCCCCCCCCCCGGTGACAATATCTGATGGTTCTGAACAATTACTGACAGGAAGCCTATATTCCTGAAAATCATTGTAAATGGGAAGATGGATTACTGACAGGAAGTTTTTGGGGTAGGCAGGTCTGCATATACAACTTTTCAGACACGATACTGATTGATAATTATGATGAGTTATGGCGTCGGGGAATTCAGATCCGTTTTCAATACATCAACAAATCCTCACAGTTTGATGCCTCTCCTGTTTAAAGACACCAATAACTGCAATAATACACATTTATTCAAAACTATAGATACAATGAAACATTGTCATGCTGTATTCATGATTCAAAAGCAATATTTTAAATACTGACTCAGGCCAGTGGTCCAACTCCAAAAGTCTATGGTACAGACACCTTCCAGTACAGTGTGTATCATTGGTGGATACACTGAACACTAACAATTGTATTTGACTGCAACTGTAAACAACACTAGTGTGGCAGAGAAATGCTTGTTCCACTTCACATACATATACATCCAAGACTTGACTAGATCAGTTAGCAATGGTTCATTAATTTGGTCTGAATATATTAATTACATTCATAACAGATGTACACAGTTCTTCCACGTAACCAGTTTTGAACTATCTCTGCAGTCAATGCATTGATTTGATAACTACAATCTATACATTTTATTCTGTGTATTGCAAAATTTAAAAAAAAACCTAATAAATTAGCTTGAGTACATAAGTTCACCAGTAATGAATAAGCAGCAGAGTTTCAACAACATACTTAGCATCAATGTCAATGACGTTTGCATACCGTGAAGTACAAGGCTGATTGCATCCTACCATTTATCTTGTCAATTTACAATGCCACAGTGAAATACATGGCTGATTGCATCCTAACATTTATCTTGTGCATGTACAATACCACAGCGAAATAAGTAGCAACAGAGAGAGTGACGTTTGCAGAATGTAGTGTCTGGTTGGTAGATGTCTTACACTGATGTCATCAAAGACTAGAGAAGACAGTCTTTGTTGACTTGGCTTTAGTGTCATGGTCCTCACCAAGACAGTCAATTACCATCTGCAACAACATCATGACATGACACAACATGACATGAGACATGAGGGCTTGACATGAGACACAAGGGTATGACAAACATGATAAAGCACAAGTGCATGACAAATGTGACATGAGACACAAGTGTATGACAAACATGACATGAGACACAAGGGCATGACATGAGACACAAACACATGACAAATGAGACACAAGTGCAAGACACAAACACATGACAAATATGACATGAAGCACAACGGCATGACAAATGTGACGTCAGACAAGAGAATGACAAATGTGGTGCTGACACCATTGCGTGACATGAGATTCAAGGACATCACCCTATGGTATGCAGACATCTCGCATCACAAGCCTTATTTCAAAACCAGTGCCACTTGGTTGGCAACATTAGTAATCATAACTGTTGTATAAGAAAAGAAGCACACGAATAATGTGCCCACAAAAGTAAATGTAACAGTATATTTCAAATGGAGAAATTATTTATAGAAGACGGATTCAAAAACGTTTTGCAAGAATACTTTTTCACAGATTTAGTGGTTCAGATTAATCAGATAGTGGTTAAGTTAAAAAAACTCACTCTACTTTTTTAAGTTTAGCAAACTGCCTGAACTAATATTGCTCTTTTAGGCAAAGGACAAGAACACTTAACACACATTCTACTTTATTTTGAACAAGGTTAATTGTAAACATGTAGAACTTATCAGTTTTTTGGCAATTTTCCATAACAAATTTTAGAACTGCACAATTTACAAAACATTTCTTCCATGCAAAATTTGATGTTATACAGTACCTGAATATAGAAGCTAAACACTAATGTTGCGACATGGTTAAATTCAAACTGAAATAAAAGCATGTCACATCATTAACGTAACTGTGTCGTGATGATGATGCAAGCGGTGATGCCTGGTGGCGCCACCTGACTCACCTGTCTGCTGCCGCTGCGACCGAGGTCTTCTCGTATCATGAGCAGACTGACCAACTGGTCAGTGCGAATGTCCGGGTACCGGCTGGACAACCCCTGGACACAGCAGAACTGAGGTTTAGAATATATTCTACATCAACAAATGTCTAGTTAATAAAGATCGTATATACACAATAAAATGTTCATATCAATGTTCACTCTACTGTTCATTTCAAAGTTCTTATACAGTAAGTTGTTCATACCAATGTTCATTGTTCACTCTATTGTTTATGGCAATGTTCTTATACGATAAATTGTTCATATCAATGTTCACTCTACTGTTCATTGCAATGTTCTTAAAGACAATAAATTGTTCATATAAATGTTCACTCTACTGTTTATTGCAAGGATATTATACAATAAACTGTTCATATAAATGTTCACTCTACTGTTCATTGCAATATTCTTATACAATAAGTTGTTCATATCACTGTTCATTCAATTGTGCACTGCAGAGATCTTATACAATAAACAGTTCACATCAATGTTCAGTTTACCGTTCATTGCACAGGTTTACTAAATGCGTTGTTGTTAACTCATATGCTCTGCATGTTACTGTTCACACTGTCCGTCAACTGTTATTGGTTGCCACGAACCCCATAACTTACTGTGGACCCACAGTAAGTTATGGTCGTTATTCATTCCAAAGGTCATCATTCACCTCTAAAGTCACTGTCCACCTCTGAAGTGACTGTACACCCCATAAGTCACCATTTACTCCTTAAGTCACTGTTCACCCCATAAGTCAGCATTCACCCCTTAAGTCACTGTTTACCCCATAAGTCACCATTTACTCCTTAAGTCACTGTTCACCCCATAAGTCACCATTCACCCCTTAAGTCACTGTTTACCCCATAAATCACCATTCACCCCTTCAGTCACTGTTTACCTCATAAGTCGCTGTTCACTCTGTAAGTCCCTGTTCACCCCACAAGTAACTGTTTACCCCATAAGTCACTGTTCACTCCATAAGTCACTGTTCACCCCATAAGTCACAGTTTACTCCATAAGTCACTGTTCACTCCATAAGTTGCTGTTCATCCCATAAGTCACTGTTCACTCCATAAGTCACTATTCACCCCTTAAGTCACTATTTACCCCATAAGTCGCTGTTCACCCCATAAGTCGCTGTTCACCCCATAAGTCTCAGTTTGGTAGTTGCAGGTGGCTCTCACGATAGCAGCGTATTCACTAAGCTTTAGTAAGTCTCGGGGGCAGTATTTCGATGCCCAGGAAAAAGTCAATATGAAGGGTTTCGGGGTAAAATGTGATAAACGCCTTTTTTTTATTTCACCAAAACAAGGACAAAATGTTTGTTTAAATATGTGTTGAGCTAGGATGCTATTTAATTTAGACAAAAATTCAATAAACCCCCATTAAACAAGAGCGTTTGTCTTCAAAACATGATAAGTGCCATCCGTCTTTTTAATGAAAATGCGATACCAACATATATTCATTTTCATCCAATCAGTACTGCCTTGCCGCACGTGCAGGTATGCAGATTGACCGCACTGTTCACTCCATAAGTGCTGTACAGATACACCGCATTTTGAGAAAAGAATCATTTAATGTCACATTTTGCAAAACAGTCTAAAAATTATGACTGCTATCATTATCTTTGGTTCTGGATTCTTAATATACACCAACTTCATTTACAAGTTTTTATTTAAATTTTGAGGACAAAACAAAAAAATTACTTTGTCTCTAAACCAAGAAAAACGTTTTGCCCTTCATATGTTTTGTCAAATAAAGCTGTTCTTGTTCCAGTCCATTTATCCCATGAGTCAGTCTGTCACCATATTCACAAGTCTTAAATGACAAGTGTCACTCAGCGTTCACTTACTGAAAGTTCGAGTGACATCATAGAAGTGTCCTTCAGTTTGATCACTTCAGCCAGCATTGGGAGAGCTTCAAAGGGTGAGTCATCCTGCGTCAACATAACAACATTTTATTACATCATCATTACGTCTAATACCACTCTAACTTGCCCACATCTGAATTGGTGAAATTTTAAAGCGACCTTGTTCTTGTACCCAGTATCATCATCAGGCCAAAGGTGGTAATCATTAGCAGGAATTTCACTGATCTAGTTGCATTTCGTCCCATTTGCGGACTTGATTGCAGAAACCAGACGGACATATCGGACGTTAAAGGACAACACCAGGAACTTGCAGTTAGCCTCACCTGCCTCCGAAACAGCTGTGTTTGCTATCTGAATGAACTCTATACAATTTGAATGTTTCATTGGCGGAACATTCAAATTGTAAACAATATTTCAGGCTTAGCAACGGGAGGCAGTCTGTTCCTCTACCCGCAATTAGCCAGCACCATAATTTGTAACAGGACGCTTGTCGTGTTGAATGTAGAAAAATGGGAAATTGTTGAACATCAAAGAGTATTGCAGTTAACTCAGTCCGACTCGGCCGTATTGCCAATAAAGCTTGTTTTGAAACTGGGTGTTTTGTTTATTATTTGAACATGCTACGGGGAGTTTCTTCCAAATTGCGAATGTTGTTACAGGCGTACTAAACACAAGCTGGTGGGCAGTATACCTTCATAGTTATCATAGTCTTAACATTATATTAAATAAGAAATGAAAAAATAAGAACAGACTGCCTCGTTTCAGGAACAATATATTTTTAAATGATGAACAGACAAGGCCGGCTTGATGCGTAAAGGAGATGAAAATGACCCATTATGAAAGGAGGACAAACAGACATGATATTGATAAGAGATAGAGAAAAGAGGAACTGCTTAGGGCACACCCTCCAAAAATAAAGACACCAAATGTTACCTGGAATAGAATCAACAGAAGAGAAAACAAAAACAGGGCGTCCAAGAAATAGTTTGAGAAAATCTGAAGTGTGAAACCGTCTGGAAAGATGAGAAATCAGCTAGACCAGGGAGCATAGACTTGTTGTTATTGCTCCAGTTGAAGGGAAGAAAATCAAATAATAACATCATGGGGGGGTCAAGTTGTCATAAAATAAAAAAGCTGTGTCAACAGGATCCCCCCACAAAGGACACCCTTGTGGATCCCCATGAAGGATCTCCTTGTGGACACCCCATGAAGGACACACTTGTGGCTCCTTACAAAGAACTCTCTTGTGGTCCACCCACAGAGAACCCCCTGTGGACCCCCCATGAAGCAGTCACCTGGTGCTGGGGGATGAGTTGGGTAAACAGCTGCTGTAGTTGCTCGCTCTCCTGGGAAATCTTCTCGGCAGCTGGGAATCTCTCGTCGTAACTCTTGAACGAGATCTTCCTGCAACACAGATACCCTAATTATTGGCAGCAACACAGAAACACTACACAAAATATTATGCAAGACCTTTTCACATCTCTGTAATCACAACCTGGTGGACCGATTCAATTTTTTTTTACGCCTACCCTACTGTAATGGTTATACACATATGCCAACAATTCTACCACATGTTAAATCTTGCACAATTAGTAAACAGATAGTAGTTTCTGCTTTGATTGTATTTTTATGTTATGATGTGCCTTTTAATTGACCATATTATCAATTAATTTAATGTACTAGTAATGCATGTGTATCATATATTTATTTTCGCTTTGTTATGGTATGTTATATATATATATGCACCACTAAAGAATTAGTTGGTATAAATTATAATCTAAAGTTCCTGTAGAATCAAAAGTTCCTGTTGTGCTTTTACCCATCCCCCCATACTGGCCTAATGACCTTTGGGTTTTTGCCACTTAATATATAGACATGATGACATTTGTTCTCTTGCTTATAATACTCACTCATTACAAAAGCACAAATTATGATTTATATATAATTATGCGCTGGAATAAGCAATCTGTTTTACATGATTCCATTTGTTTTATGATGTATTTGCATATGCTGTTTATTATAATTATGTATTGATCATTATGAAATAATACTGTTATTATCTCCAAATCACGTTAAAGTTATCTGTGCTAGACAAGTCCTCACCTGGAGAAGAGAGCCTTTAGGTACTCGCGTCCAATTCGTGCCTGAATCTTTTTCATAAGAGCCTCGTAGAAGTCGTCTCTGAGGTGCACAAAGTCCTGGCAGTAGTCCTCCAGTGTTACGCAGATCGTGTCAACTGCATGCGCATTCGTCAACCTAGTCCACCAGACAAACCAACATGGCTGACACAAAAGACAATGTGCCTCAATTCTAAATAGGTCAGAGATATTGGTGAAAAGTTCAAGTTGGAAGAAAAGATTACAAAGAATTTCTTAAGAATGATAAAGTTTCAATGTTTTGGCTACGATCGATAATCTTTTTTATGAACTGAATTGTTGGATTTCATGTTTTCTCCTCCAGAAGAAAGCTACTGGTAGTCAAAACGTTGAAGTAATTTAAACTAGATAGTTGTGAATTTGTGATAAGAAAGTTAAATTTATCTGGCGACAAGTAGATATAGATATATTTGGAGAATGTCTTCCATCATATCCTAGAGTCATTAGCTTGTTTCTAGCTAATGTTTAAACTCTCTCCCTCCTCTCACACCTAACTTAGCATAGTTTACATTCAAACAATTTACCATCGACAGAATCATTGGTAAGACCAACACAACAGTATTATTTATTTTGGACAGCATCACATTCAATAAGATTCACAACACTTTACAGCGAATCTAATTAAAATAGCACATTGTTGTAAAAGTAACACTTCTACCATCATTCATAAGTAACTTTAATGAGCTTATATAAATTTATTACAAAGACAACAATTAGAAATCTATAAATGAAGAGCATGTATGAACTGCAATGGCGGTGGTAAAAGAGCCCTCTTAAGGCCAAACTAACATACCATTCCCTGGTCAGCAGCTCATTAACAAGAATCTGCACATCTAAGAAGACTTCTTCCACCAGCCAGTCACATCTAAACACAATGAAACACGTCAGTTCTTATATCTAGCATTCGTGTTGCCATTAGGACTGCCCAAACACTTTACACTTCACCCCAACAGACCTATTAATTCATGTTGCCATTAGGACTGCCCAAACACTTTACACTTCACCCCAACAGACCTATTAATTCATGTTGCCATTAGGACTGCCCAAACACTTTACACTTCACCCCAACAGACCTATTAATTCATGTTGCCATTAGGACTGCCCAAACACTTTACACTTCACCCCAACAGACCTATTAATTCATGTTGCCATTAGGACTGCCCAAACACTTTACATTTCACCCGAACAGACCTATTAATTCATGTTGCCATTAGGACTGCCCAAACACTTTACACTTCACCCCAACAGACCTATTAATTCATATTGCCATTAGGACTGCCCAAACACTTTACACTTCATCCGAACAGACCTATTAATTCATGTTGCCATTAGGACTGCCCATACACTTTACACTTCACCCCAACAGACCTATTAATTCATACGCCAACTAAATTTTTCTGGGTTGTCATCAATCACGCTGTAATTACTGCATGAAAACTAACCATTGACATTCGTCTATCACTGTCTGCAGCCAGGCTCTCATTTACACATCTGATTGAACTGAGACAATGTGGAGTGAGCAAAAATGTCCAAGCTTTGAAATGGCAGCAAGGATTTTAACTTGTCCTCTCTGCTAAGTATGACCTTATGGGCACTATGTTATAACGCCCTACAATTACCACACCCTTACACTGTTATCTATCCAGCCAAATAGACTGCTGCGCATACCCCAAAAAACATTCATAAAATATCCAAACAGTGGCAATTTTAATTAGATTAGTGTTAGTCCTTGTAGGCTGCTACAAAACTTGATAATTTCTCAGCCAAAACAACATGTACCGGTAGCTATGTTCTTTGTGTAAAATAACGTCAAGTTTTGTTAGCAAAGACATACATTTCTGAAGCGAGGTTGTGGAATTCTTCCCCTACGGCTTTGAGACGATGGTTGTCAATCTTGGGTAGGCTCGGATCTTGGCCATATTTCTCACTTAGTTGTAACATCAGCTCAACAAATATGTAGCAGTTGTTGATGTTTGCAATCTGTGGTACAGAAACATCTACATTAGGTTGTAACAGTTACGTTGGCATGTAACAGCTACATTAGCATGTAACAGTTACATTACCATGTAACAGCTACATTAGCATGTAACAGCTATATTAGTATGTAACAGCTACATTAGCATATAACAGCTACAATACCATGTTACAAATAAATATGTCTTATCTACGAAATAAATATCGCTTAGCATCACAAGCAATGCATTAACAACAGGATGAAAGATACAAAGTTTGATAATTTTGTATCATAAAATCATGTCCCATAGAGTATAAACTATATTTATTTCAACATTTAGAAAATTCAAATGTGTTTTGAATGAATGAAAGTTTATTCAATAACAACAACAACATAATACATGCACAGTATGGTGTGCTGCTGCTGTTGAAAGGACATCGCTGAAGCCATAGACTTATATGATGCTATGTTCTTCTCAAACCAAACAATTAATAAATACAACATAAATTATAAAAAAATATTATTCACAACTCATGTATAAACTTGTTTTAGTGAACCAACTTTTTATTATTTAACAGTTAGCTGTTCATCATTAGTGATCTAGCCATTCAGTCTGCAGTGTAAACATGATATTCATGGCAAAGTATTAAAACTAAACAAATAAAATTAAAATAAATTGTGGGTCATTAAACAAACTAGAAATACTTGCCATCCTCCAGATGGCGCTAAATAAACACAGACGCAGAAAACAGTTTCTTGGAGTATTCGTAAATGACACTTGTTATGCAACATTGTGAACAATCGATATATGTCCACCGAACGTCCAGGCAAACCCTTAAACCGGTAAGAATCCTTAACCAATGGGGAATTTTGCCAGTAGTAATTGCGTTCTTTTCTTCCGAATGGTCGTAGATTAATCCATGGAAGTTTGACACCTGAGGTGCAAGCCATTTTGGAAGAAAACATTAAAATAACATAAGCTAGGTTGATATTAGTTAAAACTGTAATGTATGATGAATAACATTAACTTAAGATGAATGGCAAGAGCAGCCAGCGACCCACCATGTAGTGCAGGAAGTACTGGGTCTCACTTCGCGCCTGGAAATGCTTGTCTTTGTAGATGGCCAACTCAGCTGCAACAGTTACGATTAATGATATATAAAGACCTGACACCCCAGCTGAAATGGTGTTTTTGCCAGATTATGGTGCCTGTGGGAGTAATTATGCTATCAGTGATTTCCAATATATATACTCTGCACAATGACCAGACACTTTTGAATTGTTAAGCCACTTGATTCATCAGTGACTTAACGCCATCAGCTAGTGTAATCTGACAAATCAATGTAGATCTCCCTCTATCTCTACGCCAGTCAGTATTAAATCTAAGAACATCACAACATGTTATTTATCCATAATTGTATCACCAGTGCATTGAAAGAGAAAACATGTATTGAACCAGCACACTATATGAATTCATAGACGGGTCACAGGCTTTATGACAAAACAACTCTGGTGTATTAAATAAACAATGTTCCTCCCCAGCTTCACTGAACAGATATATATTTCGGTAGATACAAAAATGGTGTCTTGATATAGCACAGTAACCCATCCTGAGGATTGCACAAAGCTCTTTACAATTAATTAATTAACCTATCCATCACGTGACGTGGTGCCTAGCAAACCCTTTGTCAAGCAATAAAAAACTGGATGCCGAACACATGGTGCGATCGTGCATTCCGTCATATATTTTGTTAAAATCTGGCCACAAAAGTGCTTCTATATGTCAAAAACATAAGGCAAAGTTTATAAAATGACAACCGTATGCAGGAATATTTGATTTATGAGATGTCATGCAGAAATGGTATTATAATTCACGTATATAAATGTTAGCAACGGCAAAGGTAAAGCTTGATGGAGGTCACACGCAAAATTGTTATTGTGTTGTACACAAACCGCAACGTACTGGATACATCAATACTGACAACAACCCGACTTCTTTGGGAAACCACTCCGTGAAAGTGACATTTGACTGACGATAACTTGAGTTGATTCTGTTCTGTGGGTTCAACTAAAAGTGACATTTGACTGACGATAACTTGAGTTGACTCTGTTCTGTGGGTTCAACTAAAAGTGACATTTGACTAAGGATAACTTGAGTTGACTGTTATATGGGTTCAACTAAAATGAACATTTGACTGACGATAACTTGAGTTGACTCGTTATGTGGGTTCAACTAAAAGTGACATTTGACTAAGGATAACTTGAGTTGACTGTTATATGGGTTCAACTAAAATGAACATTTGACTGACGATAACTTGAGTTGACTCGTTATGTGGGTTCAACTAAAAGTGACATTTGACTAAGGATAACTTGAGTTGACTCTGTTATGTGGGTTCAACTAAACGCTCAAGACTTGCACTTAGTGCTACCTATACTTACTCCTGTAGGTTTTCACGAAGAATGAGAGTTCGTCGACACACACACTCATTACATGCATGACAAGTTCGTTGTTGATGGTTGACGCCACTGCCAGCTGTATGGACAACAGAGAGACAGTGTACAAGTCAGGATCTACTGGCAGATAATACAGCACCAAAATGCAAAAACTGGTCCATCTGATGCTTGGGTAATGTTTAATGCGATTTAGCATGCACTGGCTTAGATACCTGATGAACATGCAGTCAACATTCAACATATTTACATATTCATATAAATTACTTATTATATTAGAATCAACTAAAGTGGGCTGGACATTTAGATAGAATAGGAGTAGAACGGTTGGCAAAGAAAGCAGATGCCCGGAGAGTGGAACGGGAAAAGGAGGCGAGGAAGACCTAATCTGCGATGGGAGGACTGTGTAAAGAGAGATTTGGAAGGATATGGAGAGGGGTGGAGAACAAGAGTGAATGATAGAGGGAAATAGAGACGGCTGATGGGGAGACCAGTGCAAGATCAGTGAGGGAAAAGATAACAGAAGTTGAGGATCAGAATCGAGGCCAGCAATCAGACAGAGAAAGAGAACAACAATTATTTTCACTCACGTTTTGCTCTATCATCTGGAAGAGAATGACTGGGAGAGACGTGTTGAAGTATCCCTTTTCATCTGCGTCAGGCTCCTGAGCACGCATCCAGTCCTACCACCAACAACAGCTGCATTTACGTACAAACATAGGTACCGTATTCACTGTATCAAGCGTACATGCCACAATTAGTGTACACCCCCTTTATAGCAGCACCTGACACCAAGATAGCAATCTCCAATGCCAACCTTAACAGTTGAAACCGTCATTGTAGTTTAATTTCCACCAATGTTGCACTAGATTCAAAACTCAGTGATGACAAAATATCAAAACATCCACCTAAATGATCAGACTTTACAGTGTTCTGGTATCCTGTTGCTCGTATGTGAGATGCATAAATCACTTGTCAGTCACATCTGAGATGGCTGCACCCAGGAACCACAGAAAATAGGTGTACATCCTTGTACACTTATTGGAATGCAAAATTTTACATATTTACGAGTCACAAATATTTGTTAAGCGAACTGTACTCTTAAAAGAACGAATACGGTATATATATGTGAAAAAGTTTAATGCTGGAGCTTGAACAGATTGCAATTCTGCAAGGAGACACGTTGTAGGGACTTTGCAATAATTTGTTTGCAGTTTTATAGAAGGTGCACAATTTTAAACAATTGCAAGGTTTTCAGTTTGCCGTGTACAACTTTATAACTGCAACCAGAGCTATTCACAGTTTAGATAACAAAACGTGTCTATGGAACATCATGGGGAATAAAATAAAAATGATTTCCCCAGTTCACATCCAATTGTAATGCAGTATGACATCCAATTGTAATGCAGTATGACATCCAATTGTAATGCAGTATGACATCCAATTGTAATGCAGTGTGACATCCAATTGTAATGCAGTGTGACATCCAATTGTAATGCAGTGTGACATCCAATTGTAATGCAGTATGACATCCAATTGTAATGCAGTATGACATCCAATTGTAATGCAGTATGACATCCAATTGTAATGCAGTGTGACATCCAATTGTAATGCAGTATGACATCCAATTGTAATGCAGTGTGACCACTCAAAACTAAACATCCAGCACACAACGATACCATTTCTCAGAGAAACTGTATTTTCAACGTTACAATGTCACAAAAAGTATTTACCCGGATCGGAAGGGAACTTATAATTAAAGACAAGGAAGTACCTTGACGTCAGTCTTGATGGCATTACCCATCCAATCCTGGAAGTTCTTCCTTGTTGTCTGCAGATATCTAGTAACAATCAATGTCAGCTTAAAAGTCACACAAGTGATACTGTAGTGGTAATCGATGTAAAGGTTTAACCCTTTAGCCCCAGGTCATTCTAACGAAATGTAAATGTTTAACCCTTTACACCCCAGGTCATTCTAATGAAATGTAAATGTTTAACTCTTTAGACCCCACGTCATTCTAATGAAATATAAAGTTTGAACCCTTTAGTCCAAAGGCCATTCTAATGAAATGTAAAAGTTTAACCCTTTAGACCCCAGGCCACTCTAATGAAATGTGCACAAAATCCCAATGATGTGGGTGCACCCTCTTTTTGCATGTGATTTTTTATAGTTCCTTTCCTAGCACCGCAAGTTGTGCTTATTTTAAGGAGAATTAAATTCTGCGCAAGATTGTTCTAAATATGCTAATTAACTAACTAATTAAATAAAATGTGTGAAACATGATATGCTGTGTTTGGGTGAGTTTGCGTAGAACTGTGCACATGGCTATGTATGCTTTGTCAGTTGGTATTTTAAAGTGTTCATTCAAAAACGCAGGTTTTTAACTGCTTAGCATAAAAAGTGTTTGCTCTTCACTGGCTTCAGTTTGTCATTCAAATTTATATGTGTGATGAATACAAGAAAATATGTTCTTTATCCTAATTTTAACTATTGAACCAAAACCATTTTAAAATGGGACATGGCCGTGCTACATTTCAGCAGTATGATTCATCAAAAACACTTTCAAAATTGTACAATTCAAACCAAAATTGTACAATTCAAACCAGCAGTAAATTTTTTTTTCTTCTAAAAATGCAAGAAACAAAAAACTGCTTTCCCATGAATGTATTTGTCTTTTTCTTACGTCTCAACCTTATGATCCAATGAGTTGTGACACATCACGTACTATATACATTTATGCAAGCAACAACACAGAGTCCAATATAGTGATGAAGAAAAAAAATGAATGACGTTTATTTATTAACGTGATAAGAGAGAAATGTGGGCTCGACATCCCAAGGCCAGGCCTGTGACTGAGCCCATACTAGTCTCCTGTACCTCAGGTTGACAGAGCCCACATTTCGGCACATAAAACAAGCAGTATTGGTATACATGATATCATATATCAAACAATGTCATTACTGCTAAAATCACCATAGACCTACTGCACAGTATAATACTAGCCAAGCACACCAGTCAACCACACCAAATCTAAAACCAACACTACCCGCTAACGCATTACACTATATATAACTGAGGCTAAACCTTAAAAGTGGGGTCGATTATGCCTGTCCTACCTAACTAAAATCATCAGTGGAAGAGAAGCGAGCTGTCTCTGCATCAAAACCCCGTGAACACATTGTCCACCTGAACTAAGAAAATGGGGAAAGCATTGAGATATGCTGACGACCCCTCTTCCACTAATGATGCACATGTGTTATTAAGGCTAAACTCTACAGAAGTGGGCGGGATGGGAGGGACGCAAAACTCTCAACCGAATAGTTTGCTCTCTCGAACCAAAGTGGCCGACTTCTAGCGCGCGCTACAACTGCTCGCTACTACTATGCGCTGATTGGTTCTTTGCGCCCACGGCTAAGCTGAATTAGCATATAATTAGAATAATCCACTGGGCCAATCATCACTTGTCTGCATTGTTGCACGCACAAAATTATGTATGCCGCATCGTGCCGGTGCAGCATACTCCCATTTATGCAAGCAACAACACAGAGGTTGTGACACATCACGTACTATATACATTTATTATGGGAAATCTGTATGATGTTGCATGTCTGACATGTAACTGACCTGTTTTGAAGCTCTGAGATCATCTGTGGCCCTAGCAGTGGACTGATGTCTATGATGTTGATCTTCAGGTCGGGGTGACCCAACATGTCTGTTGAGCTACACAACAACATAAGACACGTCACAATCAGACGACATATTATTTCAATACTACTTACCGGTATTCTCCTTAGTTCCTTAGTACGTCCATCCATCTGTTGATGGCTTTTGCATTGGACACCAATCACGAGAGTGCCTAACCCTTTGGTTTTGTTACACCAATACGTTTGGGATCTTGAGGATATTGCTGTCTTTCATATTATCTATTAATTTATTATATTGATCATTCTTACTTAGCATATCACATTATTATACTATCATTCATCATATTATTATTAGTGACAATCAGTTTTGTTAATGTGCAATTTCTTTCCTGTTATGCATTGGTTTATATTTTGTTGAGCAAAACAAACATTATCTTGAGAACTGTGTCAAGTGTGGCAGTAAAAAATTAAAATTATAGAGATATGTTCGGGGTGACTTACAAGTATTCCTCTATCCATGTGAGAAGGGCGATGATTTCATTGCCCTCCAGCCCTTGTTCGACCAGTTCCTTCAGCTGTAACAGAATACAACCAACAAATCTTACTATGACCATCAGATGCAGGTCTCATTTAAGGTACCACAGTCATTCCATTAAGCCTGCAGTATACTTATCAAATATTTGATATGCGGAAATATGTCAAATTTTGCATACACGGATGTGCACCCATTTTCGTTGGTTCCTGGGGTTCCTGAGTACAACCATCTCAGCAGACAGGACTGGCAAGTGATTTAAGTATCCACATATGAGCAAATGCATACCAGAATGCTGTGAAGTCTGATCATTTAGGTGGACCTTTCAATATTTTTGATCACTGACCTTTTAATCTAGCGTAACATTGGTAGAAATAAAATTGCAATGAAGGATTCAACAGTCAATGTGACATTTCAGATCACTGAGACGGTGTCAGATGCTGCTAAACGGGGGGTGTACACTAATTAGGGTATGTACGCTTAATAGAACAAATACGGTATTATAAAAATATACAAATCCTCAATAGAGCTGCCTGTCACAATGTAGTTTAGACAATACATACATGTTACATTGCTCTTGAATTGTGTTGTATATTATCTGGATGAGGAAATAAATTTACTTACTTACAATACTTTAGGCGATACAATAAATAATAAACTATCAATATGTGCTGAAGATTGGCAAATAAGTTGAATGTTTCTAATGGAGGTGATTAATTTGTTGTTTTTGTTGAGGTAACTATGCTGTCAATGATTTGATTTGCTTATTCAAAATGTTATTCATAGGCAGGGTCACAAATAACAAGTCATAGATAACAGACAATATAGTAATAATAATAACAATGTGACATTATTGATGAGAAATGGATTGTCATAGGATCCGATCTAAAAAAAGTTCTTTTAAATGTCAAAGATTTTAGAGTTTTAATCTTAGTGATTGTTGCTTCTGAACCTGTATGTGTGTTTCTAAGAAACATGTGCCCACTTACATGTTGTTCTATGGCGGAGTGGTACATCTGAACGTACTTGTTGTAGACTTCATAGTGCGGGGGGCAACATGGCTCACACAATGTCTGTTAACAAACGGATACAATCTACAGTTACATTCATAGACTGAAAATAAGTTTTTTATAACCAAAACAAAGCCAAGTTATATGTAATGTTATATAATAAAACAAAGCCAAGTTATATGTAACATTACATAGACCCAGTCATGGGCATAATTCATTCATGTGGACACTCATTATTCCAGACACACACACAAATGTACACTGGGCTCACAGATGTGCAGATTAATGAGGTTCCAATGCATGTTATATGTCGACTTAATAGCTGCTATTGTAAACATTCATTTTCCAGGTTGAAACAAGCATTATACTAATTCACAAGGGCTGTGTTCAGAGTTCGCGCTCTGCCGCGACGTCGCTTTTTACCCCGGAAGTTGATTTTGCCATTCAAAGTTACATCATGCTGACGCTGTGCCATGCCAGTGTGTCTTCTAAATGCCTTTGAAGAGGATTATTGTTTAATGGGATGACGAGCTTTTAACAAAACCAAACTGATCCTAATCATTAACCTAATGGTAGGGATAGTGGCATTTTTGTCAAAAAACACATTCGAAATCAGTAGCATCAAATGCATAACATCTACTTTCAACAATGCCATTTTGAATGCGGTGAACCACAATGGATCGCAATGTCACAGGGCGATCTCTGAACTTTACCCTTGTATCAGCCATATGCATGACACACGAGATCCGTACCTTCACTACCCGTAGGTCTTCGATGACGAGTTGTCGGATCACCTCCAGATGGCGAACTAGCCACATCTTGGTGATGGTGCGATCTTCCATCTGACAACCTTCGATTCTGACAACATGGTAATGGGAAGACATAAACATTTATTTTATTATTATTAGGTGTACTTTTGGGTGGCAGATGTCATGTGATTCACAGCTGTTTGCTATTTCACAAAATTTATCTTAATAGTTCTTTTTTTAGAAGTAAAATAAATCTATATATAAATAAATAATTACAATGTCCATATGGTAAAAATGTTGGTAAAGTAATTGTTATAAAAGTCAATAGAAATTGTTCTAAAATGTAATAAATACGTAAATAAACAATTGAAAAGGTCATTTCCACAGATTCATATGATGAATTCTCATGTTAAAATATCCTGCCCCAACTCTGTTACATAAATGTGCCACTGTTACATAAACATTTCATGTCTTAAATGCGGTATATTTATTGAACAGTTGCAGTATAAGGATTGGTCATTCTTTCGTATTCTCCCATTGCGATCTCACTGGACCTAACATTAAATAAGCCATTATAGGACATAGAGATGAATGGGAGTATGATTGTCCGACGAAGTTAACTTTCTCAAAGAAAATCATGCAAACAGGTTTTGAGACATATTTTAGTATCTAATATGGATGGGGACTAATGCACCACACGAGTGATGGTGATAAAAACATACATCAAATTTCACTTTTTGGCCAAAGATGTATGCAACAACTTCATTACTAACATAATCAGATGAAATCAGAATTTGATTTAGTAATGCATTATATCTCACCATTCAACCACGCCATGGCTAATTGTATAGGTAGTTTGCCACTGATTGTATTTCTCCAGTACTCCAGAGAGTTTGTCATTGCTTTTAATCACTAGACAACTTTTCTATTAACTTGTTTGTACTCAGTTAATGAAATAATGGCTGGTAATTTAGAAATTGGATACTCAAAGCAACAGTGCTTTTTATGCAAAAGTTTTTTCACGCAAAACAGCACATTCAACTAACAGTGACCAGTCACTAAACAAGGCAAGACCATTGAAAGTTACAATTTACATGCACCCATGGAACAACAACCTAAGGACAGGTATTACCATTACAATATATTGAATTCAAGTGAATTTGCTGTGGTGCCATCTGGTGAGGTGATCACCACTCAATTCTCTCAGGTAGGCAGGTAGGCGAAAGGTCCGCTAGAAATGCATAGTTTATCGCAAACATGCAACTGATGTACGTAGAAGAGCCGAGTGTAAGTCGGTGCCTAGGAGGAGATGCACTTATAATACCCTAAAGTTGGCATATCATTAATAAGTATATTTCTCTACGAAGTAGCCAACAATGTGAAATGCAAGTCCTCTTGTTCATGATGACAATCACTAACCAATAGCACGGCGTCATTTTTAAGGCGAGCGATTTATTGCTCACACTAATTGCTAGAATCGCTCGCTTCACCAGACTTGCTGCATTAGAGTTGGCATGCAGTTGCCGACCTTTCCAGAACCATGACTTTTAACCAGTTTGCTTATCGCTGAACGGGATTCTCGTCGGTTGAACATCAAATGTTACCAGTCATAGATCATTAATCAGCTGGAGTTTTTGGCACCAGCCGGGTAGCGATGAAACCGAAACCATGTCATGACTTGTGTCTGAGGTACAGGTTGCTCTTGCGGCAGTCGAACACAACTTAATCATCAGCATCGTTATACAGCTATCATTTTCTTTAACATCATCGCTAATAGTTCCTGTATCAAACACATTATGTAAGTTTTCAAGTTATGCCAACGCTTGATGTCTCGAATTAACCTTACGTAACAGATACCACCGTAGCCTTAGCAAGACTCGGCAGTGGAGTCACTAGAAGACAAACTTGAACGCCGTCAAGCAGATAAAGAGAAAACTTATAAATAAATAACCTAAATTATTTTGTATATTTAGGCATTTTTTTCAAACGTGAAGCACTGCAATAGACACACGTGTTCCCTTGGAGGTTTACTGAAGACTACGGGAAGACCCACCTTCCTACAACGGCTTCATCGAGGGCCTTGAAGGCTTTCTGTTTCCAGCGTCTTGGTCGGCCGGGAGGAATGAACCCAGTGCGGTCGTACCGCTTCAGCATGAAGGTGTCCGTCCTGAAATTATCAGGTAACCGAATTAAGTTTTGGTTGACCATGTGTCATTTGGTGACATTGTGGCATTGTCGTGCGTTGGTGGTAGAAGTTTTGTATTGTTTGCATACATCTGATGTTTATAAATTAAGCATATCATTATTATTTTTTACTCAAGTGTATAGGGATTTATAATAATAATTATATATATATGTAGTGTATATCCGAAATGTAATGTTATGCATAATCGTTGACACACAAAAAATTGATTACGATGAGTTTGAGAGCATCGTTTTCGGAGGTTGTATATCATATCTCGCATAATGGAGCGGTTTGTATACGCTGCATTTAGGAATATACATATGTTGTCATCATGCTTGTACTAGTTGTAGGAACTAGACTCTCAGCGATAACTTTCAGTCTCTATCCATGTTGCATGGTAGATCTCACATTCCTACAATCGTTATTCCCTCAATCCCACAGGGGGAGCCACTTACCTCTCCTCGCGTTCTATGATGCGCATCACCGTGACAATGATGGGTGGTTCTCGCCGCACTGTGATCGTCATCCGGTGTAGGATCAGCCACAGTTGCTTCGCTAAGTTCTCTGCCAGTCGCTCCACGTCAGCAAAGTAGTGGTTGACAGTCTGTAAACAATGGTCAGCACATGACAGCAGGTGTCAGCAGTGTACTGTTTTACGTCTGATAACAGCTCAGACTTAGTTGGGAACGCCTTTGGCCTACTGAGTATAAAATACTTTAGTAGAAATGTTATCATTTCCTATTAGTCCCTTAGATACTGAAGTTAATAATGCATTTGTGAATACATAATTTTGACATAAACCATCTCAGAATTAAGAAAACTTCCCCCTACTCATGAGGTGGTCTTGGTTCGAAAGTGACATTGCTATTAAAGGGATGTACTCTGTTCATCTATCCGGAATTAGCGGGGTTAGTAATTTGTAAAAGTAAGACTGCTGTGTTGAACATGTGAAAGTTGAACATCAAAGGGTATTGCAGTTAACTCAGCCCGACTTGGCCGTATTGCCAATAAAGCTTTGAAACTGGATGTTTTGTTTACTATTTGAACATGTTCCCGTGGATATACCTCCAAACTGCGACAATTATTATGGGCTTACTAAACACAATTTGACAAACAATATACCTTCAACATAGTTGGTATAGTCTTAAGAACACTATATTAATAAATGAAAAACAAGGAACAGAATGCCTTCTTTTAAGGTTGCAATTATAACTGAAAAAGCACTCACGTTTTTGTCAGTTGGACTTTGTGTAGTCTGCTTGTGAAGTTCTTGCAGAAGGTCATTGCGAGAACTCTCCAGGTCAGTTAAACTGGAGGCAGAAAAACAGCACACCAAATTATAATGTGTAAGTCTTTTGTCAACTGACAGCTCGTGAAATCTTTATTATGTCTCACATTTGTACAATGTATAATGGTATCAATTTCATATATTAATTGTGTTTTAGACGAGTGTGACTGAAGAGAAGTGAATTTGGTTTGGGAATAATCTGGTGTCCCAGGAAGTAAAGCGTAAATGTACTGTAGGCAGTTGAGTTGATTATATATTGTACTATTTAGGAACATACCCTGACACTGAATCAACATTTTATCTTGATTCTAATCCAATGTCACAAACCTGACATAAATACCTGTGTTTGAAATTACTGCCGGACAAGTACCCGGTAACCTGGACCATAAAGTTTTCAGTCTCAAAAACTGCCGGCCACATCACAACCATCTTTACAGCAAATATAAAAATTTGTACTTCCAAAACTGACAATGCAAATGGTTTTTAAAAGTTAGGTTAATACGAGGACCCCCAACTTCTGCATGAGATGACAAACTTTACAAAGTTGAAGATCCTGCTGACTCCCAGCACAGCTCAGGTACAGTGCACTGTTAAATACAATGTCTATACAATCTTTACAATGGTGTTTGTTCTTGACACAGGGATGATGTGTAGAAACTCTGGTACCAACCACTTGTGAGCATGAAGCAGCTTTCCATCATTGATAAGCTCTTCACACTTCTTCACTGTTTCGGGCACATTGAAGATATGCTTCAGATTTTCAACAGCGGCCCCCAGCTACAACAATAAATAAAACGTAGTATAAACCGCAGCAGTCTGTTCCTTGTTTTTAATATACAACATTCTTAATACTAGAATAAATATGTTGATAAAAAACTACCTGCCAAATTATGTTTAATAAAAACAGTGTTCGTGGTTTAAATATTTAGAGTGGGAAATATACAAAGTGGAAACAAACACCAAGTATTGGTTATACTGTGCACAGATGTTAACAAGGTTAACCGCAACGCCCTGATGTTGGCCGCATTTTCGTGGTTCCCACATTCAAAACAACTGATTCAACCAACTTCCTGCTAATAATAACAACTCCTGGCTGAATCCTGGTCAAGGAACAAAAACCTTTCATTTAATTCTCACACCAAGTGAAGGATTGACAGACATGGTAAATTTGTTACGATTAAATACTGATGCCTTGGAGGATAGTAACAAACCTACATGCGAGCTAGGAATAAATCTTGGCAAAACCTAGTTTTATATTTTAAGTTGCATCCATTTTGTGTGTAATAAAGTTGTGAAATGTATAGTTATTCTGCTGTAGGCGATCCACTGGTTAGTATAACGTTATTCTCTTACCACCATAATCAAATATAAATTAGCATTATTCCCTGGAAAGTGGCTTGCTCGGTGAGTTAACAGAGGGAACACTGTACCTGACTATGCCGGGAGTTTTCTTCCCGCACCCTCTTTAGTTTGTCCCCCAGTCCAGCGATAGAGGTGTAGGTAGTGTCCACCTCGGTCAAACTGTTGGTCGGCATAAACAAAATATATCAGTTCACAGTTTATTGGTAATTAAGGTATTAAGATACAAAATGTGCAATCTGAGCATCTACTTAATGCTTTGTTAAAATGTTTCTTTTATTTCATTCCAAAGGCATTAATAAATTGAAACAACAATGTATTAAGGAAGCTTACAGTGGTTTCACTTTGTAAGGGAAACCAATACATATGAAAAATCAGAAATGCAGTTTTCACTATCTGGAAACCAAAACCACTGTGTATTTACTCATAATTTCAAAAAGCTAATAAATTTATAATTTATAACATGACTGTTATGTTCTGGCAAACCTGTCTTTGATGCTTTTCAGGTCTTTTAGGGCGTTGCTGAGCTGGTTCAAACCGGTTCTAACCCCATCCAGCTGAGACTGGACTGAGGTCTTCAACATGGCTTCAACTGCACCCTACAAAAGCATCATTCACATGTAGCCACCAACAATATACTAAAAGAAAACAATTAATCCTGACCTTATAAGTTATGACAAAATAATCCCATATATTCTCAAAATAGCTACAGAGGTTAGTCTTCGGAGGGTAACACAATAATCATATATTATAACTCAATGGCAAACAAGAACCTTGCTACAAATGACTAAATAACTGTTCTCCAAATAAGGGGCAACAAATCCATCAGATAAATTTTGTGTGTGTGTGTGCGTGCGTGCGTGCGTGCGTTTGTGTGCGTGCGTGTGTGCGTGTGCATGCCCAAGCATGTTTGTTCGTGCAGGTGTACTATGTATGTGTGTTTGTTACGTTATTCCTCATAGCTGCTTTGCATCTCGGGTGCCAAACTTTCAGGGCATCATATACGACTCCACAAAGGATCGATCCGTAATGGTCTTATTTTCTTTCTAAGTTCACCACATTATTAATCTTTTAACAAACAATCAAATTACAATTGTTCCAATAATGGGAGCCACAAATGAACATTGAACATGGAACATCCAATTTACCCATTCCAGACATGGCTACGTACACTACCCTTGGCAGCTCTCCTATGCACTGTATGGAAGTTACCTGAATCAAACTCATAATTGACTTCGCCGTACCACCCATGAGAACAATGTAGACACCCGTCCAACCCGCGCTCCAGTTCCACGAATCCCAATATCGTGTATTGTGTATTTAAATACCTAAATACTTCCCAAACCACCGGCAAGCAAATGTTATTGGTTGAGCTTATATTTCGAGTTTCGCAGGGGGTGCTGAGACTGATGTAATCAGCAACACCCACTGGCGTGCAAGGATGATACCGGAGGATGGCTATTTTTGTTAGTCATTATAAAGATTAATAGATTAAAGTTATGCTAATTATGTTTCAGCAGACATATGCAATGTTATATAAATAAAGACGTACAAGATTATATCATAATATCTGCCCCTTTACAACAGTTGCCACAGGTTTTGTTGCAATGCTAATTGAAGAAGACTGTAGCCACACATGTTAAATCAGACAGATACCTTCTTCCTGGATACTCTTTTTCGGATCTGTTCCACTTTCTCCAGTTGATCAGGTCGCTGCATGAAAAAGAAATGTCGTAGAAGTAAGACACACCACTATAATATAACAACCGATCTGCTACCTTCTCCACCCATTCCCAAGTCTCACAACGAGCTATTCTACTTCATACAAAGTATATATTGAACTACTGAAATTATAACAGCTACTTAATGTAGATAACTGTAGCAGTTGCATCAAGTTATCTTATGCAGCTATCTACCTACAGTAGCTTAGTCACCTGGTATCTGATCCAGTCTACTACCAGTAATAATCAGGCCCTTAGCAAGAAATAATTTTTAGCCAGTCTTGAATGAATCAAACGTGTGCCTTCTAGCACACGGAAACCAATCACATCAATGACAACCAATATTGGCCACTATAGTTTTTCAATAACAAACCAGTGTCAATCAAGCCATTTATTTAATTAATACTGACGATCTGATCCATTCAATTTGTTTCACTACCAGTTGTGCCAATGATAGTCATTAATGTGGGCCCCCAGATATGGAACTACAGCTGTATTTGTTGATCTAATGGCCAGCTGGCCCCCTCTGAATTCCACCAGTCTTATCAGTTGTAACTTGTAATTATCCATCTTGGCCAATCACCTGTCAGTCTTGAAGACAGGCAGACAGGTCTCTAGCTAAGCCCCTGGTAATAACTTAGCTGCATGCTATCTGATGCAACCACTTACTTGCAGTAGCTTTGCCACATGTTGTCTCGCATTGACCTTGGCCTCTGTCTCCAGCTTTGCGAGGTCTGCGGATGGACTGCAGTTGACGCCCAGCATGTCTGCCTCAGACAGAGTGTGCTGCAGTCAATATGTAGTTAATAGTCTGAAACAATTTACTTTTGAGTTTGACAACCGGAATTACATCTTTTTTGCAGATGGCTTTGGCAAGTGTATTTACACCATCCATGTATGCATCTATATTGACGATACCTCGGAGGCACTGTATGTGTACCTCCTTCCACACCCTGTGGTACACACGCCCCTTTTATAGTCCTTTGCCTCCGTGGACCACTGGCCAGTGACCAACCAACTGACACTGTCTTTATTCTCACTCACTCATGTAGGCCACTGGAGTCGAACACTACTCATTTACTGGCTTCAAAAATCTGTCTCCAAAATACACAAAGATTGTTATTTACTTTATTCAGTGGACAATTTGAGTGCTCTGCCGTTCCCCAGGTGGTGCCACTGTGGGGTTATATTAGATTTATCAGAAACTCATTACCTGCTGTGTTGTAACTGCAGGGATGAGTTTAAGTTCAAAATATTAGAGTGATGATACTGTCATTGCATTGTTGTTCCATAGGTAAAACTGGTACAATGTAAGTAATACACATTCTGGATTAGTCTTAGAGGTAAGAGGCCACCAGTGCACATGTGAGTCCAGGAGGGTTTTTCACATCTCTCCTCTCCAAGCATAGACACCTAGCATAAAGGAGAGATTGTAGTGTCTCTTCCAAAAGCACCCTATTTTATAGAGTACAGCAGTGGTGCAGTGGCTAGAGCTTCAGACTCTTGACCGAGAGATCCTGGGTTCGAATCCTGTGCTGCGGTGTCGACCATTGGGCAAGTTCATTCATTCTATATTGCTTCAGTTTACTCAGCTGTATGAATGAGTACCTGGCTATAGACAGTGGCGGTGTACGAATAGTCTCAATAGCATTGCTGGATGCTTCCCAGAGAAGTCGAGGAGGAGTTACATTGAACAGGTCTGCCAGGGAGTAAAGTGTAAAGTGCTTTGAGCAGTCCTAGGGACTGGATATTGCATTATATTTGAACTGACTTTTTTACATGGGGAAACGAAGTTGCCCAAGTTCCAAAATGACATTTAGAAACTTGATTTGAGCTCGGTTCTCTCAAGCCTCAACTGACAGTGTGGTATATATGTATAGACGGCTGGATTATAGTGGTGTACGAAGACAGAATCTAGTTTGTTTAATGGGACCGACCATATCCAATTTTCATAAATACAAAAACATTAGATTTGACAGAACCTTTTGGACTGTGATTAAACTAATGTAATGGTATACTCATGACCAGAAAATTGTAGCTACATCAAAAACTGTGTCATTGAATTTTGTATTCTAACATTCTTGGCCTACTTCAATACACTGCCTGATCTCGTACTGAATCGCATCAGTCACGTGACACATTTTGGTCATAGAGCGATTTACACAGCACAGATAGGATACACGTTTTTTGACGTAGGTATGTGTTACAAGATTTGCATTTTGCTGGTCTATTTCATAAGTACTTCACACAAAACAACTTTTCTAATAGCATTGTTGCACAAACTTGACGGAATAGGCATTAGAGATTTAGTGGTGTAGATATCTTACGGAAGAATTTGTTCTTTTTTATGGCATAAAACATTAGGATGCACAATTTGTTCTCCCATCAGTATGAACAAATGTATTTTATAGTAATGTTTTTTAAAACACAATTCAAAATGTTGCACAGTATATTACGATATGTATATAATTACATATTTACATATATATATATATATACATAGACAGTGGTGGTCTATATATATTAGCTCCTCGACAAGCGTCACACTAATATAAACATGCCGTTTTCATAAAAATCTTAAGAAACATTTACAGAAGATATCCATATTGTAACTCCCTAGCTCCCTAGCACTCATTTGTATCACATTATGCAAATAAATTGTTAGAAAAGTTAGTTTTAGTGAAATATTTATAGTTTGCATACGAAAACATGCTGCTCCGCAAAAACATTGCTAACAGCGTTTGAAAGTGTGCAGGTGGTTATAACCAATGGAAAACAGATGTTGACCTAACTGCCTTGGGAAGTCACGTTCAATTCTCGTAAGTCATACAGAGACAGGCGGCTAGATCTCGCGAGATTTGTGAGGATGCATTTTGGAGTGTGGCGGACAATGAACCGTTCGACTCTACTCAAAATGGCAGGATTTACTTTTAGTAATAATGTTATGATGTGGCTAGTGCTCTGGACCCATCTCAGCTATTGATTCGGCACTTTTCTGCAGTAATCTTCTGCACGTATCCTGTGGCATATATGTGCATATTCTTTTTTGTGTAGGGCCTAAGCATCAATCCGTTCGTGGTAACAACCATGTTCTTTAACGTAGCATTTGGGTACTCATAAATTAGGAGAACTTTATTCCAGCTTGAGCAGCTCGATAAATAATGCGGAAAACAAGGCATATACGTGGAAATAGTAATTATGCAAATATGATGCTGTTAAATCATTTTGTATTTGTCTGTTGTGATGAGGAAATGCTATAGTTGATTCATGCATTGTCCGATAGTGAAACAAATTTAGCTGCTGCTCTATTTCACCTATCAACAGAAAATTAAATAAAGAAGAGAAAATGGAGATGGATAAAACATACACTGAGGAAACCTGCAACAAACATCACACAACACTGAGCATTTACATGGAACCTTCAGGGAAGAAAAAAGAGGAAGGCCAATAAACACATGGCCCAGAGAGACATCAAAAGAAAGCAGATGGGATACACCCGGAGAGAAATCGAGTAAATGGCATAAAACTGATAAGAGTGGAGGACCATGGTTGATGGCCTATGCTCCCAGCAAGCAAACGGGCCTGTCCTAAGTAAGTCTATTTCACTGGCAGGTAGTGCAATAACTAAATAGCCAATTCTGATGTCATCTGGCAGTAGGCACCTGGCACTGATGGAACTTTAGCTGCTGTCAGATCCAGTTATTATTGCACATGTGCACAGGAAATGAGGGGGAAAGGGGTGTTCAAGCGCCCAGCGCCACAGCCAGTGACATTGGGGTCGGCTAGCCTTCTGTGGGGGTGAAAAGTGAAAATAGTAACCTGCCGGTAAACCGTTGAACACCCAGGTCAACCTCACCTCCTCGTGGTTCCCCCTGGGAAACCACTACCTTGCGGTTGTGGGCAAACGAGGCTCTGACTAGGGGAAGGAAAACCCCAAAATTAAACCTACTGCGGAGGGCCAACAACCCCCCCAGTTCAATAATTGTTACGGAAACTAAACGTGTGACTTCGCCAGCACATGCAGAAAACGGTTATGAAGAGGCGACGCTTCATATACCTGAGGACATCAGATACATGGAAAGTATGACACTTCCGGATCAAAGCCAATCGGACGTTCGGCAGTCGATAGCGTCGCTGACCAGACCAAAGGAAACTGTAAATATAGGATGTTGGAATGTGAGAACGTTATATTCAATAGGTAAATCAGCACAACTTGCAAAAGAAATGGATAAATACAGAATCGATGTCATGGGCATTAGTGAATGCAGATGGACAGGACACGGGAAAGTCAAGTTAAACACTGGAGAGAGTGTTATTTTCTCTGGGAGAGAAGACAACCTACACAGACATGGAGTGGCAATAATGATGAGAAAGAAAGCAGAGCAAGCATTACTAGAGTGGAAACCTATCAGTGATAGAATTATTTATGCTAGATTCTTTTCAAGATATGTTAAACTATCAATCATACAAACATATGCACCAACAAATGAAACAAGTGACGAAGAGAAAGACCAGTTCTATGAACAGTTGCAGTCAGTTGTGGGCAGTTTACATAAACATGACATGCTCATAGTAATGGGGGACCTAAATGCCAAAGTTGGAGTAGAAAATGAGGGCTACGAAGACATAATGGGAAGCCATGGAATTGGTGATAGAAACGAAAATGGAGAAAGACTAATTGACTTCTGTGGATTAAACAACCTTGTGGTAACAGGAACCATATTTCCACACCGACGCATCCATAAGCAGACATGGACATCTCCAGGATGGCGAACCAAAAACCAAATTGACCATGTGCTAGTGAACAGGCAGCACAGAACATCAGTTATGGACACCAGAGTGCTGAGGGGGGCAGACATTGCGAGTGACCATCAGTTAGTGCGCTCGAAGATCAGGCTGAAGCTAAAGAGGAAGCAAAAGACCAGTGAGAACAGAAAGAAATTCGACACTATCAAGCTGCAACAACCAACCATAAAATGCAATTCTCATTGAAGCTACAGAACAGATATGATGTACTACAGGACTATGCCGAGACAGATAATGACATTGTTGAGAGAAAATGGCAAGAATTCGAGGTGGCCTACAAAGAAACAGCCAAAGAAGTACTGGGTTACAAAAAGAGAGGACAAAAACCATGGATCAGCGAAGGGTCATGGGAACTGGTAGAAGACAGGAAACGACTAAAGAACAACATGGAACAAGCAAAGTCAGAAAGGATAAAGCAGAGCTACAAGGATAAGCATCAACAAAAAGACAAAGACGTAAAGAAAAACATGAGACAAGATAAAAGAAAGTGGGTAGACAACCTGGCTGCAGAAGCAGAGAAAGCAGCCGGGAATGGAAGGATGAAAGAAGTCTACAACATCACAAAGACACTTAGTAATGACAAACACAAAACAGCGAATGCAGTAAAAGACAAATCTGGAAACCTAATAACTGAAGGACCAGCCAAGCGGACAAGATGGAAGGAGCATTTTGAAGAAGTCCTTAATAGACCTATGCCCGATGACCCCGTTATAGATATTGAATTAGATCCAATCATAGATGAAATCAGCACAGACTCTATAACAAAAACAGAGATTAGATCAGCACTGAGGAAGCTAAAGAATGGGAAAGCTGCAGGTAAAGATGACATTACAGCAGAATTGTTGAAAGCAGACATGGCGACAACAGAGAATTGGCTTCTAAGCTTATTCAAAACAATTTGGGAACAAGAAAAAGTACCAAAGACGTGGAAACAAGGACTGATTGTTAAAATACCAAAGAAAGGTAACCTTACAGAGTGCGGAAACTGGAGAGGTATTACTCTAACATCTGTCCCCAGTAAAGTGTTCGGAAGAGTGATAATAGACAGAATAAGAGATGGAGTTGACAACAAGTTGAGAGATGAACAAGCAGGTTTCAGAAGAGGACGAAGCACTGTTGAGCAGATATTCATCCTTCGAAACATAATAGAACAGGTAGTGGAATGGCAAGCAACGCTATATGTAACTTTTGTAGACTTCGAAAAGGCATTTGACTCTGTACACCAAGAGAGCCTTTGGGAAATCATGGCGAGCTATGGAATCCCATACAACTTAAATTTTATTTATTTACAAGATAATCAGAATGGTCCAGATTTTGTACGAGGACAGTGAATGTGCAGTGTTAGATGAAGGTGAACAATCTGAGTGGTTCAAGGTAAAAAACTGGAGTTAAGCAAGGAGACGTAATGTCCGGATTTCTTTTCTTGATGATAATCGACTGGATAATGAGGAAAACAACTGAAGAAAACAACACAGGGATAAGATGGAGATTCATGTCAAAACTTGAAGACTTGGACTTCGCAGATGACATTGCGCTTATGTCATCAAGTTACAGACACATGCAAGCAGAGGCAACAAAAATGAATGCATTCGCATCAAAAACTGGCCTAAAAATCAATAAAAAGAAAACTGAAGTACTGAGGATCAACAGCAAATGCAACAACAGAATACAGATTGATGATCAACAACTGAATGAAGTAGAGAAATATACATACCTGGGCGCAAACGTCAGCAAGCAAGGAGGAGGGGATGACGATATTAACAACAGAATACGAAAAGCAAGGACATCATTCATGAAACTCAAGCAGATATGGAACTCAAATGTGTACACATTAAAAACTAAACTCAGATTATACAATACTCTGGTCAAATCATTACTGTATGGATGTGAAACATGGAAAGTAAACAAATGCGACAACAAAAAACTTGACATTTTCCATTTCAACTGTCTCAGAAGAATTTTTAAAATTAGATGGCCAGTAATAATTTCGAACAGACATTGAGAACATAACAGCAGAAAAGAAGATCAGCACAGAAGTACAGAGAAGAAGGTGGAATTGGATCGGGCATGTGCTGAGAAAGAAGGACCAAAACCACTGCCTGACAGCACTGACATGGACGCCGGAAGGAACAAGAAAAGTTGGTCGACCAAAAACAATGTGGAGAACCACAGTGGAAAAAGAACGGAAGCAACTGGGCTGGGCAACTTGGAGCAAAGCCAGACACATAGCCGTTGACAGGGCGAGGTGGCGGAGTCGCACAGCAGCATTATGGGCCACAAGGCCCGAAGAGGATAGGTAAGGTAAGGCACAGGAAATGCTGGAACAATAGCTGCTTTGACCTGTTAGTTTGTAGTTCTATTACTTCTAATCACTAGTCTATTGTAGTGTGTTGGGGTGGGATAATTTTACTTAGAACATTAATTTCAAAGACAAAGTCATGTGACAAAGTACTTTCTAGGCATGATTTGGACCTGTCACCTAGTCCTAACTGGCTGTTACTGTCAGTGTCAGTCTCTGAGCCAGTGAGTGGGTCTGAGACGTTTGACTCGGAAAAACTGAGTGAGTGACACTGGCAATAAGTTGAGTAACTTGACTGAGAATGAGTCAGTGACAGTCAGTGACTGAGTCTGAGACTGAGTGACTGACATTGCTGCTTGCAACTGACAGGTGTAAAACTCAATCATCTGGCTACACTGACTCAACCAGGTTCCTACAACAGTGCACATTGCATTCATAAACGTGCTTCACTTATTTGGTACCATTAAAACAGCGTACGTACGTTGAAATCCACTCCCGACTCCCAACTTATTTCGTTACCTCCGAAGCAAAAACATCCCAAGCTTTACATCTCGAAGATTCTCGTGTGAGACGCGAGAACGAGAAAGGGACGGCGCGATGACGTCATGCACCTGACACCGTAAAAACATGCTTACGCCAAACGCGCTGTAAGTGTAATTCTTACGTGTTGGCATACAACGAATGTCTCCGCGTAATTGTTATGGATAACGAAGTATGGCGATGCAATACTCTAAACATTCCAAAGTTAGACGTAAGTATGCATGGTTGCAACTAACGAAGGCGCAGACGACTTTTGTATTTTGCTTGTTGTTGATGCAACGGACACCTGCCAAGAAATGAAGAACCGTTCACGTAATGGAGACGTTCCTTTGGAAACGCCTAGAAGTACGGCAGCAGCATTGGAAACACTCCGTGCATAGCCGTATAATAGATTGTCAAATCAATGCAGAGTGCGGAACGTACGATACATATAATAATATCATAGCGCGTTTTTTCTAACGAAACTACTCGGGGACAACTATATTGCGTCGGGCGTCATGTGCGCGCGTGATCTGAACGCTGTCGCTTACGCAGTCGCCGTCTACAATGCACTCTTGTTTCTCTTCACGTCGTGACGTGCGTGTCTTGATTCGTGGCACAGTGTAATTAGTGTGAAATCTTGAACTGTTTTCAGTGGCCACTTTTTGTAGGGAACTTAATAATGATGAGTTCATTTGAAAAATGGCAGACCTGTATTTTTTTATTTTACATTAAATTAATTACTTAAGAAGTTGACATAATGTAAAATGTAAAAAATAATGACTTGAATGTTTATTTTTTTGGTTAAAGTGACTTTGTTCACTAAACAATTACATAATGTCACATGGGTGTACTATATAGCTCGAATCTAGACATATACTTAATTTATTACTGCAGTGTAGTATACATCTGTAGTATGATTAACATGGCCTACTGATTTATATGCATGTGTTTATATATCTGGATAAATAATGCAAATTTACTACAATTTTACTAATGTTATATATTTTATTTTCATAAGAACACATTAATTTTTTACTTGAAATATATATTTAATATACTTTTAACAAACATTAATTTAAAAAATTTCATACCAAAGCTCAGGGAAATATTTTAAAACAAATCAAAATGGTCCACTATGGAAATAAGATGATTGAGATAGATAATATATATATCTTTATGGTGGATATTTATGTGCAAATAATCTTTGTGCAGTAATTGTGGGTGAATGCTTCCCAGAGAAGTTGAGAAGAGATTCGGTTTAACAGATATGCCAGGAATGAAGTGTAAATCGGTCAGAACAGTCTTAAAGACTGTCCAGATACCACACCGTACACAAGAATTTACTTGTAGATGTGATAAATATAAATGTATTAAACAAATGGGCATTGTCACTGTGATATTAAAATATGAGCTGGTCTGTATGTCTGTGTGTCATGAAGATGTTTACATAGGCATGTACCAAAATAAGTACCTGTTTTAGGTGCATAAAATGTTGTTTATTGGCCAGCTGACAGAACCACTTGGTATTGCTGCCAAGAAGCCATGTTCCAAACTTGAAACAAGACGTTTGTTTACATTGGTAAATAAAGTGTGGAAGTGGAGTCTGGACACTACCCCTGCAAAGCATAGTGACTGAAGTTTAAGTTGCTGTTTGTTTCATATTACAAAGTTCACTGGTTTGACAGCTGCTGCAGATACACGTAACAGTGTTTTCGAAAAGAACTTGCATCTTGTATGACAGTTCATGTAATGCAATTTATTACAGAAATACAAACCCATCTCTGTGTTTGTAATCAAATCTTTCTGTACCACCAGTTCTGCCCTTCACACTTGGTATACCGGTAATAAATTTATAATAGTTATTGCCAGGATGGAAAATTTACTGTTTTTTCCACTAAGTGCAAACATTTACCAGTGGGGGGTAGTTTGTATATTTTTATATAAACAAATTCAGTAACAAATGTGTATACTATACATAACATATGTTTGACCCCTCCCACTGTGCCTTAAAAATGAGGCACAATAAATCTGATTATTCCAATAATTTGTATTTAAAAAAATCAACATGTAAATATAACTTTCCTTTTTGTGATAATTGCGTGTACCCCTGACCTGCTCACATCAGTTTTTTATTGGGTTTTTTATTTACAAAGTCCCTAATTTTATCATTGTACATATTATATTGACACTTTGATAGTCATGTATTTTCAGCTTGATTTGCAGAACTTCGCATTCTCTCAGTGCATGCATGACTTGGTACTCAGTTCATGCTTCTATTGTTGGTATTATTTACATAATTATCATCTATATTATAAAACAGACCGTGGGTCTCTGTTTAGTTGTCTGTCTGTCTGTCTGTCTGTCTGTCTGTCTGTCTGTCTGTCTGTCTGTCTGGCTGGCTGGCTCGCTGGCTGGCTGGCTGGCTCGCTGGCTGGCTGGCTGGCTGGCTGTCTGTCTGTACGTCCAGCATATCTCTGACATTTTTTTGTGTGCATCTGGCTGAGATAGTCGGTATACTAACAGGCCATGCAGAGTTAAACTTTCTTGAATTTCAGCCTCGTGTGACAATCTTGAGGGGCTCATTATTTCAAGTGGATAGTACGCTCAGTATTTCATATACATGCTTTTATCCAGGCCAATGTTGTCGTGAAAACTAAACCAAATGAGCATTTCATTCAACAAGTCAGTGGGCTGAGGAATCTACGGCTAGTGGGGATCAAAGTAGGAGTACATGGCTACATGCCCTTTGTTTTGCTGTCAAAGGGGTGTTGCAGTTGGAGGTTTTTGGTGAGCTTCAAGTGGTGGTGCAGTTAAAGGAAGGCTACACCCCCACCTTGTTGACCAAATCTTAGATATGTCCCTATTAGGTGACTACCCGGTACTTAGTTTTAAGTGCACTGCATTTTTGTAGTAGGTCTTTCAGTGTTAAAAATTAATCGACAACACCTTTGTGTATAAAATGGGGGTGAGATTTTAGTGCAAATGATTGGAGGGTGGGACACATTCCAGTGCACAGGATTCCTGGCATGCTCCCTAAGTTTTAATTTGGAGATGTCCATTGGCATAGACACAGCTTTATCTATAAAAAAAAAAAATTCCATGATATGCTGGGTAACTGAGAACATCCAAGGGCCAAGGTATCTTCAGTGAATTGCTGTTATTGGGTTAGTATCATAATAGTTATGTATGTTGGTTAAAAAAAATATTTTCATGTGGGATGCTAAATAAATACAATAATTTGTTTATGTCAGTTGCAAAACTGTCTGAGTAGTAAGTTCAATTTTTTTAATTCAGGCCTGTCACTTTTTGGTAACAAGGTGACACAAACTTGAATTTGTTGTGTAAATGTATTATGTAGTAATATGTGTAAGAAGCATATTTACTGGTCATATATACGATATACTTTATATTATCTCAACGTCTATTAGTTTTGAACACAATTCTTATAAAATTTATTTGTACACTACGGCTACATCGCTTTTAGCCGTTACTCTTTTCTCCCACAACATAAACATATATTTAATATTATCCCCAATCATTGCAGTTCATGGCTGCGCGTATGTGTGTGACATGTGGTGCCCTGACTGGCCAGCTTGTGCACAGCAAGTTCCTGTGTCCAGGCATCCACCAGGACTGTATTGAGTTTGATGGCCGCCTCATCACACCCAAGATGTTCTCTGTGATGGGTGAAAAAGAGCGACTGAAAGACTGGAAGAACGCCATCAGGATCGGGGGAATGTCATTCCGGTGAGTCGGTGAATGGGCGGGCTTATTTGTTGTTGTGTGGTGTTGATGTTGTTCCAATTAATTGATCTTGTCAGTGATTGGTTGATTTGTGCTCCCGAATAAACATTAATTTGACTGAAATATGTACAATGACCAAAACTTGTTTTGGTTTTGTGAAAGAGATGCCATTGACATCTTTCAAAACTTCTATGCATATGTCATGTTTGGAAACAGCACATCGCGCAAAGACGCAATGCATTAAATGAATAAACAACGCTGGGCCATTCGATAAGTTTCCTGTGGAGATTACTATCTTGTGTTTAGAGCACCCAGCTGTGGATTGGGAATACTTCCTGCTATTTTGAAACTTTGCGCAATTTTGTTCATAGCACTTTTGTCTTTCAAAAAAAACCTTGTAAAAGCTCTCCCACAAGGAAATTAAAAAAAAGTCTGTCTAAATCTCAAGAAACTACTGTACACTTTGAAATAAACCGCCAGTACCACCAGTCCTGTTGTACTGGATCCTTGGACATGTTGCCACTGAAATAAACAAATGAGATGTGCTTGCAGAAAGCTGATGGACTCTGGTGAGCTCCAGTTCTATGACCATGACAACAACTGCACCGGTCGCTGCATATCCCGTAACTCGGGCACGAGCAAGTACGATATCAAGATAGAACATTTGACCCGCCCGGCATCTGAGCCTGACTTGCCCAACTTCATTCCGTTTGCACCCACCCTCAGCGAACATGCTTACACGATACTACGGGAGATGCAGGGTGACTCTCCTCGCTCTAGCGAGTCCTCCGATCATTCCAACCACCAACCGTCCTCGACCACGCGGTCAGTAGAGGGCGTCACCATCAAGTCGGAGCCTCTTTCCGACAGCAATGATTCAGATGTGCCTGTTAACAATCGGGAAGCGGTGGTGAATGTGGCACCACCTGATGAGGACAAAGATAACGGCACAGCGGCTGCCCCTGATATGGATGCCGTTGTGGAAGGTTGGTGGAGGCAACTTCTAACGGTCACTGCTGATGTTAATAGGTAACGTTAAGACACAGTGTTAACATTCATCTGCCTCAGCAACTTCATTCAACCTCTTTTGCATCAGTTACTTGGCTGAATAAATGATTGCAATATTGAATACAATTTTGGGAATTTGGAGCCGTGGTTATTCAGATTTGTTTACAGGGGAAACTTGCTGTAATAAAACATAATATTTTATTTATTCATCTGATTTCATCACATAAGCATCACAACAGTGGAATTATAAACTTATAGCAGTCATTGAACAAATACTTTTCACATCTTGAAGCTTGCGTCAAAACTAAACAGATAAACCTAGTGGATTTGATGTGGGTATATTTGTGTGATAACATGCTATACATGATCTGAACATCATACGTCGAATAACCAATAAGAAATGTTTATGTCTGGTATATGGATTGATCGTGAGTCTCTAGCGCAGTGGTAAGAGCTTCGGACTCTCAACTGAGAGAACCCGGGTTCGAATCGTGTGCGGCGGTGTCGAACTTTGGACAAGTTCGTTTATTCTACATTGCTTCAGTTCACTCAGCTGTATGAATGAGTACCTGGCTATAGACAGCGGTGGATATTTGTGAATGAATAGTCTTCGCACATTAATGCTTCCCAGAGAAGTTGTTTGATTGAACAGGTCTGCCAGGGAGTAAATTGTAAAGTACTTAGAGCAGTCGTGAGGACTGGAAACTGTGCTATATAAGAACTGACCTTTATATTTTAGTCAAAATATTTTACATTTAAACCAAAATGAACAGGTAATTCTGGCAACAGACGGTGATGTAATATAAAACAAGTTGGCAAAGTCCCAAAATATATCAAGCATTATGTATGGGAAATTTTGTCAAAACCACGTATAAGGTCACCCAAGAACAGTTCCAAAATTATTTCTACATACTGTAAAGTATAGGATACTAGTCCCACTAATATGGTCACCTCGCTATTCAGGTCACATTTGTCTAGTCCCAAAGGTGACCTTAACAGTGAGGTTCTCGGTCGTAAAAAAATCACAAATCCCTCCATGTATTGGTGGGGGAGGGGTTGAAGTAATATGTCACATTACATTTTTTTTACTTTGACAAATTTATGAGACCTTCCCGAAGAAGAAGCCGCTTTCATGTATAGCAGTTGCAGCATCGTGTCTGGAAGAAGTTGAAATGGAGGTTGCATGAACAAGTCTGTCAGGGGTAAACTGTAACATGCCCTCAGTAGTGACTGTAGGAGGGGCAGAGTGCAGTGGCTAGAGCATCGGACTCTCAAGTGAGAGAACCCTGGTTCGAATCCTGTGCTGTCATATCGAACTTTGGGCAAGTTCGTTCACTATACATTGTTTCGGTTCACTCATTTGTGTAAGTACCTGGCTGTAGACAGTGGTGGATATTTGTGTTGCTATTACAAAAACTTGCCTTTTGCAGACAGTGAGACGCTATGGCAAGGGATTGCTCAGGTCGGACTACTGGACGAGTTCTTTAGAGAGGTCAAACACGGCCTTGACCAACTCAAGAATGACCTCGTCCGCAGCGGGGTCAAAAAGGGAGGTTTGTAGGTCGATAATAATAATTTCTAATAAAAGTGTATATGTTTTAATTGTTTATTTCAGAAAGAGTCAGTAAAATACATCAAAGTACATAAATACATGTAAAATGTCTAGGTAGACATGTCATGGCAGATATAGTTATATAGTTATGTATCATCAAATATGCAGCTCTATTTCCGGATTGTCAGGTAGCATCTTTAAACAAGATATGTTAATATCACAATGTCTGTTCCATTACCCCGACGGAATCAGCCAATTATTAACAGGAAGTTCACTAAATCACAAACCAAATCATCCTACTTGAGATTTGGCTTGTGGGAACGTGGGAACTTCAGAGGTATTTGTAGGTAGAGACACATGCCTCTGCTGTAAGTGGCAGTCTAATGCAGCAAAGGCTGTTTAGCATTTGTTTACAATTTGAATATTTTAAAAATAACAAACACTGTTTCAGGCTTATTAAAAGCAATTTGTCAGGCAGCATTCCTTCAACCTATTTAAAAAATTAAGTATTAAAAACAATATATAAATGTAATTTATTGTAATTATGCCCATATGAACGTTTGTGGTGAATCTGATTTCAGAATCAGAGAAGATGTCTCGCATTGTTAGTGAGCTCGGTCTGATGTCAAAGTTAAAGTGGAAATTGTCGGAGCACAAACGAGCCATGAGGAAGCAGGATGCGAAGTTACAGGCGGAAATTGAAGGTACAATTTTGAGAGTCCATTGCATTAATTTGACATTGCTTTACATCTCAAGAAACTTGTTGTTATTTCTTCAGATATTTTGGCCGAGTCTAATGTTGCTATGACATGACCAGGGTCTTACGTGTGTTTAACGCTTTTTTGTTTTCTGCACAAAACCTAAGAGATTTTGCTGATCTATCCAGTGAGAAACAGCATGTTTCCTGAGAGATAAAAATAGTTAAATTCACATTCCAAGAGAAAATCATGTATTGCATTCGTAGACTTGCGCAGTAGTTGGGGAAATGACAACAATTACCTAGCACTTTAAAATACAGTTGTGCATTTTATGGAAAATAAAACACAGTAAGTTTTTTATTTTACTTATGAAATGAGTTTAGTTATCTACAAATCGAAGTGACTATTTTAAAGCATTTTTTCAACCGACATTTTTTAATTCCCAATTGTAGTAACAATACCCATCCCCAGATGGCACAACATACACAGTATATACAGATGCAGAAGACTGTTTCCCAAAGTGTTCATGCCAGATGATACGTGTTAGTCTTCCATAAGCAGCACAGGCACACTTTATCCTGTACTGAATTTCCACATCGATGTTTGCTGGACTGGACAGGTTGCTTCCCAGGTATGTGAAATGGTCAACATTATCAAGAGCAGTGATAATGTTTGGTGTCCATTCCCTTCACTACGATAGTGATTGTAGTTGGTTGAGCAAGACTTTGGCAAGGATCTTTTCAGCAACTGATAGCAGTGAGACCCCGCGGAAGTTTCCACAGTCAGCCCTGTCACCCTTCTTAAAGATGGTGACGATCATGGCATCATTTGAATCCTGGGGTATTTCCTCAGTATTCCAGGTCTTCTAAATGAGATGCTGTAGGTGCTTGGTTAAGATTTCTCCTCCATGCTTGTATATTTCGGTGGGGTGCCAACACTACCAGAGGCCTTGTTGTTGTTCATTTGGAAAATGGCTTTGCGCACCTCTCTAAGTCGTGGCAGTTCTTCTAGCTCTGTCCTAATCGGTGTCTGAGGAATACTGTAGATCGACACACTAATACACATGCTAGCTCGATAATAGTTAGACTACTTACGTTGTCATCCAGGTCACCAGTCATATACCCTGTACTTCATATTACAATAATGGCATGAATTTTACACAAACATTTATGGAATTGGTTTCAGAACTGAAGAGGAAAGTCGCTGAATCGGAAGCGAAGAGGAAAGAGCTGAAAAGGAAGTCAAAGTGTTTTGATAAGTTGCTGGACGTATCACGACCAAAGGCAGCATGTATGAGCACACCCAACTCTACCACCGAGTAACGCCCTCGTTCGCTCCAACCTGATGGATGTTTATGACAATCCTCATCGTGAATTCGGCCACTCTGAGAATCTGGTCATCCCGGTGTTTTTTTTTAAAATTGGCCAAGATCAAAGATGTTGCATTGTTGTTAGCATTGTTGTTATCCGAGGGTTTTGTTTTTGTAAAGTACTTTTTTGGGGGGGGTGGCAGGGGTCTCAACCTTCCACCAGCCACCTGTTTTTCTCGGTCGGTCTCCATCATGCCGGACTAATCTCACAGTCACATCTGTTTTTTTATGAAACCTCCCATCTCCCACCTGTTTTGGGGGCCAATCTTCCACCTGTCTTGGGGGCAAAGCTCCCATCTTCCATCGGTTTTGGGGGCCAAACTTCCACCTGTCTTGGGGGCAAAGCTCTCATCTCCCACCTGTTTTTGGGAGCCAATCTCCCACCCATTTTGGGGGCCAACCTCCCACATGTTTTGGGGGCAAACCTCCCATTCCCACCTATTTGGGGACCAAACTCATCTCCCACATGTTTTGGAGGCCACCATTTTCTGACTCCACCTGCCACATTCCTTCACTTTGTTCAGAAAGCTGGCATCTGTCTGGTAGGCAAAGTGTGTCATTGACAACAAGAAGACCAGGCCAGGGACACTGCTGTCGTAGGATGTAATTAAGATGACAAAGTTTCACTTAATCGTTGCTATTCTAGTCATTGTGAATGATCTGCAGAAATATAAACCCCTGCAGTCCGTCATTTTGCAAACATATCATTTTCACGTTCAATGTTAGAAAGGGTTCTCTTGAGTATTGTCACATTAATTACGATTAAGGGATGACCGCGTAACTTCGCAGGCCCCAAAAAATAAAGTGTCTGGGTGGGTAGTGGTGGTTGCTCGTCACCGTGTAATCCTTGGGAAATATATTGTTACAGTGACACCACCTGACGAGTGGAACATATACTAAAGCACATCAATGGTATTGTTGATGTCAGAACTAGACATCGTGGTGGGTGATGTCAGTCGACTCCAGTGGACATGCAGTGGTTTTAGAAGCTATGTTGGAGCCCTAAAATTACGCCACGTATGATGGTGGTGGAGTGGGGGTTGAACCAATACTAAACTGTTTTTTTGGACTTTGTGAATTTATGAGATCATCCCTAGATGTCATTTATGTGATTTAATGTATATTACGGAGTCAAATAATATCGGTAAGTGGTGCTAGTCATTATGAGAGGTGGCTGTAGCAAAGTATTTCAATAAGCAAGTGTAGTCACTCTGCAATATACCGTATTGAATGGATGGTACCAGATGTTGCTCTGAGTCTGAGCAGTGGCGTGGAACGAAATTCATATTGGGGGGCTACCACTACTGAAAAAAATGTTTTGCCGCCTCATCTTCACATCTTTCTTCACCTTGTGGCTGTCTCGGTTGACTCGACTGTGACATTGGAAGACAGGGGAGGTGCTGTTGGAAATTTTTTGCCGCTGTGCCACTGTAATTTTGGCTTCTCTGCTGTCTCGGCTGTGAATTCATGACATCCGAACACGGGGGGACACTGCTGTTGAACATTTAATTTTTTTATGTCATGCCACTGCTGTAAATTTACCTTCTCCAGCTTCTCTCCACTGTCTTGGCTGAAATGATGACATCTGAAGACGGGGGGGGGGGGGGGGGGGGAGTGCTTTTGGAAAAATTGTGCTGCCTATTACTGGGAGGGGAGGCAGAAAACCATGTCTTCCCTCCAATTGCAAACCTTTCACAGTCAGCAAAAATATACATTGTCTCATAAAAATTTGATTTCCACCTGCCATTGATGCTCGATACAAAAACAATCATTCACGCTCACATTTAATGGAGGGCAAAACCATGTCTGCCCCCCCCCCCCGAAAAAATTCTGCTCCCCTGTTCCAGCACCTATGCTCTGAGTTTGTAATATATTATGATGTTTTGGATGATAATTCCTCTTCTGGAAGCAACAGTCACTGTTGAAGAAGTACCCAGAAGCAAGTTTTACTATCAGAATGAATCAGCAAGGTAAAGTACCCAGAAGCAAGTTTTAGTATCTGAATGAATCGGCAAGTTAAAGTGATGTAAGACTATAGTGCATATGAGTAATGATAGTCAATTAAATTCTCAGAAATGCAGCGTAATAATGGTATTTCTATGCGACAGATGGTGGTTACCGGAGTGACTGTGCTTCCTTATTCGAATGCTTTGGCTGTAATAGATTTGTTGATTCTGGCATAGGTGTAAATATTTGCTCTTGAAAAAAGTTGGAAATGCTCAACAGTGACATAGCTGAATTATTGTGTTTACATTTTCACATTCATAACAAGAGGTCAACTCGTAACCCAAGAATGTTGGGTGTGGTCTGTCACCCTAGTACTTTGCCCTGTTGCTACCCTGTCAATGTGGAAGCTTTCTGCAAAAGGTTGAGTTCATGTTTATTGTCGAATCCACACTAAAAATGTTGTGTCAAAGTTGTTATTGTATATGAATTAAGAAATTGTTTATAATAAAACAAAATCCAAAAATAATTGTGTCGGTTATAACGGTGCTGTGTCGAGCTCACTCTTCACTTTTACCGGTGCCCCCCAGGGCTCGGTGATCAAATGTGTGCGTGCGCTGTAGCTGATTTCACAATGTGGTGTGACAATCATTTCCTTGACCTGAATCTTCGTAAAACTGAAGAACTCGTTCATTCATTAAGCGAGAGTGTAAGGAGCGTAGATGAATACAAGTATTACTATTTTTTATATTGAATGTACATTTGTTTTAATATGCTGCTACACTCCAAACGAATTTGCCTCCCAAGGGACAATAAAGTATTGTGATTGTGTGATTGATGATCGAGTGTAGACCAATCGGTTGTCACTAGGTGACTTGGCTATTTTTGTGCAACAACTCAAAAAGTATTTCTGAAGTTTTGTTTTGCATAAATTAATTACTGTAATTTCTTATCACAACAGAAATTGGAATGGAATGTGACCGACCCTCCAATCATTTGCACAGAAAATGAAGTTGAGAACTAGCACTTACTTTTCACGTTCAAACTGCAAAATTTGTGCATACATCCAGCGACAATTGTAGAATGCATTGTTATCTCTATGAAAATATCAGAAAAAATTAATGATGAATCCACCAAGATCGAAATCCCACCAGGTTCTCCGGCTGATATATGAACCACCAAAAAGGGCCCGCTAGGATGCCTACAAAATGTCAGTCCTATACATGCAAAACTGACAGCAATATGCAAAAACCCACTCTATGTTCTAATATAGATGGCCTGCGCTAGTGAGATCATTAAATAATAAGGTAACTTGTACTGCGCCTAAATACTTGGAAACCAAGTTTAGAGGCGAATCAAGACAAAAGGGTTGGTCGATCACAAAATCGATAAGTAGTATTCATGTTGTCAACAAATAATAGCATCGATTCAAATCAGTTGTCTAGTTAATCTTAGGAGTTTGTGGGTCTTACAGATTTTCGTTACCGTCTTCGAGGTGTTCATAATTAAAGGTAGGCACGTAAGGGATCATCTCGGAATGCCGATGCCCAATATCAGATGTTCTGAGATGATCCCTAAGCAAGCAGCTCAAGTAGCTGACTAGTGCTGCTCTCGTAACTTAAAAAAACATTAAAAACAATGTAAATCAACGCAACCACAAAACAAAATTTTTTCAATTTTCATTATTTTAAAATTGAATTCCCTACAAATGAATGCCGGCAGTCTCTGTACTACGCGGCCATTCCAACAAAGCTAGGCGACGACACACTACCTCGTGGCAACAACACCAATAAATAGCATGGCGATGTACAAAAGTCGACAGCGACCAACAACAGCTTGTGACAGCGAGATTTCTTCCATTCCAACACCCTGTCTCAACCCCCAACGTTTGTAGCTAAATCACCAGACACATCGGGGTAGGGTTCTTGTGTGTAGCAATAAAGACAAGCGATTTATCCGAGTGCCTAACTCCAGATGATGCAGTAGTTCAACAGGTTTCAAGCGGTAAATCATCTATTCAACTCGAATATTCCACCACGATACCTGACGGTAGAATATGTAGTTCTGATGGGTGGATAAAAAACTACTCGACCAACCAACACAATGTTAAAACACATCTCTACACGCAGCACCATGTCTTGATATTTCACAAAAATAATACCCCCGATGCGTCACTTTCAAACTCATGATAAGTTACACGAGATCCTGTGTTCTGTAATTACAACGAGTGCTATAACTAACCTTCAAGTGACAATTGACACATTCAATAAATATTAACTGCGAAAACTAGGGGAAAACTGTTTTCATGTCTGTTCTGGTGATGGACTTTGATCGATCTGCAATGGGAAGCGTTTGCTTGCACGGCATGTGTAGGCGACAGTAGGTGGCAGCAGCAGTGCTTCTACTTCCACATCTTTCCAAACGTTTCATTGATGGCGTCGAGGAAGTCCTCTGTCTTGAGATACTGATCGGGCTTGACACTGCAATAAAGCACAAACCCGTTTTATTACCACGGTAACACCTGCTATTATTTAACCAAACCTGTATCGAGAATGCACCACAATCATCTGGATAATAACTTGTAAAAGATACACCATCACAAACAGGATAATTATCTCGGTTCTACTTAGTGTCCTAAAATTATTGTCTAATGCTACCACCTGGAATTAACCAACCTGTATAGAGAGTATTTTTAATGTAATTTTATAGCAAGTATGGTTTTGCTACAATTTTACATTAAAAACTGAAAAAGCACAATTTACTAATAAACATTCACAATGGGCCACGTATTCAGGGAAAATCCACTCGAAGTTACTGACAAGTTTAAATTTTAGAAAAGAAAAAAAATGAACGACATGGGTGTTTCAGGGTACAAGTCAGTAAATTCTTTGACAGGGTTTCAGGGTTTTAAAGTCAGTATTTTTTTCGACAGCATTTCAGGGTTTTAACCCAGCACAACAGTGTCGCCATTACAACACGTACTTCTTGATGCCGTAGATGCAGCCTGCCAAGTCTTTGGTGATCTTGCCCGAGTCGATTGTCTCGATGCATGCCTCCTCCATGGCCTGTGCGTAGCGGACGAGGTCCTTGTTGCTGTCGAGGTTGCCACGGTGTTCAAGACCGCGTGTCCACGCAAAGATACTGGCTACGGGGTTTGTGCTCGTCGGGTTACCCTTCTGGTGCTCACGGTAATGGCGTGTCACAGTTCCGTGAGCGGCTTCAGCCTCGATCGTCTTGCCATCAGGACACATGAGCACGCTCGTCATCAGACCGAGGGAGCCGTAACCTGCCGACACAAGGGAGCAGTCATTCAGATGTGGCATCATGTGTCGAAACAATTCGTAGAAGTGCAAACAGATTTCGTATGTGATCCTTCACCGCAAAATGAGGCTTGAAGATTGATTTTGAGAGAAAATTGTATTCTGTCAATATATAGATACTGCTTCATATTAAGCTTGATGAAAGTGTTTGAAAAGTACACAAAATGTCAAATAATTTTCATGCAAATACAAGGGTAAACGGTATTCTTGTTTCGCATTGACGATAAGCTGGAAATGCCAATGTTTTAATTAAAACTGAATCACCACTGATGGCAGCCATTTTAATAGTTTGAATTCAGACGTCAGGATAAATTTTGCAAAGCTTTTTTCCTAACAATGGAGAATCAATGTCGACAGCCTCACAAGATCTGATCCTACCAAATTGATGCAGACAAGACAATGTGTATGTATGGCTGCCTCATTTCTATAGCAACTGTGCAAAACCACCTGAACTACGTAATCAGTTCAGACAGTGATCTAAAGTTGCAGATATTTATATTTTCCGATGTAAATGCTTTTTATTTCATGAAAATTTGACAATTAATGACAAAGTTATTTAGTTACAAAGATACCTGCCCCAGGCATTTTTATTGTTATTTGTTATAAAACTACGTTAAGAAGTGTCATGGCACCCGTGCTACCTCAACCGACTGAAACAGGGATGCGGGCGGAAGGCACTAACATAACTAAACCGTTTCACGATTGTTGTCTGGCTGTCCACTAAGTGCATTGTTAAATGTAGTTGTCACTTGTATAAGTGTACATGTTCCAGTTTCAAACACAAAACTCGAAGGAATAACAACAGCCTAGGTTACGCTGGCTCAAAGTGATATAGTCGCGAGTTTCGTAGTTCTAAATTCCATTGGATGGCGTAATATATAGCGGTAGCTAAAATGGGTGAACAACATTATTAGTGAAACAGCATCAGTGATTTGAACATTCATAATTATTAATATGATTGCTTGTATACTTTACATTTGTTAACTTATAAATTGGCAATATTAACTCCAATAATATTTTTTGTTTGACACAGTCCCTGACCTATATAGATCCTGACCTATGTCCAGCGGAGACACTGACCTTGTGCAATAATGTCAGACTGGACATCACCGTCGTAGTTCTTGGTGCCCCACACGAAGCCTCCGTTTGACTTCAGAACCTGTGCCACCATATCGTCGATGAGACGATGCTCGTACCAGATGCCAAGCTTCTCAAACTCTCCCTTGTAGTTGCTGCAGACACAACACAGAAGTATACAATTACACGACACATTCCTTCCTAGGGAATCAAGCCAATTACACAGCTCGCAGAGAACAGGAAAACGACACCACCAAACTGAAGCACGCTGGCTATTCGTAATAATCATTTGAACATCAAAAGGTGTGTTTACACAACCATGTTATCATTGTTTTGGAGAGCAGTCCCATGCCACACGATATTGCACAACAAAATCGCGAGTTTTTACATGTCAAGACGTGATGTAGAACTTGACTCACACCACTCTCATTTTCATGTGTCATGTCATAAAGGTTGCTGACTGGCCACCAATTCAAAACTAGGATAAATTGTCAGCAAGATTGGGAGTCGACCAGATTCTCCCCAAGAAAAAAATTGTCCTACAATTTCACTTCTTACAGGTGTTTAAATGACCGATCCTACAGGCAGTATTTGTTTTATGTGACACAGTGTCAGGGAACTGGACAAAAATCAATCATGTGTGACCACCCATCCGTTGCTGCCATGCCCCATTGAATTTGCTGGTGTTATTAAATGAGGGTTTCCATTTTACCCATGATTAACCCCTCACCTCTGATAGATATCCTCAAAGATATCCTTGAAACGACCATCGTAGCGCTTCAGAATCGTGTTCTTTGTGCTCATGTAGAGCGGCCACTTCTTCTTGATGGCGTACTGGAAGCACGCGTGGGCGAAACCTGTGATCGACTGAAAGAAGAATGAAACACAAGTTAACACTGATCAAAGCAGAGGAGGATGGGACAAGCAAATACTGCTACAACCAGTACAACAGGATTATTTTTAGATAACAACACAGGTAGCATGCATCAACTACTAAAATGTTGTCTTGGTATTGTGGCAACATCAATATGTAATTATGCATGAAAAGCATGCACATTTTATATTTTTTTAACCAACTATTTTTTACACATGAAATCTGATTTTATAAAAAACTTGGTAAACGTTAACCGTAACCATGACCCACCTCATCTGTGTTGTACATTCCCATGCCGACACCACCTCCATTCTTGAAGTCGTAAACCTCCATCCTCTGCGCCTCACCGTTGGCTGGTGTGAAGACCATCTCAAGCTTACCCGGACCAGTCACCACGAAGTCTGTCGCCTTGTACTGCAAGCAGGGAACGTAAAAACTGAAGACTTTTTTATTTGAAATTGCATTCCCCCTAACCTTCCCTTGCTCTAATGATGATTCTTGCTCGTCCCTGTTCACAATTTTGCCCAATGATTCTTGTATGTTGCGCCTCTGAGGTCAGATTCCTGAGGTTATAGGCGCTATAGAAGTTGATTATGATTATGTAACCACAGCCTCAATGTTGTGTAATCAACAGCCAAGTTAATGAAGTTATGGAAACATAATGTTGTCGAGCAATATGTGAAGCTTCCAAAAATTTACAGCAACATTAACATTGCCATATCTTGAAAACTTGTGTGTCAAGAATCACCGTTTTATTCTCCAAACAGGTCCGTTTCGTAATAGAGACCAGGCGACAGTACAAAACAGACTAAGTGATATGGCTTTCATCCAATAAAAAGTATTTATGTTTCTCATAACTGGCTGAACATATTTATAGGTTTATTATAAATAAAACTTATTTAGATACTACAAATAATAAAATACATAGTCCCTTGCTGTCCTCTGCCAACATATAAAATTAGTTCTGAATGGTACATTACACGTGAAATACAAAGCCAATATGAACCTGGTCACCGAAGGCATGACGACCAACAATGATGGATTGTGTCCAGCCGGGAACGAGGCGGGGAATCGTCTTGCAGATGATTGGCTCACGGAACACGGTGCCTCCGAGAATGTTACGGATCGTTCCGTTCGGACTCAGCCACATCTTCTTCAGCTTGAACTCTATCGAGTACAAACAAAGTCATAAGTACAAGCCTTAACCGAATCCCATCTAGTCCTTACCCCAAGAAGGTCAACAACTGCCCATGATTGAGCACCGAGACCATCTCAGGAGTTTGTTCTGTCGTTGTCTTCCAATTTCTGTTGATTTTTGTGCTATTGTTTTTCCAGTTTGCCTAGACTAGCTCGTGTCTGGGAACTAGGCTAGCTCGTGTCTGGGAACTAGGCTAGTTTGTGAAGTCTAAGTTGTATAGCTACAATCAATCATTTCATTACAAAATGGCCTTAAAATATAAGTCTTCAAAACTGACAGATGATTAAGTAATAGGTCCAAGTCTATGGGCCCACATTAATTAATTATTATCACTTGCATAACTGGTAGTAAAACAAATAAAATGGATCAGTACATTAAATAAATGGCTCAAATGACACAGGTTTTCACTGAAAAAACTAAACTGGCAAATAGTGGCTGAGACGGACGTGAATGGCTGCCACGGAAGTCTTTCGCACACAAAAAGGCACAATTTCAGTTAATTCAAGACTGACAAAAAATAATTTCTGGCTAATGGCCTGCTGACCTTTAACCCTTTCCTCGTCGGGGGTGATGGTGGCGCACTTGATGCCGACGTTGTGCTTCATGATGGCCTCGGCGGAGTCGATGGTCACCTGGTCATTGGTCTGGTCCCGGTGGGGCAGCCCAAGGTCGTAGTACAGACACTCAAGGTCAAGGTACGGGAAGACCAACTGCAGGAACAAACACAAACGTTTCACTCTACAATGAAGGGTACAACAAAATACTGTCTGTATCGAACAAAAGGTGATACAGACAGACTTGGGTGGAATGGTTAGACTGCCTCATGAGTCTATGGAAGCAAGGGCTGCTAAATCTAAGTATGTAACATCCATAACAGTTATTGGTCACAGGAAGCCCTGTGTCATAAAAAGGAGTCCATGGGCAACCACTGGGCAATACATGCAGATGGGCAACAGAAGTGCTCCCAAGCCAGAGGGAGTGGAGGCACTACTGATGAACAAAGGCCACCAGGGTCAGTGGGCAACTGCAGCCAACAGCAGTGCCATGGGTTATGCAAAATAAACAGATAAAGCCACCTGGGTGTCAGACTGAGATCAGCAGGGAATGCACTGGCTACCAGTGAACAAAGGTTTTTCAAGGCTGCAAGCCAGAATTCAAGGATATCAAGGCCTTGAATTTGGAGTGGTGTAATTCAAGGTTTTCAAGGATTTTAAAGGGTTCGAAACGGTAGAACAGGATTTGAACCCGATGACTATCAAATTGCTCTTATCCTGAGAGATTATTTTGGTTTCCTATAATTTCATTACACCAGTGACCATATATTTACCATAACATATGAATGTACATTTCTTAGAAAAAACTGCCAGTTTATAAAGGAAACAGCAATATTTTTATTTACCCCAGAAAAGTTCTAAGAAAACATCATCATCCCATAACTGATATAATTGTGGGCCGTTCTAAAGTTCTATGTTTTCTACAAAACTAACTACGGAAATAGTTTCTGCCCAGGAAAAATGGCAACAACCAGGGAATACATGCCGTTGATAGGAAAGTGCAACTATTTTTGTAGAATATGTTGTTAAAATCTTTATGTACCTGTCTATGTGCAATCTGAGTAAAAGTATGAGTATATTCACACGAGTACAAGTGGATCTGTATAATAACATATTTTTGTATTGGCCTTGCTTGTGTCTGGTGATTCCCTGATTTCTAAGACAGAGGATACAAGTATTGTGTTAGACATGTGCTTACTTTCTTGTGTTATAGTCAAGCCACTGAGCTACAGTACACAGTAACTAGACATCATCCTTAGGGGCTAAATCCCACCTCTTGTATTCATTTGCACGCATTTTGTTGTGCCGATGTGGCCTGTGTACAGGACTTGTCACTTAATACATGGGCTGCAGCGTTCCTTTCTTCAGTATTTCTCTTACCTCTGCTCTCTCAGTCCTTGTGTACCCCAGTTTTATTGCCAGCCTAGAAGTTTAGAAGCATCTGGCCACTGTATCCAACTAACTAGTAGTCTAGCTGCTAGAGTTTGTTACTGTAGAAGTGGTTGGGGGAGCTGATAAGGCTGTCTGTCTTGTGTTATACTGGACAGAAAATAGCGTGACAGTCTACAACTGTAGTGGATTCTGTGACCAACAACGTTTTATTTCACAGATCTACTACACAAAAAGGTCACTATGATATACTAGAAGCAGCTAAATACATAAAGTACCTCACAAATGGAGCCAATCACATGATCAATACACAGGACCGAGGAGTATATAAAAACTTGCATGATAATTCAGCTGGAGGGTGAACAGGGTTGGAGTAAGGGTGAATGAACTTGTTGGGGTGGGGTGGGGTGGAGGTACGTATATACTCCAGGGTAAAAGTCCAAACACCTAAGCTGCTTAGTGAACCACCAATCAGAAAAAAGCATATATAATCAATGCCAACAAACAATGACGACGCTTTCACAACGTACACTGAAATCAGAGCCAAGATTTAAAATAAAAATTCTGCTGTTTTATCGACATAACATTTACACCAATTTGTGCCCATAAGTTGTTGAGTAAATAATTACTATCTGCAGGCTGCACAATTACTCGGATGTGTAGAGACGTAAATTGAAAGAACCATGCTGTTTATTAATTCATGATCCCCCAGACACCTAATATTGTGGTCTCGCGATACCATAGACATGACCCTCCACCATGGAGGTGACTTTGTGAATAAGTAGTCGATCACCTTGACTTGAACTCTATTACTCCGAAGTAATCATTAGTTATCAGTACCTGTGAATGATGCCATTTATTGCATATGTTCCGGTTGACTGAACAATAACAACACCTGGTCGTATATCTGATTGCAGCTGGATTAAAGTGGGTCATTTGGCTACATACATAAGTAATCCTTGCAAGAATTGCATTAATCTTGTCTGATCCCAGCCGAGACGTGGTTCTATTGCAGCATACATAAACAGGGGGGGGGGGGACATGCCAACATGACAGGCCTGACCACCGGCAAAATTATATATTCTGACAATGAACAAATGTTTTGTCAAAACCGCATTATTTTCATCTGTTTTTATTTTTTATAATACTGATTCCACATTGAAAATTTGGGTCTTGCCATGTTCACGTAGAAAAGTTTTTTAATTGAATATGTTTTGTTGCCATAGCGAAGTTGAACTGGCAAAATATTTTAAACTTGAAAACAGAATATCTGCCATCAAAAAATCTGTCGACATTACAAACAAAAAACAGACATGATCCTCTGTTTTAGGTGACAACCTGTCTTGAGATCCCCTTTGTCAGATTGTTCTACTGCAGGTATAAAAGTGGCTAAAAGAATACTTTGTTTTGCTGAAACTGAGCCACGAAAATACACATCATTACAGTCTGAAAATTAGTGTCCATGAAACACAATTACTAACGAACACTCTTAGATGGGCAGCTAAGAGTGTTCACCTGTTAGTAATTGGCACCATACCAAGCGTACCTACCTTCTCCTTGATGGACTGCCAGATGATACGGGTCATCTCATCTCCGTCCAACTCCACCACCGGCTTATCCACCTTGACTCGCTTCTCCGTGCCATCTGTCAACAAGGGTACCGGTGACATCTCCAAATTATACACATTAGAGGCAGTGACATTCATGGGAAACTGGCAGGGGTCCACCAGCCTCGGACTCTGCTCGTAGAGGGGTTTCAAATAAATTTTGAAATTTGTACTCTTTCAACAACAGCCTACCATGTGGCACCACTGGTGTGTCGACTTCCTGGTCCGCTGGACACAATCTGGACACCATGTGGCACCACTATTATATCACCTTCCTAGATGCCAGTATGAGATGGCTGCATCGATGGGCAAATTGATAAACAAATATACGTGAGTGAGTACAGCCTGGATTTGATTCTAGAATCTAGATGGCAGCATTTATGCATGTTCTCCATAGGTCTGTCACTCTAGATATTCTTCTCTTGGCAAAATCAAATTCTACCTCCTCACAACCCTCAAAGAGCGGCAGAATAATCAGCAAGTTGATTGTGGCTGCCAAAGGGATGATGATGAATGAGAGTTGTCTGTCTGCATTGAATTTAACACTGGATTTACTGTTTTCTAAAGTAAGGGAATCACTCAGGGTCCTATCAAGGGCTGTATAATGGAGTCCATAGAATAAAACAAGGAGAGTTCACAAACTCCTGTCAATCTCTTAAATCGAAATGGGGCATTGATAATGCCCTGAACGACAGCTGCAAAACAACGGAGAATGCTAAATAGCAACTCTAGCATTCAGTGGGCAGACCTGCCTACCCCAAAAACTTCCTGTCAGTAATCCATCTTCCCATTTACACTGATTTTCAGGAATATACGCTTCCTGTCAGTAATGCAGAACCACCATGTCAGATATTGTCACCAGGGGGGGACGGCGTAGCGATGGACCAAAACCATGATAAATTATAGACGGGGGGGGGGGGGGGGGTAGCGTGATGGTGGGTGCTCCATATCATGATTCTCTGAGCATTGTTCCGTAGACATGGTCCTGATAGTTATATCACAGATGACATCTTCAATAAGGGTGACAGATATAGAAACCTTTACTAACAGAATAGTTTAAAAAACATTTATGATATCTAAAATTTTTTAAATCTATATTTGATGGTGTCATTCACTGTTTTCTAACCCCCAAAACAGGTTTTTATCCTTGTGAACAAACACAAGGGAGCGTGGCTAGTGTAGTGGTTAGCACATCCACCTGGCATGCCAGCGTTCTGGGTTCGAAACGCGGACCGGGTAGGCATGTACATTTGCTGTAAGAACTTTTGCTCTCAACATTGGGGACTGTGTATCCGTATGACTCTGACTGAGTGATGGGAATTTCCAGTGATAGAACTTAGAACTCTCCTAAATGTAGGCACTTCAAACGATTCTGCTCGCTACGTAATTTTCCGTGCGCCGCGGCCCGTTCACCGCAGAGCCATGTCGTTTACGCACCGCCCGGGTAGTGCTTTGTTTTAACTCTTGGATTCGCGTGCTTTATCTGGTCATTGACGTCATCTGCTGATGGATTCATTTTGCTGGTAAGTCGAAGTTTATTTACGTGTGTCTTTCTTTTTCAAATTTGACCAAAATTCAGCCAGATATCATCGATTTGACAACATAGCTGTTTTTCATTAGTAAAGTTAGCACATTTGCATTAGTATAAGAAGAAATCGTTTGTGTTTAGCAAGATCTACTAGGTTTATATTAATCTGTTGAAAAATCTTTGGCAGAATCGGGCGCCATCTATGATTTTGAGCCGTTCCAAAAAAATGAAGTTTCACCATTGTCAGGCATTGCGTATCGGTGAAATCGCATGCGCGTATACAAAACCAGGCCGGATTAAGCTATATAAGTATGTCTAAGAGAAAAGATTTAGTGTTTAGCCTGATCTATGAGCATTTATGCTAGTCTGTGTTGAAAAATCTTTGGCGGATTCGGGCACCATATATGCTTTTTGAGCCATTCAAAAATCATGATACGATTATTTGACCGATCTGTGACTATTGGTTAAGCCACTTGCGCCGCGTCATCGACATCGTGATGATGTCATCGGAGCCATATTGTGACTTATTCCATATTACTGAAATTAAATCACTACAACACAACAGTCAAAGTAGTAGTTTAGAGTTGCTAGACTTTCTCTTTGTTTAATTAATAGCCTGTTACTATGATACCATGGGCCAAGCATGGTAGTCTTAGGCTAGCCTTAGTCTAGGAAAGGGCTGGTTACTGCTTACTCTTGTCTTGGCAGTCTTGACTTTGGTTTAGCATGGCTTATCTTTATGCCAAATTATGGTTATGCTTTTATTTAGACTTATAAATAATATAAATTTCATTATGCAATAATTTTAATTAATTGTTGTTACATATTAAATCAACAATTTATTATACATTTTTTGTTGGCATCAAATACATAAATTATCCGACATAATTTGTTTAAAAAAGTGTTTCATGATAAACAGTCACTGCACAACATTTTGTAAAACGTAATATAAACCATAATACCTTGGTCAGATGTAACATAATTCGTTTCATTGTGTGACAACTGACATAATGCATTATTAAAAAATTTCACTCTGCTCTCTTGTGTAACAGTTGCAGGGATAAGAAAATTATTTCACAAGATTTGCATGCAGAATCAAAACAGTTACCAAAATATGATACACGATGGCCTTTTTATTTCAGATATTCGCAATGACATGCAGTGACACTGATCTGTGTCTGACTTTGAAGGTACCGAGCCACAGAGTCGCCTGAATATGACATTCATCACATGCCTGCATACATACACATTTAATTTTGTTGATTATATATCTTATATCTAGATTGAACGGTGTCCATTCAACACGACATGAACATTACTTATAGACATCATGTTGACGAACACAACGTTTTTCTACCAGATACTGAAATATGAACCTAGCTGCAGAGATCTTGCAGTCTACTAGCATTAAACTATGAGACAATAAACTGCCAATATTACAAAAAGACTGTATTGTGAGCACACCAGACTTCTTCATGACTTGACTCCCATGGGGAGTAACACAGAAAGCAGTCTTGCATTTGGCGCATTTGGGTCCAGTGACGGAATACTGTGAACAATTTATGAACATTACTTCATCAAGTTCATGTTGAAATGCAGAACATTACATTATGAAGTTATTACTGGACTGTACTGAGCCTGCAACATTCATCCAACCTGTCAGGACACAGTCACACATAGACACAGTGAAGTATGACTACTGTATTGATCTGTTGAGTTTGTGTGCTATTTAGCCAATATTTACTTATCAATAAAGTTATTGTTAATGATATATATGACTTGTTAATGTATATTTATTATAATGTTTAATGTGGTGGTAAACATTGCATAAATTATATAACTGTCTTCATAATTATGGACATTCCAGCCTTTTATCGAAATGTAGTGGTCAGTCGTTAGCGTGCTAATATTAACCAATATTAACTTATTAATTAAGTTACTTTTAATGTGAAATGACTGGTTAATGTATATTTATTACTATAATTAATGTGGTTTACTGCTTTCATAAATGATACAAATATCTTCATAATCATGGACATTATGGCCTTTTACTGAAATGTGTCGGTTTGTCGAGGTTGCGCACTAATTAGCCAATATTGACTAATTAAATAAATTATTAAATAAATTGTTAATGTATATTTATTACCATTATTAATGTGGTTATACACATTGCATAATATGTATAAATATCTTCATAGTCATGGACATTATGGCCTTTTACCGATATGTTTTGGTCTGTCGAGGTTGTGCGCTAATTACCCAATATTGACTAATTAATTAAATAATTATTATATTAAAATTATTTTTTAATGCATATTTATTACCATTATTAATGTGGTTATACACATTGCATAATATGTATAAAATCTTTATAATCATGGACATTATGGCCTTTAATTGGAGCGTTTTGGTCTGTTGAGTTTTGCATGCTACATAACTCAAATTAACTAATTAATTTGGTTATAATTAGTACTAAAAATATTAAATATTATAAATTTATTACTCTTGTCAATGTGTTTGAAAACACTGAAGACAGTATTTAAATATCTGTATAAATAAAAAAGTTATTACATTTTAAAGCAAATATTTACCTATAGTAAACACAAAAATGAGTCCATTTTGCCATTGTGAGATACACAAAAATGACGCTGTTTTTCCGTCTTAAAATCGCAATATCTTTTGATCTATTAAAGGTATCTTAATAAAATAAACAGTTATGTGATCCTTAACATATTACCTTTAATTTAAGCCCATTCCCAATGTTCTAGCATGATATTTATTGTTGAAGTGCCTACTAAGTGGTACAGCAAACATAAAAATCATAATTAGTACAACATTTTTACAGCCGATATTCTGATAACAAGTATTGTACTTTTTAAAATTGAACCGTGATTCGTGTTACATGTTTTGTGGCACAGTTGAACTGCATTAAGGCCATTATTAATCGGCACAACCACGTGTAACGAGCATTAGTGGCAGCTGCTGAGTTGGACTTAAATGCCCTCTCAATGTCACGGTCGTATGTGTGATAATGACTGCTCCCCTCTCCAATGACTAGCCAATGTCACATGGACTCGGCCTTTTCCTTTAGATTTTACCGCTAAGTTTCAATAAAATGTGTCAACGATAACAAAACAAAATTCATACGTACAATTCCTAGTGTGTTGTACGCTGGAAGCAAGCGGAGCAGACACCTCTTGCTGAACCAGTCCGGATCGGACCACGAACCTAGCACACTTCGTCAACACACCAGCCATTTTCCCGTCTTACACAGTCTGTAAGTGCCCACTAGCCTCGCTTACTGCGTTAAATGGGTAGGGGTGGAAGGGTCGATTATAACTAATTTACATAGCGCACTGTTACCTTATCCCTGCGTATTTAGCATGCGTTTCGACGATTACCGAATAGATATAACCTAACGGGTGTAATCAGAAGTATATATTAGTGGATATGTCACTTTAAAAGACTACTGAAGTAATTATGCCAAACTACCCCCACGAAAGTGAATTATTCCAAATCCGCTAAGGACAACTATTACCGTAAAGAAGAAAATGTAGAAGCGGCGGCGTTAATTTGTGCGACTGATCATATTTAAATTACACTTTACTCAAACGTATAAATAATATATATATATTATTTGTGGTGGGTGCGGTCAGGTATATACATCTCAAGTTACCGACGTTACTCGTTGCACTTACGTTGATTACCATCACCATTCACCACGGCTCACAACAGTATCATACTCGACACTAACACCGTTATAAGTGATAATTATAAGGAGATTCAATATTAGCAGGTTTAGCATTCACACACAAATTTAGTAAAATTATATTTAATTCAATTCCCAAGAATTGACATAATAAGCCACCATAACATGGTGCTGGCAATTAACATTAAATATAATTTTGATACAGAATATAAGCTGAAGAAGTTATACTGCTAATACATGTATATCACCAAAAAATTCCAACAGGCCTACAACAAGAAACTGAAAGATCTAGAAATTAATAAGATTTCTGAGGCTACAGATAGAATAGGCAGACGATTCGCAGCTCTAAAATATATCTTATTGAAGAAGACATCAACGTATATTGGCAGCATATCAAGCTTAGCAAACGGTTGTATGTATTGAATTCTATAGAATTTTAATGAATTATGTGATTTTCTTTACAAATTATATAGATTGTATATATGGTTTATAAAATATTATATATATAATTCTATATAAAATCTAGTAGCCGCTGTCTATTGAATTGTGTAAAGTATTCTGTATGATTCTATAGAATCTCGCTCCAAAATCCTATACAATATTTCCTGTAGATTATAGTTATATCTAACTTTTTGCTAAGGGCCAAAAAGTGATATACAGGAATATAATTGCAAATAATAGGTAAAGACAGAAAACAGAAACAAATCCAACTATCAACAACCAGTGACATGCTCGATGACATCTGCAACATATAGAGAAACATGAATTTAAGAAAACAAATGTAACCGGCAAGGTTACTGATCAATAAGTAAATTATCATTACTATTCATTTTAATCTATATTTTTATACCAAACCAGTATGTACTCTTTTTACTGTTATTGCTTCTGAGCTATTAAGCAGTTAGACCCCATTTCGACAGTGTAGCATATGCTGCCTGGGAAAGCCATTAGGTTCACTTCCCCTGCAGTGTCAGTTTCCCAGAGACTGGTCACCAAGCAGGGTCATTTCCCAGTCACTAAGCCAGTGTTAGGGGTCAGCACACTGTTAGTTTTCTCATTGGCGACCATGTTAACGTTTTGTCTGATTATAAGAAAACGTGACCTAGAAAATGTATTAAACTTAAGCATGTCAATGAGATGATGATAACGGCAGGTGAGAATTCTCACCTGCCGTTATCATCATCTCATTGAAATGCTGGTCGAGTTTAGTCAAAATCTAATAGTTCTAGCTCTTGCAAAATGCCTGTATGTATGACACCCGTCAATATTTACAAATGGATGCAGGCAGTAATCCGGCTAAAGTGTCAACTAGCCAAATTGCTGCCAAATACCCTTCCGCTTAGTAAAATCAGCTAAAAAGACACCATTTTACCGTCAACAGTTTCTACAATCACATCTAGAAATCTGACTACTCAAATGCACTTATGTCAGAGCAAGTGAATATTGTAAAAAATCATTTCTCAAAAATATACTGCACTTTTTTCGTAACCAAGCAGGAAGTCCAACAGTGTCCTGACCCCAAATATGCAAGCAGGACACCATCAGAGATTCCTGAGGAAGCTGGGAAAATGTAATCTGTCTATAGTATCTTCACGCATTTTGACATTTTTGGGAATGGAACCCATCATTAAGATAGAGTGAGGTGAGTTTGGTCTGTGTTGCCAGTGCGGGTGGAATCTCCCCAGCACTTACAGATGTTGTGTATTAGGAAGTACGCAAGTGTAATTCCTTTTTTGACAAGGAATCACTATTATACACGCTTATATGGTTGGTAGATAATCTGGTAACTGGGTTGAGTCTTTAGTGCTTATCAACATATCATCATGTGGATATGTTCCCTGCTGAGATGTTAGCCCACAGTAGGCTGTGTTGTTGTGGCCCACCCAGGGGGTGGCCAGTATCAGAGTATTCCCTAGAGAGAAGGGACATCAGTTTGTTGATGGTTGGTGTGGACAGACAGACTGCCCACTGAGTTAGTAGGATATAATAATTATAATGAGTTTCCACTGAGTAGGGCTATTGATGTCCAGTGTAGTGGGTAACTTGTATGTTAATAAGGAAGATTAGCAGAAGTGCATGTTTTAAACAGTATTATCTTCTGCAGTGAATTAATTACTAATAGTTGGTAGCATTTACATTTGTTTGCAGAGCTACATAAGTCAAGTGTTTATGTGACACTCGGCAAATGTTTGCTGTCCACAGAACATGTGTCCAGGGATGGCCAAACTTCCGAGTAAATACATATTGAGCTGAACAGTATAATGAGCTTGTGGCATAGTGTCATATATTGCCCTATATCAGAGTGCTATAGCTTACTTGGAGAAACTATGTATTTGTTTACCAATTCTTTACATAATTATAATCCTATGGAGAATAGTATTATGGAGCAGTCTTGTATTAGAAGTAATTTAATGCTATTTCAGTGCATTTCTAGAGGGAATCAGTATGTTAGCGTACACTTAATTAAGCGATAGAAATAAGCCGGACAAGTAAGTTTTGAAATCTACTTGTTCGCCAAAATTTTAACTTGTCCGAGTGGTTGTTAAGGGGAATCGAAGCTTCGGAAAAACGTAAAAAGTTTGTCTTATTTTATGACAACAACACAGTGTTCCTGCTGTTTCGTTGCATGTACATCTGAATGACCTGTGATCAAAGGCAATTTAATTTAATCTTCAAATTTTGAAATTGCAAAATTATATTTGCAACTATTTTCCGGTCCATTATTATTCATCACGAATATTAAAAGTAGACACGTACATAATGCTGATATGAACGCTGTTATTAATAACAAATAATTATTACGATGATAGGAATGAGACAATTGTTTTCCTTGCTAGTTGTTTTTATAATGTTGCAAAAACTGTTTATGTTTAATATGGTATATATATATATATATATATATACAGCTGTAGATATATATATATATATAACAATGCTGTAAAATTTTTGCATCAGTTTGTCATTGAAGATGCCACTCAACCAGGAACACGACCAATGCAAAGCCAGGAAATATTGTCACAAAAATCAATAATAAACTATATAATCTGATATTATTTGGTTAAACCTCTATGAACTTCAATATTAACAAAGATCTGTATTTTACAAACGAAGATGATCATCAGCAAACAAACGCATATTTTTTCCTAAATGTTATATTACCATTTCAATGTTGATAAAACAGTTTTAACGGTGCCTGAATTACATTTACCAGGCGGAAAATAATGTATAGATTCAGTTACGTCGTAACGTTGCTGCCGCGCGCAGACCGCCGTAGTTGGCGGAAGCTGACAAGTCAATGGCGGTTGGCGCCCCGTGCTCGGCCGCGCGTCTTGTATAATTCGGTTTCGAAAACTCGTAATTTATGGTTAAAATAAATGTTACATAGATACAACAACACTTCTGAAATTTCATTAATATTCCGTTTATCAACCAGCACCATAGATTTACCGGAGAGCCAGTTACAAGTTTTGAAAATTGTCACCGATCAGCGATCTGGATCGGCTAACGACGTTCGATGACTTGGAAGACTGCCGAGTCCGCGTCTGGGTTAGGCGTAATAATAGTTAAAACTATATCATTATTCAAATAACATGTAGCGATACAAAGTCTACTATTTCCAAAGTTCATCAAATATGATCCGTGAATGAAAGCAAGTTGTACGTCGGCGAAACTGAACGATTTATGATTGTGTGAAATACAGCCTCGATCAACGATGGCTGATGCAGAGTCTGTCCTACGCGTATGACAGAGCTAGGTCGGTGCGCTCAGCGGATGACCCTGCTAACGCAGGCACTAAACTCGGTCAAACACTGACGGGGTCAGCCCACTGTTGGTTTTCCCATAGGCGACCATGTTAACGTTTTGTCTGATTATAAGAAAACGTGACCTATAAAATGTCTTAAACTTCTCACCTGCTGTTATCATCATCTCATTGACATGCCAATAGATTTTTTTTTAAATTGCATACTTCCAGCTCTCGTAAAATGCCTGTATGTGTGACACCCGTCAATATTTACAAATGCCGGCAAGAATTACTCCGCAAACAGGTCACACAGACAAATTGGTGCCAAATATCCTTCCGCTTATTCAAATCATCTAGAAATCCACCATTTTACAGTCAACACCTTCTACAATCACACATGAAAATCTCCCTACTCAAATGCATTTATGTCACAGCATGTGAATTTTATTAAAAAAAATCATTTCTCAAAAATACACTGCACTTTTCTTCGTACAGGAAGTCTAACTAGAACATGACCCCTGACGTACAACACACTTGCGGCGGAACGACAAGACGCCGACATGCTAACAAAATTGGAACTCGCGCGATTGCTAGCGAACTTCATTTACGTTTGAATTTCCTAAAATAAAAAGTTTGCAATGTTGCACGCGTCACTATTTAATGTAAATTTTCACTTGTCCACCGGATAACCATGTAGAGTCATTTTACTTGTTCGGGCCAAAAATCACTTGTCCCGGACAACGGACAAGTGCTATTTCGAACGCTGACTTAATGATATTATATAGTTAGCCATTATTTGGTTTATTCATTTATAATTAGTTGTATATAAGTTAATGATGCTTGTTAATTAGTGCAATGTTTTGCAGTTTCACAATTTGCTTACTTGTGTACTTCCAGACACATACCACATGTAGAACACTCGCACTGAGCCGGTGCTCAGGCACAGTTTAGCATTTGACTGCAGTTCTCAGTTGGGGTGAGCATTGTTACTTTAGTGTCATGTGATGTCCTGGTGTATTACTAATAGGTTAGACAGCAATTAGTATGATAGTCGCAAGTAGTCTGTATCAATGTAAAGAATTCATTGCAGACAACGCATATTTATATGTTTTAGTACTGATTCATGAATTTGTATTCGCCAAGCATTAGGAGCCGTTATTATGACATGTCACATATAAGTACTGATGCAATGTTGGGCATGAAGGATTACATCACATATGTGCTTAATTATATTATTAAGGAGCCGCTATTATGACATGTCATGCCAGTACTAAAGTGACCTGCCCCCTAGAACATTGGAATGTGCCCCCGTTGCGTGCCCCATAGACTTTTAGAATATGCCCCCGTTTAAGTGAGTCTCAAAGGGGTGCAATTTGATGCTTTTGGTGAGCTTACGAAATTGTGAACGTCGCCGCAAAAAATGTTCAACAGCACCCCACTTCCCCGTCTTCCGATGCCATGATCCGACAGTGGAGTCGTGCTGAAGTCCTGGCTCAGCACACCCAGTATTCATATGATTCGGTCACCAGTGGAAGTTTTTTGGTGAGCCTCAAGCGGGGGTGCAATTGGAGGTTCCCCCTAGACTACCATCTTTGGATCCGCCCCTGATCATTATAGTCCCCTTACCCAAAAGCTAAATCTAAAAATATGCAACAAACGTACACATAACTTTCCAGCTTTCCATGCAAATAAGGTTACGTTATGAGTTACAGTGAACCTGCTCAACATAAAAACAGTAAAAAAAATACTGTCGGAAGAAAATTTTAAAAGACAGAATTTAGGATCGGGAGAAGTACCACGGAGTAGATATCTTTATTAAACATGCAAAGTATGCAAGCTGATTAAAGCATCTGCATCACCAGCCTTAATTAGGAGACCTTCTGCAAAGCTTCATAGATTTCAAGAAAGCATATATGCGGCCTATCTGGCACAAAGATCAAGTAACAAGTCATGAGAAATGACACCTTTGATGAAGATCTGACACGTGTCATACAGCCACGTACTGCGAACCGTGACAAGCAATTCAAGGCGGAGAAAACTGCATGGCGCAGTCAATTGCCAGTGGACGTGGAATTCCTGCGACCGTCCCGGTACAGGTGAATACATGGGCAAATTATTATTGAAAAAAACATGCACAATATCAGGAAAAAATGTTTCATGTTCCCGTGCTACAAACTGCTTCCTTTGTAGCCGCCGCTTCCAACTCATTCAGTGCAAATCTAATCGCACTCAAAACATAATTTGTTCACTCGTCAATCAGACTGATGAATGAGTAAATGTCCTTCGGTCCCCTTCTTTGCTAGTCGTCCCTGCCGGTCTGAGACTGGGTGAGCCTGAGATGAATAATTAACTGAGACGATTTAACTTACATTTATTTAATTACTATTTTACAGTCTAAATTATGATTGCTTTGCATGTCCATTCCAATGTGACGGTGCGCGCGCGAATATGTGTGTTTGTGTGTGTGTGTGTGTGTGTGTGTGCGTGCGTGCGTGCGTGCGTGCTTGTGAGTGCGCGCGTGCATGTGTGTGCTTGCGCGCGCTTTATTGTGTGCGTGCGTTGACGTTTTTACATTATCATTACAATTGTTTTATGTTTTTCCGACACTCCACATGAATCCCCCAAGGGACAATAGTGTACCGTCACCATCATACATGCATTACATACGGATTTTCGGAAAAGAACGATTTGCGCTTCAGACGTTTAAGTTTTAACAGCACCCCGTCTTCCAATCCGACATCACCGAATTGATGTTACCCACCATCGAACTATATATATATATATATATATATCAGTTTTTAACCAAAAATTAAACCGTATGAAAAAATCGGGAAATTGTAGGCGACATGCAGACAGAGAGACAGATCGAGCGGCGAAGGGGCGGAAGGGCGAAGACGCAGCAACAACACGCATCACTCCATTCATAAAATTTAAAATTAATAAATTGCTTCGGTTCCTTAGAATTAATATCATAATAGTTAAACAACAATGTTAATTAGTAAATTAGACCCCAGTATAATTGGTATAGCATACAGTACACTATATTTAATTTCTATTCCGTAATGAGAAGAAAATGATGTCTGTAAAATGAATGTACGTACATTTCGTATCGCACTAAATGCACACTCCGGTAGCATAGTATATCCGTAAGGCGCCATACGCCTTCTCCTATACGCGTTTAACTACGATAGACAAGGCCCTTTACCCTTTAACCTGATTAAGCTGTAACAGCGCCGTCCAATCAATGATTACCAAATAAGTAAATATAGGGCAGGTCGAACTGCGGTCATGTCGGGCTGTCGTCGTTGGCCAAGCAGATCGGAGCAGCTCAGATCGGAGTAGTCCTGTACGGGACTGTTTATACATTTTGCGGGTTTATTCACAGGAAGGGCTGTGTGGTAAGTGTGTACAGTGAGCACTCGTGGAGGTGCATCATCAGTATTTGGATATATGCATGATACGAGTTTTGCTTACCCCGAAATTTTTACACCTTACCGGCAAAGTGCACGTGGATACAACAGCAATTGTGAAGGACGGCAAGGGGTCGTTCATTATTTGATGTGTGCGTTTTTGCCAGTGTTGACGTGATCAGTGGCAGGACCTGGGCCTTTGTGCATAAATAAGAAATGATTCGTTTTGAAAAGTCATTGAATAACAACAAATGGGATACCCTCATTTAATCGTTTTTATGAATGCATATTGTTTTGAGTGAAAAAGACAGGTTAAAGCTGTAGCTAAGCATTGCTATGCCTATTGGCATTGTCATTGTGGCATTGACATTGTCTGCGTGGAGAAGGCAGTCAGCCTAATGACTTGCATTACCTCGGCCAGGGCTCTTGCGCTAATGTTATGCGAGTAACCTGCCAGGCGTGTGTGCCCGGGCGTGCGTGTGCATGCGTGCATACTTTCACGCATACACACGTGCACATGCTACACCATACTTTGGACTGGAAATTGGAATGTGTATCGTAGACGTAGACGCCAGACGGATTACCTATCATACGGATGAGTGAATTCGGCCGTACTCGGGTCATAAAATTGATAAATGTACGCGAATGACACAAACATTTGCTTGAGTTGAGAGAACTGTCATCAGCATAGACATAGTGCGAAAAATGGTGTTGGATACCTGAAAAGTTAACTTAACGGTCTAGACTAAAGGAAGCAAGAAAAACATTTACCGTATTCATCACACAAAATTTGCTTTACTTATCTACATATAGCATACTTATAATAATAATAATGCAAGGACTTTCTAGTCAATGTAATTTTCTGCTGTCCAGTACTGCTAAACATATTTTAGGATTTTACCTATTTTCAAGAACTCATTCCTAACTCACACATGTATCTAGACTAATAAGCTGTGTGAAAGGTCGTTATAAAGTTATTCGTAGCTAGACGCTGCTTCTTCCTATGCAGTCACAACCTCTATTTTTAAACTGCAGATCCGTAATTTGACACGTTTACGATTATGAATGCTGACAGATCTACTATAAATGCAGACATCCTACTAATGTTACTGAGGTCATGAACCATGACTGCTTTACTGCTCTGGAGTAACTCTGCAGTGTCTGACATTCACTGACATTCTAGATTCACATTATTACACAGTACTGCCAGTAGCCACGTGGAGACTCCCGCTAGTGCATGTTCCAAGGTCAAGGTCACTTTCTACCTTTAGCAGTGTCTGTAAGGTTATGGTTACATAGATTCTCCATACAATGGCCTCTGTCATTGTAAGACGTTTAAGGGCATGGTCATTGTAAGCCGTGTAAGGTCATGGTCACTTTCAATGATGGTTAATACTTTCATATTTATAGTGTTCAGGGAGCAAAACTTGTAAACAGACTTATAACTGTACCATAATAAGGCAAGGTTTCTTAAACTAAACATAACTTGTAATTGGCTTGATTGGGTACACACTTACACAACATAATGATGAAAATCAAATGATTTTATGTGGACAATGCTCTGACTTCAACATTTATTGAAGGTTACATTATACGCAGTGAACCAAATCACATGACATATTCTCCCTATATAAAGGTGACGACTCCATTACAGCTTTCCACTTTAATATTTTCAGCAAAAAAGGTATACCATTTATTTCTTTAGGTAAATCTTTTGTTTTCCACCCACCTACCCTTTAGAACTGCATCTGTGTGTCCTTTGGTAGGATTGGTTTGCTGTGCCTAACTGTTTAAGGGTCTAGTCAGTGTTGTATGTTGGTATATACTGTATAGAATTACATAAATTTACATGTTGGGCATATGGTTAATTGCAGTATTAAGTTAACCTTTTTGTTAATAGGCCAGTATTCATACTTCTAGGTTTCACCCCTACGCGATAACGTGTAGAAGGGGTTTTGGGATGCTTTGATGCTTTTCCCTTTTGTACAGGGATTTAATCTTTAATCCTATTTCTAATCTATTATCAGAAGAAGTGACGGTTTACCAACCTTTGTTGTTAAATTAATTATTAGAATTATATATGTTCTATTACACATCATTTACACATTGTGTGGATTAGTTTTGTATTTGTTTGTTGTTAATACAATTAAAGCTCTGATACAAACATACATTTGCCCTGTTGTGTACAACAAACTGGCCAAGATAACGAGTACCTAGGTAAATTAATCCACCACCCTAACAGGGAGCTAAAGTAATTAGATTTTACCGTCTACCATTAATCTTTACAAGTATTGTTGGAGTATCATAAAATAGTAGCCATTTTAAACCAATCAATTTGTAATGTTTGACAAATTCGGGTTGTTTGTTTGACATTGTACACATGTTGGCATATTACTGAAATTTGAACTAATTTGAGACACCCCAGCATTTGTTGTTAGCGGTGTGGGATATCAAAGCTCTTATAGTTGTATAACCAACCCATTTTGTATGCCAGTATACCATTGTGATAGATTGTGATAGCAAAATACCCCAGATAAGAAATGGGTCACAGCTGTAGGTGGAACTTGAGTTTACGACACTGTCCGACATAAGGTTACACTGCTGGAGCCAAAGTGACCTCAAGTCTGAGATGACCTCTACACAGAGACAATGTCAGCAGTAGCTGCACTGGAAATGGCTATTGTAGCCATAATAGACAACTATTTCATGTGCATGAATAGCATAACTAACTGACTCAACTGCTGCCAGAGAGGAATGTGTATCAGAAGCCTGTCTTGTATGCAGAACTAACATTAGATAAGACTATATACTTAACTTTGTAAAAGTTGCAGTGCATGCAGTGTTTATCAAGTTTATCTTGTCATGAATTTTCCCCAAAATGCAGAACTACTGTTACAAATAAGACAGAATTTTAAAATAAAATATTTGGTCAGCAGAAGAAAATTATGTCTAAATGTAATTGGATATATCCTGCAAATCACCCAGGGTAGACAATACTTAGACTTGTATATTGTATCAGCAGATAAGAAGATCATGCAACTATTGAACGAGTGCATTGATGCGAAGGAAGCGTATAGCAACCATTCTTGTTGCTAAATTTAGCATGAAGCTCTGGGGGGAGGGTAAGATGCACATTATCCTAGTGGGAGTGGGAGTGGTAGACTTGGCTTCCAAGGCATGTATGTACATGAGGAACTGTTTTTTCTTACGGTAGGTAGAGTGGGGGTAATTGTAGCAGATACTATTAAAACAAAGCTTGTGTATTAAAAAATACCTTCAAATTGATGGGAAATATATAATCCTTATGTGTATAATTCAGTGTGGGTTTAAAAACAATTGTTATAGTTTCATCATGAGTATAACCTATATTTGTGACAATAACAAATAGATGATGCCGGATACAAATTGATGACACCTGTCACAAACGAATCACGCCAGTCACAAATGCAAGCTGCAAAATAAGGCCCATCCGATCGTTTGGGACGAGTAGTTTCAGTGATTAAATTAGTCCACGATAAGAGGAGCAGTCCGATCGGACTAGGTGTGATTATGTGAATTAATTTACATTGTATATGCTAGTTAGGTGTTGTGGTGGAATAAAACAAAATAAGACTATAAGGTAGCATTATATCACTTGCTGAACACCGAGAATGTAAATGGCGGCTGTTTACATCCGGTTAGCATACTACTAGTCCTGCCTAGCGACCATGAGTGATGAGCGACGTGAAAAAAAATACTTGCATGGTTTACTGACATCGTTGCGTGCTATCCCATCGTAGTTGCATTATTCCCGCATCAGGTGATTAATTTAGCAAGTTACCAAACGCCAGTGATGATACTGATTGTTCAGTCAGCTTTGGGAAAGGAAATTCTAATGAAAAGTATAGGCCAATTGATGCAACTTAGTCCGACAATGTCGGTCCTTTGTTGCCGTAGGTGTCAGGCTTCAAATTCTGCTGGTGTCGTTTTGTCCACCACAGCCGTTTGCTGCCCCTGATTAAACTAGTCATTTCTTATGATGTTTGCAATTTTGTCTACAGAATCACGTGTTTGTTTCTATAATTGACTCTACTGGGTAGACAACCTGCTGTGGGCAAACAATTTGAAGATGGCGGCCAATTGTGAATTGTATTGTGTTGCTTGCATTAAAATTTGGATATCTCGACAACCAGTGCATGAAAATACATGGAATTAATTACATTATATCTATAGAAATGAATGTTTTAATAAAATATGTTGTTAAAATTGATGTGTTGCATTCATTTAAGTTTTAGATCTTGAAACAAAGTTTAACAATTACGATGACAAAATAAAACATAAATTTCATGATGCTATAGCAAAAAATTCACAGAACCTACCACAAGTGTTCCAGTGAAACAAATGTAACCAGCCATGTTAGTTTTGCCCTAGTAAAACATTTATCTAATTCTGATGGTTTTTAAATTACATATTATTTTTTGTAAACGACATCAACATGCGTGAAAATGTAAAGATAATAATTTACAAAATGGCTACCGTCTACCGATCATATTACTGAATTGAATGTTCTGTTCCAATATAAAATCAACACCCGAAATGTCAAATATGTGTTCCATTAATGTTATCAATGTGATCAAGGTAGCAAAATACAGCAAAAATAAACACATTACACAAGCCAAATAAACTCTCTTAATCCACAAACTCAAACTGCTTTCGCTAGATGGGGAAAGCACATGTATTCTTGACCTTTATAGAATCTAGATCATCAATTTGACCTGGCTAGTTAGAGTAAGAGAAGGATCCGATTGCGGTAAATGAAAGGCCTAGGAGAAGCAAGTTATTCAGCCGTTTTTGCATGGCCTGCGTGTACGAGAGAGTGGGCGCTTTTGGCACAGTTGCGCAGTAGAGAGTTAATGACACATTTAGGTGAACATTTAATTGAAATGAGAAATGGCTTGTTTTCTTTATGAAATAAGGCCACTTTTACGATGTGCCATACATAACTGTCTCATTATAATAAAACAGTATGATGGTATCTGGCACATTTATTCTTAACGACTAGTAAAACAATATCAGGACTAGTTGTTTCTGAGTCAGTCAGTCCGACAGACTACCTGTCAGCTAAAGCCATTGTGCATCCTGCAAATGTATGATACCTGTCACAAATGGATGACATCAGCAGGTCACAAATGGATGGCACCTTTCATAAATGGATGGTGTATGTCACAGATGGATCACACCTGTCACAAATGGATAACACAAATAAATATGATCAGCAGCAAGTGCCATCACATGAGTAATGGGGGACTATCTAATGATAGTGTCAAATGGTGTACATACCATTTCAAGTAAAATAAAACACGATCAATTTATTCACTTGTTTAATACCTGAAACAGCTGACCAGTACCATATTTTTAGAGCGACACCCCTACAGATGTTGATAAGGGTCTGTTGATAATGTAGGTCAATTCTTGACCAGTTCACTGTGACCTACATGCTACAGTGACCACCCTTCAAGTGTTGGATAATGTCATAACCTTTGCACAGCCGGCTAATAATGACAGGTTATTTTAACTCAACTCAGCACCTTAAGTACCGCTTCTTGCCACTTTAATGGTTATTTTGTTGTTTACAAAACCGTTGGTAAATTTGTTTAACCCAGAAAAGCAACATGTTAAACATATAACATGCCTACCATTCACAAATTATTGTAAATCACAACAAAATCAGTGCTGCACATAGAACTTATTAGACAGCTCACAAACTAACTGTCTGTCAGCTTCTTGTCAGTCTGTTTACATCAGCTTAGCAAAGTTATCTTCCTTTGTAAATACAGTGACAAAGTGACCAGTCTTAAGACTTGGCCACTATCTATGCCTACCCAGTGGTTTATAGTAGTTCCAGGGTTCGTGACATGTTTAAAGTAAATGCACTGTCAGTGTGGAGAGTTTGATCTGGGATGTCACCAGCACACTGCTACTGCTAGTACAACGTCCTGGAGAATGCATCTAGTTAACACTCAAATAAGTTTAAGACTCCTACCAAAATAATACTTTAATTATACAATATATTTTAAGCAGAAAAGTACTGCTACTGCTAGTACAACGTCCTGGAGAATGCATCTAGTTAACACTCAAATAAGTTTAAGACTCCTACCAAAATAATACTTTAATTATACAATATATTTTAAGCAGATTATAATATATACTCTTCCATGGATGGGAGTCAAATTCCATAAGTTAAAACAAAATTATACACTTCACTAATGAATCCAAAACATACCTATAGCATACCCATACCTATTTTCAAAATTGTCTTGAGGCTGGCATACAGGCAGTGTATTCACCCCGGGGTTTGGACTTGTAAGATTGGCCTGTACACATAGGGAACATGTAAGCTTGTTGTCATCAGCCGTGTATGACATGTAATGTTTCATTTCATTATATTCGTCATGGCGGCCTGCACACCAGGGATCTTTGACTAGATCTTACTGCAGGTCTCCGTAGACAAATCATCCTCTATTCTTAATTGCCATGTATTAACTGTACAATTATATTCATGATCGATCTGAATAAAATGTATCTGTCTTCAGGTGGGAGACTGCCACCATGTTCCGACTACACAGGGCCGCTGGCCTAATCGAGGGAGTCAGCTCTAAGGTACACAAGCTCAACCTCCAGTGCAACGGCTTCAGAAGTTCAGTTGTACGACAGTGCGACGGCAAAGTCGAGGAGACGATCCGCGGCACCCCGTACAAGAATCTAGTCATCGGCGTACCGAAGGAAGTATTCAAGAATGAGCGTCGCGTTGCCATTGTTCCCGCTACTGTAAAGAACCTCATCAAGAAAGGATTCTCGGTAACGGTGGAGGAGAGCGCTGGTGTTCTTGCAAAGTTTGGCAATGAGGATTACGAGGCCGCTGGCGCCTCTCTCAAGAGCGCCGAGGACATCTTCAAGTCAGACATTGTTCTGAAGGTTCGAGCACCGACACCGGTGGAGGTCGAGCGATTGAGGGATGAGAATACACTCATCAGCTTCCTGTACCCGGCCCAAAACAAGGAGCTCATCGATCTGATGGCTAAGCGACACTCAACAATGTTTGCGATGGACTGCGTGCCGCGCATCAGTCGAGCGCAGGTGTTCGACGCGCTCAGCTCGATGGCAAACATCTCTGGTTACAAGGCCGTTATCGAGGCAGCCAATCATTTCGGTCGATTCTTCACAGGTGGGTTTTTGATAGTCTCTGAGCGAGTAGGTTGTGGTAATCGTAGTTTTATCAAAATGGGTTTGATCTTAGGAGGGTGTCGAGATGTGGACTCGACAGTTTTGGAATGATTTACCTATGGTAATGGAAAATGAGGTGGAAAGTGCTGAATATATAAGAAATACATCTTCATGCAGCGTAATAGAGATTGTTGCAGTGCTCGTTCATCACTATCTCCTACATGTACAAATTATAATTTATCCTGAAGGAAGGTGAATTTACCAGCCATAATCAAATACAAACTTGCCTAAGTTTTGTTATTCCACAACTCGTGTGATTTTAATACAGTGAATACCTCAAAGACACTCACTGACTGCTCCCTTGCCATAATCGCACTCGTATATTCTCCCTTCCAGGCCAGATAACGGCAGCAGGCAAGGTCCCCCCAGCCAAGGTGCTGGTCATTGGAGGCGGTGTGGCAGGACTCTCGGCCGTTGGTACAGCCAAGAACATGGGCGCCATCGTGCGTTGTTTTGATACCCGTGAGGCGGTCAGGGAACAGGTGCAGTCATTCGGCGCAGAGTTCCTCGAAGTGGACATGAAGGTCAGTGCTGATTTACTATTTTCAAGTGTCTTCGTAGTACTTTTTTTGGCATTTTTTCATTTTGTTCTGTCTGGGTAACGACGGATTGCACTGTTTATCCTGTCCAATCAGGAGTGAGTGTCGCTGCATGGTTTATTTAATGCTTTGTATTTCTCATGTATACATGTTTACTTAGCTGATATGCGGTAAGCAAGGAAAATTATGTTCACCAAAATAAGACATCACAAAACAACAAATTTAATTTTTACATGAACATTTTTACAAATATGTAAAAGATGTAAACAGTTATCCAATTTTCACACAGATGTGATGGCGATAAACAACAAGCACTAATTTGTTAAAAAGATCGGCAGGAAACAATGACTGTAGCCTGGTTTTAATACAAAAAAACGAGGCAGCTGTAAGTTTATTTACAATCTTTTTATACCAATAGCACGCATGTTGTTCAAATGTGATGAATGTTTCTAAACAAAAATTGGTTGTGGATGCTAATTTTTGCCATGCTACAATGTGGTTGCTATGCTACAACATGGTTGCTATGCACAAAATAGTTGCCATGCTACAATGTGGTTGCTCTGCACAAAATAGTTGCCATGCTACAACATGGTTGCTATGGTACAACATTATTGCTATACTACAGTGTTGTTGCTATGCTACAACATGGTTGCTATGCTACTGCAGGAGTCTGGAGAGGGAGGCGGTGGTTATGCCAAGGTCATGTCGAAGGAGTTCATCGAGGCTGAAATGGCGCTGTTTGCAAAACAGTGCAAGGAGGTCGACATCATCATCACCACCGCTCTTATTCCTGGTAAACCAGCGCCCAAACTCATCACCAAGGTAACACGTCTTCTTATCTTTAGGCCAAACCCGCCCATAGACTGACTTGAAGTTGGCCAAACCCAGTCCAAAATAACAGCAAAATGTTGTTTATTGTGATGGTTCCATCTAGTGGATAGTTTTGAAAACACATTAGAAATGATGTTTGAACGTACAAACCACATATTTTCATGTTTCTGGTCAAATAAGTTGGGAAACGGGGACTTTAAAAAAATTGCTGAAATCTAAAGGGTTAATAATATAGAAATGAGTGTGTGTGTCTGTGGTAAGTGTTGAATGGTCATAGAAAGACACGATGTTGACTCGGTTGAGTGTATATGTGTGTGCAAATCATATCACTTATTGCTTTTTGAATTGTGAGTTACAACTGGTTTGATGCCATTAGACGGAAATGCATTTGCCATTAATAAAGTTCTGCAAGTCATGAATCTTCTTTAGTATTTTTGTGTTCTTGATGCTAAGTTAATGCTAACACCATTGTTCAACACCCTGGTAGAATACTGGCACTGGATGCTGTAATAAATTTATATATTAATATGCAAAGTTTGCAGCATTGCAACTGCATGTCAGTGTTCACTCGCGTCCTTGGACCACTGGCCTCTGATCAACCATTTGGTGATGTATTTCTAAAAAGTAGTTATTTTGCAGGTATTTTCTTCTTTCAATGGAGACATTGTATGGTGAAGGCCGTGAAGCATTGTCCAGAGAGCACAGCTATTATGACTAAGTCTAAAATACTGCAGCGATGACAACTTGGTTTGTTACTCACCAGTAAACGTAAGCTAGTTTATTGTTGTTATTCAATCAAACGTCGATGAAGAAGGTTGTCGGTGTTTGTCGTAGGCCATGATTGAGAGCATGAAGCCAGGTTCGGTCGTCGTCGACCTCGCCTCAGAGGCCGGTGGGAACATCGAGACGACGGTGCCAGGTCAGGTGACCATCCACCATGACGTGACACACATCGGCTACACCGACTTCCCCAGTCGTCTGTCCAGCCAGTCCAGTACACTTTACTCCAACAACATCTCAAAACTCCTCCTCTCTTTTGGTGAGTGTTGGCTCTGTTCTGCCACAAGATTGCCTTCCTTTTTTCGTTGCAAAATCTATATTTTTGCAAGCACCAACACAAGTCATGAATAGTGATGAAAGAAGGCCAAATGAATGAACAAATTATTTTTATACGTAAACAAAAATTTACTAAAATTAGATCTACTGTTCATTACAAATTGGTATGTAAAATGTAAGATATTCATTTGCAGTAAGCAAACTACAATAAAAAAATTGGCTGAACATAGCATGCATGTTCTGTTGAAATGTAATATTTTTGAATATTTCCCCAGGCGAGAAGGACCATTACTATGTGAACCTGGAAGACGAGGTAGTGCGGGGGTCCATCATCCTCAACAAGGTAATCAACCGTCTGTCTTATCTATCATCTTCATCATCAGTTGTGTCTCCTACAGGTACAGGTGATTATAACACTCCATTACCCACTGCGATCCTCCATTTCTCCTTCCTAGTCGGACTTCTAGATCGCTAGCTGCTGACGATTTAATTATCTGCCGATCTCTGCTTCTAATCCCCTCGGTCTTCCGTTATCGCAATTTGTCACAGGATGCTCTCACTTTCCCGTCTTACCACTTGACCTGTCAATCGTTGTTGTTGTTTCTTGAATTTTATATGATCGTCTCGATCTAATGTTTGTAACAGTTTGCTGTTAAAAAATTTAACTATCTTAGATTGATACCTAATAATAATAAATGTGTAATCGCCAGTTACACCTACCCGCCACGTACATGAGTATGTTTCACTTCCGTCCCAGGGAGCTGTCTTGTGATATCCCGTTATTTTATCTATGGGTCGCGTCACCTGTCGCCTAGTAAAAGCACTGTCAAGCCAGCAAAAAATGGATGCCGAACACATGGTGTGCGTTCGTGCATTCCATCGTGTATTTTGTTGAAATTCTGGCAACAAAAGTGTTTATGACAAAAACATAAGGCAAAGTTTTTAAAGTGACAACTGTATTCGTGAATGTTTGATCTATGATATGTCACCAGCAGTAGTAATGTAATTAACGTATATAGCCGTTATCAACATTGATGGCAAATACAAAACTTGACGGAGGTCATGCGCAAAATTTTGATTGTGACGTACGTAAACGGCGACATACTGGATACATCAATTTATATTATTACCGTTTGTCACATGCAGGGTTATTACAGTCGTCGTGGTTGACAAAATTAGTGTTGTATTGCCATGGGAATTGTCTGCTGTTTTCAGGGGCAGAATGAAACACCAGAGGTGACTTGACTTAATGAAGCAGTTGGTTACTAACATGTTTATTACATGTAGTTATCATCTAGGACTTGTTAGTTTTGTGCATATTAAACACTTTTGACACCTTGTACGTTATATAAGTTATATTGTTTAATATTAATTAACCCATTTCATTGAAAATGTGATAAACATCCAAAAGATCATCCACACACAAATGTTCAGCTAAGGGGTTTTGTCTTTTGTTACCTCGATGCCTGCATTTGTGAAACATGTTTCCTGGTATGGTCCGTACTGTGGAGTTTACGTGTTTAGTTACAGCAACAACTGCAATTATAACAAACTTGTTAGATATCTAGTCAGACATTTCTAGAATTGTTATGAAAATGGTTTTAAAATATCCGTGTTTTTTAATGGACATACTAACTTTAATGCTCTTGAGATATCAGTCGTATTCTTTAGAATTCACACATGAGGTGGACGTTTTCTTATCCCGATGCCTCGTCTTTCAGGGAGAGCTGTTGTGGCCCCCACCAAAGGTTGCCGACCCCATCCCAGTAGCCACTCAGGCTGCCAAGGTCGTTGAGCCCCCACCCCCACGGAACTACTTAAAGGAGACTCTCACCGATGCTTTCATGTACACGGCAGGACTCAGTGGAATTCTGAGTAAGTGGTAGTTTTGGAAATCGATTTGTGTTTGAATGTCTCACGGGAAGAAGTACAACATATGTTTGTTGCTAGTCCATGATTTATTTGTACCTACAATCTATTGGTATCTGTACACTAATATCTGCACATGTATGGGTCTGTTTTAGGTTTGGGCATGGTGTCACCTAATTCTGCATTCGCCCAGATGGTTACAACCTTTGGCCTTGCCGGAATTGTTGGTAGGTTAATTTTTTAATATATCTGTTATACAGTATCGAAAACCATATTCTGCTCCTTTTGGAAGTATGCTGTCTCAACATATTTTTATTACTGATGGTTTTTTAAGACGAAAAAACAAAAACATCACTAAACCACTATGGTATTAGAAATTTGAATATTCAGAAGAGGATAATACACTTATGCAAGGACACAGTGTCATTTAATGCAGTTTGGCAAGTGCAGAATGTTAAGTTGGATTTTATATTTTAAAGCCTGGAAAAGGTTGTAAAATTTGTATAAAATAAAATATTTGATTTCACTAAACCTAGACAAAATTTCAACAAAGATGGAATGGACAGCATATTGCCAAGTGATACATGTAGACAAATTATTTGGTTGATCACCAAGTAAATAAATTGCTTCTAGATGATATTTGAACAAACTACAACTGGTATTTTGTATGGAATTGTCATGAAAAAGATCTTCAGTTTTTGAATTGTTTATCTTATCTTTATCAAAAAGGCTTAAAATCTAAACGCATTAATTGTTTCTCTTACCCAAAAAGGCTTTAAATCTGACCGGATTAAAACCGCACACATCGGAGATGACGCTTGACGGTGTAATCGCAATGTCTTCCAGGTTACCACACTGTGTGGGGAGTCGTTCCCGCCCTCCACTCACCCTTGATGTCCGTCACAAACGCCATCTCTGGCATCACGGCCGTCGGGGGAATGTTGTTGATGGGAGGGGGGTATCTACCCACTGACACCCAGCAGACAATGGCTGCCGTCGCCGCCTTCATTTCCGCCATCAACATTGGCGGCGGCTTCACCGTCACTCTGAGGATGCTGAACATGTTCCGCCGCCCAGGTGAGGTTATTCTCGTGGTTCATGCAGTTTGACGAAAACTCTAGATGTAAGTGTATAAATAAAGTTTGTTATTAATGAGAAGCATAGATTAGCAGTCCATCATAATGATTCTGGGATGGAACCTTGAGATAACATTCAGTTTCAAATTCAAACAAATTTATTCAAACAAACAAACATAGTATTGGCTGCCATAGCCACAATGTAATTTTTTGTAGTGACATAATTACATAATTATACAGGCTATATGTTGTCTGAAAGGAATACACTGGAAGTTAAAAACTTGTAGCCAATGTATCCCTAACTGTACGTTTAATCACATTGGAGTAATTAGAAGATGAAAAATTAGAAGATACCGAATTATGCAAATGCCTACATCTGTAAAGACAAAGTATAGTAGGTGACATAGTCAAATAAACATAAAATGCAAAACGCTATAGTCCCGTGAAACATATCTGGGAAACTATAAACAACAGTCACAGCTGGGATTCCCTAGGGCAAGACAATTTCCAAAGTCTCTCCTCTCTTAGGTGTGGCCAATTAGGGACAACTAATCTTCCTGCTTAGCTACACCCTTTTGCTGAATCATTTTGGCAAATGGGGTTGTAAACTTTGTGACCTCCTCCTGAACCAGGGGTGCTTATTTATCAGTTTTATCAGATCTGAGTGACCCTCCAGAACTATTGTAAGATTGACCTAATGTCAGTATACCCTTTTGCTGAATAATTTTGTGAACTTTAGTATTTTGCGACATCCACATGGACCAAATGCAGTATACATTTTATCACCCCGACATAACTGAACAAACATGAAACTGAACTTTGTCCCACTTTACACATAAGTGGAAAAACTGACATTTTTCTCAGTTACATATATGCAAGGTATATTTGATAAGCATGGCCCACTTTAGTGTTCTTAATATTTGCTGATTATTAAAAATATTAAGACAATATTTGATAGTCGTAAAACTCATCAAAACTGCAATTTGTGTTGATTGGTCAAACTGTTGTATGTGACAGCAAGTCCGCTTACTGGTCTGGGCAGAGTTAGTGGCTATGTTGAGTTATGACAGGTTGGAACCTTATTGTATTAAGATCTAAGTTCACCCTTCAGACTGGACGAACGTGACCTGAATGCAATGGGGAAAACTGTATTGGCCATAAGAACCAATGCTATTCAAATTTTAGTAGGTATCCTGACTCATGTATCACGATACGTATCGTATATTGAGGGTAGTGTATTGTTACCTGGCATTGTACGTCCTGTGTTGCTTCAGACACTATGATGGCCATAACAACCAACGATAGTTTAATTTTAGTAATGTGTTGACTCGTATCATGACTCCTGTATCATGATACATATATCATGTAGTGAGGGTACTGGACAGTTAGTTTTTGTTACCTGGCATTGGACGTCGTGTGTTGTTTCAGACACTATGACTGCCATAACAACTAACACTATTTTAATTTTAGCATGTGTCGTGACCCATGCCGTGACTCGTATTGTGACACGAGTCACAATACGAGTCATGTAGTAAGGGTACTGTATCGTCACATACTATTACAGTAGCATCACGTGTCCCGTCTTGTTTCAGATGACCCGCCAGAGTACTCGAAGCTGTACCTCATTCCTGCCCTCTCCTTCCTTGGAGCTTACGGTTACGCCACCACCGGTAACTACCCAGACATCCACCAGATGGCGTACCTGGCTGCGGCTCTCTGCTGCATTGGGTCTTTGACTGGTCTCTCGTCTCAGGGGACCTGCCGAATCGGTGGGTGGTCTAATTTGTCGGTATCCTGTCTAAGTGGAATGATTTATGCATTAGTAAAGATTGTTGGAACATTTTTCAAGTGGTTTATAAATTTTGAGAGGGAAAACTGCCAGAATGAACAGTACACTTTTATCTGCATATTTGTGATATGTTCGTACATATTTACCAGACAACCTTGCTTTAAATATATAATTGTCTGGGGTCTACAAAAATGGGTCCTGGGACCAGTTGGGGTCTGAAAAGGTCCCACAACAAAAATAGTCCATGGTCGTGTGCTTGTATGTTACCATATGCATTTGTGTTAGTTTAGTCGTCAATTTAATATAGATTTATGTTGTTGTTTTTTTTTATATAGATAACTTGTCTGGAGGCAAGTTCAAACCATTGTAAAATTGTATTCAAGGGACATGGAGGAATTTGAAGAACAAAAATGGCAAAGTTTAGAAAAAATGCATAATGTCACCAAAAATAACATTATCGCGAACACTGTGCATTAATGAGTAGTCCACATATAATTTCTGTCTATGACAGGTAACACCTTGGGAATGATTGGCGTGTCCGCGGGCATTGCCGCCACCCTCGGCATGCTCAAACCATCACCAGAGTTGTTTACCCAGATGGCTGCGTGTATCGGCACAGGTAGGTACAGCACTGTCTGGGGAAATGTGGCTGGGTAGGGAGAGAGTAGAGAACTACAATGAGAGACGGGTGGTGGAGATGGCACTTGTGGGAGGAGAGATTTGGTGTGTTTGGAATGGAGTGGAGGGTGAGGGATGGGGAGAGAGGAGAAGGGAGTGGAGAACGGAGAGGAGAAGGGAGTGGAGAACGGACTGGAGAAAGGAGTGGAGAAGGGACTGGAGAAGGGACTGGAGAAGGGAGTAGAGAAGGGAGTGGAGAAGGGAGTGCAGAGTCAGTGGCACAAGAAAGGAAACAAATAAGAATCAAGGCGTGGACAAAGAAGAAAGCAGCTGTTGATGTTGAATCCTTGTTTATACATTGCGGCTGATGCTGGCACGGGTCACATTAGATTACCTAACGTATTTAATCAATCTGTACCAAAATACAGAGGCAGCATTTTCAAATGTCGTATTTAGTCAGACTGATGGGGTTGTCCAAAATTAATGACATCCATTCTGATGGTGCCAAACGACTGATACTACATCGGACTGAAAGAGACCACCTAATAATAATTATTATAAAATGACTTCTTTGGCGCCAATATCAACAAAACCACAACTCAGACCCAAAAAACAGAAGGATTAGGCATTCTCATGATCGTGTACCACATGAAAATCGTCAACAGATGGATTGATGTGCTAAGAAGGATAGTCAGAATTTAAAATGTCTCAGTCCTGTATAGCTAAAAAGCATGCAATGAAGCATAACTCAGAAAGAAATGTGATGTTTTGTTTCTCCCCTAGGTGGCGCCATTGGTACTATCGCTGCGAAGCGCATTGAAGTCACCGACCTGCCCCAGATGGTTGCGCTGTTCCACAGCCTTGTTGGCGCGGCCGCCGTCATTACGTGCGTCGCTAACTACATGACGGAGTTCTCGCACTTCGCGACTGACCCTGCTGCAAATGTCATCAAGACAGCTCTCTTCCTTGGTACCTTCATCGGTGGCGTCACCCTCACTGGATCCCTGGTGGCATTCGGCAAACTACAGGGTGAGTCATGGTTAAGGACAAAACAGACACGAGTTTTTTTAGTTAATTTATTGATGCTGTATATTTTACCAATATTCTTTGCACAATTATAATTTGTTAAATGTCATCTATTTATTATCTTTTAGATATCTTTACCGCATTATATAATAATTCTTTTATATAATTACTCGACCTGTGTAGACAACATTTCCAGTGTATCGTGTCTATTTGAAAAGAAGGTCACATAGTAATAATTTGTGTGATGGTAACCATGGTAACTAGATAGTATTAGAAATACTGACGGGCATGATTTTGTTTTGTGTTTATTTATTTTAATTGATGATATATTGAGTTTATGCCAGAGTACAATTTTTTATAAAGATGATTTTTAATAGTTGTTTATAAACAGTGTAAGACAGTATTAAAAATCTGTTTTTATCATGCTTGCTTTTATAAATAAACTATGTGAGACGATACCAAAAATCTGTTGTTATTGTGCTGCAGGAATTTTGAAGTCGGACGCTCTCTTGCTGCCCGGTCGACACATGCTCAACGGCGCGTTGGCCCTGGGCAACGTTGGTGCCATGGGCTACTACATGATGGGCAGCGAATACATGTCAGGTCTGAGCATGCTCGGAACAACGACGGCTCTCTCCAGTGTGATGGGAGTTACACTCACCATGGCCATTGGAGGTACGTCGCCGACTGCTGGTTGCAGTATGCATTTATTTCAAGCGAGTACTTAGATCTAATGGCACCTTTGTAAGTCAAATGCTCCTAGACATTTTTTTTAAACAAACTCGCATTGTTTTTTTATGTGGAATACGTCATGAAAAAGGTCTTGATTTTTAAAATTGTTTATCTTATCCAACAATGCTTTAAATCTGACCGGATTAAAACCGCACTCATTTGAGACAACGCTTGACGGTGTAATGGTTACCACACCTTGTGGGGCATTGTTCCTTCCCTCCACTCACCCCAGCTGTAATAGATCGAGATGATGGCATAGTAGCAAAATAATCGGACCACAGGCCATGCCCAATTACCATACGCTACTACGCCATTGTCCATTATAACAGAATACATGTTGCAGAGCAGCCAGAGATGTATATTTTGCACTCGGAATGATTGAATTGAGCCGATCCAAACTCGGTGTCGGGAACTGCGTTCATTGCAGCGGTCAGTTATCACACAGTTGTGAAGCGATTGAAATTTGAACGCAATACCCACATCATGGCACAACAAAATGGTGTGTCATCGTGAAATCTAAACTGGGTGGCTATATTGCACAAAGTGTGTGCACGTGTCATAAAGCAGTGGCTATATTGCACAAAGTGTGTGCACGTGTCATAAAGCAGTGGCTATATTGCACAAAGTGTGTGCACGTGTCATAAAGCAGTGGCTATATTGCACAAAGTGTGTGCACGTGTCATAAAGCAGTGGCTATATTGCACAAAGTGTGTGCACGTGTCATAAAGCAGTGGCTATATTGCACAAAGTGTGTGCACGTGTCATAAAGCAGTGGCTATATTGCACAAAGTGTGTGCACGTGTCATAAAGCAGTGGCTATATTGCACAAAGTGTGTGCACGTGTCATAAAGCAGTGGCTATATTGCACAAAGTGTGTGCACGTGTCATAAAGCAGTGGCTATATTGCACAAAGTGTGTGCACGTGTCATAAAGCAGTATACATTAGGTTCAAAGTAACAAAATGAAAACCTGTAGCAGTCGCACGACGTGTGCAAGGTGCAGGAGTGTATCAACTAACAGGCTTTGAAAAGTAACAAGAGAACAAATCGCGAGGTTTAGAATGCGGAGTTTTTACCAAGTGATAAATTAGGGATCTTCTGAAAAAATTAGCATATTCCACTACACGAAACCATTTAATCTCGGATCCTCCTTAGGTGCAACCGAACTATGTCAACATGTGGGTAACTCGCTAGGTGGTTTGAACCAGTGCTATACACACACTACGTTTTTATGACTTTGTCAAGTTGGAGACTACCCCTAATGCGGACTGTTGCCATGGTTACAGGTGCTGACATGCCCGTAGTGATCACGGTACTCAACAGCTACTCCGGCTGGGCCCTGTGTGCCGAGGGCTTCATGTTGGACAACAACGTGATGACCATTGTTGGCGCGCTCATTGGCTCCTCTGGTGCTATCCTCTCCTACATCATGTGCAAGGTACGATGTCTGTTCGCTTTCGTCCTGTGTGCTTCCCTTATTTGTGACTTGCCACAGAAAAGTGGGTATTATCTTGCAAAATTATTAAATTGAGTTTTGTACCTTTGCAGATTCCACAGGCCGTGAGCTTTAAATTGATACTTGATTTGTTGAAATGTCTTTGATAGTTTTTGATTTATTGCTAAAATTTAAGCAAAGTTTTGAGAACCTAGACAGCAGTTTTTACCTCGTGTAGACTAGGTAAGCGCGACTTACTGCCTGGTTCACTGTTTTTTCAGTTAATTCGGCCAGTTTCAGCAAGCTTTAGTATTCGGTATTTTCAGCTTACTGCAATACTTATTTCGCCAGTACTAGTATAAATAATGTTTAAATGTACACTCTAAAACATTGTTTTCACAAATAATGTTGAAAAATATAACTTTCTTTTTTTAGTGTGTATTTTAAGTAATTCTCAACTATTTTGAAATATGCACCAGACCTAGGGTTGATTCAACGTCAACAATTGTGATTCCAACTAACTAACTTTTTTGATTTCGATTCTGATTCCACCAATGCAATACTGACACATTTTTCTTTTTCCAGTTCCACTCGCCCTTTGCCGATTCCGATTCCAACAGTTTTTTTTAATAAGATGTCTATAATTTTTATACATGTACAATTTATAGGCACTTTAGTTTCTTTGGAAAACTGCGTACCTGGCCGTAGATGATGGCGGATATAAAGTAAATGAATATGTACATAGCACAAGAATCTAGTTAAAAACTTTGTGAATGAATCATTGAGTAATCTCTACGCAGTAATTGCAGTTGAAGTCGAATCAATGTTGGAATGCAGGCCTACCGGGGGTGAGGGGTGGTGGTGGATGGAGTGTAAAGCATTTTGAGCGGCCCTACAGACTGCACACTAGACTAGAACATTTACCTTTGACTGCAGGCAATGAACCGCTCCCTGCCGAACGTGATCCTCGGTGGCTACGGAACGTCGAGCTATGCTGGCGGCCCCAGCATGGCTATCACGGGAACACACAAGGAGGTGGATGTCATGAGTACGGTCGATCTACTCGACGAGGCTCAAGACATCATGATTGTGCCCGGCTACGGTCTCTGTGTCGCCAAGGCGCAGTACCCCATCGCTGAACTCGTGACAGTACTCAAGTCTAAGGGCAAGACCGTGCGCTTCGGAATCCACCCCGTCGCTGGTGAGTGGTTGATCAACACTTTATTTCAGACCAGACGAAAAATGTTATACATACAAACAATGGAGTGTTGATAGTGCAGTGGAGAATAAAATAAAGTCGCTGAAACGTAATTATCTGGGTAACGGTGCTGCCACATGTGCTGGAAATTTGCACCTACTTGTATATTGTTTATACATAGAGTTAGATTTAGTTTTAAAAAATTAATGAGATTTTTAAAGTTGAAAAACACTTTCCATTGAAGTCAGAATAACAATTGAAGCATGCGCATTTACCTAAGTATTGGGAAATTGGTTTAGCCAATATACTGCAAGTTTGCACGTTTATTGCTTATACGTATTAAAACTCTGATAGTTCATTTATTTTTTTTATTTCAAACAAAAAGTGGTTATTTAAAAAAAAAAACATTCCATCGAAGCCAGCATAATGATCATTTATGTGTGCCATTCATGTCTAAATATCTGCATTATGGCAGGGTGAAATGCACTGCAAATTTGGTTGGATCGGGTCAATTTCTTTTTAATATATCCAAACCTAGTCAATTCATATCATGCAAGCTTCATCAATATGCATGTCGTACTGGCTCGGGCCTTTAGCCAGAAATAATTGTTTGCCAGTCTTTAATTAATAAAAAATGTGCCTTATTGCGCGAATGGTTTGCGTGGAGGCCATTCACGTCAATAACAGCTATTAATGGCCAGTTTAGTTAATTTTGTTGTTGACAAACCAGTGTGATGTGAGCCATTTTATTTAATTAATTCTGATCCATTCGATTTGTTTCACTGCCAGTTGTGCCAATGTTAATGTCAACATTAATGTGAGTCATGAGACTTGAAGCTATAACTTAATCTAGTGGCCAGCTGGCCCCCTCTAAATTCCACCTGTCTTATCAGTTGTAATTACCCTTCTTGGTCTGTCATCTGCCAGTCTTGGAGACAGGCAGATGGTTATCTCGCTAAGTCCATGTCCTGACGTCATCATATGATCATACATTACTTTGCTGTGGCAGGTTACAAGTTACTGAATCTTTTATAAACGATTCTGTGTGCAGGTCGCATGCCTGGTCAGCTGAATGTGTTGCTGGCTGAGGCCGGTGTTCCGTACGACATCGTACATGAGATGGACGAGATCAACGATGACATGCCGAAGGTCGATCTCACTCTCGTCATTGGCGCCAATGACACTGTCAACTCCGCCGCCGAGGACGACCCCAACTCTATCATCGCTGGCATGCCCGTCATCCGCGTGTGGCTGTCAAAGGAGGTCAGTTCAATCCAAGTTCATGCTTTCCCTAAATTTCGTACAATTTTTGCAAAGTTCCAGTGACTTCTCCCGCTCTTTTCTCAGCTATCGCACCATTTTATTCAGGATTTTTCCCTGGTTAAAAACTACACATTTTGGTTGTTTCTTCAGTACCAAAACTCTGAAATGTGATGTAATACTGCTTGTAGTCATGTTGTGATTATTAATCAGGCTGTTAATGTAAGCACACCATCTTGGTTTGCTGTTGGTGATGAACATAATTGCTTAATTTGTCTTATGTTTCGTGGAGGATTACCATATCAGTGCCGTATCTCGGTAAAACTCGCCACTCTGTTTTGATGTTAGATATTCCGTGAATGACCTCTAGATTGCCGCTGTATTCGCCAAAAAATTTAGTCATCGATTTGAAGGTGTTTTGGAGTTATCGATTTGAAGGTGTTTTTCGAGGGCGAGAACTGGTAGTGCAACTTCGTCCACTGTCTTTATCTCATGTGTTGTTAGAAAGCACGTGATGTGGCAGCACAGCATGGTCAGTTGTGAATGTTTCTTGCGGTCCTCAGGTCATCGTCATGAAGAGAACTCTGGGAGTTGGATACGCCGCCGTTGACAACCCGATCTTCTTCAAGGAGAACACGTCGATGTTGCTAGGCGACGCCAAGAAGACTTGCGACGCTCTGCTCACAAAGGTGAAGGAACGCTACGAAATCTAGAGGCGAATTTTCGACACGAACCAACTTAGCTTGTTAAAGTATATAGAGACAATGTAGGACGCATTGTTTAACTTTCACTGCAACGGCGGCGGTGAGAACATGGACTACATGCGTTATCTTAAAGGACACATGCAGCCAGTGGTTATGTCATAACGCTGTCCACGAGCTGCTTTTGTAGAATTGGCTGTTACGAGGAGGGAGGTTTCTGCACCTTGTAAGATACGTGTTTGACTCGTAGAGCAGTGTTAAGTTATTTATTGACGCAGCACCCTATTGGAGATCGCACAACAGGAAGCATCAGCAACTGAACAGCTTCCCGTAGTTAATACACCGTGATGCGCGGAAAAAACCATAGAAGTCTGTCCCCATTTCTGAAAGAAAAACATTTGACAGGTGTAGCGGATTTCAGTGACATGTCTGTGTTGCAAATTGTCAGGATTGTGAGAAATGTAATCGTCTTACAGATCATAGCACTCTTTTTTAATCATATTGAAACTAATTGCAACCTTGTGTACAGAACGACCTACTGTGGAAACGTCCCTAAATCATGAAGTATTAGTGTGAACTTGGCCTGATATGTAATTAAGGCAGTTAACATTGATAAATATATTTTCTCTATGAACATGTTGATGTCATCGATTCGTATAACTTAAGGTCATTTTGATTAACCCAAAAACGTTGTCCACCGATACCGAGGCTATTTTATGTAGACGATGTTATATAGTTGCATATCGTATAGTGTTTGTAAATTGTAGGCAGATAAACCTACAGAGGATGTGTGTGCGTTGTTGAATGTTCAGCGCATTGAGAATCTCGAATAAAGCGAGCTTTATGGACAGTGTTCCGGAGTGCTATTTATTTGTGTATATCAACAATGCATGTACAAACCCGTATGTTGGCAATAGTTATATGTACAGTATTAAATAGTAAAAACGGACATTCTTGATCTCACCAAACAGCACAATATCCATATATTACTAACTGAGTTACCCCGGCCTGGCGCGGTTGGAAAAGACCAATAGTAATATTTTCTAATTAAAACCGCCTCTATATTAAAGATGCCCATGGATAACTAAAATGTTACTTCCTCACTTTGTGAATGAGTAAATGCTTCTTTAACACTGGCCATTTGCATGGATACAGACATGTTCCTTCAAATGATAACTTGTTGAAAATTGTGTTCGACATTTATCACATTTGTAGGGTTTCTTCCCAGTGTGGATACAGACATGTTTCTTCAAAGTACTGTTTTGTGAGAATTGTGCAGCATATGTATCACATTTTTGTAGGGTTTCTGCCCAGTATGAATAAGTGTCTGCAAATGACCACTTTGTGAAAATTGTGCACCTTAAGTATCACATTTATAGGGTTTCTCCCCAGTATGAAGTCGGACATGTATTTTCAAACCACGAGGTGTTATGAATTGTGCACCACATGTGTCATATTTGAAGGGTTTTTCCCCAGTGTGATACACTCTTGTATTGTTACGCCACTTGTCAAAAAAACTTTGCAAGTGTTACATTTGAATCGTTTCACAATAGGACAAGTGTGCACATTCACAGGCATGATGCTAATACTATCCAATCTGTTTTAACACATCACATTTGTAGGGTTTTTCCACAGTGCAGATGCACATTTGTTTTCAAGGCACTACAACACGTAAACATGTATCTCTAGTGCACGTATATGTTATTGCAACTCTGAGATAGCAAACTACAGGGTGTTGGCCTACACATCACATTGGAAGGGGTTTCAACAGCTTGAGCGCATGCCTGTCATCCTCGGCCAAAACCCTTCAAAACTATTTAACAGCACCCAGCTCACCCCATACTAATATTCTTCTGGTGTCTAATATATATATGTATACATATTGTATATGTGGTGTGTGTGGAGGAAACACTTTATTATGCATTTGAGATATTCAACCAAATTTTTTTATTCTATTACTGTACCTTGTTATAAAGCCACCATACTGTAAATATGCATAATATAATAAACTATCTCCACTTAATGAAACATCGCAGTAGCCACAGGTGCAGGAACAGGGGGAAGCTCCCCCCTACAATTTTGTTGGGGGGAATAAATGTGAGAGTGTTTTGTAGCAAGCGTCAAGGTCCGGTGAAATTCAAGGTTTTATGGCAGATTAAGGTGTTTTGGCGACCGTGAAAGTGGGGTAGAGTTGGAACAATTTCCAACAGCAGTAATGTTTAACAGTTACATACCCGATTAAGCCAAGTGGTATTACGTAAATATATCTTAGCCATGACAGTAATGTCTCGGCCACAACATTCTGTCTTGTTAAAATTATGGCTTTTATGTAGCGATATCAAATCAAATGTACGTAGACACCACATATATCTACGAAGCAGATTCAGGGGTGTTTACAAAATAGAATATGATGTAAGAATAAATTACGTAAGTCGTTATAATATTACAATACACGTGTTACATACGCAAACACAATAAAAACTACACATTTTGATTATTATGTAGGTCGTATATAACATTAAAATGTATATGTTTAAAAGAAAATAAATTACGAAAAAGCCTGATTAAAGAGAAAGTTGTTCAAGTCTCTCCTAAAACTTCCAGGTATATATTACAGTACAATGATTTGTATTTATATTGACGAGTAACTGACCTAAGTAAAGATTTCATGAACCCAATTGTTGATTAGATGTGTATTCTTTATTTAATGTATTGCAGCTGATGACGACTAATACGTTATTCCACATATTATGATCTTGACAATGTTAAACTACTAGCAGAAACACATAACAAACGGTTTAGTGTACTAAGTTTTAATATAGAGTCTATAAATGCCAAATTTAACGAAATTGAAGCTTTCTTAGAGGAACTTAACCAGATAACATTTAAATTTAGTTTAATATGTTTTCAGGAAAGCTGGCTTTCCGATAACGATGATTTATCACTCAATGTAATCCTGTCTCTAAATCGGTTTCAACAACGGGAAGGACAATTTATCAATAAAACTGGAGGTGGGCTCTTAAAAGATATTATAACTGGAAATATTTATCAACCTCCAAGAGACCTAAATGAAATTTTTTTACAGTTTCACACCAATTATCTCATCCTTTGACACAGGCCTGGGGTAATAGTCATGTGTAATCGTAATTATTACAAATATTATAGTAATAGGTTGAGCAAAAAATCAATGTAATAATAATAGGAAGCAATGTAATAGTAATTGACATATTACTTTTATATTACAAATGAACATTCCAACTGAATTTCCAGATTACCCCATTTACTCCTACTTGGACTTCAAAGGAATCTACACTTTGGAGTAATACTGGCTTCTTTTGTGTTAGACCTACTCCTACAGCCTAACAAAGACAATGAAGACTGCCAGTCTGCCAATGAAACCATGTACAGTTTACACAGCATAACTGACTGGATGTAGGGCATGTACCTAGAGATTACCAGGCTTAGATGCCCTGAAGATTGCACCCTTGAGACATAGTGTCTGCAAAATAAAGTTGTTATTTAAAAACTGTCTCTTAATTACTTATTTTATTTAAAAAAAACACCTTTGTATCAAAAAGTTTGCTACCTGTCACTTTCAGTTAGTCTCCATCTATATATGCGTGACTAAGTATAATAGACTATATATATATATGTATACATACATGCACATATATGTTTTATCCTTAAACAGTATGTATATATTTATGCATACTACCATAAACTGTTGCGATTGAAAATGTAATAGTAATAGTAATTGCTTCAAATGTAATAGTAATAGGAATAATTCAGCATGTAATAGTAATAGGAAGGGAACAAAGTAATAGTAATAGATTACATTGCAATATAATTGACCCCAGGCCTGCAAGTTTGACAAAACAAAATCCGATATCATTAGTGCTGGTGATTTCAATATTAACATTCTTAAAATAAACGAAGAAGTGTTTTTTTAGTGATTTATTAATATCTGATAGCTTTTACCCCCATATTACACAATTTTCAAATAATAAAGGAACTCTAATAGATAACTTGTTTTGTAGATTAACATTCCTACAATAACACATAAATCAGGTATTCTAACGAAACAATTATCAGACCATCAACCATACTTTACCTTTCTAAACACGGTTCCCCACAAAGAACTACCACCTAAATATATTAAAATTAATCTATAAAATCAAGAAACAATTTCCAAATTCATAAATTAAATCACTTCAACAGACGTTTATAATAAACGTAATCAATCGCCATCTGCTGACCCAAACATAAATTATGACATTTTATACGAATCAATCAAATGCACAAAAACAAGCACATGCCATACACTTGGCCTGCTCAAATCAATACGATACAGAGATAAATTATATACGAAACTTAAAATGACTACATGATTCACCAAAACATTCAACAATTCGGATTAACCTGACATCTTACAACAGCATACTTAAAAAAACAGTCAAACCACTGCATTATGAGTCTTGTTTTAACCAGTACTGCCTGTATAAAAACAACATTAAAACATGGGAAACTATAAGCGATATTCTGTCTAGAACACGCGAAAAGAAAATTCCGTAAATCCTATATATATAACAACGAAATTATAACAAACAAGACGGTTATCGTAAACACATTTAATAAAGAAACTACCCAGGTATATCTAAAACAATAGATAATATGCAACCAAAAACAACTTGTGGGTATGACGGTATTTCGTCACGATTACTAAAATTACAAAAATTAGCTAAACCTGCAGTAATAAAATAATTAACACTAATTACAAAGCAAATACAGGGTATTGGTATTTTCCCTGATAGCTAAATTTTAAATCGCTGAAGTAATTCAAATTATTTAAAAAATGTGACGATACCCAATTCAGCAATTACAGACCAATATCATTCTACCCAGTTATATATCAAAAGTAGTTATGAAGATAATTTACAACCAGCTAGATTCATTTTTCAAAACGTAAAATCTCTTGTTAAAAAACCAATATGGATTTAGAACGAAACATAGCACTGAATTTGCTGCCCTTGAATTAACCGATAGGATAATGACACACATGGATAGAAATGACATTCTTACAAATATTTATCTGGACCCTTCCAAAGCTTTTGATACCCAGGATCATAAGGTATTACTAGATACATTAGCATACATATTATGGAGTAAAATAAATAGCGTTAAGTTTCTAACAAATAGAAAGCAATATGTTGAAATAGAGGATGTCAAATCAGAAATGCATAATATTTCAACAGGCTCGGTTTCAGGCCCACTGTTATTTATTATATATATTAATGACTTTGCCAAGGTCAGCGGAAAGTTTAATTTCATAATGTATGCCGATGATACCACCTTGTCAAGTACTCTTGACTCATTTTCAACGCGTGAAAACATTGGAAACGTACAATTTGCTATAAACACAGAACTAGACAACATTAGTGACTGGTTAAAACTTAACAAATTATCTCTTAACCTAAAAACTAAGTAAATGCTCTTCAAAACAGCTACAAGAAAAAGTGTGACTTACCCTTTACTAACCATAGATTACACTACTATTGATAGAGAAGAATTTAAATTTCTTGGAATAACGTATAATGAACAATGTAACTGGAAAAGTCACATTGAAAAAGTTTTAAATAGGTTTTCAAGGACGCTAGATGTCTTAAATAAACTAAAATGGTTATTACCTCTTAAACGATCATATTGTACAACACACTAATATTGCCACACTAAACTACAGCATTCCCGCTTGGGTTTACAAATGTGACAGAATTCAGAAACTTCAAAAGAAACTTGTATTGTACTTCTGCTCTTTGGATAACTAGCCAATCGTCCAAAATCATACATAATGTCATGTTCTAAGCCTTGTCTGACTCACTCTGTTAACCAATTTATACTACAATTGTTTTTATACACCAGGATTTGATATCAATATAACTGGTGGCTCCCATGAGAGCGGCTTTTTTTTAGCCTTAGTGGGAGTCTCCCTGACCCACAAGTGATAATTGGTATACCATGTGATTACTATATTTATACTTTTACATACTCACTTATTGAGTGATATGTATGTGGGTCTAAATAAAGAAAGTCTGTCTGTCTGTCTGTCTGTCTGTCTGTCTGTCTGTCTGTCTGTCTGTCTGTCTGTCTGTCTGTCTGTCTGTCTGTCTGTCTGTCTGTCTGTCTGTCTGTCTGTCTGTCTGTCTGTCTGTCTGTCTGTATATACTGTGCATAACTATATCAAACCAAATATGCAGGTTATTGGACAAATAACACCCAGATAACACGGCTACAAAAATACACATGCATGCGTGCTTGCGTTAGAGTGGCGTGCCTCCTAGCCCTTTTGAATGCGCCCCCCCCCCCAGACGTTCTGAAATTATATGTCGTCGCGAAATTTCCCAACAGCACCCCCCTCCCGTCTTCCGATCCGACAGCGCGGAGAGGCGACAGCGGAGTGGTGTGAAAGCTCCGACTTGGCTCTCCTAATATCAATTTGGTTGTTATTCCTTCACATCCGTTCTCTTGATAGTCGGCCTGCCTCGATCCACACCAAATATCTCTCACATACAATTATATATGCAGTATCTGAATACTTTAAGTATTCTTTCCGAGTTCAACTGTATCAGTTCCGCCAAGTCATCCACCCGCGCGTTCTGCTCCTGTAATTAACTGTTCTTGTCTTAATTGCTCTCACAGACGTGCCGCCTCAGTTGTTGCTCTTTTATCAATGCAACTGCGTTCAGCTTATACTGGCTTGCCGATGTAAAGTTAGAAACTGGTTCCACAACAGAGATTAATGCACAGACTTGTGCCAGAAAATATGTACAGTTGTCTTGTAGAAAAGCTGGACATGAATATTATAATGCGCATTGTGTGTTTACTGTACATTTTTAAGTTGCAAAACTATGGGATGCATTCTGGCAGTGAAAAGTTATGCAAATACAGCAAAATGAAAAACAACTGCGCAACTGTTATTTATAACTTCATTGTGTCAAACACAGCTAAACAAAACTGGTTTGCTACTGGCCCATCATGCATTGAAGCAAATGTTCAGACACGCACAGGCACGCGCAGGTACGCACCAACACCCGCAAGCATGCGCTGACACGCGCTGTCACGTACAGGCACGCAGACTCACGCGCACACACACACAGGTACGCAGAGACGCGCACCGATACGAGCAGACACGCGCAGACACTGGACTATTAGTACTGGCGGTTCTTTGACGCTGGTTGGTCACCTTGCGCTTTTACAAATTGCCAGGTGCACTGACAGAAGCGCCCGCTCGGTAGGATTTGTTACGTAATAGAAGCTACATTGGATAACTCCGTGTTGGCATGCGACCAGATCAGGATTGTTGGACGCATTTACGCGATGGGGTTTATCTTCGGGGACCGCTACGGTTGCTGAATTGGCCTAGACCTGATACATAAAAAACACAACGACAATTTTATATATTTTGTTCTCTCTTCTCTCTCATACTTTTGGTCTTTTGTATATTTTCTTTTTCTTCTCCTTTTTTATTTCCTCCAACAATAAACCAACTGTTGTTTGATGATCAAGATTGATCGGTCAACGAAATATGCAGATACATATAGATACAGATGCTTAGAAAGTTCACCGGTAATTGAAACAACGTGCTGATCTGATGCAACGAACCATGAAACGTCCGTGAGCGAAAAGTCGTTGACGTGTAATTGCAGGAGAATTGGCTTTATATCTCCTGTCAAATGCTGCCCTCATCTAACAGAAGCATCAAAATTTAACGCTCGCTATTTTATCGGCGCATGACAATTTCAATCGCGGAAAAGCCATATATTTCCTGAATATAATGTGAGCACACAAGTGCTAATCAGGAGTGGCTGTATTTTAATTACGTTAATAATTAATACCATGTGACATGTATATGTTCGTGTGTGTAAATGCTTTCCATAATAAAATTACGTTATTAATATAACAAAGTGGTTAGCTGCATCCTTATAGAATGCTATGCTAAATTTGGATTTTCAGACCCCCACCCGTTAGTAGTTGATTCATAACACTGACCTATTTACCCCCTAAAGGACATTCTTTTTGAAAAATGACCCCATTGCTATATACCATGGTACATAAGAACTAGAATAAAGAATAAAGTAAAAGAACAAATTATAAATTGCTTAAAAAGCATACTTTAAAATGTCAATCTGTTGAGGGTGATATCCTGATCTTTGTTATCATTAAAGGCAACTAGTTGTTATGTAAGTATGTACGGAAATAGGCCAATTGCTCTATAAAAGGGCAAATACTTGTGGATTGTCTCAAAAAAAGCAGTTTTCGTTAAACTGACAGAGGAAAGGATAAACTGCAATTTTGTTTCTAAAATAAAAACGACAACTATATTGGAGCAGTTACGCGGTACTATAATTTCAATTCCAAACAGGACAACATTCTCAATAAACGGGCACTTTCCGCTTCAAACAGAACCAAATTGTCGATAAAAGGGTTAAAGTCTTAAACAAGGTCTCATAACAAAGAGTAAGTTGGGGAGCAAAATCGTTAACAAAATTGCCAATTATTCTCCAATGCCGCAAGTTCTTTGGTAACAAAGGTTATTTTTACAGACAAATGAGGAATTAATTTCATAAAATGGCAAGTCCAAGAGTTACATTATATTGTTAACAGCAAAACCTATGCTATAATAGGACACACTAATGGGGGCAGTGTCCCCAAAAGGACACTTCCACGGTTACAAGGGAAAATTGCTAAACATTATAATTTCCTGTCTCACTTGTAAAAAGACAGCATACCGGAGGCTATGTTCCAAAAGAGCAATTAGTTCTTTATAAAAGATTATTCTTATAAACTTGCACTTTAATTGTGATAAAACAGGATAGGGGAAATGTACGCTCATAGATTAGTCTGTCACCTGAATTGACTATATAAATTACTTCCTCAGCTTAACCCAATTTAAAACTGAACAAACTGATCCCTCTCAGTTCAATTAGAATCACTGCATGACTAAACACGTACATTTTATCCACAAAAATGGAAGCCTCAATAGGCTCGATTCTGTTTTCTAAAGGGGAAAGGGTGCTATAAAATGACATAGTATTGGAGAAAAGACCCAAACATGGCACTTTCACTATAAAAATGACGCAGGTTTCCATACAATGAACATTTTCTTTCAATTATCAAATGAACAACATATTGTATGTGTCCGAAAATGGCAATTTTTTGTAACAAAAGCTTAATATTCATAATGTTCTCAAAACCTGCACTTTTATTGGTGACAAAATACCTAAATGGAAAAGAAATATGCATGTTCCGAATTGAATCCATCATCATAATTGACAACGGAAATAACTTCCCAGCTTCGCTAAATGTTCAGTTTAACGACATGTTCACCAACATAAATTGTAACCCTAACTAATCCCTAAGTTTAATTAACATCGTTCCACGACTCAATAATTCCAGTTTCACGTTTCATGTGTGGCTTCTAGTTCAAGGTTCAAATTATTGAATCCAGAAGTGGTTAGAACTATTCCGAAAACAACAGTAACCTGATATCCAGCGACCGGTTATAATTACGTAAGTAATATACATACATGGATAATTATGTTCTTCCACAATTAATTTAGCCCATCGAGTGTAGATACGCGCGCATGCGTGTTATAAAGAGGGGATTGGAAAACGGGTTTCACATTTGTACGGATAAAATTACCAAGCAAATTTTAGAACCCGAAAAGATGAAACCGTCGCATTTCTGCTAAGCACCCACTTTGCATCAGCAGGAACATCAGTTACTTCAAACGACTGCTGGAGCAGAACACGAATCAAAATTTCATCATGAAATTCTGCATGGAAGTAAAATGCCTCCCACTACTCTGTTCAGAATCCACCAGGGGTACTAACTGCCAGAGACGCATCGCCTAGAATTAGTTTGAGTTATGGTTTATGAATGAACTGAACCGGGGTAAACCACCTGATTGTGTATATGAATGAATGTCAGCCCCTGTAAAATATACCAACTTAACCAATACCCCTTTGGATATGCGATCAGTTCCCATATGTGGGAGTTAGTTAACAACATGGCAAGCTGTTGCTGGTGTGGCCAACCCTACAGTGACCATTTTTGTTGTCATCCACGAATGGTGTCAGGCAATTTTTTGTACGTGTTATTTCTTTCTTGCAGTGTCGCTTCTGTGCAATTGCCTTGCGCTTGACATCACGTAATGTCATTGGAAGATTGGCGTGTGTTGTGAGTGGAACGTAGTGTCATCAAAAGATTGGGATGTGTTGTGAATGGAACATAATGTCATCGGAAGGTCGGGGTGTGTTGTGAGTGGATCATGATGTCATCGGAAGGTCGGGTGTGTTGTGATTGGAACGTAATGTCAATGGAAGGTCGGGATGTGCTGTGCGTGGAACGTAATGTCAATGGAAGGTTGGGGGATGTTGTAAGTGGAACGTAATGTCAGTGGAAGGTTGGTGTGTTGTGAGTGGAAGGTAAATGTCACTGGAAGATCGTGATGTGTTGTAAGTGGAACGTAATGTCATCGGAAAGTCGGGGTGTGGTTTGAGTGAAACGTAATGTCATTGGAAGGTCGGGGTGTGTTTTTAATTAAACGTAATGTCAATGGAAGGTTGCGGTGTGTTGTGAGTGGAACGTAATGTCAATGAAAGGTTGGGGTATGTTTTGAGTGGAAAGGAGACTATCAAGAGGAGAACAACATAACCTATCTCGTCTGAAACAAGACTCCCATTACAACCTATTCGAGGTATCTGACGGATACTGGTCACCGTGACGCACCAGGCTAGTTAGATGGGGGATCTCGGAACAGCAAGGGGCCCCAGAAGTGCAATGTGCAGTGCCTATCGAGGTTTGGACATGTTCTGTCGCTGTACAAACCCACCTTTCTATTTTGGGCAAATAACAATCACTGTGTTGTGGTTTCATGCTCTTTGGCCATATAGTAGCACTTAAGGTCGGTAGACTGTTAAAACTGCCCTGCTCTTCCTATCGATCACTCACTGCAGTGTGTGAGACTCTCTCTCGTCTTGGCCTGTCCTTGCTGATGGATCCAGTTTCACATCATCGAGAGAGTGATGGAAGTAAAGTTAAACCAGTCACAATAAAACCTTCAATCACAGTAATACATTTGCCCGCAGCTCAAATGGTTCAAAACCGTACGAAGCCTCACTCCAGATTAGCCGTCGCCTTGGTAAACTAGGGCCGCCTTCTCCAAACGTTCTCCAAACATTTATTTCGTTGGGATCGAAAATTTACAAGGAAGCAAAATTATCATCGCGCAATGGAAAGTGCGAACAATGCTAGATAGAGCAAACACATTTAAATGATTAGAATGAAGCACTGCCTTAGTAGCGAGGGAACTACCAATTAAGATATAATATTTATATTGTTGCATCCAGTGAAGCACGTATTTCTGACATTAGAAGGTATTGGTGGATATACCTTCTTCTGGGGTGGTATACCAACAGATCAGCGCAGAAGTCACTGTTGCGAATTACGTCATGTTGTATATCCAAGGTCATGACATGATGTCAATATTTGTGTGTGAGAGCGCGCGTGTGTGCTTGTCTGCGCGTGTCTGCGCGTGTCTGCGCGTGTCTGCGCGTGTCTGCGCGTGTCTGCATTGTAAACACGAAGCAAATATGTGCAATGTGGAACAGCAATTACCTTTGCTTTTATCAAATAAAATTGTAGAACATGCACAAAACTAATAACTAATTAATTTGACTTTAATCGAGCTAGCATATTAGGGAAGCCTATTCTCAATATAATAATGTAATCACGGTCTTCAAGCTTTATTATGAATATTTGCGATGGGATGGGTGTACAATTATTATAATTTTGTTCATTTGGATGAAGGATATATGTGGAAATATTTATAAATGCTCGCCAACAAATGTGTTGTAAGTTGTATTCAGTACAACTAATATACAAACTGCCAAATCACATATTTGGTGCTAAAATAATTGATATTCAGTACAAATAATATACAAACTGTCAAATCACATATTTGGTGCTAAATTTTTTTAAGTTAGTTAAAAATACTTTAGCAAAAAATAATCAATACATATATGAAGTGTGAAACAACATATTTTTCCGTTCCCTGTGGTATGATTACCAAAATGATTGTGTAGATAAACTCGTATCAACCAATTACTATGATTTTAAGAATACTACTTTATGTTTTATGTTTTTGTTATCAGTACTGGACTGCAAGATAAGAAAAACTGGGGGAAAAACTACATATTTCAATTAATACCATCGTCATAGAAATTCTGTATTCCAGCAACAACAAGTAGTGATAGATGGGGGAAAGTGCCCGACATTTTAAAGTATGCTTTTTAAGCAATTTATAATTTGTTCTTTTACTTTATTCTTTATTCTAGTTCTTATGTACCATGGTATATAGCAATGGGGTCATTTTTCAAAAAGAATGTCCTTTAGGGGGTAAATAGGTCAGTGTTATGAATCAACTACTAACGGGTGGGGGTCTGAAAATCCAAATTTAGCATAGCATTCTATAAGGATGCAGCCAACCACTTTGTTATATTAATAACGTAATTTTATTATGGAAAGCATTTACACACACGAACATATACATGTCACATGGTATTAATTATTAACGTAATTAAAATACAGCCACTCCTGATTAGCACTTGTGTGCTCACATTATATTCAGGAAATATATGGCTTTTCCGCGATTGAAATTGTCATGCGCCGATAAAATAGCGAGCGTTAAATTTTGATGCTTCTGTTAGATGAGGGCAGCATTTGACAGGAGATATAAAGCCAATTCTCCTGCAATTACACGTCAACGACTTTTCGCTCACGGACGTTTCATGGTTCGTTGCATCAGATCAGCACGTTGTTTCAATTACCGGTGAACTTTCTAAGCATCTGTATCTATATGTATCTGCATATTTCGTTGACCGATCAATCTTGATCATCAAACAACAGTTGGTTTATTGTTGGAGGAAATAAAAAAGGAGAAGAAAAAGAAAATATACAAAAGACCAAAAGAGAGAACAACATATATAAAATTGTCGTTGTGTTTTTTATGTATCAGGTCTAGGCCAATCCAGCAACCGTAGCGGTCCCCGAAGATAAACCCCATCGCGTAAATGCGTCCAACAATCCTGATCTGGTCGCATGCCAACACGGAGTTATCCAATGTAGCTTCTATTACGTAACAAATCCTACCGAGCGGGCGCTTCTGTCAGTGCACCTGGCAATTTGTAAAAGCGCAAGGTGACCAACCAGCGTCAAAGAACCGCCAGTACTAATAGTCCGGTGGAAGGACCCCATAATTCTAGAAAAGCTTGTTATGTCTGTTTACAATCAGTTTTTGGTATTTTTCGATAGTACTTGGTGTGTAGATGAATATCGGAAACATTTGACATCGTTTACGTTGGCATGCTCCATGCAATTTACGTCGCTATCTTTTCTGGACCGACATGTTTCCCCAAGTACCGTTCATCTTCATGCAGTGCCGCCATATTGTCTCCAATTCCACAATATATCACTACTTCTTGTTGCTGGAATACAGAATCTCTATGACGATGGTATTAATTGAAATATGTAGTTTTCCCCCCAGTTTTTCTTATCTTGCAGTCCAGTACTGATAACAAAAACATAAAACATAAAGTAGTATTCTTAAAATCATAGTAATTGGTTGATACGAGTTTATCTACACAATCATTTTGGTAATCATACCACAGGGAACGGAAAAATATGTTGTTTCACACTTCATATATGTATTGATTATTTTTTGCTAAAGTATTTTTAACTAACTTTAAACAAATGTCAATTATTTTAGCACCAAATATGTGATTTGACAGTTTGTATATTATTTGTACTGAATATCAATTATTTTAGCACCAAATATGTGATTTGGCAGTTTGTATATTAGTTGTACTGAATACAACTTACAACACATTTGTTGGCGAGCATTTATAAATATTTCCACATATATCCTTCATCCAAATGAACAAAATTATAATAATTGTACACCCATCCCATCGCAAATATTCATAATAAAGCTTGAAGACCGTGATTACATTATTATATTGAGAATATGCTTCCCTAATATGCTAGCTCGATTAAAGTCAAATTAATTAGTTATTAGTTTTGTGCATGTTCTACAATTTTATAAAAGCAAAGGTAATTGCTGTTCCACATTGCACCTATTTGCTTCGTGTTTACAATGTGTTAAGATAACAGTATGACAACATTTACAATTAACGGATTTCGCGACTGTCCTAATCAGTATCAGTCTAAATTGAACGTTAAATAATATAATCTGGATGAACGAACGTATACTTAGGGCCCTACGTGTTCATAAAATTAGTTTGTGTACGTATAGCCCTGCCTACGTTTTCATAAGATTAGTCTGTGTACGTATAGGTCCTTGCTAACACGTAATAAGCCCTGATGTCTCCCCGCGTAAAACAAAATGAAATGCGCGTGACACATGTGTCAGACGCTCCTTGCCCTGGCGACCAATCAAGAGTGCGCTGGGCGTGGCTTAAAAGCGCCTGTTAACTTTTCATAAGTGAATTGCAAAGACGCCGCCGGGTTCCGCGGGGAGGCTGCGCTAAGGAGTGACCGCTAGTCCCGAGCGTGTCACACCTCCTTTCTATTCATATTGTGTAGTTTTTATTCCTACTTTCCACTTTCTATTTCAACTTTCTAGTTTTTTGCAAAACTCATCTGACCAAACTTGTTTGAGCTAACGTATTTGAGTAAACGGCATTCTACTGTAAACATAATGATTGAAGTAGAACGTGAATGTTAGAACACAACCAAGCACAGTGACTTTGCAATTGGAATACTAGAAGGACATCACGCATGATGACATCTGCAAAATGCAATGCAATGCAAAATGGCATGTAGCATTGCATGTAGCATGATGGAATTATGGCCCTAACATCATTCAATATTTGTGGGCCATATGGACGTGCCTAGTGTGCATATTGGTTAATTCGCCACTGGGTGGATCTACGATTTATTATTTGAACCGCGAACCGCGTCCTTAGAATATTCGTAGGCTACGCAGCGGCGGCTACAACACGCGTTATTTGGTCTATTTGTATTCCACGGGAAACACTTCCATTTTTGATCGCGCTTTAAATGCTTGCATCCATAGTAAATATTGGCTTGCATTTAACTGCAGCTAAGCAATGACATTGGTTTCCGGGGGATGATCGCGATACAGTTAATCCAAGTCCAAGACTGCAATCATTGGAAGTGGCTAATTGGTCAGTGAGTGGCATTTCAAGTTGTAGTTTAAGGTAATGGGATTCCTTGATCTTGTACAAGTGAGGACGTTGCGTTTCTATGGGTGAATTCCCCATTGCCTTTCCCCAACATCGAGGTTGTCCTGGAGAAGTCGACGATCTCCTGTAGAGAGCTACTTGCCTCTAGATATTGCATGCAGTCATCTGCAAACAGGCGGGCTCTTGAGTGGGACGTCATTGATGAAGACCAGGAAAAGTATGAGTCCGAGCATTGTTCCGTGAGATACTCCGCTGACAACCGATGCTGTACCATCTACTACGACATACTGGATGTGGTTCCAATGTTAAGTATAGTTTTAGCAACAAAATTGTGTTGTGAGGCTGACGATCTGAATTTACTGGAAATATCTTAAACACTTAATCTCCAAATAGAATTACTGTTCTGTAGAAAGGGCCCAGTATGTAATAGTGGCTAACTAGAATTTGATTTGATACGCAACCGGAAACCTGTGCAACTGACTAAGTAGGGGTAGTGATGATGAGAAACATATAGACATATCATGCGTGCTAAACAATTATGTACACGTTAGAGTATAGATGTTAGTCCTTTTAAGCAATATTGTTTAGCAGTGAATTGCAGTTGTCGGTTTGATTACTAATTAAAGCTAGTGATACTGTTTTAGCAGTAAATAAAAATAATTAACGCCAAATTCGACGGAGATCACGTACTGTAGGAACAGGATTTGCTTACTTGAGAAATAAATATGCTGGTGAAATCTGAAGTCACGATCTATATCAAAGACAACGCCTAGATTTCGAAAGATATGTGATAGTGATGTATCATTACCAAACAGTTTAGCTGGATATTATCTGGATTGACGGCAACTTTGTTTCGTTATTGTTTTGTGCCATTAATAATTACAGCAGTTTTATCTGGATTTAACTGCAAATTACTTGCTTCCATCCATAACAACATGTCAGCGAGACAGCCATTTAAAGTTGATAGAGATTTGTCTGCATGTGTCTACGCATCTATTGGTGAAAATGATGTATTTAAACTGATTTACCCCATGAAAGGTGATAATCTTCACACACACACACACACGCACGCACGCACGCACGCACGCACGCACGCACGCACGCACGCACACACACACACGCACACACGCACACACACATATGGTATTTTGTCTTACGTCCTATTCTAGGGGTAGTCAATTAATCCCTGAAAGTTTGGCGCTCGAGGTACAAGCTGTCTAAAAGGAAAACGTTAACCTACTCACACACATACGCTAGCTCAATTATTTATAGATGACCATTGTTGGCAAAGACATAGCAATAGATAAGTGTCGCGCATTTTAATACTATGGTGAGTTTGTGAAGTAGGCAAACCGCCACGAAGCGGGCCGTAAATACAATTATGTAAATTACATTATTAGGGAGGCATGTCATCTGCTATATCCCCTAAAAAGCTAGCCTTATATATGTTTTGTCATAAAGAAAAACGTTTGGGGCCAGAATATCAACAAAATATATAACGGAATGTCCGAACGCTTTTTGTGTTCGGCATCCATTTGGTATGCAACGACTCACGTGATGGATAGGTCAATTAGGCATGGAAGACTGGAAAGTCGCGTCGACTTTATTTCTTTGTGTGTGTTGCTGGTTCTATTCGCACAAAACGCACGCAACTAACTTTGGCCGTAATAAAATATCCGTCATAAATAAGCAACGCTGGAGGGAGAGGGTGTAGCAGTGTGCGTGACAGGGTGGATGGGTGATTGGGTGGATGGGTGTTTACGTGGTAGTTATGTAACGTTCCAACGATAGGTTTATTCAAACATTGATAACGTGATATTGACGTACAGCCCACACGCCCACACGCCCACACGCCCACACGCCCACACGTCCACACGCCCACACGCCCACACACACACGCACGCACATGCTCGTACACACACACGCACGCACACACAAACACACACACAAACACACACGGCAGCATAGGCAAACCAAATATGCATACCATAGCACTTTAGGCAGACCGTTGTTTTAGGCAGACCAAAGCCGGTCTGCCTAATGTTTGACCCTTGGTTGCGTGGATAATACATTTTAGCTAAACATTCGAACTGGTAGTAGACGTAGTATAACTAGAAATATAATGATACGTAGAATTATGTGTACCAAAAAAATTGGTTGTTGTGATTTTGAGAGCCTTGTTTTCGGATATTTCTCATAATGGAGCGGTCTGCCTATGCTGCCTTTAGGAATATATATATATATATTATATAATATATATTATATATATGTATATAATATATATTATATATATGTATAATATGTATATATCTATATATATATTAAATGGCACAATTCGGTACATCAATTATTAACAGTTGTTTGTATTTAATTTTAAATGAAGTTATAATTATCAATGGATTTGTTCACACACACACACACACACACACACACACACACACACACACACACACACACACACACACACACACACACACACACACACACACACACACACACACACACACACACACACACACACACACACACACACACACACACACACACACACACACACACACACACACACACACACACACACACACACACACACACTCACACACACACACACACACACACACACACACACACACACACACACACACACACACATACACACACAAACACACACACACACACACACACACGCACACACACAATGAAACATAGTTCAAATATATATGTATATATATACTATATATATATTATATTATACACACACACACACACACACACACACACACACACACACACACACACACACACACACACACACACACACACACACACACACACACACACACACACACACACACACACACACATATATATATATATATCTTAATTAACAGTAATTGTTTTTATGAGTCACGCTTGTACATTCAGCCTTAGCAAACCCAGTTACGATTGCCGGCAGAGGCCATTAAACGAGCATCGCCGAAGACCATACATCCATTATTTTAACAGTGCAGAAACTGTCGCCTCCATAACATCGAGAGAATCACCTCACTGCCCCGGGCCTTGCAGAGTTGTCGTCAATGGCGAGCAGAAGGTCTTTTGCCCGCGGAACAGTTGTTGTCTAGGGAGGTGCTCTGTGGTCTTTACAGTAGGACCTTGTACGCCCTTATACACGTAAATAGTTGAGTCACTGAGACACAAAGAAAACACACACTCGCTTAGGGGACGACTTTTAATAATGGCGAGTTGGGCATTTCACTGTTAGGATCTTGTGGGTTGTCATATGAACTTACTCCGTTACTCCCTCCTGTCTGTCCACCATACCCACTCCGTTCCCCCTCCGTCCCCCATCCGTTCCTGTCTCCTCATTTCTGTCCCTCCCTCCCTCCCTCGCTCCCTCCCTACCTCCCTCCCTCCCTCCCTCCCTCCCTCCCTCCCACCCTCCCTCCCTCCCTCCCTCTGTGTGCGCGCGCGTGCGTGCGTACGTGTGTGTGTGTGTGTGTGAGTGAGTGAGTGCGTGCGTGCGTGCGCGTGTGTGGTTGTGTACACGTATATGTGCATGTGTGTGCATGTGTGTGCAGTGTGCCTCTGTGCGTAAATATGTCTTTGTTGCAGACCGGCTGTACGAGTCCGAAACATGCGCTGTGGCCCTGTCGCCAACGCACAAAAGCATGATCTACGAGCACACTGGTCGGCAATTGTCACCTGTGGGAAACATTTTGACAGTCCTTGCGGTCACTAGCTGTGGGAACATTAATAACTAACAACGACGTTACCGCGTCAGGTGTTTGCCTAAGGACACACGTTAAAGATCGTTAGGTGGGGGGAAATGTTCTTACGATGTGTTTCATATGTGTTTAGTCTGTTTAACACAAAACAACATATTTAAACTGCAAACTTTCCTAAAAAAACGTAATCAATTATATGTACACTGTCAAAAATAAATCGAGTTGGTTACACTGTCCGTTGTCATTCGTTTTGTAGTATTAAACAAAACAATATCAATGAAAGCGTTATGTGCAGCAGTTGTTTACCTGCAACAGAGCAAACGGTGCTAACAACTTTCAACAACCACAAACAGGAGTTCATATTTGGCTTGGTAGGATTCTAGTTGCAAGGTGACACATCCGTCAAGATCTACACCTCCGTAATTGTCATTTTGCTGAATTGGTCTGCCCCCCCCCCATGTGTGTGTCTGGCTGTAAACTAACTGCGTAGTTGTAGCTGGGTTGTTATTATGTTAACAACACGTCACAGTATAATACACTCCGTAACTTATGTATTTCTGTCGTGTTGTTTACCCTTCGGCACAAGGCGTCACCTTGAAACATTAGCGTTCTGACGTCAAACAAACTACCGCACATTGGCCACAACATATTTAGCAATCATTATGGAATTGTTGCACTCATTTGGACACATATGCAGTATCTCCATGGATGAAACGCGAAGAAATCCTTGACATAAGCATACGTTCTGTTAGTGTACATTTAACGTTGGGAAGAGTTCGGTTCTTTAAGCGACAAAGCCCGAGGGTCGATAGAAGCGCATCAATCAATGCCCCACACCCATTTGTGTTGGGTGAACGACGCCACTATTTATTGTTTTTTTCCATTTCCCCGAGGACAGACAACTTTATAAGTGAGAACACGTCAAAGAGTGCCAACATTTCGGAAAGACAGCGAGACAACGACGTTTTGAAGTGAATCGACATTAGACGAGAAATGTTAGCACCTGTTTATTTGTGCTTTTTGTTCGTTTGGTTAATCGGCTACATAGGAAATGTTCATGCGGTAAGTACCATCTTCTAGTATTTTCTGTTCTGGGATTAAATGATAGATCTATCGCAGACTGAGGAGTAAATTCACGAGGGCGACCTTGTTCTATAATGTTGTAGCGAGCCAGCTATTGTGGAAACAGGCAGAGAGGAAAGCTAAACTAACCTACAAGTAATATTAAACAGTGTTCCTGGGTGTTCGTTTCGATCATCGTGTACTGCATGTGAAATACACTTTAAGCAAGACGAACATTCTAATTACACGTTTTTGTACCTTTGTTTTTCACGTTGCCTACTGTGTGTTACAACATATTTCAATTTTTTATTATTATTACTAAATGACACAATTTACACAATGTCATTTGCAGTAGTTTAGGTTTATTATCTGACACATCTTTGGTGTTTGTTCCATAAAATAAGTAACATATTCACGAGTAGTCACAACATTTCCTTCTTATTTAGTGTAAAGTAATTAATTATAATGATTTGTTTGTGGATATACCGCTAACAAACAAACTGCGGTACGTCTGCTTAGTATTGTCATAATTTATATGTTTTTTTAATCTATCACAAACTGACAGCAAGTTGAAATTAAATGCAAATAAAACTGAATTTATCATTATTGGTACTCCAATGCAGCGTTGTAAACTGGACGGTTTTTTCCCTGCGCGTATTTTGAATCAGTATATCACGCCAGCAACCTCGGTGCGGAATCTAGGAGTGATCTTTGATAGTAGCTTCAATTTCCGACAACATATATCTCAAACATGTCGCTGCTGTTTTTATCATATTCGTGAACTTCGCCGTATTCGCCGGTATATGTCATTTTCTGTTACTAAGACTATTGAAACAGCGCTTGTTAGCAGCAGACTTGACTATTGCAATTCCATCCTTTATAATATCGCTAGCAAGGATATCACAAAACTTCAGCATGTCCAAAATTGTCTAGCAAGAGTAGTTACAAGATCTCCTCGTTTTTCTCGCTCTGTGTCGCTTTTGAAGTCTTTGCATTGGCTTCCTGTACGATATCGTATAATAATAATAATTTAAGATCTGTACCATTACATACCAGGCACTGTCCAATAAGCAACCATCTTATTTGCATTTATTGCTTACTCCTGTAAGAAAATCTATCCAGCTTCGATCATTTAGTTCTGACCTACTTTTTGTTCCTAGAGACAACACTAACATTGGAACTAGGGCTTTTTCTGTTGCTGCACCAACTCTTTGGAATATGCTTCCTCTTAGTGTTAGATCAGTTGAAAATATTACAAAATTCCGTCATCATTTAAAAACGTATCTTTACAACCTTGCTTATCCACCGTAGCTCCCTAGCGCCTTGACCCATCTGTTGACAACTGGAAAACTACTTATGGATTTTGAGATTGACCAACCTTTTTGTTTTGATGCGCCTCTGAGCTTGGTTTCCAAGGATTTAGGCGCAATAGAAGTTATATTATTATTATTAAACGAACCCGTATGATAACCTACGTCCGCTATTTGCTGCGCATGCGCTTAAGGTTCTCGCCGTGCAAATTGGGTGGGGGCCCGGACTTTGTTGCGGTTTCTGATATTTTCATGAGACATTCAGAGGACCATAATAACACTTGCATTGTTCTTTTTCCAGTACGTGTGGTACCGCTTTCGACCGAAGGCTCCCACGACCACGACACCAGTTCGCGAACGGTGGGTGCCACCGGATGGCAGAAGCCGGTTAGACTGGCTGGCGACCTATGGCATGAACGCAGAGGTTTATCGGGAAGTTAAGACACTAGTGACCGACTTCAAAGTCATGGAGCTTATGGAGGAGGGTCGGACGGTAAGTAGTGTGCTTTAGAATCGTGTAATGTTCTGGGTATTATCGACAAATCGTCAACGTCGTCGTTAGATCATAGTCGTTTATGTACACCGTATAGACATAATAATGTGTGTGTGTGTGTGTGTGTGTGTGTGTGTGTGTGTGTGTGTGTGTGTGTGTGTGTGTGTGTGTGTGTGTGTGTGTGTGTGTGTGTGTGTGTGTGTGTGTGTGTGTGTGTGTGTGTGTGTGTGTGTGTGTCTGTGTGTGTGTGTGTGTGTATAAATATATATCTATATATATATGGATTATGTATGTGTGTATGTATACGGGTCATTGTATGTGGTGCTAGGCGTCAGTGCTTGCAATCCATTGTCCGTTATCAAGCACACATCTTCGTTATTGTTGCTCGACATTACCATATATCCATTGTCCGTTGTCCATTGTCCGTTGTCTGTTGTCCTTGTACAGGCCCTAGTTTATAGATGAATAGGCAGCGCCACCATTCTGTTTAGACGTTATTTTCACATGACGTTTAACTAATATTTTTTGGCTTAGATGTAGCTCAGGGTAGCAGAAAGAACAGTCTTTAAGAACACCTAAAACAAAAGTATTTTATATATTACCCCATTAAAAGCTTTGACCCGCAGAAAGATAACTGGACAAAATTTTGCCCACACCTGATTTTGTAATATTCAGTAAGAAATGTTCTCATATCTCATTCATTTTTGTTATGCCTATTTATCTCATCATTATTTATTTTATCATTTATCACAAGTTAACTTCTTGAAGCCATGGGTCTCGCCAAGCAAGTCCCGCGACCGGAATTTGGGTCGCGACCAAAAAGATTCAGAACCGCTGATGTATACCATGCACGGCATATATTGATATCACTGATCGCCATATGTATATAGATCGCTCTATATGTATAGAGATCAGCCGTTGCTATGCGTTAGTAACAATCCATTATCTATTGCCAGACCCATATTTACATCACTAGAAATGTTGCTAAGCGTCCGTGACAATCCCTTGTCCGTTGCCATGCACAAGTTTGCGTCAGTCTGTATGTGGCAAAGCATCAGTACAGTTTTCTGTATACACGTATTATGTTGTTAGATTTCAATGCCACACATATGTTTTTTTTGCGTTGCGGTATGTGTACTACTACTACGTAACGGTTATGAACAATCTATTCACGTCCCTCTATTGCACGGTGTGAATCCTAAAAACGGTAACTAAGAACCATTAACAAAAGGTGAATTTTGAGTTTAAAAAAAATTAAATAGTGTTACTTTCTTATACGAAGGGTCGTAAATTAACCTGTGATATGGCGCCCGAGATGCATATCGTCTGAGAGGATAACGTTGAGATATAAACGCTAGCTCGGTTATACTTAAATGTGTCCGCCACCATGTAAAATAGACCACGGCGACACGCAAATTAGACATTTTAATTATTTATAATTTCATTTATTTAGGTTGTACATTCCATTTAGTGTTTTATTAAGCTACTTTATTTAACTGTTTTATCAATTTTAATGTACCTATTGTACGTTTCAGCCTCTATGGCTGCCAAAGAAAATAAACTTATTATTATTATTGTATCTTTTGGTAGATATCATCATCCCTGAACGAATCCCTGGATATCTTCGTAAGTGGAAGCATTCCCACGAAGGAGCAAGCGCTCGAGTACATGGAACGGTTCAAGAGGCGTCACAAGAGGAAGATTCTTCCGTTCGGCCGATTCGGGGGTAACAAGTGGCCGCTGCCGATCACCTTCAAGTTCGACGGCTCCCACAGTAAGCAATCAGTATCTAGGCATCCTCGCAAGCCCGGGACGGCATCAGCACAGCACTACCACAGGCGTTTAGAGCACAGTGCACTGTCGTCTTTCCCACTTGTTGCCATGTTAATGTTTTGTGAGATTATAAGAAAATTGTACCTGAGAAAAATCTAATTTCTAAAACGCATGCATGCAAGGTACCCATAAATATTTACCAAAATATCCATGTTTTTTTGCAACCACGTGTGTTACATGAATAAAAATGGCACAAAAACAGTCACTCAACCTAATAATATGCTTGATCTGTTGCACTTATTTCTCATAAAAATGTTTCTTTCACATTTCAAATATCACAATTTCTAGGTCCTTTTATGAAACACAACAGGAAGGTTAACTGTACTCTGACCCCTAGGGCCACGCGATATATAGGTCTATGTTGAATCATTAGTATACTTCGTTTCACTTGTGCCACCGTCCCGGGAACTCTCTGAGGGTGGGTATTTCACAGGCAGGGGCAGATGCTGAATGTCGAAGCCAAATTTTTTTACTCCCCTAAAATCCCCATGATTATGTTTTTATTTGTGTCTTTATACCGTATGTCGATGAGTCATGTGACAATAATTTCGTCAGTCGTTATCTTCTTTACGTCATATGTCCACGTTATGTCAGTCGGTGACATCATACATGTCAATGTTCTTATTCGTGTGTGTCTCTTCTTTGGTCTCTTGCGAGGTGGGGGCCACAACACTAGGTCCGTTCCGCTCCCTCGACTATACTTTACCTTTGTCGCCGGAACCGGAATTAAATTTAAATTGGGTGGGCTGAGCCTGATCTTCCTTGTTACTCCACTGTCGGATCATGACATTGGAAGACGGAGGGGGTGCTGTTAAATATTTGTCCCGGCTACGAAAACACATTCAGGCTAACAAAAAACACAAAAAATGCACACACAAAATGCACCCCCTTCCCTACACATTGGGAAACTAATCCTATCTCCAGCCGCCCACCTCAAATATTGGGGGCTCAGGCGTCTGTGTCTACCTATCCCGATCTTCGCATTTTCATCTCACTCTCGACTGTTCACCCGCGCGCTTCAAGATATCTCTTCGCACTGTCTCTCCGCCTTACAACACCGGCTAGGCCTACACCATGTGTCAGTACTGTCGTCTGTCGCCATGTAGGGAAACCGGACAGGAAGATGATCAAGGCAGCGACGGAGCACTGGGGTGAGAAGACGTGCATCAAGTTTGTGGAGGCGGGCATGCGGGACAAGGTCAAAGACCAACACATCGTATTCACCGCCCACAACAAGGGGTGAGTGTAGCAACTACTACTACTACTACTACTACTACTACTACTACTACTACTACTACTACTACTACTACTACTACTATCACCATGGGTGTATGACTACTATTACTAAAACCATTGATGTGTGAATCGCTTAGTCATCAAGCATACTACGACGAGACTACGGCGTCATGGTGTGATACGAACTGTCGCTAGTTTGTTCGTGAAATGTAGTCAGCATGTGTCAATTGTTCCCGCTTACAGGTACCAATACCACAGAACGTACTCTCGCTAGTATTAATTAGTTTATGTGCTTTCTTCGTGTATTCCTTCTTCAATCCGTATGAACCCTCTACACAAAAGTTCGCGCACACGCACGCGCGTACATATATATACAAAAACAGACACGAACACACAAATAAACAACAAACACGCACGCACGCATGCAACGCACGCACACACATACACACACCACTCGCACACATACACACGCACATACACGACTACACACGCACAGACACACTCACACACCACTCGCACACAGACACACACACGCGCGCATACACATACGCACACACGCCCGCACACGCACACGCACGCACACGCACACTAACACGTTTGCATCTTGGTACTGTGTTTCCACCTCGTGCGTACTTCTCCGCCTGCAGGTGTTACTCGTTCGTGGGTCGGGCCAACACAAAGGCGACCTTTCCTCAGCTCATCAACCTGCAGGCGAAGGGCTGCACAGGACATGTAAGCAACCGATACGTACACAATCGACCAGTAGTCTAAATAACATACCTAAAATCGGAATTATGTCTTGTCAAAGCCCCACATCATACAGCCAGTGACATTAATGGGAAACACCTAAAATTGTTGTCTAGTTGTAACCTAACCAACCAATTACATCTTGAAATGTAAGAGTTAAATAGTTGCTTAGCCAAACTATGGTTTTTAAGAAATGTATTTTTCATATTTTACCAACGATCCAAAACCAGGCCGGTCATGGCCAATTCTTTAATCTTAGGTATATACGTACTTTGAACTGTAACAATGTCAGTAAGCATATACCTTGTGATGCCAAAATATATGTTTGACTATCAAAGCAATACTTTTATATCAATATTATAAATTCTTAATCTATCTGGTCAACAACTCGCTTGGTAATTTGTGACACATAGTAGAGAATATAATAAAATAAATTGTTTGCTGTTTGTAATAAAAGTGCAACCGAAAGTAGCAAGTCACTGCTTTTCCCGCTACATCTAATAACATTCAAATGTGTTCACGAGCAATGGTTAGAGATGCAATGTCCGTTCCTCAGTTATTTACATTTATTTATAATATTGTTCTTAATAATAGAACTAAAAATATGTTGTCCGTATATGGCAGACCAAATTGCGTAGGATTATAATATGCCCGAAACATTATTTGCAATTTGAAAATTGGGACTTATTGCAGAGACACGAGTCCCTACCACTGATCCCTATTAAATGATCAGTGTTCCCTATCCGCAAACTAATGTTGTTCTTGGTTCGCACCACCCAAACCATAAATAAGACGAAGTAAACACGATTAAGTGAACTTCCTGCTAATGATGAGTTAACGGAACAGACAACCTCCCTTTAAATACTAAGTGAAATGACATTGACAATTTCTTAGAAACTTCGTATACAAACTTGTCAAGAAATGTGGCAACAATGAAGTCTGCCCTTGCGAACTCACGTCACTAAGCTTGTTCAAACTTGGTCATTTACGTGTCACAAGACAACCTGCATGCTCGTCAGATGTTTGTGACGTCAATGGTGTAAATGCCACGGAGCGCCGCCAGCCTTTTGGCATGGCACGCGACGGTGCGGGTTGGGGTATCAGCCAGCGACTGCAATTTCATATTTCTAACATCACCGTAAATATTATCTGTAAATGTGTCGCTGGATGCACACGTGAATTATGCCTGTCATCGATGTGTAGCACATTTATTGTTAAAGTTAACCAGTGTCGCTGTCCACGTGTAGTTGGGCATCCCCGTGCATGAGATCGGCCACACCATCGGCTTCTGGCACGAGCAGGCGCGGCCGGATCGTGGCTCATTCGTCGAGATTATGAGGAGGAACATTGCCAGCAAGTACCTGTCGCAGTTCACCAAGCAGCCGTCACGCATGAGCGAAGATAAACACGTGTCTTACGACTACGGCTCTGTGATGCACTACGGGTCAAGGGTGAGTTTAGTGATGTTGGCTCACCTAGGAATGGCCATGAGTATCCTAAAGAAGTCAGTTTATTATTATTACTATTAACACCTGTTTTACATGTTTGAAGACAGTTGCAAATATACCTGCGAAACCTGTGACAGAAACATTCCACGACACATGCGTAAATACACACAGACAATGATGTATTCGCTGATACAGGACTTCGCGAGAAGTCGGGGAAGCTACACGATCACAACAAAGGATGCACTGCACCAGGAGACGATCGGGCAACGCGTCGGCCTCTCATTCAATGACGCCAAGCTTGCTAACCTCGTATACTGTGACGGTAATTTATATTTATTACCAGCCTCATTATCGCTATCAACAACGTCGTCGTCGTCGTCACAACAAAACCATTATCGTAATAAATCGTCGTCGACATTATCACATTGCCATCGCAAGTCGTCACACAAACACTTCGACGACACGTGTGTGTGTGTTTGTGTGTGGCGCGTGACGTGTGCGTGTGTGTGCGTGTGTGTGAGTGTGTGTGTGTGTGTGTGTGTGTGAGCGTGTGAGTGTGTGTGCGTGTGTGTTCACTGATAGGCATGTTGACCATTGTCGCTGGCTTGGACGTTGTTACAGACGTGTGCAAGACGAAACTCGCGTGCAAGAACGGCGGCTACACGGACCCGATGGACTGTTCCAAGTGTCGGTGTCCCGAGGGACTCGGAGGAACTCTCTGTGACGACGCCGGGGACGGCAAAGGCCGTAAGTGTGGCTGACAGGTCAGGTAATGGAGTGGTATTGAAGTTGACGAAGTTGTAATCACGCTAGATGTCGCCGTTAGATGCGTCAGTATAGGTAGTATATTGGAGGCGAGACGCGAATTGGACAATGGTGGCACATACCTAGAGTCCTAGAAGGATTAATAATAACGGGCGTTCATTGGATAATAGACGCTATGACAACTGTGAATTGTGACAGTCCGAAGTTACAGCACTGGTGTCATGGTCATAGTTCGAGCACGGATGACGATACCATATCATTCTTCACGTAGGCAGGCTGTGCATAATGTTAAATTGTGACATAACAATAATCTATATCACCGCTTCCCCGTTGAGATTGTGTAGTAAGTTGAAAACACCATTGTAATGTTTTGGCCACAAGTCCAAAGCAATGTTGTTAAATTCAAAACACCGCCCCTACATTGTTTCGAAGTATCACTTTCTATATATATATATGTTATGTTTATAAAGACGCAGTTTTAGTATATTGGCTTGTAACGCAACCTAGCACTAGGGTCGAGTATGTATTCATTGGAACCAATCAGACGATGGGGATGTGTCTTGCACCATATTGTCTTGTTCAAGCTTCGTAACCTCTTTATAGAATTTTTGCACGAACACTTCGTCGCAAGCCAAGTTGTTACCGTTTATAAACTATCATACGATTTTTAACATTCTTAGAATATTACCTGGCAACAGAACGATCTGAGACGTCCTTTTCGTGGCCCGTAGTTTTGCGACAGCTTAGAGTGTCTGCAAGCGCCCCTATCTCGACTCCCTTCCGCATCCAGATCGCGACACACGCTCTATTCAATTTTCAAACAATCCAACAGGATGCAGATCTCTGTTAGCACTACATTTCCCAGTGTTCATTTTTATGGTCACTGTGACCTTCTAGAATGCAGTCCAAGCAACTCCGAGAAGATCGAGCTCGACTCGGAGGAGACCCAGTGTGTCGAGTCTAACGCCAATAGCAACTCGTACTCTCTCGGAGACAAGTGCAATTGGCTGATCAAGGTAAGTTACGCACATTGCTGATGTCACAATTTACATTCCTCTGTGTTGCGTGGAAAGGCAACATATATGTCTTCTTTTCTCCAAGGGAAACAAGTTTAGTCGATCAGTTGTGGTTTTGTGGGTTACCTTCATGTGGATGAAACATATACTGCCTTAAGTTAGTGCAGTATCTGTTAAATCTGTCTACAAGGGTTAGGGAGGTAACAGACACCGACGAGTGAGGATACAGGTGTCGTTTTTGTGATGACGTCATGAAGTAGCGTGCAGGGAGTACTTGCTTCGATACTCATACACAATATTATGACAATATGCAATGTATTTCAAGTTGTTGTGACATTTATACACGTCAGGATATAGACTTGCTTGTAAGTAAAAACCGTTTCTATATACCAAACGCCATCTATCAAATCATCATTACGTGCGTATAAGCCTATACGTGAGGTGTTTAGTGACCAAGCTGATCCTGTTGACGTCACATGAATGACATGCTGTGTGCTCCAGGCGCCAGAGGGATGCACCATCGATGCCTGGTTCCAGGATTTGTTCAAGGTCTACTGTTCTTCAAGCGGGCCCACATGCTTTCACTGGGTCGAAATTAAGTACAAGAAGGAGCTCTCGGAAAGAGGACCACGGTACGCAAGCACGCACGCACGTACGGACGCACGCGCGCGCACACACACACACACCCACACACAGGCAAAGCACATATATGCCCGTATACACAAACAACACATAAACAACACAAACAACACACACCCGCACGCATGCTCACACACACACACACACACACACACACACACACACACACACACACACACACACACACACACACACACACACACACACACACACACACACACACACACACACACACACACACACACACACACACACACACACACACACACACACACACACACACACACACACACACACACACAAACTCACACAGAGTAAGAGAGAAAGGAGGTAGAGGGATTGACGGAGAGAGTTGGGGGGGAAATAGAAAGATGGATACATAATACCTTGTATTCTTGAACAGTGCATCTCACTATGCCGTCTGTCCTTTCTCTTGTCAGGTTCTGCTGCTACAACACTCCGGAAATGCAAGGCAGAAGAAAACTGACGTCTCAGTCAAACAAAATGGTCGTTAGTTTCAACGCCGAGTACCCCCTAGCATCGAACGGTTACGGCTTCGTACCCACCCCAGCCTATCGCAGAGGCTTCAAGTTGTGCTACAAGATCAGTAAGTCGGCACGATATATAGTATACCACGATGTCAACACTAACATAAGCTAGATCAGTAAATTGATTGTTCCTACCATTACGCGTGTTTTCCGCTATTAGACTGGAGTATCTGCAAGCGCTACGATCTTGACTCCATATCCCTATCTCGATCGCGCAACGCGCTCAGTTCAATTGTTGGACAACAGAACTGAGGGCGTGCCGCGATTGGGGTAGGGAGTTAAGATCGCTTGTAGACACTAGAGAATGTCTACAAGCATACCGATCTCGATTCCCTTCCCTATCCCTAACGCGCTGTGCGTACTACGTCATCGCTTGTTATGTTTATGCGATCGGTTAAGTGTCGATCGGATAGGTACATACGTAACCGGTAGGGGTGATCGGTAAGCGCAATCCCTCTCCATTTGCGTTCAAATTATGGATGAATCAAAGTAAACAATATGACAGCATTGTACATACAATTGTTTTTTTACTGATTAGCTGCCTCGTTTTAATTGCAGTTGTGTTTAATGCATCAGCAAAAAATATTTTTAAGACCTGTCTCAGCATGGAATACATATCGTGCGTGCAGTCGTTTTTGTTGTTTTCACAAAAAATTTCAAATTCTTCCCTAAGATATCTATGTGCTAAATCTCTAACACATATTCCGTTATTTTTTTGCAAATAAACTGTTAGAAAAGTTGTCTTGGGTGAAGTACTTACGAATATAAACAGGCAAACCAAAATCTTGTATAAGGCGCAAAAAAACGTGCATCCTATCTTCGCTGTGATGTGCTTTTGTACATAATTCCAAAAGGATTTAGATGCATTATGGTCTGTCCATTTGAGCTTGTGATTAGGACCACATATCCAGCTGAAAAAGGCATAAATGTACGATACGTTGGCGAGTGAAACGCCGTGATGCAGACACTCCTGACGGTTACATATCTCCAACAATCGAAACCGATTGCGGAGCGCATTAGGGATAGGGAAGGGAATCGAGATCGGTATGCTTGCAGACACTCTCTACTCTCGTCCCGATGTCCGGCGATCACTAAGAGATGTCCACAATCAGTTGGGACGTTTTATGTAACTTGACTGCTCACGATTACGTTTAACGAATGTCACTTCGTCCAACCGTCTTCTGTGTCTGTGTGTATATAGTGCTATCCGAAGGATGGATATTTTTGCTAGTATTAGTAATTAACAATGAAGTAGGCCTTCAATAGAAGTAAATTATTAAAGCATTGGATAACAATAATTATAGAAAACATATAAGTATAACAGGCGTATACCAAAGCATTGCCGTAAAAAATTATTTTGTTTGAAATATGTTGTAGTAGATGTAATGTTTTGCAGCCGATCCGACATGTCTGCCAACGACAAGTGCTCCAACAACTAGTACAACCGCATCAACAACAACTACCACACCAACAACAACTACCACACCGACAACAACTACCACACCGACAACAACTACCACACCGACAACAACTACCACACCGACAACAACTACCACACCGACAACAACTACCACACCGACAACAACTACCACACCGACAACAACTACCACACCGACAACAACTACCACACCGACAACAACTACCACACCGACAACAACTACAACACCGACAACAACTACCACACCGACAACAACTACCACACCGACAACAACTACCACACCGACAACTACCACACCAACAACTATGACCACACCGACAAAAACGACTACACCGACAACAATGACTACACCAACAACCACACCAACAACAACTACTACACCAACAATGATAACTACCAAACCAACAACAACGACAATTACCACACCAACAACAACTACAACCACACCGACAACAACGACTACACAGACAACAAATATCACACCGACAACATATACCACACAGACAACAACGACTACACCAACAACCATACCACCAACAACAACTACAACTACCAAACCAACAACAACTATCACACCAACAATGACAACTACCACACAAATAACATCAACTACAACTACCAAACCAACAACAACAATAGTGACAACTACCACACCAACAACAACTACCACACCAACAACAACTACCACACCGACAACAACTACCATGCCAACAACTACCACACCAACAACAACTACCACACCAACAACAACTACCACACCAACAACTACCACACCGACAACAACTACCACACCAACAACAACTACCACACCGACGACTACGACCACACCGACAACAACGACTACACAGACGACAACTACCATACCGACAACTAAGACCACACCAACAACAACGACTACACCGACCACAACTACCACACCAACAACAACTACCACTCCGACAACAACTACCACACCAACAACTACCACACCGACGACTATGACCACACCGACAACAACGACTACACAGACAACTACCACACCGACAACAACTACCACACCAACAACTACGACCACACCAACAACAACGACTACACCGACAACAACTACCACACCAACAACAACCTCAACACCAACAACAACTACCACAACAACTACCACACCAAAACCAACAACCACAACCACACCAACAACAACGACTACACCAACAACCACACCACCAACAACAACTACTTCACCAATATTGACTGCAACGACTGATCCCCCAACGTATTGCAGAGGTAAGTGCCCAGATAGTAGCTTAGCTAACCCATTTAAGCGCAACGCGACTTCAAGGCGAAAAGTTACTCGAAGTGTTTGAATGGTATGTCACACCTTTTGCGGTCGAATCAAATGTCAACCCCAGATCCGCAGCGTTCGTAGGCGAGAAATTCAGCGTATGCAAAACCGCCGTATTATTTCGTACGTAAATACTAAAGTTTATATTAATTGAAAAATAGCTATGCAACTCGACCTCTTAGGAACACTCATGTTTACAGAAAATTGAGTTTGAAATACCAGTCAGCACATTCGAAAAGTTTTTAAAAGACCTACGAGTCGCTTGTTGACAACTAACAGACCGAGCCAAGCGCTGTGCCGAGCCTGTCGCGCCGAAATAAAATGTGGTTATTGGATTCTTGTGATTTTGTCTTAGGTCGGTGTATTTTCTTTGATAGCTGTGAATGTTCTAAAATTATATCATACAGTACGTGTGTGTGTGTGTGTGTGTGTGTGTGTGTGTGTGTGTGTGTGTGTGTGTGTGTGTGTGTGTGTGTGTGTGTGTGTGTGTGTGTGTGTGTGTGTGTGTGTGTGTGTGTGTATGAGGTTTTTTGGATCTCGAGGTGTGCAGTTGGAATTATCGGTAAATTAATTATCAGTTATTCGTTAAATGTATATACCATTGTGTACTGACCGGTGTCTAGCAAAACACCACTAGCTAACCTCCCAATAAGCGGTTCTACGTTCTACTCCAATAAAATTTATGTGCATAGCAATATATATATATATATATATATATATATTGGTCAGTACACAATGGTATATACATTTAACGAATAACTGATAATTAATTTACTGATAATTCCAACTGCACACCTCGAGATCCAAAAAAACCTCAAACGGCCTCAAGATGAACTATTTTCCCTCAAGCACCCCCCCCCCCCACAGCAGGGGTGGGGTGCATACGCACTGGTCGCTCCCGCAGCCTACGGGCCTGCTGTGGTGCAAAAATCTGCATTTTATATTACTAAACTTCTGGGTTCCATGGTAATGCAGCATATCATTTTAATTCCTCCTGCAGGCTGTCGCAACTGGAGCAGCTGGAGCGGCTGGAGTGGCTGTACCCGTGCGTGTGGAGGCTGCGGCACTCAGAGGCGATATCGCATCTGTCTCGACTCCTATTGGCGCAGAGTGTAAGTATCGTCACGTGACACCACGTGATATTAAATACACTGCTGGTGTCGGTTACCCTTTTAATAACGGCACATGCAAGTTCTTGTACAGCGCGGCCGGTATACAAGTTCTTGTACAGCGAGGCCGGTATACAAGACGACCCAGGGCGCATACACTTCAGCCCACTTCGTATTTGCTGAGAAGATGGCGGTCATGGGGACCAGATCAGTTCATATGACAATCCATCATTAACCAGAATTTACTGTTAAAGTTAATGTTTTTTTATCAATTTAATACAAAAACCTGCTTCCGTATTACCAAGGACACTATATATATATATATATATATATATACATATACATATATATAAGTGTGTGTATACATATATGTATATAAATATATTTAAATATATATATATATATCCCGTTACACAGTGGCACGTCTTAATGTTGACAGTTTTCAGTATAAGCCCTGCAAGATCATAGTTGAGGAGCGATATATATATTATAAATAAAGAAATACTCAAAAGAGCAAACATCCCTAGCATGGAACAACTACTCATACATACAAACCTCAGATGGGCATGTCACGTGGCTCGTATGGACGACAATAGACTTCCAAAAACAAACCCTATTTTCCCAACTATCGGAATGAACTGGGAACAGATACAAAGTGTGTGTGTGTGTGTGTGTGTGTGTGTGTGTGTGTGTGTGTGTGTGTGTGTGTGTGTGTGTGTGTGTGTGTGTGTGTGTGTGTGTGTGTGTGTGTGTGTGTGTGTGTGTGTGTGTGTGTGTGTGTAATAGGCACTGGCGAGTGAGGATATAGGTGCCGTTTGTGTGTGTGTATATATATATATATATATATATATGTATATATGTATATATATATATATATATATATATACGTGATGAGGCGCTGGCGGCGTAGAGTGAGCTTCATAAAAATGTCCGTGTCTTGCGTAACGTTTTCGCTTATTAAAATTAATAAATTCACGATACGAAGTTCCGACTACCCAGTGGAAATTCGACTTGATAAATTGCTTTGGCCGCAACGAGCAACTTTAACAAGATTTAACAAGATTGCCACCCAGAGAATTAACTCTAGGTAGCAGGTGGAAAAGGAAGCCCTTGGCTTATCGAGAGTCCGACCTTTTTATCTATGTGTATCCCGCCCGTCTGAGGTATGTGTCGATTTTATTTTTAAACATATTCACGCTACTAGCACCCACACAATCAGCAGGTAATCTGTTCCATTCATTTACAGTCTTAGTAAATTCACTTGATCTTAGTCCCGTAACTAATCATCTTGCCGGGCAACTATCATTTTGCATCCTTGTGTTGATAATTATATTAAATAGGCATTAGCCATCAAGCACATAGTGAATGATGACATTTTCGTTGCCCTGTCACCTCTTGGGCTGCAGCCTACTAGATGCTTATTGCTTACGGCAGAAGAGGCGGATTCCTCCACTTTGGGTAACTCAATCCCATTTGAATGATGACAAATTTATTTGCCAAAGACTAGGAAGTCCTACACAGGCACCCCTATAACCTTTGCACATTGTCACTATATGAATCAGGCAACCAGTTGTAGGTCCTCAGTCCCCTATCAACCACCTAATTTTCCGGGATTGGGGGCATGGCCCCCTTGGCCCCCCTCTGGCTACGCCACTGCCGTGAACCTCCCCCGAAGTAATATCCGACAGTAACCAAAGCTCCGGCTCAAATCTGATGGATGTTTGAAGGAAATATGCAAACCCAGGCCGAAAAACGCACGCCCCCAATCAACCATCGTACGGGCCTGCGGTAGATGACTAATGACTCGTGTGCTCATTCTCCAGACAGGTTGTGATTTTGTACAATATGCCTAGACTAGGTGTAGACCATTCGCGTGGCCTAGCGTAAATGATATTAATTAAAACTTAAATATTTGATCAACTTACAAAGTCATTAATAGCATTGGTCATTCAATGCATTTTTCTTTTGCTGTCCGCTTCGCCGTGCGGTCGTATTCCGGGTTAATCCAGAAGGATATCCTATAGATTCGGTTACGTTTCCTTTCCAATGACGTATGTTGGAGGAAATAATACACTGCGAATGTTACGTCACTTCCATGACGACACGACAGTTCACGATGCACCGCCGAGCGTCGCCACTCCTCGTCGTCACAGCTAAACAATCTCCCAAAAACAAACAAACAATCAATCAATCAATCAATCAACCAATCAATCAATCAAACAAGTCAAAACAGTAAATAATACAACGTGCGTAGACTTGCGGTTTCTATAACATGACTTGACCTGTAAATTACTCCGACTATTCTAGAAAGGTTAGATTTGATGCCATTTATATGGTTTTTCCAAACAAGCTTTTCGTCAATTAAAACTCAAATAATTGTCTTATCAACCCTGGTAATTTGATTATTGTGAATTCTAATATCAAGGCCATAATTTATGTTATGGTTACTAAAGATTGTATACACTGTAGTTTGTTTTTGATACATTGAGTGACAGTTTATTTACAGTGAACCACGTATACAGTTTGTAAAGTTCACGGTTTACAACACTTGTAAGATTAGTTTTATTTGCATCATAATACAGTATATTAGTGTCATCACCAAACAACATGAATTTGAGTAATTGTGATACATTGCAATTATAATTTGTTGTATCATTAATATACAAGATAAAGAGTTTAGGCCCTAATACCGAAGCCTCTGACACACCACGTGAAATACCTGAGATCAGAAGAATAATCACCTATTTTTACAAATTGTTTTCTGTCATAATATTATAGGTAACGTTCAACCCATTTCCCCGCTACACCACGAACACCATAGAACTTAGGTTTTTCTATCAGTATAGAATGATCTACCGTATCAAATGCCTTCTTTAAATCAATGAAGACTCCTACTGTGTGTTTCTTTTTATATAATGATGTACTAATGTAGTGATACTGGGCGGCTCGATGGATTTACTATCTCATTCATCGACTGTTTTCTACCGAATGTTTCAAATGGGGTCAGCAAAATGTCTGGTGTCGCTGCTATCTACGTCAGTGTCAGTAGGCATACCCAATGCATAGTCTACCGACTTGTAGATTTATCGCTGAGTGCGTTAGTCAATAGTTATTGTTTTAGGCCCTACTGCCATTCAGATTTCGTCGTTTGGGGATTAATTGTCAGTTGTAGCCTTTCATCTCTCGTCGGACGGGCACGGATAGGTATTCATGGAAATGTTCTTTTGAGTCGAGCTAGTTCCCGAAAACAGTAAATGGGACACAGTATATAAGTATAATTCAGCGAACTGTCGTGTATTGCGTGGGATAAAGGCAGTGGGTAACTTAAGACACCTACCCCCCTCCTTTTGTATGCAAGGATACGCTCAATGACTCCACTGGAGAATCTGTTACGATAGGTGTGTGTAACAAAACTGTAAATTAGACAACGACACGCCCTAGATTACCGCTTTCATACCTGCCGTGTTTGTTTCGTCCGCCAGGGTGCAGGTGGAGCGAGACAGTTGTAACGTGACTCCGTGCCGACAAGCACGTCGCGAGATGTACCGAGTCTACATCAGACGGCGCCGCTGGAAGCGCTACTACCGCCGTCGTCACTATGTCAGGAGAAGCTACAGGTAGGGTCTAGTAGCTGTGCGTGTATGTGCGTGTGTGCGCGCTTACTTGCGCGTGTGTGTAGATACAGGGACAGAGAGAGAGAGAGAGGGAGGGAGGGAGAGAGGGAGGGAGGGAGGGAGAGAGGGAGGGAGAGAGTGAGAGAGTAGGGGGGAAGACAGAGAGGGGAATAAAGGGGGGAATGTAGTGTGTTTATATGGAGAGAGAGAGAGAGAGGAGAGAGAGAGAGAGAGAGAGAGAGAGAGAGAGAGAGAGAGAGAGAGAGAGAGAGAGAGAGAGAGAGAGAGAGAGAGAGAGAGAGAGAGAGAGAGAGAGAGAGAGAGAGAGAGAGAGAGAGAGAGAGAGAGAGAGAGAGAGAGAGAGAGAGAGAGAGAGAGAGAGAGAGAGAGAGAGAGAGAGAGAGAGAGAGAGAGAGAGAGAGAGAGAGAGAGAGAGAGAGAGAGAGAGAGAGAGAGAGAGAGAGAGAGAGAGAGAGAGAGAGAGAGAGAGAGAGAGAGAGAGAGAGAGAGAGAGAGAGAGAGAGAGAGAGAGAGAGAGAGAGAGAGAGAGGAGAGAGAGATAGGGGGAAGACAGAGAGGGGAATAAAGGGGGGAATGTATGTGTGTTTATATGCGAGTGACTGCGTGCGTGTGTGATTGTGATGACATTGTCGTAGCGGGAATCACGTTGCTTTACATTGCACCGTTTGCTGCAGGGCTGCGACGTGCTGCTACAACTTCAAAGACTCGCCGCCAACACAGCTGGCCCGGCCCACGTCGTGTCGATACGTCGGCGGTCTGCAGCGCTAGCGCCACCGTCGAGACAATGGCGGATGGCACGTCAGTTTCCCTTAGACGGAGAAAGTGTTAATGTACACACAATTGATTCTGCTATAGTTCTCTTAGTAATTTAGCGGTAGTTTCAGCACGCCAGATGCTCATGCTGAAGGTTAAGTTTTATAATTTCGTCTCTGAAAACAGACTTAATTTTGATTGTTGCAGCAACATTAGAATATATGTCTTAAGTTAGCGTTAGTGGGCAAACGTAATTCTTATTCAGCACGTTTCGGGGTTTAATATAAGAGCATTAGAACAATATCATACACATGATGATTCGCCAACTTTCATTAAGTATGTCTAGTATTTTCCCACGCATTAGATTTGTATTCTATGTGTATGAACTATCAATAAAATGCCCCCCCCCCCCCGATGTGTTGATCAGTTTGTATTGTTCAATGTTCATGCATCATAAGGTATCTAGTCGCAACGAGTTACATCGTGTCATGGTAAAACACAAATATATTGCTTTATTTTGTGAAAACTTTTCTTTCCACAATTACGAATAAAATCTTTCCGATTTGTTGTCATCATCGCAAAATGTATTGAATAGAACACATTCTAATTATAAAACATATGAGAGCGAGTCTGTACCTTTTATGCGGGCAGTGACTTAAAATAAATAATATCCTGGTGTTGAGGCAAAAAAAGTCGCTGGCACTATTACGATGACGCCGCCAAACGTGTTTATGTCTAAACTTGTAGTCGACTATTCACCCAACTACACGTTTCAATCTGTGGCGGTGGCAATCCCCAGGAATGTGACCGACAACATAATGTTATTGTCCGTGCCTCTTTGCACACTTAACGTGTTCAACCTAATTACAGTCGATCTTCGTTGTACGGCCCCCTTGGCAATACAGCCATGTCGCAATTAAGGTCACCCTGGGACAAATTATTTTCGTAACAGTTAATATAGGAAACTACTCCCGTTAATACGATCATATCGCCATTCAAGTCACTTTGGCCCGGTCCCAAAGATGACCTTAATATATGACCTTAATATAGAGGTACCACTGTAAACAGACATACATATTACATTAATATAATATTTTCATTTCTCACGCATTTTCTATATAGATTACGCGTGTGAATAGCAGCAAAACGTGTTCCCCGCAGCTGTAGGGGCTACATCACCTCGCCATCCGCGGCGTTTCTTTCGCGAGTAGTGGTCGCCGCATATTAATCCGGGTTTAGATTCATTTGTGGTTATTTCTGTGGACCTCCCCCGTCATATCACAGCCAATGTGTTGGCAGGACTCAACATTCAGTTTTTGTGTACGTGAGCAATTTGTAAACAAACCGCAGCGAGCGGCTCTAATTTCTATACGAATAATTATAACTTCCGATCATTGTTACTGTAAAATCATGTTACGTAGTATAAATTATATATTCTAACGTACTTGCGCTAGAAACGATCAGACGCTATACTTTCAAACGGTGGCACTGTCGTCGTTGCAACCACCAGCGTGGGTCGAGACAAGCCGATGATATCTTCACCGGACGAAACCCCTCTTCGGTTTCCATTGGGAGTCCACCAGACAGCTCACTGGGCACCTTCTAAACGCGATTCAGCATGCCTTTTGGTACGACCCAGAGAGACCAATTAAAGCTAGGATTCCATATGTACGGAAACGGCATGCGGATGCGGTGAAACAATTAATACCGTGCCTGGTGGAGTTTAATAGAAGTAGTTCCTGGTGGAGTTTAATAGAAGTAGTTCCATGTGTACTTAGGCCGTTGCGGTTTTTTCACGCGGATGCAATAAAAACTCCATCGCTCCAAGTAGCGATTCGAATCGAACCCGCACAGGACGCGGAGAGGAAACTCCTAGAAGTGACGTCACTACAGAGGTGTTTCCCATTCCGCACGCCGGTTCCGTACATTATATAATAATAATACACTTCCATAGCGCCTATATTCTCAGGAATCTGAGCTCAGAGGCGCAACATACAAGAATCGAAGGCAGAATCGTGAATACGGACGCGCAAGAATCAATTATGGAATCTTAGCTTTAGAATATACTGTCATAGTTGAGACTGGATAACACAGCATCGACAGAGCGAGTCGCTGTTACGTCGCCACCACGTCGTTCCTGCTACGCCGCCGCCACGTCGTTCCTGCTACGCCGCCGCCACGTCGTTCCTGCTACGCCGCCGCCACGTCGTTCCTGCTACGCCGCCGCCACGTCGTTCCTGCTACGTCGCCGCCACGTCGTTCCTGCTACGTCGCCACCACAACGTCCTTGTCAACTACCCACCGACTGACGATCTGTGCTAACTGTTCGCTCTCCTCGATAACGAAGGAGTGTTGGAAGGCACTGCGACACAGCCGGATGTCGGCGTGTGGGAACGCCGACTTCATGTCGTCGTAGAAGCGGCGCGGACACCAGTGGTCGTCGACGCCGTAGTAGAACGTCAAGCGGTCGACGTGCTTCCCGATCGCGTTGTAGTCGGCGTCGCGCAGAGCAGCGAACTCCGACTGCACGAGTCGGAGCGAGCTGCCGAGAACGCCCGCCTCGAGCAGCTGAAGCGTGCCGTCAACGATACACGGCGGCACGGCGCGGCCGCGGAAGTACCAGTTCACGATCGCCTCCTTGATCCCCGCTGGCACGAACCTCAAGGGGAATGCGATCACCGGGGTTAGCCAGCGGAGGTAGGTGACAACGGGGTGGAGGAATTTACCCTTGGGAGTCAAGGCGAGTCGCTCTATGGCCGGGAAGAGGAGCATGCTCTTGGAGACGCGGCCGGGCGGAAGTTGATCTAAAAGGCGGAGGATCATGTAGCAGCCGATGGAGTGGCCGACAAGGATCAGGTCGGTGTCTGACGGAATGTGTTTCTCTATGAAGAACTGCTTGTGTCTGATCTGGCCATCCAGACTGGAGAAATCCTCCGAATGTCCTGCAAAAGACGGCGATCGATTTAAAGGGAGCCAGTCAATTCCTCAACCCGGAATTAGCAAGTATAGTAATTTGTAAAAGGAAGTCTGCTGTGATCGTGGGAAAATGGGACATCGGTGAACATCAAAGAGTATTGCATTTATATCTGCCCGACTCGGCCGTATAGCCAGTAAAGCTAGTTTTGAAACTGGATGTTTTATATACTATTTGAACATGCTCAGGGTCGTACCTTCCAAATTGCAAACGTTGTCAAGGGCTTATTAAACACAAGTTGGTGGACACTATACCTTCAACAAAGATAGTATAGTCTGAAGAACATTATATTAATTAATAAATGTAAAGCTAGGAACAGACCGCCTCTTTTTAACAGGTGCGCAGTATCACTACGGAAATCTTAGGCTAGTCGGACATCTCATGGAAACTGCTGTATATATCAACACTGAAGCCTTCAGATTGTCAAAAAAGGTTTAAAACACAAACACATTCAACTACGAAGTTTCCGAAGTATCCCACACTATAGAATGACCGTCTTAAAATCAAAGCCAGGTATTTCTAATAAAAACTTCTCCGATGAAGGCAATATTAAATATCTCTATTGGAATCTCCCTGATATTGTCATGAATTCCGCACATCATTAGTAGGTGTAAAACATTGGTCAAATTAGCACATATGATGCTATCCAATATTCGTTCCACCCAACGCACAACGGTATGCCAGGCGTGTTGTCTATTTTCTTGTAAAGTGTTTCCAATAATGCCACAGACTTGCGATCACATACATTCAAGTTCAACTGACCGCTGTTGTCGCCGTGTGGGGAAATCACGTGACCGGCATGTGACACGCACCACACGTTGACGTTGGCACATTGTCTGTGGACGCTGGCGACGAACGCGTCGTAGTAAGTCGCCACACCGGGATTTCCTAAGAAACACGACATCGCACGAATTAAACGTACGACAAAGATGCAGTACACAACGCCGTATGCGACGTTATCAATTGGGGCTAACTGGTGTAACGCCTACATTCAGTCGATCCAAGTTTAGCTTTTACCGTCCGTGTCTCCTTCGGACCTACTCTAAATATTTAGCCTCCGTCTTTAGCTGGTGTTTACTGTGTGAACATTTCATTTTTAGATTGAACGGTTCGTGGGTGAAACATTCAAATTGAGAACAACGATTCGGGTTTATGAAACATAATTTGGCAGGCAATGTATACCTTCAACATGTTCTTTTAATATTAAGAGCATTATATATTAACAATAACCACAGAATTGAGACGATACAGCATGCACATCCTTGGAGTGATAGAAAGCAGGTGGGCGAGATCGAGAAGACTGACAACAGCAACAGGAGAGATGGTACTGTACTGTGGACGAGACGGCAACCAGCATCGCGAAGGTGTAGCAGTTTTCCTGAAGAAAGGGGTGGAAAAGTCACTGCTGGAGTGGAAACCTGTCAGCAGTCATCTGTTGGGAGTTCGAGTAAAGGGGAGACGTGGAAACATCCTCCTCCTCCAGTGCTACACACAGACCAATGTCCCTCAGTGACTGTAACAACTGGCGAGGGGGTCACCCTTCTGTCAGTACCAAGCAAGACCCTGTGCAAAATCATCATGCAGTGGATCACAATGGCTGTAGATACAACACTACAGGCTGGGTTTCGCAGAGGAAGGGGATGCTCTGACCAGATAGTTTATGCCGAGGAACATCATCGAGCAGTGCTCAGAGTGGCACAAACAGCTGTACATAAATCTTATAGATTTTGAGAAAGTCTTTGATAGCATCCACAGAGACTGCCTCTGGCGCATTCTCAGATCATACGGAATACAACGCATCGTCAACATCATCAAAGCTTTCTACACCAACTTCACCTGCAATGTTGGAACCAGCGGTCTTTACTTTGAGGTTAAGACAGGTGTGAGACAGGGCTGTGTTGTGTCAGTGTCAAGAGAATCCGTGAATATTTGTGTTACCAAATTCCCATTCATTTTATTCTCGTAAAAATCCACAGCGCAACATAACAGCGGCGGCTTGCGGAAAATTGGCATGCGCGCGTCTCCAGTTTTCGCACTATTATGACATGTTATATATTGTTTATATTTTTAGTTTTACCGGTCCAACTGAAAAAACGTTAGCTTAGGGATTTAAAAAACAGTATTCCGTCGAGTAAATCTAGTCGGCAAAAGCGTGGGCAGCTGGCCCTTGTTTTAGTTATAGTTACATAACACACTCTTATTTGAAAATATGTTATGGTAAAGTTTACATTGGTTAATTATTATTATCGTCTGTCACTGCGATCATGCGTTGTCGTTGATCATGAAGCTCAAGCAGCATACGCCGAAGATTGGCTAGTAACACGGGTCGTTTTCACGCTTCGACAGCGTGTGAATCAACCGAACGTCGCAAGTCGTATATACGCTCCGACAGAGTAACAAGTCGATCGTACCACGCTCCGATAGCTTTTCTCAACTCCGAATTTGGTTCGCATACGAGTCCGACACGTCCGCATCTCCGACTTCAGATTCTTCACGTCGCCGTTGTTCTAAGTATCTTTTTGAGATTGTAGTAAAATTAAGACATTAACGAGTTCTTACAATATCAAAATTCTGACTTGTTAGAATTATATTGTCACGCAGGGTCATCCCTCTGTATTATTCTAAATATACCATACACTAGGCGTGCGCCCAACTTCTGTAAATTTGAAATTATACGCCTTAGCGGATTTCACCGTTTGGTTGGTTTGCGAATCAGCCAGAAGACGAAAGTCATGACTCTGAATGTTAACATGCCAGCCTTAATGAAGATGAACAACACGGACCTTTCCAGCACTGAAACATTCACTTACCTTAGAAGTGTCATTAGCCAATATGGAGGAGCTGGCATAAACATCCGCAACAGACTGAACACGGCACGGAATGCCTTCGTGAGCCTACTTGCAGTTTGGCGATCAGTACAGTACAGCACAAGGACAAAACTCAGAATTTTCCATAGTAGCGTGCTGTCAACATTGCTGTACGGGGCGGAGTGCTGGAGAATGACGGAGCACGACCTGTCCAGTCTGTCCACCTTCCACACGACATGCCTCAGAAAAATCATCAGGATCTTCTGGCCAAGAATCATATCCAGCCAAGATTTGCTTTCCCCGATGCCAGTAAAAGGACATGCCTACTATCATTCAAAGAAGACGCTGGAGGTAGATTGGACATTTCTTTCGCATGGATGCAGACGCCATCATAAAAACAGTTGTCTGGCGGACGCCAGAAGGCAGGCGGAAACGTGGACGCCCAAAGCCAACATGGAGGAGAACAGTGGAGGCGGAGCTGAGGAAATGAACCACAGCTGGGGCACCATACAGGGAATGGCCGGAGACAGACAGAGGTGGGGGAACTCCGTCGCTGCCCTAAACACCAGAGGGGGTAACGGGTAGTAATTAAAGTAAGAAAGTAATATTAACAATTAAAGAACAAACAAGGTCGGTTTGACGTATTAGAATGGAAGAAGAGACGTGGATAGTCTGTCTTGTACCTGGTATCACGAGGATGGTGCAACGACTACGTTCACTGTTGCATCGGGTCACGTAAGTAGACACACCGTGCACGTCAATAAACTCGTGCTCGACACGTGACTCTGCTCCCATTGTGCTGTAAGGAATCAAACAAGCTATGAAATAACTCATATTACAATTATAATTTTACCTTTTATTAGATAGTAAACATTTAATAATAAATGAACATTCAACGGCTCCGCCAGGGTTGATGATCAAACACACATCATCTACGAGGATGCATGGTTTATAGAAATATATATATATATATAAAACGGCAATGATATTACAACCGGACAACGGAGATTACCATAGTAATAATTCTTTGTTACAGAATAATCATTGGAAACACACTTGCAATCGACAGAAGTTATATAGTGATATCTCGTAAAATAATGTCTGACATCTTCAATTAAACAAGACAAATAGTGGACGCTACGCACGCACGCACGCACGCACGCACGCACACACATCATCGTCATTTGCGATGCCTCTGTTTAAAGGCCCTATCATCATATATATATATATAATTAGTTGAGCTTGTTTAATAGTGTCGCCTTTATTTAGTTTTATACTTAAATTTTGAATAACCGTTCTATAGAATTAATAATAAAAATAACCTGGAGTCTGGACTGTTTTCTATTGTTTGGCATACTGCCTGATAGTTATCTTTAGGCAATTTACAATTTCGCAGGAGGCATTTCTGTAGGCTGTAATGCAGTGTGAAATTTAAATCATATTTCGTTCCCAATACACGTGGGCGTGGCCGTGGCGAACACGTGGTGGGCCAGTGGCAAATGAACAATGTCCAGTGACAGTCGCGGCGTAAACAGCTGTCAACAGCAAGCTTGTCACACAAGTTCACAGGAATCCCGAACGACTTGAGGAGTCGACATATATCCACACAAAAAGCATACATTCTTCTCACATAACCACATATACATCCAAGAGTTATGGTATTTTATACAAATAAATGTTTTAGCACCACCTCCACGAACGCCAGGCAGTCTCTGGAAAGCACTGGAAACTGATCAGAAAAACAACTTGCTTTAGCGACATCTATTTGGAAGATTCGTGGATATGAACACGCTCGCACGAAACTATAATTATAATCGTAAACTGACGTCAGTTTAATCACATTCGTTCCATTCCGAGTAACTAATGAATTAGCAATTATTTTATAAAAATGACGTAAATGGTATCGCGAGTGCGATTACACAACCGTTTTTCGCACCGCGATACCCTACTAAAAATGCACTAAACCATGATACATCCATAGTAAACCATGGTGAATTATAGTAAACCATAGTATATTGCATTTCACCATAGTAAATCATAACAAAATATGGTATTCACTGTAATAAACCATGGTAAAACGCGATATTCATCATAGTAAAATGAAGTATTTAAATTACTATAGTAAACCATAGTTTTTACTATAGTAGTTTGCTATAGTGTTTACTATAGTAAACTATAGTAAATTTACTTTAGTAAACCGTAGTATTTTAGCAGGGTACTGAGCGATAGAGTCATCCAATCAATTTGAATTGGGCAATTAATCCCTTATGTAAACAGGCTTATATGATAAACCGCAACAGTTGATACCGGTATAATGAAGATTGGATAAAGAAAGTACTGTATTCATTTTTAAGCAGGACGTAACCACGAACAAGCTGATGGCATTCATGTGTAGAATTGTAAATGTTAACAGTGTGCATGTGTATATCAAACAAAAGACCAATATCTCGTAACCGAAGTGAGTTGCCTAGCTTCGGAAGGCAATATTGTTTAATTTTGTTTAAACTCGTTCACAAGCATGATGGTTTCTACTTACTTCGCTAGTGAACTTCTGCGGGGAAGGTCAGGGACGTTTAGCCGAAGTTCGAACGGAGGGCATGGCGTCATGTCTCAGAAAACTGATTTCCTTTTCACGTTTACAAACAATAGAAAAAGGGTTATGTTTACGAGTTTCAGCTAGGTTCATCTCAAATAATGTGAGCAATATTTTACATCGTTAGTGCTGGAAAGCCGGGTTATGAATGGGCGATAATATACCAACTAGCTGATGTAAATAACCGACTCGGAGGCGGTCTGCGCTGCACTGCAGAGCACACGAGTCGCAAGTGCAACAATTATGCCCAGTGATGCTACCTCAAATGACCGTCGCATAATTAACCAAGAATGTAGAATGTCCCTCTTCCCCTTTAGAAAAAAGTAGAATGTCCCTCGTTCCCTGTAGTCGGCTGCAGCGTAGACAACTCTGAGTTCCCCTGTCTCACTGACACTGGCTGTCTGCATTTTGTGCAAATTTTTTCTTGGCTACAAGACTTAAAATTTTAACTTAGCCTGACTTAAATGTTAATTGAATCGAGTAAATCTATTTTGCCACTGCCCTGGCACTTGTAAATTACCAATTGGCCGACTATTTTGTTTTTTAAGTCTACAATCATTAACTAATTATTTATATACATATATGATAATTCACCTAGGCAAGGAGTAATTAAAAGAAAAACAGTACATTTCTGTTTCCAATAAACATGGTTAATTTCACATGTTGCAAAATTTATGTAAGTACTATATCGATCTAGTTGGACCTGCAAGTACCATGAATATCGTACTGTTCGTTGGAAGTTAATTATCAGGTTGACTTTCTGTTACGTATCATATATGTTGTACAAGTCTTTAAAACAGTTGTGGTACACCTTTAAATATTGCCAATTGAAATATAGAATTATTTTTAACCCACACAAATTTGAAGATGTTGCTCCTCTTGTCAGTTGTGTGACATAATAATGATGAGACAAAAATCCACCCTACATAATAATATAACCTGCATTTGTAAAAAACCAAATAAACTCTTGTGTGAGAGATTATGAATGTCTAAAAGTGTCACTTATTTAATTGATTTTGTGCCAACAATCCCCATCATTTGTGCGAGACTTTGGAGCATTGTTTATTTTCTGACAGTCCTTCCGGGAAGATGAAACGGGACAGATATTGGCACGCACCAGTTGCATTGGACATGGTCGATTGCTCACACAACATCCACACGCTTTTGTGAGTATAGACAAAACTGTTGTTGATTTTATGTCCAATATATCTATACAAATCAATTGTGTGTGTCCCAGTAAGGTATTTACAGCCTTACAGGGTAATTACCACCTGGTAGTTACTGAGTGAACTGTTTTTCCTGTCATCTTGATTGTTATATCAATAACCATGTCTTATTACTGTGTAGAGTGCAGTGGCTAGAGCATCGGACTATCAGTCGAGAGAACCCAGGTTCGAATCCTGTGCTGCCATGTCGAACCTTGGGCAATTTTGCTCACTCTGCGTTGCTTCAGTTTACTCAACTGTATGAATGAGTACCTGGCGAGGTAGATATTTGTGTGCAAAATAATAGTTTTTGCGCATGAATTGCAGCATGACTGGATGCGTCCCAGAGAAATCGAGATAGTGTTCGATTGAACAGGTCTGTCAGGGAGTAATGTGTAAAGAGTTTTGAGCAGTCCTGAGGTCTGAATAGCGGGAACTGTCAGGAAGTCGTCAGTGTTGCTCCAACAACCACCTGGTTATGGGACAGTGAGTGGGTGAGTGAAGGTCTGGATATGGCACTAAATAATTTACCTTTACTTTTTTTAAAGGCAGTTGTCTGTAGCTGACTGTTGATTTGCTGCAGTGTCGGATGCCCTACAGCACAGGGATGTTGACGGAGGTACCGGGAATACTAGGCAGGTTCTGGCAGGGACTAGGGCTGCCGTCAAAACTCAAGTACAAGAAAATGGTAAGAACACAGGAAACAGGAAAATCTTAATTGTTCCAACAGCACATTATCAACATTGATAACTTGACTTAGTGCTCTTGCTTACCTTACTTTTTTTTAAAGACAATTGTCTGTAAACAGTTGTCAGGAAAACTATTACAACAGCACGTTATTGACATTGATAACAATTTCAAGTTAATTTATTAAGAAATATACATGATTATACATTTATAAAAACTGTAAAAACAATAAATATCCAGCTAAATAAATATTAAATAATGCATTTAGAAAGAAGAAATCAATGTTTACTACGGGACGGGAGTCTCCTACTAAGAAAAAAGGTTGCTGGCGTAGTAGGCAGCCACATTTTTAATGGAAATACTCTATATGAAGATGAAGTGTTCCTTATATTTTATAGAACCAGATTATTAAACTTTTTATTCAGCTAATGTCAGAAGTGGACCTTAGCACATTAGCAGACTATGAGATGACCAATGGACATCGCTTATCACAAACTGGAGACCGTATGAAGGGAAACGATCTAGAGGAAGACCGACGAGACGGTGGAGAGATGAACTAGACGAGTACTGGAAAGGCACCATCTGACAGAGGATAGTGCAAGACAGGCAGATTTGGAAACGACATGCTGAGGCCTTTGCCCTACCTTGGGACACTACGGCTGCACAGTGATGATGATGATGAATGTCTAATTGGCTTTGAAACATTAATAAATAACTGTTTTAACTTTTCAGCTTATTTTAAATTAATTTAGTTTTATCTTGTTACTTTTGAGCAGGTTTTCAATCCAGACACAAGCAACATGGGGCATTGCAAATGTTTAATATTAAGCCTGCTGTATTGTCGTATGCTACAGATCCTGAAGAATGCAGGCCTGCGACTATATCTGTGCTGTGTGGAACTAGTGGACCACGACCAGTTCTCTACAGGTTTGTCCCACTCGTCACGGTCTGTTGCACATGAACAATGAAATGTTCACACAAAGTCTAATGTTCACATTCAATCGTACAGATGATCATGCAAAATGTACTTGCACAAGCAGATGATCACACAACCAGATTTCCAATCGTTGGTTACACTCTGGCACTTTGAGGTGTTTATCTGACTATTGTTTACTTTTATAAATACTGCACCAACTGTTTTTTGGTTTCCTTTTTTATGTTTCTCCTTTCATTTAGAAAAAAAATTAATTGAATCTTTCATGTAGTAAATTTGTGAGGATGAACAGTTTCATACATACATACATGCAGTTGGTAGCACGACATGACAGTCCTTCTGTTGTGTGTATGTTGTCCGGTGTTATCTACCTTAATATCCCTGTGTACTCTGCATTTAAATGTGAAATATATGGCCCAGTTGAGACTGGCTGACACAGTGAGACTAACTTATCTACGCGTCACTGTTGCTAATAATTCTATCCATAAAACATATTTTTTGATGTTTCTCTTCATTTGGAAACACAGAATTGAATTGATTCTTTCATATAGTAAACTTGTATGAATGAGCAGTTGCATACAGACATGCAGTTGCTAACACAATTTGACGGTCCATGTGTTGTGTGTATGTGTGCGTACGTACATATGTACATCCGTGCGTGTGTCAATAAACACATTGTCTTGCTGTAGAGTTTGCCATGCCGGACACATTCAACACATGGTTCAGAATCACAGAGCTACACATCTGGTGAGTCAACGCGTGCACCTGGTGCCACCTGTATTTTCTAGGAACTGAGTCGAGGCAGATACCCTTGGATAACACGTAAATGCACACATTTTTAATTGAACAATTGAGCGCCCATACAACCGCTTTAAAATAAAAGCATTAGTAAATTAAGTTATAGATAGACTAATTAAATATTCATTGAATGTGTAATTGCCGGATCTATTACTTCACTGTTTGCTTAGCAACTAGGTATGTGAAGCTTACTAAAATGGCTGCCGCAAATATGGAACTGTCAGATATTCCATTGTGTATCTCATTGAAATTCTAGCCCAAAATTGATTTCTTTGCAACAGAAACAATGGGCAAGATCATTTAATTCGGAACACTAAGCAGGAAAGATTGATCGGACAGGTGTATGCCACCTTAGTAATGTTGATAAATTTAACAAAAGTCACGCGCATAATTTAGATTGTGATGTTAGATTCTGGATCCCTCGGTTAAAAATTTGAAATAGTGTCTTCTTCAGCGACATCATAATCAGTTACCTTCAGTGTTGCCCTCTGAGACAGTCTAGTAATGTTATGTCTCTTTCTGGAGCGCAGTGAGGCAGTGGCTAGAGCATCGGACTCTCGATCAAGAGAAACTAGGTTCTAATCTTGGGTTAGTTCATTCACTCTACGTTGTGCCAGGTCACTCGGCTCAATGAACGAGTACTTGGCTAAAGACAGTGGTGGATATTTGTGTGCAGATACTCTTCGTTCATTAATTGCAACATGGCCGAATGCTTCCCAGAGAAGTTGAGATGGTGGTCGGTTGAATAGGTCTACCAGGAAGTATAGTGTAAAGTGCTTTGAGCAGTCCTAAGGACTGGGTCCTGTGCTATAAAAAATTAGCTTTACTTGTTTACTCTGCCCGAAGGATGTGTATGGTTCGTCTGGTGAGGGAAGGCAAGGAGGGAACGTTTGTGCGCAATAAGTTGATGCAGTTCATGTGGCTCGATGTGGACAAGAGAACGCGCAAACTTGGGGTGAGTGCCGTCTACTGTATGGTTCAAGCAAGGTACCATTTGTGGTTTAGTCATTGTATGCTTCATACACGGTTGATGAAGAGGTTTAAAACCATTGTTCATCAGACGTGCCACATTTTTTTGGTTGAAATCGGAGATGAGAATACTTGTCTATTCAGAGGTTACACCTAGTGTATTTTCTGTGATAAATTTCACATGAAATTCATGTAAGAAGATTTAGAAGTGTTCTTCAAACCAAATGAGTTATCATAGTTACTACAGTAATTGACATGTTTTAATGGCAAAGCTGGTTGCGAAATGGAAGTGTATATGTGGTGTGGCGCAATGGCTACAGCATCGGACTGTCAATCGAGAGAACGCGTGTTCGAATCCTGTGCTGCAGTTTGGACCTTGGGCAAATTCGTTCACTTTGCATTACCCCAGTTCACTCAATTGTATGAATGATTACGTGGCTATAGACAGTGGTGGATATTTGCATACGAATAGTCTTTGCCATTAATTGTAGCTTGGCTGAATGCTTCCCATATAAGTCAAAATGGTGTACGATTGAGCAGGTCTGCCAGGAAGTAAAGTGTAAAGCACTTTTGGCAGTCCTAAGGACTGGATGTTGTGCTGTATAGGAACTTATGTTTACTTGTGGTTGTGACAGGATGGTGCAAGTTTCACATCACGACGGGACGGCATCCTCAACATAGGGGCACATTTCAAGGCAACACTGTTTGCATATGATGAGGTCAGTAGCACCATTGACCTATTCGGAGATTGGTTCATATTGGCTCTACGCAAAGTATCTGGGTAAAAATGTGTTCAACTGCATAGCGCAGAATTAAATTTAACCAAACACTAACAAGAACAACTGTGACGACCGCAATCAAAGTGAGTTTGATGTTGCACAGGCAACAAATAATACTTTACACAAATCGGCAGTCCAATCACAATGTAAATAAACAATGTTTGCTATACAGTCCTCTGTTTACATTTTCATTTTGGATGAAGTTCTCCCCACATTCCATGTTTACACGTGCACAGTCGCGAAAATTGGCGATCTCCGAACGGGTCATAGTCGCGAGAAAGAGATTGCTAAGCTAGAACTGAACTGAGAGACGTACTTATAAAGATATAAACCATGCACATTAAGACTAGACCAAATAGAATTCTTTTAAATATTTACAGGAGACTTGTACAAGTATTCCGAAAGGCTAAAAGGCGTAGAGTATTCTGCAGTGGTTACAAAAACATGTTATATTTTTTCATCATACGTTGATCATAAAATTAATTATGAATTTACTGTATTGTAGTAATGCATTCTGTTTTAATTATTTCTGATTATTGCTAAATTATAGTGAAATTGCATATTTGTCAGTACATTTGGGTTGACCAAATAATAACTGTTGCACCAATATAGGGGTGGCCATAACTTGATGGACCAGTTCGGTCAGAAATGTGAGTAACAACAAAGCAGCTTAAAAAGTTTACTGATATTAATATCATTACTATACTGTACACAACAATTTGATATTTAAAATGGTATAGAAAGTTAGTTGGTTTTGGAAGAAAACAAGATGAGATGTTCACCTGCCATTAAGTTTAACTATTGAAATGTGTTCTGATGGTAAACCTTGGTTAATTAGGGATGACAGAACAGTGATAAGACATCCACAATTAGCAGCCAGTCACCGATTGTGACGAGATGACCGTTGGGTGGCGGCCTCTGGTTGCAGGGTCTACTCGGCGATGATACTGTACTGGCTGGGGCACTGTGGAGAAACTTCTTCGAGATGGATTGCAAAGACGTGGCACACCTGGAGAGTCTGGTGCACTATGTCAGGAAACAGGTCTTGTTCTTAGTTCATATATCTACACTTGACCAACACCAACATTTGGGCATGTTTTGTTGTAGGACACATGAGGCTTAATTGAAGAGCATCAGGGCAGAATGCCAATTCGGGTAACATTTTACTGGGCGAAAATTCAGAATTTAAATGTACGTAACAAGATTTTGGCCTTTGCCATCACAAACTATGATTTCGTTTTCTCGTAATATTCCGATATCTTTACGCTCTGATGGCGAGTCAGAGAAGTGAGTCAAAAACAAAATAATGGATCTATCGTCTTTTGCCATGAAACTCTTCAATTGGTCTGTGTACACAAGTGTGTTGATTCAGTGACCTTGACGTAGTGTGGTGAGCAGGTATGTTGACGGTGACCATGTCCAAGTGTGTTGAGTAGGGCTCATTGTGTTGACCAGGTCTGTTGAGTGGCTCATGTTGACAATACCTCACTTTGTTGACTCTGGCCCACTGTGTTGACCATGGCCCAGTGTGTTGACCGTGGCCCACTGTATTGTAAGTGGCCCACTGTGTTGACCATGGCCCAGTGTGTTGGCTGTGGCCCAGTGTGTTGCGTGTGATTCAGCGTGTTGACCGTGGCCCAATGTGTTGAGTGTGGCTCAGTGTATTGACTGTGACCAAGTGTGTTGACTGTGGCCCAGGGTGTTGAGTGTGGCCCAATGTGTTGACCATGGCCCAGAGTGTTGAGTGTAGCCCAGTGTGCTAACTGTGACACACTGTTGACTGTGGCTCACTGTGTTGACTGTGGCCCAGAGTGTTGACCGTGGCCAAGTGTATTGACCATTGCCCACTGTGTTGACCATGGCTCAGTGTGTTCACGGTGGACCTGTGTGTTAATAATAAGGTACCTTCTATTGTGCCTAAATCCTTGGAAACCAAGCTCAGAGGCGCATCAAGATGAAAGGGTTGGTCAATCTCAAAATTGATAAGCAATATTCAAGTTGTCAACAGATGGATGGATACACTACACCAGGGAGCTATAGATGAAGATAAGTTTTTAAATGAAGGTGGAATTGTGTAATATTTTAAACTGATCCAACACTAAGAGGGAGCAAATTCTAGAGTTGGTGCAGCAACACAAAAAGCCCTAGTTCCAATGTTAGTGTTGACTCTAGGAAAAATAGTAAGTCAGAACAAGATTATCAAAGCTGGATAGGTTTTCGTACAGGAGTAATATGACCGTCTGACGTGTTACAGCTGCAGTACCTGGAGCTGCAGGACTCGACCAGTGTCATTAAAGACGGACTCATCAAGTTTCTGCCCTTGCATGGAGACGAGGAAAATGTGGAGAGAACTAAACCAATCCTCACCGAGATCTACCGCCGAGTGTGAACACACCACAGACTGCACACACACACACAGACATGTGTAGACCGACTATGTGTCATCGCAATCCTGATGCGTTTACAGTGGTGTATAGTCGGATAACAAGGACAATTCATGACGATATAATTTGCCGACGAATGGCGAAACGTGCAAGATGGACTGCGTAAACATGTTGAATGTAATAACGATAGAGGTTTCCTATAAAAATTTAATTGTGTTTGAATACAAGTAAATACAGTTTGCCACAAAGTCTCCGTGTTTGTTATTAATTCGTTTGCCGGTTCACTATTTTTGGGCTAGCATGACTAGACTGTTTGGGACACCCTGTGGCCTGGAGGTTTCAGTCACGCTGTGTTTGTTTGCGACGTCAAGCGAAACTCTTGCTGAGGACGACCGTGTGATCAACACCACATGAGACCTTCCGCACCTCAGCTGGGACGTTCACCTACAAAAATACACATTACAATATCACAGTGACGACATTCCAGGGTAGGGGATAAGTACTTCTGAACAAGAACAATTCCAAGTACATTAGTTGAAATACAAGTATCTGAGACATAACTTATCAAGTACAAGTACATTAGGTCAAGTCAGGTCTAAGTACATTTCAGTTGTAATTATCAACAATAACATTATTCAAGTGCCAATTTTTTATATATCAGACCTCAGCTTTCTGAGATGATCCCTAAATCCCTAACACGTACCTTGAATGGGAAGAACTGATCCAAGACGTGTCCAAGCCCGAGACAGCCCGTTTTGTTATGCCCCCACACGTACAGGTCTCCGGTATCTGCAGGTGAATGAAACCAAATCTTTAATGTTCTCGATAATTCGCTTATATAGATTTTGTAATCTAAACCGCTATATAATAATTAACTAGTATATTTATGGGTATTTTATTTAGTGTAGTTTCCGTGAATGCTGAATGCAGCTTTATTTCTTCTAAATATATGAGTATATAAGTATATTTCCTTATTTCTGTGCATTTTCTACTTGAAATGTTGGTCAGCAATGCACATATTGTTGAATTGAAATTGAGTAATTATTTGAAATTCACCTACTTTATTACGACTTAAAATCAGAAAAAATGATAGAGAGAAATATCAGTCTGGCAGCAGATTTCAGTACTAAAGCAGTAGACCATGACATTCTCCAAAAATTTAGAAAAAGCATAAGTTATACCGCCATGGTAGTAGACTTGGAACTTCTGAAAAAGAGAAGTATTCAGGCAATAGCTAGTTACCTGTAATGGCCACCAGATGATTGAGTCCACATTCGATGTCCACAACGCGAGTGTCAGGGCTGAAGTCGTTACGTCCAAATAAGGGCGGGGGTAGCAGTGATGGCCACGGACTCGACTCTAACTTGGGGCCTTTGCCAAGGAGTCCATACCCCCAGACATAGACCTCGCCTGTGTCTGAAGCACATACGGGGGAGAAGACATGAGGTGCCTTAAAGGGGAATGGAATCATGTTTTTATAATTGATCATACTTCTGATGGTGAAACCGACTGAATTTCCATTGGAGGGGCAATGATACAAAAAGGCACTTTCAATGGTAGAGCAGTTTTTTATATAACAAATACATGCACAAACCCTCATGCACGCACTGATACACATACAGACACATGCATGCACACATACTTATGGTGGGCTATATGGATTGTGGAGGAACTTCAAGCCCACTTTTTGCTAGATTGCAATTTACGAGACATCTAACATTTAGGTGCAACATATCCCACCATTCAACAGGGTACACACTGACATTTAGGCACAACATATCCCACCATTCAACAGGGCACACACACTAACATTTAGGTGCAACATATCCCACCATTCAACAGGGCACACATTAACATTTACGTGCAACATATCCCATCAATCAACAGGGCACATATTAACATTTACGTGCAACATATCCCACCATTTAACATGGCACACATTAACAATTAGGGTAGGTGCAACATATCCCATCATTCATCAGAGCACACACTAACATTTATGTGCAACATATCCCACCATTCAACAAGCACACACTAACATGTCGGTGCAACATATCCCACCATTCAACAAGCACACATTAACATTTAGGTGCAACATATCCCATCATTCATCAGAGCACACACTAACATTTATGTGCAACATATCCCACCATTCAACAAGGTACACACACTAACATTTAGGTGCAACATATCCCACCATTCAACAGGGCACACATGGTGCCTGCGGCTGCCACCTTTGTCACCCGACCAACACTGTTGAAGTGAAGATGTCGGGGGGTGTCCACTTGCGTTGTATCGCCGGCCACGGATGCCAATTGGTTGTATTCGGAGTTACCCCACCCAAACACCTCACCCTGATCTGAAACCAGAACAACCAAACTACAACGAGCAATCACGTAAGTTCCCCCACCCAAACACTCCACCCTGATTTGAAACCAGAACAACCAATCTACAACGAGCAATCACGTAAGTTCCCCCACCCAAACACTCCACCCTCATTTGAAACCAGAACAACCAATCTACAACGAGCAATCACGTAAGTTCCCCCACCCAAACACTCCACCCTCATTTGAAACCTTAGAGCAACCAATCTACAACGAGCAATCACGTAAGTTACCCCACCCTAATCAAAAACCAGAACAACCAATCTACAATGGGCAATCACGTAAGTTCCCCCACCCAAATACCTCACCCCGATCTAAAACCAGAACAACCAATCTACAATGGGCAATTACGTAAGTTACCCCACCCTAATACCTCCCCTGATCTAAAACCAGAACAACCAATCTACAATGGGCAATTACGTAAGTTACCCCACCCAAATACTTCACCCCGATCTAAAACCAGAACAACCAATCTACAATGGGCAATTACGTAAGTTACCCCACCCTAATACCTCCCCTGATCTAAAACCAGAACAACCAATCTACAACGGGCAATCACGTAAGTTACCCCACCCTAATACCTCCCCTGATCTAAAACCAGAACAACCAATCTACAACGGGCAATCACGTAAGTTACCCCACCCTAATACCTCCCCTGATCTAAAACCAGAACAACCAATGTACAACGGGCAATCACGTAAGTTACCCCACCCTAATACCTCCCCTGATCTAAAACCAGAACAACCAATCTACAACGGGCAATCACGTAAGTTACCCCACCCTAATACCTCCACTGATCTAAAACCAGAACAACCAATGTACAACGGGCAATCACGTAAGTTCCCCCACCCTAATACCTCCCCTGATCTAAAACCAGAACAACCAATCTACAACGGGCAATCACGTAAGTTACCCCACCCTAATACCTCCCCGATCTAAAACCAGAACAACCAATCTACAACGGGCAATCACGTAAGTTACCCCATCCAAACACCCCACCCTGATTTGAAACCAGAACAACCAGTCTACAAGGTTGGTCACACAAGTTACCCTAGTGCAATGTTCATAAAAGGAATAAAGTGAAAACAGACTTTCATTCATCACCCGTGAGAAATGTGGTACCTGTCTTGGAGTTGAGAGGCAGTTAATGTTTGGGTCTGTGCTAGAACACATTACATGAAGTTCCTGATGCAAATACTTTATACTATATTATAGTCTTACTATGCTGTTGGGACTAATAAAAGTATCCTTATCCTTACACATGACATCTTGTATATTCTTGATCAGTAATATTGTTGCAACATTCATTTTACAATGGTATGTTGTCAAAAACTGTAGCAATATATCAATAGCAGATGGTTAGATAGTCTTCATTCGACTACACCCAAAATGCATTTGGATGAAACAGAGAGTGGTGTTGGTCATGACATCTATAAATCCCCTTCAAACTTTCATAGCATTTACTGACGCCGAACCAACATGATTGATGAAACCATTCAATGCTCCATGTTGGACAGCTTAAAGAACTGCCATACTGGATGTACTGCCATACTGGATGTACTGCCATACTGGATGTACAGCCATACTGGATGTACTGCCATACTGGATGTACTGCCATACTGGATGTACTGCCATACTGGATGTAATGCCATACTGGATGTACAGCCATACTGGATGTAATGCCTTACTGGATGTACTGCCATACTGGATGTAATGTCATACTGGATGTAATGCCATACTGGATGTAATGCCATATTGGATGTACTGCCATACTGGATGTAATGCCATACTGGATGTACTGCCATACTGGATGTACTGCCATACTGGATGTAAAGCCATACTGGATGTAATGCCATACTGGATGTACAGCCATACTGGATGTAATGCCATACTGGATGTACTGCCATACTGGATGTAATGTCATACTGGATGTAATGCCATACTGGATGTACTGCCATACTGGATGTACTGCTATACTGGATGTACTGCCATACTGGATGTAATGCCATACTGGATGTACAGCCATACTGGATGTACAGCCATACTGGATGTAATGCCATACTGGATGTACTGCCATACTGGATGTAATGCCATACTGGATGTAATGCCATACTGGATGTACTGCCATACTGGATGTACTGCCATACTGGATGTACTGCCGTACTGGATGTACTGCCGTACTGGATGTAATGTCGTACTGGATGTAATGTCGTACTGGATGTAATGCCATACTGGATGTAATGCCATACTGGATGTACTGCCATACTGGATGTACTGCCATACTGGATGTACAGCCATACTGGATGTAATGCCATACTGGATGTACTGCCATACTGGATGTAATGTCATACTGGATGTACTGCCATACTGGATGTACTGCCATACTGGATGTAATGCCATATTGGATGTACTGCCATACTGGATGTAATGCCATACTGGATGTAATGCCATACTGGATGTACTGCCATACTGGATGTACTGCCATACTGGATGTAATGCCATACTGGATGTACAGCCATACTGGATGTACAGCCATACTGGATGTAATGCCATACTGGATGTACTGCCATACTGGATGTAATGCCATACTGGATGTACAGCCATACTGGATGTAATGCCATACTGGATGTACTGCCATACTGGATGTAATGTCATACTGGATGTAATGCCATACTTGATGTAATGCCATATTGGATGTACTGCCATACTGGATGTAATGCCATACTGGATGTAATGCCATACTGGATGTACAGCCATACTGGATGTACAGCCATACTGGATGTACAGCCATACTGGATGTACTGCCATACTGGATGTACTGCCATACTGGATGTACTGCCATACTGGATGTAATGCCATACTGGATGTACTGCCATACTGGATGTAATGCCATACTGGATGTACAGCCATACTGGATGTACAGCCATACTGGATGTACTGCCATACTGGATGTAATGCCATACTGGATGTAATGCCATATTGGATGTAATGCCATACTGGATGTAATGCCATACTGGATGTGATGTCATACTGGATGTAATGCCATACTGGATGTACTGCCATATTGGTTGTAATGCCATACTGGATGTAATGCCATATTGGATGTACTGCCATATTGGATGTAATGTCATACTGGATGTAATGCTATACTGGATGTAATGCCATATTGGATATACTGCCATATTGGATGTAATGCCATACTGTATGTAATGCCATACTGGATGTACTGCCATACTGGATGTACTGCCATACTGGATGTACTGCCATACTGGATGTAATGCCATACTGGATGTACAGCCATACTGGATGTACAGCCATACTGGATGTAATGCTATACTGGATGTAATGCCATACTGGATGTACAGCCATACTGGATGTACTGCCATACTGGATGTAATGCCATACTGGATGTAATGCCATACTGGATGTACTGCCGTACTGGATGTACTGCCATACTGGATGTAATGCCATACTGGATGTACTGCCATACTGGATGTAATGCCATACTGGATGTACTGCCATACTGGATGTAATGCCATACTGGATGTAATGCCATACTGGATGTACTGCCATACTGGATGTACTGCCATACTGGATGTACTGCCATACTGGATGCAATGCCATATTGGATGTAATGCCATATTGGATGTAATGCCATATTGGATGTAATGCTATACTGGATGTACTGCCATACTGGATGTAATGCCATATTGGATGTAATGCCATACTGGATGTAATGCCATACTGGATGTAATGCCATATTAGATGTAATGCCATACTGGATGTAATGCCATACTGGATGTAATGCCATATTGGATGTAATGCCATACTGGATGTAATGCCATATTGGATGTAATGCCATACTGGATGTACTGCCATATTGGATGTACTGCTATAATGGATGTAATGCCATACTGGATGTAATGCCATACTGGATGTAATGCCATACTGGATGTAATGCCATACTGGATGTAATGCCATATTGGATGTAATGCCATACTGTATGTAATGCCATATTGGATGTACTGCCATATTGGATGTAAGGTCATACTGGATGTAATGCCATACTGGATGTAATGCCATACTGGATGTACAGCCATACTGGATGTAATGCCATATTGGATGTGCTGCCATATTGGATGTAAGGTCATACTGGATGTAATGCCATACTGGATGTAATGCCATACTGGATGTAATGTCATATTGGATGTACAGCCATACTGGATGTAATGCCATACTGGATGTAATGCCATACTGGATGTAATGCCATACTGGATGTACAGCCATACTGGATGTAATGCCATATTGGATGTGCTGCCATATTGGATGTAATGCCATATTGGATGTAATGCCATACTGGATGTACAGCCATACTGGATGTAATGTCATATTGGATGTGCTGCCATATTGGATGTAATGCCATACTGGATGTACAGCCATACTGGATGTAATGTCATATTGGATGTAATGCCATACTGGATGTAATGCCATACTGGATGTGGCTCACAATACATGGTGAAACAGACCAGTAAAGCATACCTTGAAGAAAAACCTGCTGGATGTGGCAACAGAACATATAGGACACCGCAAGCTTCAAGACAAATGTCAGCATTATTTCAAGCCAATCAACTTATTTTGGCAGAAACGCTTGACTTATAATCTCATCTTTCAAAGTCCAGTTTATTTTTCCTCGACACATTATAAAAAGCTACTAATATCTCTGCATTTACTGACACATAGATTAAGAAACAATAGACTATACGAGTCAAAATGACATTCTTTCTTGAAATGTTTTTTTTTATAAGTTTACTTTAATTTTAACGATAAATCAAAAACTACTGAAGATATTTCAACAAATGAGGTATAATTTTAAGGGTAAGTAAAAGGTAAAGGTGTGTTCTTATACAGAGCAGTGTCTATTCCTCAGGACTGCTCAAAGCGCTTTACACATTATTCCTTGGCAGGCCTGTTCAATCGAACACCGTCTTCACTTCTCTGGGAACTATTCAGCCACACTGTAATTATTGCGCGATATAGCCAGGAACTCATGCCCAAGATTTGACAAGATTCGAACCCGGTTCTCTCAGTCAAGAGTCGGAAGCTCTAGCCACTGCCCCACTGCACTCCACGCAGCTCATGATCTGTGGAATTCAAAAAGGTATACAACTCCACCTCACAATTTTGTGACTTCACATCCTCTTTGTTGTGACAGCAATCGTTGGGTGGTGGGGGATCATCACCTCATATCACGGGGAAACTACATCACATCGATTACAATGAGACACTAATGACAATATTGACTAAATTTTACATTGATAACAAGGGATGACACTGACAACAGACAACAATAACAGATCATTACTGAACTCACCTGACACGGCCAGGACACAGTCACCTTTAGAGCTCATGTACACGACCTTCACCCCATCAATGTCACCTTGAACTCTGCAGGGGCTGCCGACCGCATCGTAGTGGCCGAGACCTGAAGTGAATCAGTGAGCTGAAATCTGCTTGGCAAGGAAACGACGGATTCTTTCTGACCTCAGCAACTCCATTTATTGACATATGTAGAAATTCTAACTTCCATCCATCCGTCCGTCCGTCCGTCCGTCCGTCCGTCCGTCCGTCCGTCCATCCATCCACCCATCCACCCACCCACCCACCCACCCACCCACCCACCCATACACACACCCATCCATCCATCCATTTCGGCTAACAGAACAGACAAAGTGGCTTTAAGTCACACATAACATGATTTATAGACATTGTGTAGACTCATATTTTGACACATTTGTTAATCTGTCACTTGTAGGTATCCGTCTGTCTGTCACTCACCTGTCTGTCTCCCACCTGTCTGTCACCCACCTATCTTGTCTGTCTGTCTGGCAACCACCTGTCTTGTCTGTCTGTCTGTCTGGCACCCACCTGTCTGGCCGTCGGCTCCAAGGCCACAACTGTAAACTTGTCCTTCTTCTGTGAGAAATAATGTGTGGTCTTGGCCACAGACAACCTGAGAAACGATAATGTAAAGGTAAACTCTGATGCAGACATAATAACACAGTGTTGTATGCAGTCTTTGGTCTGCATTGACAGCAGTGGTGCAGTGACTAGAGCTCCAGATTCTCGTCAGAGAGAACCCGGGTTCGAATCCTGTTCTGTGGTGTCGAACTTTGGGCAAGTTCATTCACTCTACATTCCTCCAGTTCATTCAGCTGTATGAATGAGCACCTGGCTGTAGGTAGTGGTGGATATTTGTGTACGAATAGTCTCCATGCATTAATTGCCACATGGTTTAATGCTTCCCAGAGGGGTCAATACGTTGTTCAATTGAACAGGTCTGCCAGGAAGTAAAGTGTTAAGTGCTTTGAGCAGTCCTGAGGACTGGATACTGCGCTATATAAGAACTTACCTTTTTTAGAACTACTGATGTTAGTTGCCAAATAACACAAAAATGAAACAAATCTTTAATTTTTATGTTATTTTCCGACAAAAAAATAGGCCGATTCAAGCAGGCTGATCATTACCGCGCTTGTTACCGTTGCAACCCATGAACTCGCCCGGAGAAACATGCACTGCTAATCTGTTTAAATTTCACATAAAAAAACACCCCAAAGTCTACCTGAACTAGTATAATAACCTTATTTATGAATATTATCAGGCATTTTGTTAAAATATTGACACAGAAACATGAGATAATCCGAAGTAAACTTTCAAAGTGGATAAGTTGCCGAACACCGCTCCGCCATTTTGTTTTCGACTTTCGCTTTGGAGGGCTGATGATGCTACATTTGAAACCATGGTTCTGATTCGCTGAATTAAGTCAGCCCACTGATGTCATTCACTGATGACCTTAAGGTGGGTGCAGTTCTAGGTTTTTGGTTAGTTTCAAAAATGTTGAATATTGCTGCAAGAAATATTCAACACCACCCCCTCCCCTGTCTTCTGATGTCATGATCCAACGACAACGCTGTGTGGTGCTGAGGCTTTGGCTCAGCCCATCCAATGTTAATTTCGTTCCGGCACCAGTGCAGAATATTGTATAACATATGACTCCCTATCATATAAATCAATATATATATATATACATATATATATCAGTAATAAACACAAAAATAGCATGCTGGTGTAGAACTAATCAAAGAAAGATTAACATATAAGCAATGATAGACAGGTGACAAGAGGCACTCAAAAAGTACTGGTGACAACAGATTGAACAAGACTGCCCTCTGAGGAAACAAGCTCCAGATGACAAGTGGAAAGGGAAGCCATTGTTACTTACCTGTTGAATGTTTGTGTCAAGGTTCACTTTGTTGATAGTTTGTGAGGCTCTAGGACAAGAAGAATACGAGGCATGACCTCCTCATGCTGAGGACATATCCTCAAATAAAACACAGCAAAATGCTATATATTAATGTCCGTGAACCGAGGATTATGTATGCCCAATTTTGAACACCTTAAACACTTTCAACACACATTTTTATGCAATGACATGAACATTTGTATATATAATTATATATATATATATGAATAAGAGTATATGTTTAGGTGTATACTGGCTAAATATGTGTGCTGTCTGTCCATATACATCTTTGTATTTATTACATTGCAATCCCTGACTCTACCACTGTCTAGATGTAGTATTGCAGAATTGTAAAATGAAAGTTCAAATAATTGTTTTTAATACTAAAAACACAGAATGTTATCTTTACTAAATTGTACTGATAGTCATAGTCAACAGTATCAAAGCCGGTCTGCTTAAAGTGGGTGAATAATGTAATATTTAAATTTTCTGTTAGTAGACATAGTATAACTACAAATATAATTAAATGTATAATTACAAAAAAAAGTTTGCTGATTTTGAGGTTTTTGTTTCGGAGGTTCTATATCCTAACCTGTATAATAGAGTGGTCTGCTTATGCTGCATTTCGAAATGTATATATAATTTATTATTTATATATGTTACATATATATTATACACATTTATATAAATAAATTAATGTTGTATTATGATATTTACCTGTATAGTTCATCAGGAACAATAGCCCTTCCACACTGGCCATACGAATTGTTTCCTAGGCTGAAAACTGATATACAAACAAGTCAAACAATGTGCAAGATTATGCAAATGACAACAAACTATCACTTCTAAACATCACCAAAATCACTTGTTGATGAAAATAAACTGGACATTCAAAGATGAGATTACAACGTATGCATTTATTAAAATCACATGATTTATTCTACACAACCTTGACGTGTTTTTTGATCGACTGCAAGATAGGCCTGTGTGACTTCAAAGGAGGCGGTCTCTTCAAAGTTTTTCATTTATTAATTAATACCATACTAACTATGTTTAAGGTATAATGCCTGCTAAATTGTGTTTAATAAGCCCGTAATGATGGTCGTAATTTGAAGGCACGATCACCGGTACATGTTCAAAACAAGCTTGACTGGCAATATGGCCCAGTCAGGCTGAGTTAACTGTAATATCGTTTGATGTTTAATTTTCCCATGTTCATCACAGCAGATTTCCTGTTACAAATTACTATGGCCTCTAATTCTGGGTAGGCGAACAGACTATGTCCCTTTAGTACTTGGTTCACTGTGGCGAGTCATATCTGAGACGTTCATTCCTACCTCCCTCGCTGTCTGTGACAATGACAGTGTGAGCACGTCCACAAGCCACCTGCAACAACTTTGTCGTCTGTGGCCGCAGCAATGGCAGCTCTATGGGCACTGGTTCTATTACGTAGTCTGTGGCATGACCTGCAAACACACAATATCGTGTAGTCTGTGGCATGACCTGCAACCGTACAATATCGTGTAAACCGTGGCATGACCTGCAATCACACTGGCTCTATCATGTAGTCTGTGGCATGATTTGCTATCATGTAGTCAGTGGCATGACCTGCAATCTGCTGGCTCTATCACATAGTATGTGGTATGACCTGCACTGGTTGTATCACTTAGTCCAATGGACAACCTGCACTCACACTGGCTCTATCATGTAGTCTGTGGCATGACCTGCAATCTGCTGGCTCTATCACATAGTCTGTGGTATGACCTGCACTGGTTGTATCACTTAGTCCAATGGACAACCTGCACTCACACAGCTCTATCTGTGGCATGACTCACACTGGGTCTACAACAGTTCCTAACTGAAGACTTTACCATCGTTACATGCACAGTGGGAGGTTAAACCCACAGTTATACCAGTGTAGCAGTCTATCTCCCATCCAGGGTATCTTTCCCCTGGTAAGATACATCTCCACCTTAGAGGGAAGATTTCCTAGGATTCCCTCGTAACAAATAAGTTAAAAAATTAAGAAAACTAAACAGCTAAATGCAGTTCTACATGTTTCCATGGTTACATGACAAATCTTGTAATTATTCTAGTCAACAGAAATATCTCCATTCATGTAGATTTGTGAGTTAACAAGGAGTAGCCATAAGTGAATCCAATGAGGGCCTGGTGGGCATCATATGCCCCCCAATCTGGCTGCACTATGCCTATGCTAGCCACACATGCCCCCTCTAAATCTTTGAAGCTCCGGCTCAACCCAACCAATATGAATTTCTTTTGGCTGCCAGTGGAGGTTTATTGGCAAGACTTGGGGGGGGGGTACAATTGGATGTTTTTGGAGTGCGTGAAGGCATTTTTTTGCGAGCCTCAAGAAGGGGTGCAGATGGAGGTTTTTTTGCCCCCCCCCCCCCCGACTACCACCTCTGGTGGTCATTTCAACCACAAAACAAAGAGCTATTTGAATGGCATGATAATGCCTAATCCTCCCATAACTCAGCATGGTAACCAAGAAAGGACGATATCTGGAGAAAGACACACTGTTATACTGGAAGAACAGTTTACACCTGGAAACCCACCCGAGTTCCTGGGATACTCCTGGTAGCCAAGCTGAGAGTCGGTGTTGATTCCTGTACCGTATGCAACATTGGCTGAGTCTGTGTGACACAGATACACTGTGAAGCCGTAGCCACATGCAACATCATGAGCCTGCAAACAAACAAAATCACAACATGAAAGTGATTCCCTCAAGCAAAACAGATTTTGGGAGTTTGTAATACATTTTTATAAGGAGTTGTTCTTTAAAGCGGTGAAATTGTGAAAATATAAAAAATTTCTTGAGTTCATCACCAGTAAAATAACAAATGACAAACAAAGCAGTCAAAGCATAAATATGTTTGATTTCAGGAAGTATTCTGGCAAAATTTAGCAGATTTAATCAGATTTTGTGGTTTGATACTAAATCGATAAATGCATGACAAACCAAACAATGAAGTACATTAACTCCTGCATAAATGTAAAGCCACATCAGTAATTAAAACTACACCACAAATTTTCACATGAATTCCAACTTTCCTCGATGCCATTTGTAAGCAAAAATCTTATTTAAAACCGCTCCCAGATTTTGAGGCCATACCATTTTAACCATGCATTGGAAGGGATTTAGGGCAAAATGCGATAAATGCCAGTTTAGAAATTTTTCCCAACATTTTTACACACATGTTGAGCAAGGATGGTATCTAATTAACAGATGAATCCCCATTACACGGCGTGCATAAAAGAGCATTAATTTTCAAATCACAATAAGCGACATCCAACGTTATTAACAAAAAGCAATATATCCAGTTTCAGCCAATCAGCACCGCCTCACATGCAGCTACACAGAGTGACAGTGCGTACTTTATGAATATATGGTTTACTACGTTTTTATAACACAGTAGTTTAATATCACATTTTGCGTAACAAATCTGCAAACAATATTTTATACTTTCCTACCATTCTCTACGATTTTGGAGTCTTAATTTGCACCAACTTGATTTTTAAAAATGTATTGAAAGTTTTAGGATGAAATACAAAAGGGCCCTTTTCTCAAAACCAAGAAAATGGATATATCGAGTTCTATCCTGAAACCTTTCATATAGCAGACATCTGCAATGCACACAATTTCGAGCCACTGAAACAAGCATGTTTTTTGTAAAAAAAGTTAACACTGTTGATTATTTGGCAATTGTGTCCAGTTTTCTGGTGGGAATTGAGTGTCCAGTCAGAGCTCACTTTGACTTTGAACATGTCGTGGAGATCTAGTCGATGAGGGATGAGTTGCTTTGTCCTCAGATTCTGCTTCTTCTCTGGCTTCAGAAATCTTCTAACTCCTGACACACAAATAAAGATAAAGGACACTTTATTGATCCTCACAGGGAAATTGTGTTTCTGCCTGTGCAATGCATGCAATTACAAACAGACATAAACATGCAAGTATAAAATAAAACATTAAAAACACCCTCATAAGCCTACACTATCATTTATTCATACTTTCAATCCCAGTTCTTCCTCTCTTCTGATTAAAGATGCTGATCGCTGAAGGCACAAACAAACCAGGACCGACTGTCCCGTCATTTACCATGTAACACCCATAAATCTGTTTATTCCTGACACACAAACTACACTCATAAATCTTATTACTCCCGACACAGAAATGGGATTCAAAATATGTTTACTCCCACCACTGAAGCAAGACTTAAAAATCATAGAAATATGATAAAGAAATAACTTACTCCAGATGTAGAATTAGGAATAGAGTGTACAAATTATCTGTACTACTATCAGATTCGCAGAAGTGTTATAAATCTTGTTACTTCTGATGCAAAAATTATTCAAAACTTGTTTTGTCTGGTCTCAGAAGTGAGACAAAGAAATTTACTTACTTCTAAAATCTGAATTAAGATTCAAAATCTGGCAGAGAAATAATTTTAATTTACTCCTGATACAGAAATAAGATTAATAAATCTTGTTAATCTTGACAGAAATAGAGTGCAAAGATATTTTTACCCCAGACACAGAAATAAGATTCAGAAATATTTTCTATCCTGGCAAAGAAGCAAGCCTCAGAAATCTAGGCAGTGCTGACACAGATATTAAACTCAGTAATCTTCTCACTTCTGACACGGAAGTCATTATCAAATATCTTTTTATGCAGAAATAAGACAAAGAATTATCTCAATCTTGACACAGAGTTTCAGAAATAAGCTTACTTTTGACAGATAAACTATACCATTTTTTATTCACATTCCCAACACAGAAAGAAGATTAAGAAATCTTCTCCCCATCTTAAAGAAGAAATAAGATGTGGCAGTCTTCCTCACCCAGCGCTCCAGTGGCCGCATATCCCCAAACGTATACCCGGTCGGCCTTCTTTGCATTTTTGCCAACATATTGAAATACTTGGTTCTTCAGTTGCTCCTGCCTCATGAGTTTCCTGACACGTTCGGTTGCATAACATCGCCGAAGTATCAGTGGTGCGTCAGTGGTCCACGCCATGTTTCTACAGATGCTGCTTGTGCATCGACACAGGCATCCAAACGCACGGGCACAAACAGCCATTCTAATGGTTTATTTTTGCAGATTTCAAGTCCACATCAACTATAAACCTGCACAGAGAGTTCAAACCAGATATTAATTAATACAGATCTACATGGATATTTTATTGTTAATCCGCTTGCTTACAATTTGAATTGCGCGTTGTGCACATTAGCAAGAGTTAAGGGCATATTTGTGGGGCACCTGTCAGTTTACACACAATTGCAATGCATCTAACAAAACTTGAGCTAGTGTTTGTAACACTTTGTGTGTACGTCTCTCAGTGTGTGTGCATGCATGCGTGCGTGCATGCATTGATGAGCAGTAATGACCTAAGGCTTTATAAGCGACTTAGATTTCACCAGGAGTCCAGGACAGAGACCCATGGCAGCACCGGGCAAAGTGTGGCTTGCATACAGGTTTCCATGGTTACCGCTCAACGCTATTTTCATGCCTGCTACTGCACCTATGCTGCGTTCCACTTTCAATGCATTTGTGTTTATCGTGTGTATATGAGTTCATGACAGCTGACCATTGGCCTGGCCATAGGGCTAGAATAGTAGGGCCTACAGGCTAGACGACCCAATTACGCCCAACATTTACCAGCGGCGGTGCCAGTGGTGAGGTCAAACGTTAAAAAGGAGCCCGACTATTTTCACCTTCTCCACTGTCTCAGCTTGACTTGTGACATCGGAAGACGGGGGGAGGGGGTGCTGTTGGAGATTCTAAGCGGAAAGCCAGGAGATTTACCTGTATTCTGGGAGACTAGGAGACACACCCACAATCAGGGAGACTCCTTGATTTTCTGGGAGACTTGGCAGTCCGACTGCCCGCATGGGGGCGACGGCGATGGCAGCAGTCAGTGCGGGTTGGGTCTGTGTGTCTATGGGTCTTGCCTTTCCAGTCAGCCATTTTTGAAAAGTCCCTGTTTCCCCACTTATTTGAACCGAAACATGAAATTGTGGGATTTGTAAGTTCACAGATTGTTTCTAATGCTACAGCTATGATTGTTAGTAAACCTGGCTGGCATGTCATCATTCAATACAAAAGTTTTAGGTTTGTTAAAAAGTACACAATACTGTGTTGCCACAGAATTTTGCGATGTATACACAAACTTTGGACACTAGCAGATCTGCACTCTAGATTTTAATAGTACTCGCTAAAAACACACAAATTAAACATTTATTATTGACATGTTACTTTACCGTTACTGTACACTTTTCGCGTGAATGGCCCATATGTATAATTATATACAACATTAATTATTAGAGTAAGAATAAAGGAAAACATAAAGTGCATTCTGGATAAGGTCAAACCTCCAGGGACCCATGACAATATTGATAAGTGGAACTTCTGATAAATAGAAAGTTATCAGAAGGTCTCCTTATTGGGACCTATGCCCAGGACCGAGGAAAAGATTGACTTAACTTATGCCACACAATAGGCGTCGGAACGTTATTAATATTTGGAAGCTTACCAAAACCCTTAAACAATACCCCCTATTATGCCAACAAATAGCATGTTATCGGTGACAAGACCAAGCAATCCTTGGAAACGAAGCTCAGACGCGCATCAAGACAAAAGGATTGGTCAATCTTAAAATCCATAAGCAGTATTCCAGTTGTCAACAGATGGTAAAAGGCGCGATGTTAGCATACTGATCTTCCCTACCAGGCTACATTAAAGCATATAAATCCTGTTATTATGCAAGGTGTAGCCTATGTGTGAATTTCAATTGCACTTTGCAATTCGCAGAAAGCGCCTATTCACAGAAGTCACTACTGGCAGAATTAAGGGGAAAGATTCGATTGATGTCGCCGCAAAACAAACAATGTCAATGCCTCGCACCACATTTACTGTTCCCAAAGATTTGACAATACTCACACAAACAAGTGACAGTTATGACCGCGTTAATATAGTTTACCGTAGCTCTAATTTGTTTAACTTAAATATGTTTAATGAAATGTTGTTGATGGGCGGAACGCCATAAGGCGACGAAAATATATCAAAGAAGTAAATTAAAATAACGAAATAAAAAGTAGCGTTACCTTAAATAAAACTACTTCGTTACAAGTCGAAGTAGTTAATATAAATGTTTATTACATGACACCCCTGCTCACCGAGGTTGCTGGCGTGATATGCTGTTTCAAAATACGCATTGGGAAAACACATCAAGTTTAATACACTGCACTGATTTACCAATAATGATCAAGACAGTTTTATTTGCATTTAATTTCAATTTGCTGTCAGTGATCAGTGATATCTTGGCGGCAATCACTATAATACTATTACACATCGCAGAAATTGCCGATGATAATGTCGAATTGCATACATAAATAACCAAACAAAACAAATCTATACATCAATATACACACAACAAATATATGGCTAACATCACTCAAACAGGCCGAGATCACTGCCTCACATAAATAACACAACAAAACAAAAAGACGTTATAAAAAACAGAGATCGCTGTCGAAAACAACCATGCAACATATTGGACATTATGTAGCAGTTATCACAGTACATAATACAATGTAATTATGTTGCACAAAAAACGCTGGCTAACATCACTCAAACAGGCCGAGATCACTGGCTATACAGGCCGAGTACACTGCTGCACAGGCCGAATTCACTGCTGCACAGGCCGATTTCACTGGCCGACTTCATGCCGCTATCGTTTCTGATCAACAATATACCCCGAACACGCCGAGATCACTCCTCAAACAGGCCGAGATCACTGTCGCACAGGCCGAGGTCACAGGCCGAGTTCACCGAAACAGGTCGAGATCACTCAGGCCGAGATCGCGAAAGGCCGAGATCACTGGGTACCCTTAGCCTAGCCCTAGGCTTATAGTTATACGGATCGTGAAGATGGGGCAAAACAAAATATGCGCAGTTATTTTTTTCGATATACTGTCAGGGTCATTAGTGACTAATAAAACATAATTCTAATTAAATAAAAGCATACAATTACATGAAATAATTATATTAACAGGATTATTTAATATAATAGGCTAATAGCGTACTGTGTCAGTGAGTGTGACTGTTTACATAGATTACAATTCTCTAAGAATCGTTTTAAGGCATTAATATTATAAATGTGACATTTAGTTGCATTGTCAGCGTGATCTGCCTGATGGTACCTGGAATTAAAATGTCGACATTAGTCATTTGAAGAATGTCTGTACGATTCTATTTGAAGGCCAGTAGCGCAGGACCCATGAAAGGTTGTCTACAATCGCCGATAATAGGGGGCGGCATTACTTGTGCAGCGGTACTGGCAAGACTGTTCGCGCTCAACCGATATCACGCCAGGATGTGTAATAAACAAATAATTTTCAATTCAATTAAATGTTTTTATTTCAGATCCAACATAGCGATACATATACATCAAGCTTCAAAAACACTTTCTAACAAGCTTCAAAAACAGTGTTTTAAAATATTCTGCATATTTAATATGTTCTAGCAAGCATAACAAACTGCTAGAAATAATTAGAGAATTTGGATTACAAAACATGGTCAACGATCCCACACGAATTGATTCCGGCAATATCTTTGACCTCATACTCACTTCTAATCCATCGATAATTGCTAACGCCGGCATGAGTGATCATGAAGCTGTGACCTTTAACGTAAACCTAAATCCAATCCGTAACAGTAAACCACCACACAAAGTGTTCCAATATAAATCTGCAAACTGTGATAAGCTTAAAGATGACATAAAACAACTAACAACAACATACTTTGACACGAACCCAAATTCAACACATATTAACACAAATTTGAACTTTTTCCGGAACAATCTTACTTCATTAGTCAACAATAATATCCCCAGCCGCAACACCAAACCAAAAACCCACCTCCTCTGGATAACACGTGAAATAATAAGAAGGCAAAGAAACTCAACAAAAGCCATAAAAAAGCAAAACAAACTGGACGTAATAGTGACTGGGAAAGGTTTAGGCAACTCCGAAAACAAGCCACTAAAGCTGCAACCAAATACTACTCAGACTATCTAAACAATCACATTGGAGACAGCCTAAAAACAAACCCAAAACAATTCTGGTCATTCATTAAAGCAAACAAACGAGAATACATTGGCATCCCTACACTGCAAGCAAACGACCAACCAATCAATCACAAATGATCACGACAAAGCAAATACACTTAACAACCAATTTAGTTCCGTGTTTACTCAAGAAATCTACCCCTTCCCCAAACTAGCTCCATCCATCTATCCCGATATGCCCTCCCTCGAAATCGGGATAGACGGAGTAATTAAGCAACTGAAAAACCTAAACCAAAATAAAGCTACAGGCCCCGACGAACTCCCAGCCAGAGTCCTCAAAGGGACTGCAGTGGAAATTGCCCCATCATCACACATATTTTCCAGCAGTCATACAACACTTGCAAACTCCCAGATGACTGGTTCCAAGCACTAGTAACACCAGTACACAAAAAAGCCACAAATCAGATCCTGCTAATTATAGACAAATTTCGTTAACATGCATCCTCTGCAAAGCTATGGAGCACATCATTCTAAGCAACATGTGGAAACACTTACACAAACATCATCATCCACTTCCAACATGGATTCCAACCAGGTCTGTCTTGTGATTCCCAACTCATCGAGACAGTCCATGACTGGATGACTGCTATGGACAATAAGACACAAATAGATGCCATCCTACTCGATTTCGCCAAAGCCTTCGACAAAGTCCCCCATGAACGCCTCCTATCCAAATTAGCTTTCTATGGAATAACTGGAAACACACAACACTAGATCAAATCGTTTCTATCCAATCGCAAACAGAGAGTCTCAGTCAATGGAGCCCTGTCGGACAGCACAAATGTTACATCTGGTGTACCACAGGGCTCAGTCCTAGGACCTGTCCTATTTTTATTCTACATAAAAGACATAACCGAAAATGTCCAATCTTCCGTACGTCTCTTTGCAGACGACAGCATTATATATCGCAAAATCACATCCGAAACCGACCACGAAACTTTCCAATCTGACCTGATCAAACTCCAAACATGGTCTAATAAATGGCAGATGGAATTTAACATACCTAAATGTGTGCATCTCCCAATAACAAACCAAACCAAACCCAGACTACATTCATATTCACTCTTTGGCATGCCACTCTCTACCGCCTCTAGCCACACATATCTTGAAATAAAATTAGATTCTAAACTAACCTGGGCTAACCATATCACTGACATAGCTTCCAAATCTTCAAAAGTCCTAGGCATGATCAAACGAACCCTCGGACCATGCAAACCTGAAGTAAAAGAAACAGCCTATAACATGCTAATCCGACCAAAATTCGAGTATGCCTCTCCCTTATGGAACCTACACACTGCCACCCAAATTAAACACCTTGAAAGAGTACAACACTGTGCTGCCAGATTTGTCAGAAATGACCACAGACGCCAAACAAACGCAGCAGACCTAATAGCCACCCTTGGATGGTCAACTCTTGAACGACGACGCATTATCAAACAAGCCATGACATTTTACAAAATATTAAATAACATAATCAACATCACACCTCCACCAGGTCTACTAACACAGTCAAAAAACCGTGGCCACTACATAGCCCTTAGGTGCGGCATCAATGCAGCAGCGTTCTCTTTCTACCCCCGAGCAGTTCGAATCTGGAATATGATTCCACCACCGATTACTGAACTAGAAAGCCACATAGCGTTTCAAACAGCGATCATGAACCTCCCTTTCACCACACCCAATCATCTAAAGTGCCTATAAAATAAACAAACAAACTACCCACAACGCATGCGCACAAACAAGCACCACACAACTCCTGCGTTAGCTCAAGTTTGGGCTGTTTGGAGTAAATCACCTAAGATCTAAGACCTAGTGTAGAGACCCATATAGATATGCCCCTGAGTAGGAAACTATGGGCTGACGTAGTTATTGACAGGTTACACTTCCCAACATGAATATTTTAGCAACCGCGTGTGCGATGATCGTATAAACACACATGTTTAAAGGAGTGTGAGGTTTGCAAGTGCATGATGTTATCACTTCTATCACATTGAAATACAGCATGCAAATGTCGACGGGGGTGGTGTGTATGTGTGTGAGTGCGCGCGCGCGTGTGTGTGCGTGCGTGCGTACACAAATAACGCACGGACGCACATCACCATACACGCACGCACGCACGCATGCCCGTGTGATGATGTGAGTCTGTACGTGATTTATGTACAACATAAGTATGTACATGGAATAAAGCTAATTTAATTTTAATTGGAACGGTACAACATAATATATTGCTGAAACTTACTACTGTTTGGGATCAATCGTATTAAAAGACAATGTGAAAAGATATATATATCAAATGCCACATTTGGCATATGGCTGTTGTTCTCAATGTCAGGCGGACAAAATTCGATATTTCAAAGTCTACTTTTCGTATCTGAGTAATAGTTATTCTTCTTCAAAGTGAATGCAATATTTTGGGCTCATTTATATTTTAAATGCGCAAAAACTTACCTACTCCGAAGTGCAGATTCGTTGGGGTCTTGTACTTTGGAGGAGTCATGCACTGTGGCGTCCACGTGAACCATTGTCATGATATCGTTTGTCACCATAACCACCACCGATCAGGTATTCTGGGTAGCTGAAAATGTGTCAATAAAACGTTAGTTGTGCTTTTAACAGAACATGAACACCGTTCGCAACCGACCTTCTAGGAGCATGTCCGTAAATAAACAAAAGACAAACTCATTTGTTGCATTGGTTTCTGTGCAATATGTATATAAATATGCATGCTAAACTTCCCTCCCTCAATTTTCAAAAGTGTTTGTTACTATATGTATATTATTTACTGGATTCGTCAGAAACATGACGTAAAGTGTAATTGTATTCATACCCCTCTGTGGATGCAGTACGTCGTATCCAAATGTTGTTGAGCTTGCTCAACACTGTTTAAAATGTTCTCTTCATCGCCCGTGTACGACCGACGTTTGTTGTTTGTGTGCGGGCAACAAACCTGAAAACTATGTTCTGAATCTGTTAATTAGCGGCGTCGGTTGTGGTGGAACAAACTACCACTAAACCCACGCTGATCGATCTGGCCAATGTGGCAATTATGTTAGCAACCAGTGCCGGATTTAGGGCAGGGCAGCCGGGGCAGTTGCCCAGGAGCTTGACCAAGTTATTTTTATGGGGCCCCACAAAATTTGGGTAATTTCTTTGGGGTCGAAACATCTGTAGACGTAACTTGAGTGTTCCAGTGTGATGCAAATTGGTGTTCTAAACAGGCAAAAGCCGTATTTGGCACTGAAGTTCCTATTGTTGAAGACAGGGAGGAGTGAGAAATCTAATTATACGATACCCGGTAAACCACAGGCAAAGAGCTCCACAGTTCGAAATCCGGCGCTGTTCGCAATATTGTTGGAATGCAGTTTTAATAGAAAATATTCCTTTTGTTTACAAGAAAACAGAACAAAAATTGTTTTGGGAACATGTTGTGCTCCATGTTTTGGGAACCATGAACGTCACGCCGACATAGGCCTTCTCACTAATGTGACTAATCTGTGCGTAACACTCGGTTGGATATTGAGTTTTATAGAAACGTAGACCAGCATCTGCCGAGAATTGTTCCAGGTATTGACAGAACGTGTAGGCCTATCCCTCATTGTCAGTATGTCATTATCGGCAGCATTGCGCTACAGGGGCGAATCCAGACAGTGAAGTCTATGGGGCCAAAACACCCCAATTACACCCCCCCTTGAGGCTAGGCAAAAAACAACATTGGGGTTGGAATCAATTGTATTAAAATACCAACACTTGAGGCTTTCCAAAAACCTCCCATTGCACCCCCCATTGAGGCTCGCCAAAATAAGGGCATACCAACACTCGAGGGTATCCAATAACCTCCAAGTGCACCCCCCTAAACTTCCCCAAAATACCATCACCGGCTCTTCAAAAAATCTCCAATTGCACCCCTTTGAATCTCGCCAAAACAACACCTCAGGGTCTGCAAAAACTTCCAATTGCACCCACTTTTTCATAGGCGGATCCGGAGAGGCCTGGGGGTCACTTGCCCAATAGACGTTTGTAATTTCTGCGTGCCCGTAGACATCTTTAATGGGTCAACGTAACCGTGCCCCAAATGTGTCCTCGTACAGGTTACAATAAGGTGAAGTTACGCCGACGCGGCGAGCCAAACATTTTGCACCCCCCCCCCCCCCCGTCTTCGGTCGGATGCCACCATTCGGGCGGAGCCAGCAGAGAAGCTGAAGTTATGACTGCGCGGCAGCGAAAAATTGTCGACACAATTTGGTTCAGCCGCCAGTGGAAGGTTTTGTTCCTCCTCCCAGATTCGCTTTCTGGACCCGCCCCTGTCTTTATACTCGCCAAAAACAAAAACACTTGAAGGTCTGGGGAGGCGGCACATCACGCTAGCACAGGCACATTCCAAAGGAAATTCCAAAGGTCTAGGGGGCATGTGCCCCCATGCCCCATGGATCAGTCTATGATAGATGCACAAAGAAAACAACAAAACACAAAATATATATTAAACATATTTTACGATTAAAACACACACGATCGTGATTTTGCAAGCCTTTGTTTGTCCATCATTAGAACACATGGTCGTGAAGTTATAAGTTGCATGCTCTGCTTCTCGAGAACGCAAAATATAAAAAATATCATAATTATTAACAAAAAAACGTCGAAGTGACGACGGTGGAAGAGTCCGCGACTTGCTGCAGCGGCGAACCATCTTCGTTCTTTTGTCGAGTCGCGCAGTTTTCATAAGTCTCACCAAATTACGTCAACCAGCCACTACGACATGCACATGTGTCAACGTTTTGTTCAGACTTGTCCAGCAAGTGTGTCAAAGGGTGGGTCGCAACTAGTATGACTTGCCCTACGTTAACACTGCGCCGGTGATGTTACTGGACCACATCTATTATATATGTGTTGTGACCGGGTTACTTCGTGATGTTTGTGGGTGCAACCTGGACAATTAAACAAATGTTATGCATAGGCGTCGGTTAATAATTAGTATATGACCTACTGTTTCCTCCCTGTCCGGAATCCATTCTGGTTGTCTCTTAGGTGGTGGTAAATTTCAGGACGTATTCTGTTCAATATCATCTTGTTGAATGTCTTTGCCACAATGGAGCTCAGGCTAATACCACTGTCATTCCCTACCATGCTAAAATCGCCATTCTTAGGTACTGGAATAATGTTAAGAAATGTCCACTGTAGCAGTATTTTCCCTTCAATCAAAGCTCTGTTGCAAAACTCTAGTATGATACTGTCCAGTTTGCAGTGTTTTAACATTTCAGATGGTATACCATCATCCCCGCAGCTCTTTCCATCATTCAGGGATTTCTTGGCCTTCTCATATTCGTCTCTTTCAAAAGGTCCTTCCTTGATGTTGATACTTGTGAATACAGATCGGATCTTTTCATCCTTATCTTCTATGTCTGGTGGACCTGCCTAGTGGTTTGTCGAAGTGATCGTATCAGTTTTCCGCCGTTTGTTCTGCAGTTTTGCCCTTTAGTTGTCCTTTACGGGCTGTGTTTCTGCCACTTATCTGGTTTATAAGCTCCCAGCTCTGCCCGTGTCTTCCATTAATGTGTGCATTTTCGACTTTAGCAATGTTGTTGCAAAGTTCTTCCTCCTGCTATAGGCTGTCTCCGTGTTCTTCTTGGCCTGCTCTTATCTCACTCTGTTGTCAGCTACAATGTTTTGCTGGTAAACTCTATAGGCCTCTTCAGGTTTCTCTTTGGCTGATGTTACTCGTGGATCATCTGAGTATTATATTAGTTTTCTGCTTTTTACTGACAGGAATAATTTTCTCTGTCGCAGCTCTATTCGCTGAAATGAAACGCTCATATCGCTCCGTTTCTGTTTCATCTCTCTATTCCAGAATCTGAAATCTGTTCCGTACTTCACATGTGTACTGTTTTTGCAAGTCACAGTTCTTGCTTAGCGCACTCCAGTCATACTTCACTTTGCTTGGTGGCGACTTTCTCTAACGAAGACTGGGGTCGTATTGTAGCTGTGATATTGCGATGATCAGATCCGACACTTGCAAAGGTACTGTACGATTCACAGTTCATCACTCTGTTTCTCCATTTTTGTTGACTAGGATATAATCAAGGTGTCGTTTTCCTCCATGTTGGTCCATAAACGTCCAGCGCTTTCCATTTCTCTTGCGGTACCTGGTGTTTGTGACCTCAAGATTTTGGTCAGTAATAAGATCGATAAGGAATTCCCTATTACAATTTGCATTGTTATCGTAAGGGTCTGTATGGGTAAATAAGGCATCCCCCGTTCCAAATCGTGCGTTAAAGTCTCCTACAACCAGCAACATGTTGTGCACTGGTACCAATTCGATCGCCCTTCTTAACTCGTTGTAGTGGTCCTGTACGCTGTCTTCTTCAACAGAGTTGGTAGGACAATACGTAACGATAACTGTCGTTTACTGTGTGTTGTAATGTTCTCTAGGGCTCCCATGTCCCTAGTGTTGAGCAGAATGCCTACTTCTCCTTGCTGTGGTAGTGATCAACGTTTTATATTGGAGCATCGCGTACCATACTGGTTCGTCAGGTATTATACGGTGCTCTTGAATACCAATTACTTCAATTCCCTGTTTCTTCATGTTCTTCACTAGTTCTTCACTAGTTCTTCTCTAAGCGTGTGTGATCGTATGGTTCTAGGTTGGTATTTTGTCACTACTAGTTTCTCCCCTTTACATCCAATGTTGACAAATGTACAACGCCTTTGTGGCATTAGTCGTAAGTCGTCATGTGACCCTCATCGAGAATCTGTGGTAAGGAGCCTCAATCCTATACTATACTATTCCTTAATATATGCAATGCGTTATTGCCTAACTCTTTACCTCATTGGTTATAAATTACATCATTTAAAACCGAGTGTTTGTATGTTTGGTACGAGTGTGATATATGAGCATATATACATTTATCTTATAGTGATGATGCACGAATTTTACTAGGGATTTTCGTTTGCTATATAAGTTAAATAATCGATAAAATGAATTCATAGGGTGGCTCATACGGCAACAATTTATAATTAATTTTAGTAGGAATCTCCCGTCTTTTATGTGACAGAATTATCTATTTCCTTATCATACATTATATACTTATCACTTTGTTTTTTCTTCATGTTGAATGGATTGCAATATAATGTATTTTTTTGTTTTTTGTAACTATTATTAATTATGTTGCATTGTGTATTTGGGACATATGAATATTTCCTGTTCCTGTACTAAGACTTTTTTACTTTCGACATATCCCAGATTTTGCCCGATGCACGCCAACACCAAGAGGACAGTTCGAAGCAGGAGCAGTGCAAGCGACGACGGTGGAGGAGTCCGCGACTTGCTGCAGCGGCGAACCATGCATCTTCGCTCTTTTGTCGACTCGCGCAGTTTTCATAAGTCTCAAAAAATTACGTAAATCAGCCAATACGACATGCACATGTATCAATGTTTTGCTTAGACTTGTCCAGCAAGTGTGTCAAAGGGAGGGTCGCAAACAGTATGGCTTGCCCTACGCTAATACTGCGCCGGTGATGTGAGCGCGTGGCAACCGGACAGCAATATCATAGAAACCTGCCATCGAACGCCACGAAATTACTGAACCACATTTATTATATATATGTGTTGTGCCCGGTTTGATTCGTGGACAGTTAAACAAAAGTTATGCATAGGCGTCGGAAACGGGCTTCGGGGGCTCAGACCCCCAATATTTTAGGTGGGGGGCTGGTTATAGGAGTATTTTGGGGTATTTTGTCAGCCTCAGGGGGCGGGTGCAAATTGATGATTGTGGAGAGCTTCAAGGTGGGATGTTTTCGGCGAACCTCAAGGGGGTGCAAGTCGAAGATTTTGGAGGAGCCTCAAGATTGATGGAAGATTATTGAGGAGCTTAACACATATTATTCCATTTTATACAGTCGATTTTTGTTTTTTGTCGACCACTGGGGGAATGGAGAAAAAAACTACGTGCATGACGCTCCGGTCTCCCTTAAGCAACGCAATTTATAATAAAAAATGGAGGGTACTAAATAATGAATGCATACGTTTTTTGAAGGCCATATCCAGATGTTGGAGTGCGTAGGGAAGGGGGGCAATGACTTAAGAGTGTGCTCCCGCAGGCATGCAATGTTAATTTATGGCAACATTTATAAATGCATTTTAATATGCCTTAGCAATGAACGCTATGTTCAACGGATGTTGCCTTTCTATGTTGACCTTTAATGATTGTCAAATGTATTTTTTTCGAATACAATCCTCCTACTAGAGAGTGAAAGTGACTGCTTGAAGCGTTCGTTAAATCATTATGATTCACCGATACAATATTCTTGGTCATTTTGAGCCATTTGGCATATTTATGTGAGTGCATCGATTGGTTATATGGCCAAAACACTACAACAGCTCATAAGGTGACGAATGCCTCTTTTGACAAATCAGAATCACTTATCAAGGTAACAGAGTTATTATTTAACCGCATAACATTGTTTTGTTGCTACTGTGTCACAAATCAACATTATAATTATTTGGTCATCTGAAGGCATCTCGTCGAGTATGTATATACATATAAATTATATATATATTTTATATCAGACCAAAAACCTTCTCCACCATTTTATGTCGCGAGTGCGTTTTCATCAAAGGTGTAATAAGTTCTAGTTCAGAACATCAACTTGTGCAACCCAAAGAAATATAAGAATAACAGTCCGGTTTCAACATATTCGCCAATGGCAGAATATGATTTGACCAAATTGGTGCTCAGGTATTCATTAGCACAGGCTGGATAAACTGGCGTCCTTCTTGTAAACATTTCCCCATAATGATATGTCAGGTGCCCAATCGATTGGATCTGAAGAATAATCAAGTGGGCACATCAGTGCAATATTTCACGGATCACCATTTAAACGACACTCTTTTCTGGTGTTGCGGAGAAAACATTGCTGCAAACAGATACATTTTTTTCTGTATGGCTTCTAATTCCCAAATGTAACAAAAACAAAATGTCTGGTGCGGATTTTTGGTAAAGTATTTACAATAATGCATTTAACATCAGCATTAACTCACCAAAGAGATCACTAACATAGGAAAACTGTGTGAATCTGATACGTCCAAACTGGATATAGGCAGGATAATTTAGATCTTTAAAAATAATGGTCACCATCTTGGATTGAAAGGTGATTATTTCCCAGCTAGCAAAATAACGTGATGGCAACTTGGTGACCACGTTATTATAATATCGTGGTGGTAACGTTGGTTTTTCACGTGGTCATCACGTGGAATCTGTAAGAGGTACGAACGTTGTAACCACCTGGTGAGATAACGTTGTACAATGACATCCCCACCACTCTTAAATGCTCATTGTTGGTATAAAAATTAGTATATACTTCCATGCACAATTCGTCCAATACAGTTCAAACAGTAAACGATCATAAGTTTTGAAATTTTATTTAAATACATACAAGGTCATGTGGACACCAACACAAAACACCAACAATAAACCATTCGACCCATTTTCTTTGCTTACAAGAAAATGCATTTGTTTACGAATAGTAACAGTTGGAATCGCACGGACACTATCTGATCAAATATCTTCCAGCTCGGAGTCTGATTCAACAGGCGGTGCCACATGGGCCACCTTTCTTCGTGCCTGAAAAGGTTAACAGAAATCTACAATAATTATTTATTCATTTGCAAAGTATACAGTATAAAAGGAACGAATATATGAAATAGCTGATTGGACATTATTACTGTTATTATCTACACCTTCAAACTCTCCAAAAACCTCGCATAGTATTCCCTTGAGGCACCCACCAAAACAAAAGTCAAGGGGGACACATGCCCAAACAACCACACGGAAGCTCTCAAAATAACTTCCAGTTACACCCCCTTGAGGCTCCCCAAAACACCTTCAGGTTCTCCAAAAATTAACCTGTGATAGCATCCTCTGAGATCTAGGGGGCACGTACCAACGAGGCAAGCCTGGATTCACCTCTGCTGGTTTATTTTAAACACTCAAAAATTACAAAACACGATACAGTGTGCGGGTGTCCCATTTGTCAGTGTACTGGTCATGCAACTACAGTCTACTGCTACACGGATCGGAAGATCTCTGGAACGTTTACGTTCTAAAAATAAAGCGCACTTTTGGGAGCTAAACGATGGTCCGGTTTGCATGAACACGCAATGTCTATTGCTCATTTCAAGCGCCGCCGCGGAAACGGCTACCGCACGACCGCAGACAGCGACGCAGACTGAAGTAAACCGAAGGGCTATTTGGGCCTCAAAATGCGCGAAGACGCAATATTTTTATACTGTAAATATGCCTGGGATGATGTGAATGGTTTATTTAACGTCTTGTTGTGTCAAATTTAAGCAAAAATATAGTTATAACGGAAACATCTAGGTGAGCCCTCAGATTGATCAGATAAACACGTTCTTTGTGTGCGTCACTGTGGCACATGCGCCTAAGAAGATGCAGCATTTTACTGTACGACATGTCATTGATGCGAATCCGCTGTCCAAGTGAATCAATGAGAATGTCAGTCAGAGATAACTTGTGTAGAGTGTTCAAAGAAAGTTTGTAGTGGTGACCTTTGCTTTTCGTCAAACTAGGAAGAGGGAACACGGGGGGGGGGGGCATAGCGGTAGCAATTTTAGATATGTGCATTCCTCTACAATTTTTTCTACAAATAGGTACAACTGTACAATATAACTGATTTCAACCTTGAAAAAAAAAACAGACTTCGTGTGTGTGTGTGTGGTTTTGTACATTTAGAACAGTAGTTTGCAACATACCGAAGCACTCAAGTTTCGTCTAAAAACGGTTCGACACCAAAGAAATTATCCAGAAAGCGTTTTGTGGATGCCCCATTAAAGTTATATTGTGGAGCCCTTGTGCGATTACAGCGTCTGCCATGCCCTAATTCCTGCACTGATCATAATATTACACAAGAATAAACAATGACTTGACGAACTGTGCAATCCAACAGAAACAATTATACCCTGATGTGAGTCAGATGATAGCCAGACATTTTGGTAAAGGTAATTTCGGTCATGGATAGTTGGGTAACATACATTTCAGTACCAGGACGTTTCTATAATGGGATGTTTTGGTAATAGGACATTTCCTTACGAGGACATTTCGGTACGACCAACACAGCATGCAGTGGTCGTATACAAATATAAGCAATGAATTGACAACTTGTGCAATGCAACATAAACAGTCATACTCTGGAGTGAGTATGAATAAAGTGTACATTTATATAACATGTTCCTGCCGTGGCTGTGGTTGACAAGGCAACATTGAGACTGGACATGACACAGCTTTCAGAAACTTTGTGAAGCGTCACACGTACATTTTTCATTGCCAAATAGTTATTTGTCTTGCGTTAGCCGTTATACTTTCCGCCTGTAAACGCTGTCTCCCTCAAGTGTTACATCCTTTCTTAACACTGCATGTGTGTATAAAGTATCACTATTAGTACTACTAGTTTTTAAACTGTGGTCCACATATGTCACACCTGAAGGAGTTTGCCGGTGTGAATGCGCATTAAATGTGTCTTTACCGAGCGACACTTGGAAAAATATGCCCACAGCTATCACATTTGTAAGGTTTCTCCACAGTATGAATACGGACAGGTGTCTTCAAAGCACAACTTACTGAGAATTGTACACCATACGTATCACATTTGAAGGGTTTCTCCCCAGTATGAATACCGACATGTCTCTTTAAACTACCATTTCCTGGTAATTGTGCACCACACGTGTCACATTTGTAAGGTTAATCCCCTGTATGAATACGGACATGTCTCGTAAAATTACAACGGTCTGAAAATTGTGCACCACACGTACCACATTTGTAGGGTTTCTCCCCAGTGTGGATACGGACATGTATCTTCAAACTACCATTTTGTGAGAACTGTGCACCACACGTATCGCATTTGTAAGGTTTCTCCCCAGTATGAATACGGACATGTGTCTTCAAATTACCACGTTCTGAGAATTTTGCACCACACGTACCACATTTGTAGGGTTTCTCCCCAGCGTGGATACGGACATGACTGATCAAATTACAACTTGCTGAGAATTGTGCACCACATGTATCACATTTGTAGGGTTTCTCCCCAGTATGAATACGGACATGTATCTTCAAACTACCACTTTGTGAGAACTGTGCACCACACGTATCGCATTTGTAAGGTTTCTCCCCAGTATGAATACGGACATGTGTCTTCAAATTACCACTTTCTGTGAATTGTGCACCACATGTATCACAGTTGTGGGGTTTCTTCCCAGCATGAATATGGATATGTTTCTTCAAACTACCAGTTACTGAAAATGTTGCACCACATGTATCACATTTGTAAGGTTTCTCCCCTGTATGAATACGGACATGTATCTTCAATTTACCACGTTCTGAGAATTGTGCACCACACGTATCACATTTGTAGGGTTTCTCCCCAGTGTGGATACGGACATGACTCGTCAAATTACAACTTGCAGAGAATCGTGCACCACATGTATCACATTTGTAGGGTTTTTCTGCAGTATGAATACGGATATGTTTCTTCAAACTACCATTTCGTGAGAATTGTGCACCACACATATCACATTTGTACGGTTTCTCCCCCGTGTGGATACGTAAATGCTCCTTCAAACCAGGACTGTGCGTAAATTGTGCCCCACATGTATCACATTTGTAAGGTTTCTCCCCTGTATGAATACGGACATGTATCTTCAATTTACCACGTTCTGAGAATTGTGCACCACACGTATCACATTTGTAGGGTTTCTCCCCAGTGTGGATACGGACATGACTCGTCAAATTACAACTTGCAGAGAATCGTGCACCACATGTATCACATTTGTAGGGTTTTTCCCCAGTATGAATACGGATATGTTTCTTCAAACTACCATTTTGTGAGAAATGTGCACCACACGTATCACATTTGTACGGTTTCTCCCCCGTGTGGATACGTAAATGCTCCTTCAAACCAGGACGGTGTGTAAACTGTGCCCCACACGTATTACATTTGAATGGTTTCTCACCATTGTGGCTGTGCACATGTACAGTTAAGCCACTGTTCTTTAAAAAATGTTTTCCACATGTGTCACATACAAATCTTTTCTCAATGACACGAGTATGCAAATTCGCAGACATATTGATGATATTTCAGGTTCTAACCTCTTTCCATAAACATCACATGTGTAAGGTTTTAGCAGAGTAGATGCACACTTCTGTCTTCAAACCAATATCATTACAGCATGTAAACACTTTGATCACAAGTGCGAGTGATCACAAGTGCGACATGCATCACATTTTGAAGGGGTTTCTTCAGTCTGGGTGCACACGTGGACCTTTTAGTTGCCACACTAGAAGTACGTTTGCAGCGGTGTCACATTTAATGTTTTTCCTACAATGTGAATGTGCATATAAGTGCAGTTTGAAAGTTCTACTCTGAGATGACGATTCGCCAGTGTCACTTTTTTTCCACAAGTCAGAGATCGTTCATGAACGGTCAAATGTCCACTTTATAACGGTCACACTTGAATGGTTTCCCCACGACAATGGAGCTGGTGTCTCTTTAAATGCACGTATTGTTCCACAGGAGACACTGTGGACATTCAGTGACTTGGCTCAATGTCCTACGCTGGTTTGTTGCAGACAACTCGGCAGTTGTTGTTGTCAGTGCTCAAGTGTTTTTGCAACTGGATTAGGTCATTGTAGATACTTCTGACACATACAGCCTTCGAAAACACTACAGTCATCTGAAACAAATGTCGTTACTGTAAATGTAGGCAACATTAGATATACTACCAGGCATAGGTAAATTGTACAAAATGTGATGCTTTCTACTGTAACAAACTATACCCATTCAATATTGTTGTACTATCAACTATAACTAAGTAGAATGACTAAAATTGCTTCAGCCACGCACAATCGCATAACGAAGATTATGGAAGAAATAACAGAAGTCAATATAACAATGTATGGTAATGAATCTGCACTAAACCCCCTGCAATGGGAGGACGTGTCATTACAATTGGGAAAAAGAGGACACATTTAAAGCGATTCTTTGTAAGCTAATATACATTCGAGATGTATTTAATCAAAACATGATAATTTCCCATAAATACTTTGTCTTTTACTTATGTCTAGCATGTGTATGCAAAATGTTGGCGTTATGTGCGCAAAAAGCCGATACATTATTGTGTTTAAACGAGTCATTTTGTGCATGCTGCCATGTGGATGATTAATTATGCAGCCCAAGTATAATGAATATTCATGCATGCGCAGTGAAGTACGCAAAGACCGTTGACGTCACACATAGTCCTCATGTCAGATTCCGAGGTGAATTGAATCAAGCAATGGCTTTGTAAATCAGCAGTTCGTACACATAATGCATAGTGACAGCTATTTTTAATAAGGCAGAAACCTGCATTGTTTATTTATCCTGCTTCTAATGCAGTCCATCGGGTAACTTTTCAATTAAGAATAATTATAACATCCAACCCATTAATCCGACTGCCCGCACGGGGGCGATGGCGACAGTCAGTTCGGGTTGGGTCTGTGTGTCTACGGGTCTTGGCTTTCCATTCAGCCATTTTCGAAAAAGTCCCCGTTTCCCCACTTATTTGAACCGAAACATAAAAATGATAGATTTGTACGTTTACATATTGTTCCTAATGCTACAGCTATGATTGTTAGTAAACCTGGCTACCATATCATCATTCAATGTAAAAGTTTTAGGTTTGTTAAAAAGTACACAATACCGTGTTGCCACGGAATTTTGCGATGCACGAACTTTGGATTCTAGTAGATCTGCACTCTAGCATACATAAGTTTTTATCCATGAATATATTTTTAAAATCTAATAATAGATCAGATCAAGCTGTGCTGCTTCATGTGAATAGCACATTTGATATTAATAGTACTCGCTAAAAAACATACAAATTAAACATTTGGGGGGCCAAAGTAGAAACTTCGCGAACGCGCAGTTATTTTATTGATGTATTGTCAAGGTCATTAGTGATTAATAACACACAACTGTAGTGAAATAAAGACATAGAATTACATGAAATAATTATATTAACAGGTTTAATGAATAATTGTGTACATTACAGAGATTAAAATTCTCAAAGAATTGCTTTAAATTATTTATGTAAACAGCATAACTAAAGTTTTAAATTATTTATGTAAACAGCATAACTAAATGTATAAAAAATGCATTCCCTCGAGTGGCTGAACTATGGAATAGTCTAACGTCTAACTGAATTAGTAATACAAGCTAGACTGACAGACTTGTTTAGAAATCATCTTGAGATTTGACAAATTCTGGACTACCCGGGCGATATTACATGACGTTGAAGCTACATTACTTACTTAACTACTGGAAGTGGAAATTATGAATTCTGGCGATCTTTTATTGTCTGATCTAACCATGAAAATTACCAACTACAGCCACCAAATGTCTCCCGTAATTTACATGTATATATTATACAGTGGTCCCTCACTATTAAGGTCACCCTTGAAACTGGGCAAAGGTGACCTAAATAGTCAGGCGACTGTATCAGAGGGACTCATTTCATATACTTTGCTGTTATAAGGTTTTTAAAATTATATTTACATGCCCATAACAAACAAAACAAACTAATCTAAAACTCGACATCTCCGGCAGGGGCTATGCATAGCGCCATAGCTATCATAAAATCAATATTGCTGTATATACAAATGAGGTTTATAGAAACCCTGTCCAGTGTCATTACCACAACTGAAGACACATCATTTATATGTGTGACCATAAATCTATTTATAATTATAGGTGCATGTGTGCGCATCGAGTCTGACGGTAGCCGTGGACTCGTAGAGCCACCGCCAGAGATGTCAAGTTTTAGTTTTACTCTTTGTCAGTTTGTGACTTTTGATCGTCACAGGAATGTAAATGTAATTTTTGGCTAATGTAGTGTATGCATATTATATATAAGATACGTATATAATACACACGACCACAAACGACCAAAATGTATGTAGTGTTGGTAACCAAGCGGGCTGTTGGTGGCACGTAGGAGGTATGTGAGTGCAGCTCGCCAAATTTCAGATATGTTCTTCACTTTGGAGTAAAAAAATTCGCACTTTTATCATCGCTTGTGGTAACTCGCCGGTTCCATTCGCCAGGTGGCGCTACTGTGCCAACACACCGGAAAATCGGATAAATTGCCTACATTGTCGATGATTGTGTGATAACTCCTGAGGCTGAGTGAAATACAGACTCAACATTTTAAATAATTTACACACAAACCATATTATATATACCATCAACCGCCAAACTATCTACCAACACATTATATTACGTGGTCGTGCGTAGTCGTTCGTCAATTTCGTGGTCGTGCGCCTTTTAACTTAAGTTTTAGTCAAACCCATTTTGAGATACATATGTGATCGACGTAATAATATGCTAAATATTCTATATTATCGCCCGCACTGGCCACACTCACGACACAGACAGACAGATAACCCAGTGTCAGCGCTACCCAGTTACGGGAGAAACTGACATACGTAGAATTTATCCTAATAAAAAATATACTTACTTTAAGTTTTAGATAACGATCAAAAATAGTACTGAAAAACTAGATTTTGGCAACGTCGTGTCGAATGATAATGTGCTACCACCTAGTAGCCAGTAATGAAATCTATGTAGTACCGGTGCCTCCATCTTGCCATTATTATCGTAGTTACACTGGCTGCCTGCCTATCTGTCTGTTTGCCTGCCTACATGCCTGCCTGTCTAAATAGGACCTACACGTCGTCACTTATGTTGTGGTTCGTAGATTTGTAATTATTCAAATAAAGCCTGATGGCCTGGTTTGATGGGGAATATAATTAGGGTTCACGATGCCAAAAGCTGTAGCTGTATCAGTTGATTTTTATATTTACTATGTTACATCCAACCACGGAATAAGAAACAGTTGGCAGCAGTATTATCAATAGAGTAATGGCATTTTAAACTCGTTTTCTCAGTGGCGACCTCTGCTCTTGATAGCACTGACTTTCCACACAATATTACGCCAGTTTAATTACTTAGTCAAATAAGAGCTATTTGACTACAATACGTACGTTATATATATACAAGTATAGACAACAATAAATTCGATGAATTGTGCTAACCTACATAAATCATGATGCTCTGAAGTGACTCAGCCATAAAGCATACACTTACACTCCTGTTGTGGCTGCAGATGAGAAAGCAATTTGCAGACAGTTCATGACGTACACAACTCTCAGCAACGTTGTGAGCCGCCACACAGATATCACATTGCCAAATACAGTAAACTTCACGAAAACGTGAACATCCACTGTACTCGATGTCGTGTTATGGACTATATAACTGTGACGGTGCCAATTTGTACAACCAACAAGTCGGTTCCAATATTTTCCATCAAGTTCTTTATAAGTAAGACCACACATGTTGTGGTCTTACTTCCGGATACAAAAAGAAAGAACCCTAAACAAAGTAAACAATTTATTAATACAATACTAACAGTACATATATACGTATAGATACAATAGTGATTATCATGCGTGAACACATGTCACACAGCATGCATGCGTAATAATTTTTATAATGAATCCAGTATAATGTAAAGTAATCTAAGATATATAATTGTCAAACAAGTTATACCAGGAATGCAATTGTATGTAAATCAACAACACAAGTATATGCATCCAGCAGACACAATAGTTACATAATCTACCATTACTGTAATGACCATGCTCACCCCAACACTGCTCTGGAGGCTCATTAATGAGTCTTACATCATTCATTCAAGACTTGGCTCTCTCCTGCAATGGCATGGTGCAACATGTCATTTGCAGCAGAACACAGATAATTATTTAAACAAGTATTGTAATTCCATATACCTATACTACTTTTTTGTGTTACCATATTCAGTTCCAATCTACTACATATTATACATATTCTATGACTTGTTGAATGATTGAACCAAACACTTGGTCAGTGTTTACTTGATGAAGCCATCATGAAACATCGGAATAATGTACAAAGCATCGATTAACCACATGGCTCAACTATGAGGAATGCAGAATGATGTGCATGCCATCAGAACTGGGACTAAAAGTAGTTGTCCATACTGTAGCATTCACCACAGAAGGAAAGAAAGGTGCCCGGCATATGGGTCCACCTGGAGGAAGTGCGGGAAAAGAAATCATTGGGAAGTCGTGTGCAGGAAAACCGACAATTATACAGACCACGACATAGAGATGTGCATCGCTCAGACACAAAACAAAGCACAACCTCAAGACAAAACTTGATATCATGGAGCAGCTCGGAGTCATTACGAAAGTGTCCGTGCCCACCGAAAATCAACAACACGTTACGGATTTGCCTAGATACCAAGGACCTAAACAGAGCCATTAAACGTATTCACTACAAAACCCCGACGCTATATGAGATGACACACAAGCTTGCGGGTTCAACTGTGTTTTTCAAAACTTGATGCCCGCCACGGCTAATGGTCTGTCCTTAAACGAAACGTTATTTGACGACATTCAACAGCCCATTTGGTCGTTATCGATTCAAGCGTCTGCCATTCGGACTGAACCTGAGCCAAGATATGTTTCAAGAAAGCATGGACCACATTCTGGAACACTGTCCGGGAACCATGGGCATTGCAGATGACGTCGCGGTGTTTGGGAAAAACGAAATGGAACACGAAGAGAATCTGCACAACCTCATGAAGACAGCGCGCCAGCATGGCCTAGTGTTCAATGCCAACACATGCGATATCAAGAAGAAGATGTGTTTCTTCGGCCTTGTGTTTGATACCCAAGGATTCAGCCCTGATCATGTGAAGGTTGCTGCAATCAGTCAGCTACAGACGCCGAAGGATGTAGTGCATGCAGCTACGAGAATTCCTTGGAATCGAGACATACATGTCACCGTTTGCTCCCAGTCCATCGGAACACACAGCCACACTCCGAGAACTGCTCAAGAAAGATGCATACTTTCAGTGGACACCATCTCATGAGAACGCCTTCAAGCGACTCATCCGTAAGGAGGTCAAGTTAAGCTACTTCGACCCGAAATCCGAGACAGTCGTACAAGTCGACGCGTCAATCCGTGGCGTCGGTGCTGTCCTGCTACAGAACGACCGACCAATCGCGTTTGCATCAAAATCACTGATTCATTGTGAACGTCGTTATGCTAATATCGAACGCGAGGTGTTGGCTGTCGTATTCGGTTACGAACGATTCCATAATTACGTGTATGGCAGGCACTTCACAATTGAGCTCACCACAAACCGATGGGACTATGTCACCGAAAGAATCTGGCAGCTGCCCCCCCCCAGCGATTACAAAGGATGCTGCTTCGTATCCAGCCGTACGACATCGTCATCAAGTACAAGCCAGTCAAGGAAGTGGTGCTAGCCGGCTCAATGTCACGACAACCACGCAGCAACGCAGGGAATCTGGAATTTGATGTGCAGATCAACCATGTGCAATTCTCCACACAGAAGCTGCAGCAGCTATGTGACGAGACAAACAGCGACGCTGAAATGAAGGCTCTGAAGTCCGTCATCATAACTGGATGGCCAGAGACAAGGCGACAGTTGGCACCGCCTCTATGTCCATACTGGTCATTCCGCGATGAATTGTCAATCGAGGACGGCATCATACTGAAAGATGACCGCATTATCAGCCCACTGAAGGCCCAACCAGATATACTCGCCAAAGTGCATGAATCGCACCAAGGCGCACACAAAACAAGACTGCGTGCCAGGTCATGCGTCTACTGGGTAAACATGAACGCAGACATTGAGGATGTCATCAAGAAGTGTAGTGTCTGCCAACAACGTCCGCAGTTGCCAGAACCCTTGATCCAGCACAAAATACTCCAAATTTCCCTTTGTCAAGAAAATCGAAGGGAAAGCCACGAGTCAAGTAGTCGTCAATCTGACGAAGATGATCTTCGCAGAACAGGGCGTGCCAGACAGGGTTGTCAGTGATAACGGTGGGCATTTTGACAGCCAAGCGTACAAGACGTTTCCCAAACAATGGGGATTTGATGACATCACATCCAGTCCACATTTCCCGCAGTCAAGCGGGTTCACCGAACGACAAACCCAAGCCGCCAAACGAACGAAAAGAGAGCAACTGCATGTCACACATTGACATGGCTTTGTTGATCCTCAGATCTACCCCCGTAGACCAGCACTTGCCGTCGACGGCAGAGATGCTGAACATGCGACAGATGAAGTCAAACCTACCAATGAGAATCAAAAATAAAGAAACGATTACCAGGCGTCTTGCCGAAAGACAACAACAACAAAAGTTCTATCACGATCGCTAGGGCACTGCAATACTTGCTCCATTGGATCCAGGACAATCTGTTCGCATCCAACACCCGACATCGGAAAAATGGCATCCAGCAACTGTCGTTAACAGGCGACAAAAACCAAGATCGTATGATGTTTGTTAAACAAACGGTACAACGCTCCGGAGAAACCGACACCAGATACGGGAGACCCGGGAGAAGTTCGCTAACGTCGACCCTGTACAAACCTCGAGCACTAACTCGACAATAGAGCTTGCACCTACAGGCGACATTCACAGAGGCCCGAGTGATAACAATGATGATGTTGAACGAGCTCCTGGACCAGCCGAGCAATCCGTCGCAGAGCGTGCAGCTGGTTGTGAAGCTCAGACCTTGCAACCGGCGAGACGGGTCACATTTGACCCAGGCCTTTGCTATAATACGAGGTCGGGGAGGAGAGTCAAACCGCCCCCGTCTTGAACTGTAAGAGGCCACATCTTGAACTGTGAGAGACTACGTCTTGAACTGTAAGAGAATGAGGGCTTATTAGTGCTTCCGTAGTTAGTTAATAGTTCAATACTAGTAGTTCAGTACTGCCATACTAACGATGATTATCGTCACGATTACCCCGTCTGCCATGCCCTAAGATGGTTGCTTAGTGGACAGTGCCTAGTATGTAATGGTACAACTCTAAAATATTATACGATATCGTACAGGAAGCCAATGCAAAGACTTCAAAAGTGATACAGAGCGAAAAAAACGAGATCTCGTAACTACCCTTGCAAGACAATTTTGGACACGTTGAAGTTCGTGTTCCATTTCGTTTTTCCCAAACTTGCTAGCGATATTACAAAGGAGGGAATTGCAAATTTGCAGTAGTCAAGTCTGCTGCTAACAAGCGGTGTTGCAATAGTTTTAGGAACAGAAAATGACATATATACCGGCGAATAAGGCGAAGATAACTAATATGATAAAAACAGCAGCGACGTGTTTGAGATATGTGTTGTCGAATATTGAAGTTACTGTCAAAGATCACTCCTAGATTCTGCCCCGAGGTTGCTGGCGTGATATTCTGATTCAAAATGCGCGTAGCGAAAAAACATCAAGTTTACTACGCTGCATTGGAGTACCAATAATGATCAATTCAGTTTTATTTTCATTTAATTTCAGTTTGCTGTCAGTCATCCAGTGGAAGATAACTTGGAGGCAATCACTAAGTTGGTTAAAGCAAAGGCCCGATAACAGAACCCTGAGGAACACCAAATAAAATTGACAGTGCAGCCAAAAAGCAGTTCCCAATATATATGGTTTGGTATAGATCTAACAATTAGGTTAAAGAAAGCCAGCTTAGAGCTGCGCCAGATATGCCGTACCACTTTAATAAGCGTTTAATGAGAATCTTGTGATCAATCGTGTCAAAAGCGGCAGAGAGATCTAATAAGATAAGTACAGTCACTTTACCATTATCAATGTTCAAGTAAATGTTATTGTGAACCTTTAAGTTAATGTACAATTCGTTAATTGCACCACACTTCAATTGTAGTATTTTATTGTGGGGCTTTGATTCAAACAGAATTTCGAAACTGCAGAAAAAGGAGATAAGAATTATAACCCATAACGAATTTTATTCCCATACAGAACCTCTAATGAAATCACGAAACTTACTGAAAGTCGACGACATTTTCACGCAAAAATATCTTATATTTTATGATAAATTTGTAGTAGCGTTCCTTCTTACTGTAAATCTTTATTTTCACTAAATATCACACACCACGGCCATCGCACTAGGCACAGTCATTACACCTCTATTCCGTACAGCCGAACCTCCCGAGCCGGAAAGTGTATAAGATACTACCTGCCAACTCTACTAAGAAACATGCCACTTAGAATTACGGAAAAAGTCAATACTCATACTCTTCACGGTTTCTCTTTATATCTGAAGAAATATATTTTGGATCAATACCAAGAGACTTGCACAATTGTTAATTGCTATATATGTAGGCAACACAATAATCTGAATTTTGTTAAAGTGAATATTTTTATTGTATAATAAACTGCCTACAGTGGCTACACGCTTGTATTTGCATAAATTTATACGAAACCACAACGAGTTCATAATGTTATCCTCTTTTCACTAATATGCCAATTTCCGTGTGTATTCCCGAAGCAAAGCAGCCCTGGTTATGAAGATCTAACCTGCCTCCGTTTATATTAACCTTTTAGTATATGTGTCGTGTCTTGCCTTGAATAATGTAATTGCGACTAAAAGCAAACTACATTTTAGTCTAAACCGAGTACGGTAGTCTGTTCTCCAATGAAATGTTTTCTTATGAAATGAAACAACCATTGATAAATCCCATATAGGCTCTTCATTATTGTGCTTGATTACGGCTCTGATACTTATCTGTTTTTTCTTGGTGCTATGTTTTATGCATTAAGGCCAGTACTCAACCAACACCAAGACTAGATGATTAACTAGGAAAACGTCACACGTATAGTGCGCCAAGTGTAGCCAAACCAATCAAGCAGCAAGTAAAGACGATAATATCGTCAACAGCACGAGCCCTGATGAAGATAAAAACGAGAAATGTTGGAAAACAGTGACCGAAAAACACAACCAGAATACGCATAAATATCTACCGCATGGAAGAACGCAAGGATGGTGATAATCTTCAAGAAGGGAAATAAGAAAGACTTAAAGAACTACAAACCGATATGTCAGTTATCAAACAACTACAAATTACTTTCTATAAAATACTAACACATAGGCTAGAGAAGTCACTCAACGAACACCCACCAAGAGGGCAAGCAGGATTCAGAAGCAGGTACTCAACGACAGACGACATCCAAGTCGACAGGGTGAGACTATATTGCCCTAGCTGTTTACAGCGAGACTCGAAAAGCAAATTCCGAAGACCGACCTAGGAAACCAGAGGCTTGACGATAGATTGAGAATATCTGAGTCTTCTTCGTTTCGCCGACGACATACGCTACTACACCGCAAGAACAACAAAAGTGCTACAGGAACTAGCTGATGAAAGTGGAAAACAAGGTCTGAAGATGAACATTTCGAAGACAAGTGATGCTAGAAAACGACACACCAATACACATCAACAACACGCAGATAGAGAACGTTGAAGGCTACGTCTGCCTGGGACAGCGATTCAGCATCAGAGACAAAAAACCAAGACAAGGAGATTCAAAGAAGAATCAAGGCAAACACATCGCGAGTCGCGACATCTTCAAAGGTAACTTTGGAACCTGCTTGAAGAGACAAGTCTTCAACTCATGCGTACATCCGGCGATAACATACGGCCCCAGAGGCGTACCCAGGGTTTTTTTGGTTGCCCGGAAACCCGTAAAAATGTCTGCAGTGCTGTATGATCACAAATATGGCAATATACGTGAGTACACGGAAGGATAACGGTAATACCCATAAACGCGGGAACAGGGTTAGAACTTGGTTTTGAACAGCACTATCGCCCTCCTGTGTTCGGATGTAATGAGTTCACATCCAAGACAGCGGAGAAGCTGAAGTTACAGCGGCGCAGCGGGCGAAAAAATTCCAACAACACCCCCCCTCGTCTTTTGATGTCACAGTCGAGCCAACCGAGACAGCCACAAGGTGAAGGAAGATGTGAAGATATGCGTCGAAAATGTTTAAGTGGTGCTGAAGCTCCGGTAACCCCCCCCCCGATATGAATTTTGTTCCCGCGCCACCGGTAATACCCGTTTGGAAACCCCCCAACATGTCAATCCTGGGTACGCCTCGGGGCTCAGAAACATGGACACTCATCATCCAGGCAAAGAACAAGTTAGCAGCCGCACAAACAAAATGGAAAGAAGGATATTAAATATCATATATATGGAGAGAAAAACAAACATCTGGGTAAGAGAGAAGAGAAAGGTTATAGACGTGATAAAACAAATCAGAAGACGAAAGCGGACTTGGGCAAGGCACATCAGTAAACTACGAGATAAACCATGGATATCGCGTAATACCACCTGGAGACCTTACGAAGGGAAACGATCTAGAGGAAGACCGGCGAGACGGTGGAGAGACGAACTATAGACGAGTATTGGAAGGGCGCGTTCTAGCAGAGGATAGCGCAACATAGACATATTTAGAAATTACATGATGAGGCTTTCGCCCAACCATGGGACACAACGGCTACATAAGTAATTTCACTGATACCCTTGTATGTGCGGGCGTGCCGGTGCGCGCGCGCCTGTGTGTGTATGTGTATGTTTCCCACCGTGGAGGGGGGGGGGGGTCATATCACCATGGAAATAGTAGTTGCAATCCCAGTCTTTAGTTAGTTAAGACATATTGAAGCGATGCAAATTAAGCATGTTTAATTTGTTTAAAGATATCTAGTTACATTTTGTTACACAAAACGCTACTTGCGTGCAATGCAAATTACCATAGAAGGGGTCACGATACTATTCTAGTATTTCGACCGAGGAGTAAGACGCTGTGAGAGTCGTATTACTATCTTATATCGGCTATACGCGAGGCCCGGGCTACAACGCTCTGCACGATATCGACCACGAAATCAGCGGCTACTGGCAAGCTACTATTGGCAATACGAGAGACCTACAAACCAGAGCCCAGCACGTCATCGAACACGCAAAGATCTGCACTGACAGAGCAGATCCGGTCGACCACTGGTCATGTCGGAGACGCCGTCCGCCATGGTAATTATTCATTATGTTTCACCTTATCGTGTTGACATATTCCGTGTTTAATAATAATCTAGATTCAAATGATCTAATTATTTGTTAATGGCTATAAATCATTGCCTAATGTAGAGTGGTTACTCTCCGTATTAGGATATATTGAAAATCACACAAATTAATGTTATGGTTTTAGCCGAATGATTGTCCGTCATGTAAGATTACACTCAGTTGGCTGCAGTGTTTCCCCTGGGTACAATGGTGAGCGAGATGGTGGCTAGGACCAGGCTCAAAGGCTAGGAGTGATGGAACGTAAAGTTAAGATATTAGTCAGTGTGTGTCATCTTCCTATTCAATGTTCACTTCACACTGCCATCTACGTGAACTTGGTACACAAGAAAGGCGTGCTGTTATTCTCTTCGTCTTCTCTCGTGAAAATTACGTTACCGTAGGGCTAGCGACACCATAGATTGCTCCGGTCACTACACGCAGACGGGCGGCAGTCGAACTAACTTCACGATGGAACCGGACCGATGGTCTTCCGGAAGAGCGCGGAAGAAAGATCGTACTCCGAGTTCCTGCAAGCGATGGTGACGTATTTCGACAGTGTTCCAGTCTTCAGACGTTGTACTAATGACGCTGGCCAAATCCACGTATTTGTTCGGCATACGTGCCAGTCAGCTTGCTTGCCGTCAGCCTCTTGTTGGACGCCATTGTTGCAGTTCAACGACTTTCGTATTGTGCCGACTTGCAGTATTACTTTAATACATGTATTTGTTTTCTTCGTTCGCTTCGCTTCACGTGTTATCTTTAGCATATCGCATGCATCGTCGTCTCATTTACTGGTAACCCACAAGTCAACAGTATTAGCTACTCAAGCCCTACCAACGTGAGCGACTAAAACAACGTAAATAAATTTTATGGAGATTTGCAAAGTCTCAAGAACAAGATCCACAAACAGAATGTTGTAGTTATAGGCGGCGATTGCAATGCAAAGCCTGGGATCAATGTGATCAAATACTCTTGCCAAAGTGATTCAAACAGAAAATGGACACTGACTGCTGAATTTTATTCATACAAAAACAACATGTAACCAGCAAATACACTATTCCTAAAAAGACAAAACAAATAATGGACATTTCCGTTCCCAAAGCAAGGAAGGTAAAGAGCATATGGGTCATATTCTTGTTCTCAGAAAATCGATTAGCAATGTCAGAGATGCAGTTGCATACAGCTCTTTCAAATCATTTGGCTCAGACAACATAATACTATCAGCTGTCATTAGATCGAGTCTCTGAGTATCGGAGAAAACACCAAGTTAGAGTCAAGGGATCGATCTTGAAAAAGTGATACATGTGCCCTTCTGGCACATCAGAGGTAGAACAATGTGTCATTTTGAAATTTTATGAACCCCAAATCAGTTGATTAAAATAAAAATGATAAGTGTGATCGTATAAATAACCTGATAAATGTGAACACTGCAGTTTTAATAATGCGCATGCATTTGTATTGCTATTAATGTGTTTTAATTATATTCAGGACTGTCTGCGCAACAATGTTCTGGGTGCATGTTACACAACCATCAGTATCAACAAGCTCAGAAATGTTCATTAGTTAGGGCCGGACCCAGAGCAGGTAGATTAGGGGGTGGGGTATGAATTAGATCAACTGCATTCGGTAGGGGGAGTGGGTGCAAAAATGTCGACGATGTTAACCTGCGATGATTTTGCTTATACACACTGGTGTTGGAACGCGGTGAATATTCGGGTGCTAAGGCTCTCTAAAAACCTCCAATTCCACCCCCTCGAGGCTTTCCATAAATCCCCACCTTCAGGCTCTCCAAAAAAACCCGAAAGTATCCCCTTGAGGCTCCCACCAAAACAAAAGTCTAGGGGACACGTGCCCAAACAACCACATTGAAGCTCTCAAAATAACCTCCAGTTACACCCCCTTTGAGGCTCCCCCAAAACACCTTCAGGTTGTCCAAAAATTAACCTCTGATAGCATCCTCCGAGGCCCTCAAAACCCGAAGATTTAGGGACACGTACAAATCAGGCCAACCTGGATCCACCTCCGCTGGTTTATTTAACTCTCAAAAATTACAAAACGCGATACAGTGTGAGGGTGTCCCGTCTTTTGTGGATTGGTCATGCAACTACACGGATCGGAAGACCTCTGGCACGCTGACGTACCAGAGAGCTAAACGATGGTCCGGTTTGCATCAACACGCGCTGGTTACTGCTCAGTCCATGCGCACGCCGCGGAAACGGGGTGTGGGGCCCCTGTACGATTACCCCGTCTGCCATGCCCTAAATCCTGCAGTGATCTATACAAGAATAAACAATGACTTCACAAACTGTGTAGTCCAACAGAAACAATGACACCCCGAAGATGATAGCCAGACATTTTGGTAAAAGGCAGTCGGTACCAGGACGTTTCTATAATTAGTAATAGGAGATTTCGGTACGACCAACACTTCCTGCACTGGTCGTATACAAATATAAGCAATGAATTGATACTCTGGAGTGAGTATGAATAAAGTGTACATTTATATATGTTGTGGCTGTGGTTGACAAGGCAACATTGACACTGGACATAACACAGCCCTTAGAAACTTTGTGAAACACATACTTTTTTATTGGCAAACAGTTATTTGTTTGGCGATAGCTGTATTACTTTCCGCCAGTAAACGCTGTGCCCCTCTGATAAGAATTGTGCACCACGCATATCACGTTTGTAAGGTTAGTCCCCTACATGAATACGGATATGTCTCATCAAATTACTCCTTTTTGAGAATTGTGCGCCACACATATCACATGTGTATGGTTTCTCCCCAGTGTGGATACGGACATGTTTCGTCAACCTAGAACGGTCTGAGAATTGTGCCCCACACGTATCACATTTGTGGGGTTTCTCCCCAGTGTAGATACGGACATGAGACGCCAAATTACTACTTGCTGAGAATTGTGCACCACATGTAACATATTCGTAGGGTTTCTCCCCAGTATGAATACGGATATGTTTCTTCAAACTACCATTTATTGAGAATTGTGCACTGCACATATCACATCTGTAAGGTTTCTCACCAGTGTGGATACGTAAATGCACCTTAAAACCAGGACTGTGCTTAAATTGTGCCCCACACATATCACATTTGTAGGGTTTCTCCCCAGTGTGGATACGGACATGACTCGTCAAATGACATCTTACTGAAAATTGTGCACCACATGTATCACATTTATAGGGTTTCTCCCCAGTATGAATACGGACATGTATCTTCAATTTACCACGTTCTGAGAATTGTGCACCACACGTATCACAGTTGTAGGGTTTCTCCCCAGTGTGGATACGGACATGACTCGTCAAATTACATCTTACTGAAAATTGTGCACCACGTATCACATTTATAGGGTTTCTCCCCAGTATGAATACGGACATGTATCTTCAATTTACCACGTTCTGAGAATTGTGCACCACACGTATCACATTTGTAAGGTTTCTCACCAGTGTGGATACGTAAATGCACCTTCAAACCAGGACTGTGCGTAAACTGTGCCCCACACGTATTACATTTGAATGGGTTCTCACCATTGTGGCTGCGCACATGTACAGTTAAGCCACTGTTGTTAAAAAAATATTTTCCACATGTGTCACATACAAATCTTTTCTCAATGACACGAGTATGCAAATTCGCAGACATATTGATAGTTCAGGTTCTAAGCTGTTTACATATACATCACGTGTATAAGGTTTCACCAGAGAAGATGCACACTTCTGTCTTCAAAGCATTATTATTACAGCATGTACGCACTTTGATTAGAAGTGTAGACGACATGCATCACATTTGAAGGGTTTTCTTTAGTCCGGGTGCACACATCGACCTTTTAGTCACCACAGGCACACTACAAGAATGTTTGCAGAGGTGTCACATTTAAAGGTTTCTCCACAGTGTGAAGGTGATTGTATGTGCAGTTTGAAAGTTCTACTCTGAGATAATGATTTGCCACACTGTTACTTTTCCACAAGTCAGAGATCGAATATGAGCCATCAAATGTCCACTTTATAATGGTCACACTTGAATGGTTTCCCCCACGACAATGGAGCTGGTGTCTCTTTAAATGCAAGTATTGTTCCACAGGAGACACTGTCATGTGTTTCCCTTGTTGCTGAGGGCAAACGTGTGGACATTCAGTGACTCGGCAGTTGTTGTTGTCAGTGCTCAAGTGTTTGTGTGACTGGATTAGGTCATTGTAGATACTTCTGACACATACAGCCTTCGATAACACTACAGTCGTCTGAAACAAATGTAATTACTGTAAAAGTAGGCAACATTAGAATTTATATATACTACCATACATAGGCAAATTGTACAAAATGTGATGTTTTCTACTGTAACAAACTATACCCATTCAATGTCGTTGTACTATCAACTATAACTAAGTAGAATGACTAAAATTGCTTAAGCCACGCACAATAGCATAACGAAGACTACAGGAAAAACAATAGAAGTCAGTATAATAATGTATACAATGTATGATGATGAATCTGCACTAAACCCCTGAAATGGGAGGATGTGTAATTAAATTTAGGAAAAAGAGGACACTCTTAAAGTGATTCTTTGTAAGCTAATATACATTCAAGATGTTTTTGGTGTTATGTGCACAACAAGCTGATAAATAAGTGTGTTTACGCGAGTCATTTTCAGCTTGCTGCCATGTGGATGATTAATTATGCAGCCCGAGTATAATGAATATTCATGCACGTGCAGTGAAGTCTGCAAAGACCGTTGGCGTCACACATAGTCATCATGTCAGATTCCGAGGTGAGTTCAAGCAATGTCTTTTTAAATCAGCAATTCGTAGACATAATAACAGCTACTTTTAAATTATGCAGGAAGCTTATGCATTGCTTATTTATCCTGCTTCTAATGCCGTCCAACGGGTAACTTTCCGATTAAGAACAACTATAACATCTGACCCAATAATCCGACTGCCCGCACGGGGGCGATGGCGGCAGCAGTCAGTGCTGGTTGGGTCTGTGTGTCTACGGATCTTGGCTTTCCAGTTAGCTGTTTTTGAAAAGTCCCCTTTCCCCACTTATTTGAACCGAAACATGAAAATATGAGATTTGTTCGTTCACAGATTGTTTCTAATGCCACAGCTACAATTGTTAGTAAACCTGGCTGGCATATGATCTTTCAATGTATAAGTTTTAGGTTCGTTAAAAAGTACACAATACCGTGTTGCCACGAAATTTTGCGATGCACGAACTTTGGATACCAGTAGATCTGCACTCTAGCATACATAAGTTTTTTATTCATGAATATATTTTTTTAATCTAATAATAGATCAGATCAAGCTGTGCTGTTTCATGTGAATAGCACATTTGATATTAATAGAACTCACTAAAAACAAAAAAATTATTTTTGACATGTTACTTTACCGTTACTCTACACTTTTTGCGAGAATAGCCCATATATAACATTAATTATTAGAGCAAGAATAAAGGAAAACATACAGTGAACTCTGGATAAGGTCAAACCTCCAGGGACCCAAGACAATACTGATAAGTGGGACTTAGAAAAGTGATCAGAAGGTCCCCTTATTGTGACGTATGCCCAGGACCGAGGAAAAAGATTGACTTAACTTAGCGAAAATCAACTTATGTGAGCTTGAGTTATCTGGAATGCGCTGTATATGACCAATGCCTACAGGTAATTATGTAGAAGCAAATTAAAAGGTGGCCAAAGTAATGGATTGGGATTTTAGTCTGACTGAATCAGCAACAGGGCTATCTTGAATGTCTTCATTTAGCCAGCTATACACTTGGTGATAAGTCCCATAATCTAATATCTAAACTGAATTAATCTGCACACTGCACAGCATTGAATTAGGTAACTCATATTTAGGTTCAGTTTCCTAAATGGACAATGGGTCACCTGATATAAGATGGTGCTTGACTTTGTTCTGCCCATTCTGTTCTGTGCAACATCTACTGGGAAGTTGTACATCACTTCGTGTTTCAAATGGATGTGTGCATCCGATACCTTTGTGTATCAAAAAGCATAACAGTGCTATTAATTGGACAATGTGTTAACTGACACCATAGTGAAGAAGGTGTCTGACTTTGTTCGGCAACATTAGTCTGTGTTGCTTCTGCTGGGAATATGTACATCAATACATGGTTCAAATGGATTTGTGGAATCGATCGATTTGTGCATCCAAATGCACAACATCCCATCATTATGTTGAAAAATAGGAGTAAATAATAAATTTATGCTTTCTTATGCTCATCATGTTTGGATTGTGTTCTACAGCATATTCTAAAAAATTTGTTGAAGCAACTTTGTGTTATGTGAATTAGACTGGTTGTGTATAAAAAGGTGTCGACAAAGTTGCTTTTACAATAATTTTGAAAAATCATAAAATATAAATGTTCCACAACATTTTTTATGTTTTCAGGGTCTTCTTGAGTTAAATACACCAATGATGACTGAAAACAATGTTTTAAAATATGCGTTACTTTTTGTTTTGTAAGTTTTGTAATTTTGTAACTTTATTTCCATCATACAATGGCCATTTTATGTTGTCATCGAAATGGGAGTTCGACAGAAACACATTAAATCTATTTTACTTTAAATGATGGGCAGAACAAATTGCACTCCCAGTACAAAATAAAACATGTATCCAGCTGAGGTATATCCATTGTTGTTACACTGATGCAACATATTTTAATATTTTTTTGACAATAATGTTATTATGTTCGTTATAGATCTATATTTTTCAAACTAAAATTAAACCCTATGTAGATAGGTAAGTAGATAACTACCTGTGATATTTTAATATTATATATAATGTTGCATTTATACTGCTTACGGAAAGAGCAGCTGGATTTATGGTGCAAACAAAATGGTTTCATTATTGAATGTTTCTCAGCTTCAATAAGTTTCTGTTATCTAAATGTTTCATTAACACTAAACTTTAAAATGCATAGCCAGGTGTACCTAGTGAAACAGGAACATGAGACTACCATAGGTGAGATTTTGTATGTTTTTATATTCCAACAAAAACAATTCTAATCATTCACCAATGACAATGTCATATGACGGCTTCGTGCCTAGAGAGCTGGTGTTTTTTGTTTTAAATCAATCCATCTGTCATGAGCTGTCGCTGTGTTCATCTGTTTATTCCATTTATTTTCCTTCTTTTTTTGAAGCTGTGACATAAACAGCAGCTGGTCCACGTTTCCTTTTCATAATTTTATCGGCCACGACTCATTCGCATGACTTTGGCTAATCAAAACACACAAGTTGATGACGTTTTTTCTTGCATCTTTTAACTAGCTAATCAAAGTCTGACAGACAGTCCCAAATATTCATGAGCATGCCTTATACGGATCGTGAAGGTGGGGCCAAACTAGAAAGTCTGCGTATGCGCAGTTATTTTATCGATGTATTGTCAAGGTCATTAGTAATTAATAAAACATAATTATAATTAAATAAAGGCATAGAATTACATGAAATAATCATATTAGCAGGATTAATGAATAATTGTGTACATTACCAAGAGGTTAACATTATCAAAGAATCGCATTAAATTATTTATGCAAATAGCATAACTAAATGTATGGAATATGCATTCCCTCAAGTGGCTGAACCATGGAATAGTCTAACGTCTCTAACTGAATTAGTAATACAAGCTAGACTGACAGACTTGTTTAGAAATCATCTTGAGATTTGACAAATTATGGACTACCCGGGCGATATATCATGACGTTGAAGCTCCATTACTTAACTACTGGAAGTGGAAACTATGAATTCTGGCAATCTTTTACTGTCTGACCTAACCATGAAAATGACCAACTACAGCCACCAAACGTCTCACATAATTTACATGTAAACGTTATACAGTGATTCCTCACCATTAAAGTCACCCTTGAAACTGGGCAAAGGTGACCTGAATAGCGTGGTGACTGTATTAGCAGGACTAATTTCATATACTTTACTGTTATAAGGTTTTTAAAATTATATTTACATGCCCATATTATAATTTATTTTTAAGATAACAAACAAAATTCACAAAACAAACTAATCTAAAACTAGACATCCGGCGGGGGCTATGCATAGCTCCATAGCTATCATAAAATTAATATTGTTTTGAGGTGTCGCTGTACAAATGAGACGCATAATTTTATATGTGTGACCATGTATCTATTTATAATTATAGGTGCATATATGTGTGTGCGAGCATACACACATATATTCATAATTATAGATTTTTTGTGTTTGTGTGTGCATATGTAAATATATTTATAATTATTGGTGTGTCTGCGTGAGCGATGCCTCGACGCAACATCATAGACTGATAGAGCCACCGCCAGAGTTGTCGAGTTTAATTTTACTCTGTGTGATTTTTGATCGTCACAGGAATGTAAATGTAATTTTTTGATAACGTAATGTGTGAATATTATATGTAAGATATGTATCATATAATAATGTATGGCAGTATGCAGACGTTTGGCAGCTGTAAACGTAGCCTAGCAGTGTGGGCACTGTGCCTGTGGCCTAGTCCTAGACCTAGCCTAGGCCTGGTGGTCGTTTTCTCGGTTAGATCAGAAAGTAAGATGGCTAAAGTTTTAATATTAAAAATCGAAGGTGAAAGTCTGATAACTGATTAACCAACTGGATCCTGCGGTCAGAATCATCCTAACTCGCACTGGCCACAGGCACAGCCCAGGGGCAGGGCCCAGATAACGCAGTGTCAGCGCAACCAAGTTACGGGAGAAACTCAAATTGTCATCCGTATAATTTATCCCACCACATCTACCATACCAAAAATATACTTACTTTAAGATAACGACCAAAAACAGTAGTGAAAAACTAGATTTTCGCGACGTCGTGTCGAATGATATTGTGCTGCCACCTAGTAGCCAGTAATGAAACTTAGGTAATACCGGTGTCACGAGCCCCGATTGACTCTTGCCAGGATTCACCGCCTACTTTCGGCCCGCGACGGTAGGGGGCCCAAAATAGCAGGAGCCAAAACTCTTATACTTGAAAATTGTGTATACTCTGGCGGAAGTATACTAGCCGCGCAGACAAAAACAGGTAATGATGCGGCCAAACTTCTTTGTGCCACCTACATTTGAATTCTAGTTGTCATTGAATGTTTGAATGAATTAGTGAAGTTATTTAATATCGCTTTAAATAAAATTTGTGATTAGCGCATTTGTGAAGTACTTGTCACTTGAGTTGATACTACTATTTAAAAGTGGGATTATGTACTTATAATGGAAGAAGAATTTAATGGCTGTATTAGCATATTATACTATAGCCATCATTCACACGGAAATTCATTCACAAACTGTTTACTGTCACTGAACAAGAAGTATTGAAAGCCAAAATTAAGGCTTCCCTCAACTTCAAGGCCCTTGCCATAGGGGCCGAATAATTCGCGGATCGTACAATAATTGTTATGCGCCAACGCAATCGCAGTTATTGGCAGTAGGTACTGACCGAAGAGCGCTTTTCAATCAGTTACAAAGTTATGGAACAATTTAGGTGAGCCGCCTTCCCAGAATGTCGTAAGGCATTTACACAGACATATGTAGATCTGGCTACCGAGGCCACCGCCTACGGTCAGGAACAACCTAAGTAAGTAAGTCATCCTTCAGACTAAGGCACCATCTTTCCCTCTTTCCTTATCTTATCTCGAATATTGTGATAAGCCCAATAGGCAAAGTTGGGCAATACTATACAATTTCACTTGGACTATTTGCCCCTTTAAGTTTTCCCTGCCTCATTTTCTTTCTTTCTTTGTTTTGCACACACAAATGTAATTTAATTGTCAACTACGACAGCTCACCATAATGACTGAAGATGAAGATCTTCCCCATGGCTTTGGCTAGAGTAAGTTTCCATTCAAATCCTCCGTAGCATTTTGTGACTTTGTTTGTTGTTGACATTCACCCTATAGAGCAGACGGCAGCCCCCTATATATAAGTGGGAAACAATGATTCTGTAGAAATCACCTGATAGTATTGTTATTTTAGTATAAATCTAAGCTTCAAACATAAATAATGTTACAAGGGCAGGGGGTTGGGATCTGGTATGGGAGGGAAAAAATAAATGTATTATGTATTATTACTACTGTAAGTGGGCTATTCATGTATACTAATAAAAAAGTTTAAAATATCTTCTAATATATCAGATAATTCAGATGTATTTATTATAGAACTCTTACATTTTGCATGCCTTTTAAATTGTGAATTTTACGATTTTTCAAATAACTACAAAATAAAAAAATGCAAGAATGATGTCGGAAGAGAGAAGTATTTCAGATGCTCTTAAACTTTAAAAGCAAACCAAGAATTTGGTAGGTTTTAGCAAGTCCTATAAACCTTTCAACGTGCACTGTCTTTGAAGCAATTTTTCTGTCCTATAATACAGTTCTCCCACTCATCCGGTTTTTCTTTGAGAAAAAAGTAGTTATGTTGACAGTTACATTGGAGGGCACAAATATATATTGCACATTGAAACACTTGTCAGATATTATAGAGTCCCCTGGATCACACATTTGTGGCAATGATGTCCTTTCGATGGTCTGGCGGTCACTCGTGGATGCCCCATAAGAATCTGACATGTAAGTATATAGACCACCTGTAGATACACCGACCAAAACTTTCACAGTATTTCTGTTCTTGTAGGTGCTGAAGGTTGACTGATGTGCAGTTGGAAACTTCTTGGCTGGACACTCTGTTTCATCTATAATCACTCTGGTTTTCTTGAAATCTTCCTTAAATCCAGATGGTGTATAGAACTTGACAAGATCTCGTGAAACCTAAAGTGGGCATTCTCTCCATTAAAGCGACACGAATTCTATCTAAGTACAAAAATATGTGCAGCTCTCTCTCCGATAATAAAGAAGATGGTACACTGGACCACGGAAAGATGCTGGGTACCGCGTTTCTTTTCAGGCGTCTCACAAGAAGCCTTCCCTTTTTTATATAAAATAAACATCTGTCTGAGAAGTTATACAAATAAAATAACAACGTTACATACCTAGCAGATATTAGTATCGTACGTAACGTTATTATTGGCGCCTTCCTGTTTTCGCGGTAACACAGTTTCGCCGTTTTTAAATTGTAAATATTTCAATCAAAGCAACTTTTCAAATAATTTGTTTATACAAATGTGATGAAATATATCTTAGAGATTTAAAATGTAAATATTTCGTGGAACAATTTGTCCATGTTAAACAACGTTTCCTATTGTCTACGGCGACTACGCCGACTACGGCGAAATAGGGACCACCAGTAATAGTTTAATATAGCCATATATAGGCAGTATACTGACTCACTGAGTGGTGCAGTCCCCAGGATGCATTAAGCTTACCACAAATATACCGCATGGACTCAATATCTCTTATAAATATTTACGAGTATCGTTTGCTACATGAGCTGTATATACCATAAATCGACCCTTGAATGTAGTCCGATTGGACGAAGTCGAAGTGACTGTCGGCGTCGCAGACGACACTTGTCGTCCCCGTGCCTGACGTCTTCCACATCCTTCCACATTCATCATCCCGCTTGATAGCGACAACCCACATCTGTCTAATATAAGGCCTGCTAGCCGAACTTTGAAAAACTGACCCACTACCATGTGAACACTGGGGAACACAACATCGTGTTTTGGCATGTTCTTAGCTTTAGCTTGAGCAGCTGAGTGAACGACGCACAATAACCAACACGGCGCTGTTGGACCGTGACGATAGTGCTGGCATCTCACGAATCAAACCAAACACTCCACATTCACGAGACTCCCATCGCGTCTTTCGTCCGTCCTCCATGTTGCGTCCACTGAGAAGAGCACCTAGACCAAGTTGATTTGGGCGTCTGTAATAGAAACATCAATGGAAAACATGCAAAATCAGGTTTGTGAACGTATAATTTGATATATGGAACACTTCAATAATACGTGTATCCGAATACAAACGACTGCGTACTTACCAGATATCGCGCGAAATTGAAGTCTGAAGATGTCGGCCCGTATCATGTATGGCAAACCTGTATTGTCATAAAGATTTAAGATGTAATAATCATAATGTGTTGGACGTGTGATAATTACATAAATAATTTGCGATATTGTGTAAATATTTTATAAAGCATATGGAAAATATATAGCAAACCTCTCTTGGTAAAAAGGTGTAATAATGACGAGATTAAAAATGCTATTTATAATTATCATATGATAAACAAATTAATGATACTGTTATTATATAGTTAGGGTAGACAGGCAGGATAATATAATTTAATATGTAATAATTATAGAATGGCAGACAGATTCACAAACTGTGGTACGGGTGGAACCTTATGTAGAATAATTTCACAGTGTATTGGAAGGGCAGTATAATGACTAATGAGTGTTTATATACATGTTAAATTATTGTATTACCCGCGGGGCGGCTTAATTCTTACAATGATGTCAGCATTAGTAGGGGTCACCTGACAGATGTGAAAAATGTTGTTCATGGACTGGGGGTTGAGAGAGGGAGATCATACTGGTCAGTCTGGGTTACGTACAGATGGGAAGATAGAGCCTGTTCTCCAGTGTAACCAGATGTTACTACTATTGTGTGTTTGTCAAATTATGAGAGAGAAATCACATACCGAGCGTGTACGTAGCTAGACAACGAAGTCTTACTCTATGTTATGAGTGTCGGGTCGGTGCAACGGCCAGCTAAAAACTTCACGCTCGTTCGTAGGAATGAAGGGCCTCTAGCGAAGTAGCAAGTGCCTAAACGATAACCGAGCCATGATTGAATTTCCGCGAGTGGAAGGAAGCTCACTTGGTCTGAGCTGCTTCGCCTTCTGAATGTTACAGACAGTCGGAAGAGTGTAAAGTTGACGTCCGTGTCAACCGAGGGTATAGTTGGAGGCGAACATTATTCTAGTCTATTTATGTTATGATGAAGGAGCACATTATATAGGCCTCGATGGGTAACGGTGCTCATGTATATTTACTAGGTTGATAGCGGAAGATGGTATTTGCCTGTTACTATTATTTGTGTTGGAGATGATGGAAGGACGTCACCATGTGCGGATGATTGTTAACAGGGATGACCTGTTTATATTTCTTGGTATACCTGTTCTATTATACGAATCTGTATGAGGCTGACGAGTCTTAATATTTGGAATATAAAGGTGGTATGTGGGCTCAGTATTTCCCACAGTGCACATTGTAAATACTCACGTTTGAAGAGTTAGGTAGGATGAATAAATTATGAAAATCTTTACATCTTTTGATATCTCTGTTAGGCATTTATACTGTCCTTGAATCCTAAAATATACAAGTTCGCTTCACCTGGTGGTCTTGACAGATACAAATAAATAAGAAAATATTAAAATGTAATAATGAATAACAAATTAATGTATGATAAACAAATTGTATTTGATTTTACAAGCAAGTAAGAAAAATAATGTAATAATGAAGAAAATAATTACGATAAACTAATAATTTCATATTACAAATATTGTATACATTCTACTATGAAGTGTATGTCAATTTTTTCAGCACCAACCCAAAAAGAAGAGATTATCATACAGACCCGAGCAAATGCTTCTGGCATATGAGATGTGCAAGAACGATGGATTGTCCATTCGTAGAGCATCGATAATGTGCAATGTTCCAAGACAGACTCTACGTGATAGAATGAAAGGCCGCATCGATCCATACAAACCAAGATGTGGGCCTCACCGGTTGATGAGCCCTGCTGTAGAAGCAGCTTTTGTTGCTCACATTAAAGCAGCTGCTGACTGTGGATATTATTATACAAGAAGGGAAGTAGCAGAGATTGCCGGGGAAACAGCTTTCTTCTTGAACAAAAGAGGCAGTAGTATTCCAGTCGATGACACATGGGTGTATAAATTTCATAAGAGATGGCCAGAACTGAAGGAAATCAAACTAAAAAGTGTGTCCACGGTCGTGCCACGCAGTGCCACCAGAGAGACATTAGCCAGTTATTACAAACAACTACTGGTCATTCTCCAGAAAGAAACAACACACACCGCCAGTACACCAGTGAGACCCAGCATAACTGCAAACACACAAGTAACACTCACAACCACAAAACCAATGACATCCAGCATATCCGCAAACGTACAAGCAAAACACACCACCACTGGACAAGTGAGAACCTCTAAACAAACTAACAAACGCAAAGTATCTGTGAGCCTTCGCCAAGCCATAACTGAAAGGAAGGGGGAACAGCAAATTATAAAACAAGAGCAACCAACGAACAAGTCCACAACCAAAGTCACAAACAAAGAAACAGACCCACAGCAAAGCCACTGACAGACAAAGCCACTGACAGACAAAGCCACAAACAACATCCCAGAAGCAAGCAACACACCAAATGGAGAACTTGATGCAGAATGCTGCTGTGTGTGTCGCAAGCAGCAGCCGCCCAATGCTCCTTCAGACATCCTCCAGTGGGTTCGGTGTAACTACCGTGTAGCGCCTCGGCAACTGTGCAACCACTGGGTGCACCTCAAATGGTGCACCCCCATTGCCGAAGTGTCCTACAAGCAGCACTTTAATTGCCCATGTTGTGAGGAAATGTCAGTGGAAGAACAATGATTTTAGTAGGAGCAGATAATTTCAAGGCGAACAAATAAATTGCTAGAAAATACATACTTTAAAACACTTCATTTTTGTGCTTTTTCATGATAAAACCTGAAAATCACATTACCAGCTGCTAGTTCAATAAAAATTATTTGTTTAAACATTTTTATGGCTGCATATGATACGCAGATAATACCAGCCTACCAGGGGTTTCGTCATGTTAACGTAATGACATTGTTATTAAAATGTTTTAAACAAATACAATCTGTGTGGTCATTCATAGCTTGGCTATTACTAAAAAAGTAATTTAATGTTAGTCTCAACAGCTGAAATGAACGCAGTCAGCACGTATATTGGTCCACTAGGTGGTTTCTGCTGCAATCATCATATACAGTTAAATAGTCGGTTATCAGCAAAAAAAATTGAAATCTTTCTGCAATGTATCGATATTATTAATCGGAACCAATTGCTTATAGTTTCATCCAATAAATTAAAATGTTACGCATGTTTATGTCACTGATGTGGCGCAATGTAGTTACATGGTCGGCGTTAGCTATCAACATAATCTATTATGTCTCAAAAACCTGGCTGCCTCTTTTTAATTTGAGACAAACAACTTTGTTGCACGTTCGTAGATGTCCTTTTCTCCAAGTGATCAATGTATCTGACTAAAGACCCTTCAGAAACCGTGACGGTGATTATAATCGATTCATTTATTACCAGCACGGCTTGCCATATTCTAGTGGACGCTTGCTGCGTTTTTGCGGGATGGTGATTTTTCGTCGCAAATCGTTAGTATTTCACTAAAAATGTGCCAAGAGGCCCTGAAGTCCTCTGGACTATATTGTGATTATTAATGAAATGGTTTCTGGTGAATCATTGTTACAGCTAATTAATTGTTATGATGGAAGTAAAATATTATTGACATGTTTAGTGGAGACTATAATATGCATGCCAGTGAAGATACATCTGGAAATAAAACATTCGAGTAAACCGTTTCGTGAAGATTGTAGTAGTTAATGTGTAGAATTTTATCCCGATACTCGGCTATTTAAGCCGATTTCCAGTGGCTGTAGAAACCTTGTAGGAGAGTTGGTGAGCTGCAATCTCACATGTAGCACAGTTAAAGGTTGTTTAAGAAAATGTGCATACATTTTCTGTTCTCATTTTGCCCCTACCACCCTCCCCCATAATGGAAAGAAGAAAGAGATGAACTATGATAAAATATAGCGTGCATTTTGACTTAAAAACAGTTGCAATTAATGACATAATACTGATTGAATTGGAGTGAAGTAATAGCTGCAACATGTATAGTAAAACATCTTAATAATTTTGGCTAAATATGCTTTAACCTTTTCGAGTATACCTAAGTTATTTTATATATTATTTTATACCTAAGTTATTTTTATTTTAATCCTAGATCATATCGTTATATTGCATTGATAATTTTTAAAGTTTCTCAGGTTCTGCCAGTGCAGTAGGGATTCCCATTACACATTATAGTTACAGCCCACATGGAGGCATTCAGTTTGACACTGGGACAATGGCAGGCAGTGAGCCAAGGGTAGTCCAATACACAAGTTTACAACTGGCCCCTCCACTCGGCCACCCAGTGATCAGGGCCAAGTCCCCTATACAGTTATAAATAGAGAACAGTGGCTGCAGAAGGCTTACAGTAATGTCTGAAAAATGAGAGAAAAAGTTACCGAAGTTTTTTTAAAAATAGGCAAAAGTGAAAATTGACCAGTTTGGGGGTGCCCTGGGGGGCACTACGTGGCCCTTAGAATGATTAAATCAATACAGATTTCTCGTGCATAGTGGTAGTACCCTAAGTAAGATATGTCTATATAAAATTAGAGAAAAAGTTGCTAAACGGTTTCTGAGATATGGCAGCTAACGACAGACGGCACACGACAGACGCAGAGTGATGGCATAACTCCGCTGGACCTTCGGCCCAAAAACGAACTATTCTGGCAATTTATTTGCTTGACAAGACATAAATAAGTGGTAGGGAGTCGCAATATGGATAGCTTTCGCAAATGTTTCATAAGATTATTATGAAAACGGAATGTTTACATGATTAAACCTGTCGTCAGCCGGCCAGCCCAAGAAATGGTGTAGTCTTTTGCACTGTACTGCAGTATGCTGGGCTGTCTGACGATCATCCCCCTAATTATACAAAATGCTGTTTTCACAAAAATCTGAAGAAATTTCTGCGAAATAGATCCATATAGTAACTTCCTACCACTTATTTTATTCCTACATCATGTTTTAGTTTGTAAGCACCCTGAATCTGCTTTGTAGAGAAATGTGGTGTATAAATAAATTTGGTTTGATTTCATAATTTATATTATGCAACAAAATATTGTTAGACTTAGCCTTGGCTTAGGTAAGTTGGTTTTTTTAAATTTAGTGAAATACTTGGTAACTTGCAATTTTTGTAATAAAATCGTTGTTCGGCAAACAAAATAAATCCACAGCATTAAGACCCCATATCTAGCAAGATTCTGCTTTTTTAAGGGGTGGCAATCAATGGCAGAGACGATCAATGGCTGGCTGACTGTAAATAGTCGGTCTCCAAAATAAGGTAGCCGTGTGAACTAGTACCATTGTGTTTTCAGTATTGCTTTCATTGCTGTTGTATCTCCATAACAACTTAGTAAGTGAAGTCTTATATATGACATATGGCTGCAGACAATGGCAGATATAATATGTGAAGAATTAGTCTTCATGCACTAATGGTAGTGACCAGTGTAGCTGAACACTTCAAAGAGAAGTCAAAATGGTATTCAACTGAACAGGACTGCAAGAGGGTGGTCTTAAGAACTGGATATCACATTACAGAAGAGTGTACCTTTACAATTACTATAGTGAAGGTGACCATTGGAAAACAATACTGTCAGCAATTTGAGGCTGCAGATATATAATATGCACTGGTTTTATGCTAATTGTACCATTAGGCCTTTTTTGATATGATTTAATAGTTCTTTTGGTAAATGTGCACAATTGCGCCATAAATACCAATTAACTTTGTTATCGACGTCGAGTCCATGGAAGAATACTTGTACTTAGACTTCTTTACTTCTGCCAACAGTTAACCTAACATCATCTCCAGTTAGGAATGGCAAAATTCTTTTTTGTTTACAACATAAAGCTGTGATGTAGTTCATAACCAATTTAGATGTATGTTTGTAAAGAATCGGACCTAATTTCCAGTACAGGACCATCTATTTGCAATGTCTTAAATTACATGAAAAATACAACAAAACAATTATTTTTACTTTTCCATCCAGCATGTCCACATAATAGTTATTTAAACAATATGAAATGGTGCGATGTTAGCACCATATTGTAAATGTTGACATATTTCCTTTAAATGATATGCAAGATAGTTTGGATTTTGAATGCTAACTGTAAAATACATACAACAATTATATTTGCCACACGCTATGACATTTTATGGCAATCACTTTCACACAAGATTCTCACCTAAGACTACATAATAATAACAGTTTATTTTCAAAGCAAAAGGACCAAGTGTGTGTAAAACTATATATATACAAACATATGTACAAAGATATGTCCCATGCACAACAAGCTTGCTCAATGCATGCGTCATTAAATAAATGCACCAAACCAAATTGTCTTTAACATGTTTGTAGATCAGGCCACAAGTTGTCTGTTAACTGCAGAGCTTCAGTTTTTTGTTTGTCTGATCATTTACAGAGTTTGTAAAGTTTGATCACATGCATGACTCCAGCTCTAAATATGTCTGATCATTTGCAGAGCTTCAGGTCTAAGTTTTTGTAATCATTTGCAGAGCTTCAGTTCTAAGTTTGTCTGATCATTTGCATGACTCCAGCTCTAAGTCTGTCCAATCATTAGTAGCAGAGCTTCAGCTCTAAGTTTGATCATCAACAAGGTGTTTGCTCTATATTTCCGCTCTAACTCTGTCTCACCGCCTGCAGGGCTTCGGCTCTATGTTCACCTTCACCGGTGCACAAAGTTCAATGTAATCAAACCCATCACTGCGGGTAGTTGCCTTGCTCGGTCCAGCGGTCAGTGTATCCCCGCTGAACATGTCGAGGTCAGTGGGGTACACTGTGATGATGGATAACTCTACATAGGATGGCTCTGTCCACAGCCCGTGTGACAGGATCACGTCTGTTGTGATGCTATGGGTCTGTGGGTTCTGCTGTCGGAAGTCGGCGAGACGTGGCACCATTAGCTGTGTTTCACTGTCGGGGTAGCGCAGCTGCAAGCAGAGGACAGTTTGATTGACACGGCTGTTTGGTCCGCGACGTCACGGTTTGCTTATTATTTTAACATTTAAACCAATTTACTTATGTTTACACAGCAATATTATCTTAATGTATTTATTCTTATATTTAAATTTGTTTCATTTCTACTATTTATGTATAGTCTTATGTAAAGTGCTATGAACAAACATTATTACACACAAACAAACACCTACACACACACACCATTAGTATGGGTGTGTCTGTGGGAGTGATTTAATTAATAAGTTTTACTGTAGGAGTAAATAAAACAAAAAACAACGGCACCTACTTAACATTCCATTTACTTAAAGACATGACAGATTTCGTAAAAAGTATTATTCAATGCTTTCCTGTCTCATCCGTACCTTTATGCGGATATCCTGTATATTCTCCACCTCTTCTATCTGTGCCACCAGGGTGACAACAGCTGTTAACCCCGCCATGAACTTAAGGGGGTTGTCAGATACCCCACTTGGCTCAATGATGTTTGCACTTGCTCGCTGTAACTGGTTGTCAAGATGTAGCATGTACGGACGGTGTCGCTGCAGGAAAAGTGATTATATAATGAATAAGCAAGTACAGAGTCGGGTAAAAAAAGCTTTAATAAATGTCGACAAGATAAAAACGATTTTTAGTTTAATATCTTCATTATCATTTCATCATTATATCAAAAACTTTCATCAGTTAGTTTGGATTGCTATACACCTGTACCTGATTTTCATTCATATAACAGATGGTGAACATATATAAAAACGAAAGTATGAACAAAGTTTCAACATACAACTGTAGACATCAAATTATAGCTATCTATAAAAAATACTGGTAAAGACAATGGATGCAATTTCACATGAAATTAGTTTGACATTTGATGAAAAACTCCACTATTTCGTCTAATAAACCAACTTAGTGACTACGACGAAAATGTGACCATGTCTATAGGCAAAGATCGTAGTTGAAAATTAGCAAAGTTCAATCTAAATATTATCCATATTTTTCTTTTTAGCATACAATGAAAGACTGATGCTTGTCAACATGAATATATAACAGTTGTACTGCATCATGAATTACATCAGTCCAACCAGATTTGTCAGAGTTTCCAACAAGAGTTTCTCACCTGAAGGGCAGCACGGAGGAGAGGTAGATAGACAGAAGGCTCGCATGACTCTAAGCGATGTGTCTCGACAAATAACGACTGCGCAAAGTCGTCTGCCTTGAGATTGTTCATCAGAAGCAGCCTGTGACAGAAAACGATGTCACTTGTACAATGATAGTTTCAACATTAGTGTCGTTATTCACAGTCTTAAACATTGATGTATAAAACTACATAAAACGGGTATCATGAGTAAGAAGTTAGCAGTTAAACATTGGGGGGATGATAGGTGCACCGAGTTCCACCCAAAGAAAGAGTTACACTTGAGGTCTAAAGGGACTTTGTGCAGTTGGAGGTTTTATGAGAGCCTCAAAGGAGGTATCATGGGCGTGCAGTTGGAGGTTTATTGATGAGCCTCATGGAGGTGCAGTTGGAGGCCTCTCAAGGAGAGATCCAGTTGAAGGTCTCAAGAGCTGTGCAGTCGGGAGGTATCACCTTTGGAGGTCGTTCAACACCTGCAGATATGGCACACAGGATGGCTTGCAGCTAGTTGTCTTGTTAGTTGTGAGAATAGCCAGTAGATGGAGTGTCTGTGCCCGTAGTCTCAGCTGTCGGATGCTGGCGATGTCTGCGACACGCAGGCCGCGGAACAGGTGCTCCATGTCGTGAGTGAGTCGGATCACCTGTGAGAGACATACGTCACAGGAAGGCTCCAAACACTGTGGGTTCCGAGGCGCATTCATTCGTACTGCACAAACATTCATACAAAGGGCAAATCATAACTATAAAACCAGCCTTTGGGCTAGCAATGAAGTTGTATGTTAAGTGACTTCTAGCTGTAATATTTCACACCCAGAAATTACGTTTTTAAGTCACCTGTTGGTAGACATACTTACCCAAATTACTATTGGAGAATGGCTTATACCATATACTTTTCATAACACAAACAATGTCATTCTAACATTTGCATCAGCTGCAGGCTGTTAAAATATAATGCAAGTTCTGATTGATTATATTAAAGTGTTAATATTCAGATTATGAAAATTTAACCTTTTGCTTTTTATTTTTTTAAATGAGGATTACACTACGTAATATGTTTACTAAACAATAAAGAGACACATGCCTTTACAACAACGGAGTCTGCCATGACGTCTGTGCCTAGTTGTGACATCCAGTCAGCCGATTCCAGCCTCTGTAAACAAACATTTAATCATTATTATAATATAAAACAAGAAAAAATTTCCTCCTGCTGTAGATTCCACTAGAATTTTTACACCACCGTCACTAAACTAATTGTGGCTGACCTCATTCTGGTGGCCCTAGTTGTTGTGACATGTCATGACTAATTTCTGGTCGACCTATTTCTTGTTGACATTCTTCTTATTGACCTACTGTCATTGCATGTCTCACAAAATTAGGTTGGTCTACAGTACCAGCGACGCCTTCGATGGTTCGGTCACCTGCAACGCATGGCACCAAACTACCCTGCATCACTACCAATCCCACCCACATAACGCCGGCTGGAAACGGCCCTGTGGTCGCCCTCGCCAATGATGGATCGATTGCGTCAAGCAGGATCTGGACGGCCTGGGCCTCACACTTGAGGAGGCTGTGCGGATGGCCATTGACTGCCCCATCTGTAGGGCGGTGATAAAGGGTGTGATTTGACCTCTACGCTAGATAGCTGGCAAGAGCACAAAGTCAAGTAAGTCGTACAGTAACATGCCATTTTCTAAGACTAGCAAGTTGTTCAAAACTTATATTTTTATGTGTTTAGTGTGCAAATTTCACCACATAAATTATACATTATCCTGAAAGGACAATTTTATATAAATACATAATATTAGCCGGTTTTTGGTAGTGATGTAGATTTGTAACAGTAACAAAGATTCAAGCCAATAGACGTTACAAAAATGCAATGGGCAGAATCAGCTACTTGGCACTTCTGCGTAAAAACTGTTATTGGCAGGATCGGAGCTCTGGGACTGAAACAGTTAATATTTAGGTGTCGCAGCACATAGTATGACACCGAGTGATGGTAACGGTATTTTATGGTTTTGGTATAATGATATTTGACCACTGCAGTTTTTACCATTTTCTCCCATAGAAACAGCTAATATTTTGGTGTGGCAGTACTTAGCTTAACACAGAGTGATAGCACTGACATTTTGCCACTGCAGTTGTCACCACTTTCTGCCCCTGTAGTGACTCCTGTGCTTACCTGGGAGAGACAGAGTTGACACTTCAAGAACATGGAGAGACACTCGGCCGTTGCTGACAGACTCGGGTCAACCTGAGACACTCGACTCAAGTCTCTGCAACAAAACACAACCACAACAATCTATCTATTATTGCCAATGAAACGTGTCTACAAGGTAAGGTCTTACATAGCACGGTATCCAGTTATTAGGACTGCTACAGCACTTTTACACTTAGCTCCCTGGCAGACCTGATCAATCGAACACCATCTCAACATATCTGGGAAGTATTTAGCCATGCTGCATTTACTGCGCGAGGACTATTCAAAAAAACAGATATCCACTACTGTCTATAGCCAGGTACTTGCTCATACAGATGAATGAACTGGAAACGTAGAGTGAACAAACTTGAAACGGCAGCAAAAAGGAATTGAACCTGGAATCTCGTGATTGAGAGTCCGACACCCTAACCCCTATATAACCATACTCCATTAATATATAATTAGTGGCATATGTTTATTAATAAATCAATGTTATGGTAAGTGCATCTCGTCTGAGGGTCCGAGGTTCACTCACTTCTTTCTGTTATTTCACTTCACTGGACCACTGCTTCTCATCTACCAGTTGGTCGGGTATTTTATAAAACGTTTCTCATATGCTCTGCCTTTCTACAAGGTCTTTCTCCTTCATGAAATAACTGCGTGACAATCACTCTCCAGATGGCACCACCATAAATGGGTGGCTTATTGCTCCATGGATAGGTGTATGCTAGTTATAAATAATACACACTCATATGTTCTGATAATTTTATTTCCTGTTATACTCGGAAAGCTACTAGCATAATTACTGACGAAACTAGAACACAAATTCACAGTTTCTCATCATTTTGTTTCATGCTCTAGTCAGATTTCAACAAGTACGATTACTAGTAAATAGTAGAAGCTACAAACCTGATGCCGAGACTGATTAGTTGCCGTGCCGAGCCACTGTCCATGCTGGTCATGGCTGCGAGGCGCTGGACGGTCTGGGAGAGGAACAGAGAGGAGGTGGACGGCCGTGTGGAGGGTGTAGTAACTGGCTTCATGCTAAACTGACCACCCTCGGACATCTACAACAACACGCATTTGTTTGTATATCAATCAGTCAACCAATCGATCAATACTTTTATTTTAGATTGAATATTGCAGTCCGTATACTTTCAAAGAAAGAACTACACCACAGGTCACACAAGACATGCATATACAAGAACACATTTTGTTAATTACTATGCCATGTGCTACAAACCAGAATTTAGTTATCCAACTTACATGTATTTTACATATAAAGACTTTACCCAGCTGCGTCAGGTTGATACACTTAGTATTGGGTATTTGAACTTCTTAATGCAAACCTATATACCATAACAAATAAAACTATATAAAAAACTTAACTAGACAACGTAAACTACACAAGAAAAATTAAGGATAGGGATCTATTTAACAAGAGGTTTAACACGATTGCCACTCAAAAAATTAACTCCAGATGGCAGTTAGATAAGGCTTATCGAGAGTCCAACCTTTTTATCTATGTGTATCCCGCCCTTCTGAGCTATATGTCGATTTTGAGTTTAAACATATTCAGCTGTTAGCACCCTATCAATAAGCCATATTAAAATCGTCAATAGATCGATCGATACACCAGGGAGCTAAGGTTATACAGGTAAGTTTTTAAAAGACGGCGAAATTGTGTAATATTTTCAACTGATCTAACACTAAGAGGGAGCATATTCCAGAGAGTTGGTGCAGCAACAGAAAATGCCCTAGTTCCAATATTAGTATGGACTCTAGGAACAAAGAGTAGAGCGTGTGTAACTGACCGGCAGGAGAGGTACGAGGTCCGGCAGAGTCCGGCGGAGGAAGGTGTAATGCTGGAAGGTGTGGTCAGGGAAGAGTGGCAGCATGGTCGGACAACTGACCGCCGCATTGAACACCATGATCAGTATCGCAGTGTCTGGTCTCAGGTCAAGGTTCACACTCGTACCGGAATGTTGCCAGGAACCACGATTAGTCTCCTGTTTCTAAAACCATTGCAAGTGCTCTTCTAAGCTGTAGACATTACATGCGAATCCCTCTTTCACAATATTTCTCTTAACGATATAATGAAACTTCAACATGTGTACAACTATTTAATAAAAATAATTACTTGGTATTCCTTGTTTATCTAGCTCACTGCCACTTGTGAAAATGCTGGATTACCTTCTGCTCGATATCACATACTCTTCAAAACCTGCACTATTCCCTTGAAAGCAAAGACATCAAAGCAACATATTTGTTTCTTATTGTATTATTATGGAGATATTTATATGGGAGAGAGAATTTCACTGACGTCTCCAACAGGTTGATACAGTTTAACTAGTGACAAATAACACTTCTGACAAGAAAAATTTGTAAACTTACAGTCAGTGATGCAAGAATGAGTTGAACCATGCAAATAATTAATATATTATTAAAGCAGTCAAAATCTGAAAAATATGCACACACACCACACATGAAAAGGCTGCACTGCAGATACCAGGCTTAAGTTTAAATCTTTATGACAGAAACAATGACACGACATGGACGCTGTTGTCTTCTGTGTGAGTGACAAGGATACAGGCCGTGTCGTTGATGTCGGGTTCCACGGTCTCAAAGTACGGGTGGGTGCTGAGTAGACGAGGAACGAGGGGCAATGTCAGGGCTGACTGGTTCCTTCCCAGCTGTCGCATACACCTGCAGGGAGCAAGAGAACTATTGACTGGACGACTCAACTGACCACTCACTGGACAATTCAAATGACCACTCACTGGATGACTCAACTGACTACCCACTGGATGACTCAACTGACCATCCACTGGATGACTCAACTGATCACTCACTGGATGACTCAACTGACCATCCAATGGATGACTCAACTGATCACTCACTGGATGACTCAATTGACCAACCAATGGATGACTCAACTGACCACTCACTGGATGACTCAACTGACCACTCACTGGATGACTCAACTGACCACTCACTGGATGACTCAACTGACCAACCAATGGATGACTCAACTGATCACTCACTGGATGAGTCAACTGACCACCCTCTGGATGACTCAAGTAACCACTAACTGGACAGTTCAACTGACCACCCACTGGATGACTCAACTGACCACCCACTGGATGACTCAAATGACCACCCACTGGTTAGATCAACTGACCTTTCAAATAACAGACTCCTTACACTGATAATTTTCTTATAGCGTCCTTTCTCTGTGGAAAGATGTGGTGGGCAGTAAAGGTCCCACTCTATCCATAGACATAACAGGTCAATTTACTTAACTACGTCACAAATTACTAAAATAGAACGTCTACATTTGAAGATTTGTTAAAATAGCTTTCATTTTGTGAACATTTGAAATATGCAGAAATTTTAACTTGACTTATATAATAATTTCGGAATTTATATAGCACCCGAATCCACTTCAGATCTATAAAATATAGATTAAAAAAAAATAAAGTCTTATAGAGCTGATTTAAACATAACAAATAAATAAATAGATAGAAATTACACTTATAATACACACATGAATAAAACATTACGACTAAATCATTAGTATATGGCAACGTCATTAAAACGAGAGCATGACTCTATCACATCACTCGTACGCCAGTTTATGTGTTTTTAAATGACTCTTGAAAGAGCCGAGAGTGTTCAGTTGTTTAATGTTCTCAGGCAAGTCGTTCCACAGTATGGCCACATGTCGGCTGAAACAACGTTCACTGTAAGTTACAGTCCGTAGACAGGTACGACGAGAAGGGACTTCTTCATTGATCTTAAGATACGAGTTGGTTGATGTTTCTGCACAACGTCGCTCACATATGCTGGTGTCAATCCGTTGAGCACTTTATACGTACAGGCACTTAAAGCAGAGCTGATATTTTACTGGCAGCCAATGTAGTTCACGTAACACAGGCGTTATGTGTTCACTCTTGCGTGTCCTGGTGATTAGGCGAGCAGCACAGTTCTGTACATGCTGCAATCGTTCAATTGGTACCTGAGGCAAACCTTGCAGCAGCACGTTTCCATAGTTCAGGCGAGATGTTACCAGTGCTTGGACTAGAATTTTACAGGCGTCATTTGTGATGTATTGCCTGACTTTGCTAATATTTTGGATGTGGTAGAAACAGGACTTGGAGATCGCATTCATCTGTTTCTCCATTGTCAAGCCACTGTCCATAATAACTCCAAGATTTCTCACGGATTGCACAGCGTGTAGTAGTCTGCCTCCAATCTTTAGGGACAAGTCGTTCACCTGATGAATTCAGTGTTTGAATGAAAACACAATGAGTTTTTGGTTCAGTTTTAACATGTTTCTATTCATCCAACCGCCAACATCAGCCACACAGGCTTCAATGGCTGACCTTTCACTGGCCCAGTTCTTGTTAGGCTTGGTGGATAAATATATTTGTGTGTCGTCTGCATAACGAAGATTATGTTTATTCACTATATCTCCAACTGGTTTAATGTACATGCAGTACAGTTTCAGTCCCAACACAGATCGTTGTGGCACGCCGCAACATAGATGTGCGTTAAATGAAGTTGGCAGACCAACCGATACACATTGCATTCTGCCGCTAATGTAGGATCGCATCCAATCCAGGGCTTCTGCAATCATACCAAATAAGTGTTGAAAACGCTTTAGCATTATGCCATGGTTGATAACGTCAAACACACTGGACAGATCCAGCATGCCCAAGACAACTACACGTTTTTGATCAAGAGCTTCTGCGATGTCGTTCTGGACTTTCACTAGAGCTGTCTCGGTTGAGTAATTATTGCAGTACGCCGATTGGTGAATATCGTGTAGATTGTTGATGTCCAGGTGATCTTTCAAACAGTGTTCAACCACTTTCTCAAGAAGTTTCGACACGTATAGTAGGTTTGACACAGGCCGATAATTATTCAGAACTTCCTTATCGAGGCCCAGCCTTTTAAGCAATGGTCTCACAGCTGCGCGTTTGAAACACACGGGATTCCGTCAAACATGACATCATCATCCAATGCTGTTTCATAGATATCACTTGGGTTGCTGATAACAATGTTACATCGGATAGTAGCGACGTTGTCCATATAAAAGTCACCGAAAGTAGTCGGCCGATTCATGGATTGGTAACATTACCTGTCCCGTGTTACCCATCAAATATGTCGTTAATTTGAACAGTTGTTTCTGATCCTTGCCGCAGTCTCTGATCTTTGCAGAAAATAATGTTTTCTTTGCACTGATCATCAGTTTGTTAACTGCATTGCATTGTTCCCTGAACAGCTCTGATGAACGGTGAGTTTGGTTCGCCGCCATACCCTCTCTGCTTGCATGCGCGCGTGTTTGGTGTGTCCCAGTTCATCTGAATACCACTGCGTGTTTGGTCTCGGTGTTATCAACTTTCTTTGGATGGGAGCGTGTTGGTCGATAACCGCTTCAATTCCCGGCATGTACAAGTTCATTTAGTGGCTTATCAGCATTGTTCAAAATTTGAGTTAAATCTTTGATAAATTCCAGAATACAAATGTCCCAAAGCTTCCTGAAAGTGGCCAGCTGGCGAACGCTGTCTGGCTCCATTAAGTTAATTCTAAAACACACAGCCAGATGGTCGCCGGAAGGGTTACCTGTTGTGTCACCAAGACATGGCTCAGAAACTGTTGGCATCCCAATCAACAAGGTACTAATGTCCCGGGTAATGACAACGTCCAAGGTATGGCCCATTTTGTGTGTGGGTCCCACCACGTGTTGTACCAATCAGTGAGCTTCCAACGTGCTGTTGAAGCACACAGCATCTGCATCGTTAACGTTGTCATGGTGGAAGTTGAGGTCACCTGTGTTTATTACATTGTCGGTTATAGCAGCAAGGCGGTCCAAGTACAAACTCCACTCATAAAAAACACACTTTTCTTTAAAAAGTTTTGCTTAGAGGGAGGTGGACGGTAAACGATGCATAATCTCACATCATTGGAAATTACCTTACAGTCCATATGTTCAAAATGTGTAAACATGCCATTCCGTGTAGAATCCAGTCTTAATGGTCAACCTGCATTTGTAGAGAACGGCCACACCTCCACTGCGTTTCTCACTGGGTCGAGAGATGTGTTGTATTGTGTAACCAGATGGCACGAGTTCGTTTATAACCTGATTATCAGTGTTGGTTCCTAGTCATGTCTCAGTTAAGGCTAGTACATTGATGTCCTGGAAAATAACAAAATCTGCCACCGACAGAGCTTTGTTCTTGACTGAACGAGCGTTAAGACAACATATTGTCAGTTGAATGTCAAGTTCACAGTGTTTAATGATGCATGGATTAATAATTTGCACTGGCAGTATTTACAGTCCACGGAACAACATCAAAGCGGTGTGTAATGCGTGTTTCAATCACATGTTGTTTGCGAAGGCCCCCTCATTTGTCACGTAAAGTTGGGCGCGTTCAGGATAGTCCCAGGGTCTGATCAATGCGTGTAGTGTATCCAGTAATCGCGGAGTGACACCCGTAGAGGCTGGGCGCAAAGTCCAAATGATATTTAGTAGAGTAGACACATCACAAAACAAAGAGCCTTGGTAATTGCAACCAACAGATTTGGGTCATTTGCTTTGTTGGGTCTACGAAGACTTCTGGTTCACGAAATGTGTAGGCGTCACGGATGGTTGATGTCTGTCCAAAGGCGCACAATATATAAAACTACTTAAAATTCTAGATAACATACACTTTGTAGATATCAAAAAAGTACATCGTGACAATCAGTGAAGCTTCATGACTGTGTAGTGACGGTATGGATCAGCAGCTCGTCGTATGATCCTTTGAAAACATGATTAGACAAAGTGAGTTAAATTTGGCTTGCTGCAAAAGAGATATACCACATAAGAGAACTTAACTTTAGCATCCTATAACTTCATAATTAATCAAACTAAGCCAGACATATTTTGTATAATTCTTCAACTAATCCTTTACTACAGTACTACCAAATACAGTGTATACAACGTAGGAATGAGTCCGAGCCTAATAGATGCGAGTGAGAGATGGACGAGACTTACTTCCAGATGGCAAGGCGATCCTGTGGGTATCGGGTCATGTTGTCCAGGAGTCCATTGATGACAATGTTCAGTGCATCCTTGGTTCCCACCCGCACTCCAGAAAACATCTCCCGCAGCGAGTTACGAATCTCATATGAGAAATCCTACAGGAGGCAAAAACTATCAACATCAGATTTGTTTCTTGTTTCCAACAATACTAAACAGTCATCACAAATATTTAGCAACACAGATATTTTGCAACACAAATATTTAGCAACACAAATCTTTAGCGACACAGCTCTTTAGTGATACAAATATTTATAAATTTGTAATAAAGATCTTTAGCAACACAGGTCTTTAGTAATATAGATCTTTAGTGACACAAACCTTTAGCAACATACATATTTAACAATATAAATCTTTAGTAACATAGCTCTCTAGCAACCCAAATCAATAGCCACACAGATCTTTAATACAAATCTTTTGCAACACAGATCTTTAATAACACAGATCTTTAGCAACACAATTAATTAACATTAAAAGTCTTTATCAACACAAATCTACACCGACTCAGACCAACCAACAACACAGGATTTACCCAACGACAATGATGCCTAGATTCACCACGTCATGACGACTAGCTATACCACAGCCTACTTCCCTGTGTGCCCCACCTTGAGTACGTTGAGAATGATGTCGAGCTGGTCCTCCCTCAGTACGATGTGGTGACTGATCTTACACAGACTGTTGATGGCGTTCAGTCGCACTGTCTCAATCTCGTCATTGAACATGTCCACCATGAAGTCCTCGGACAGTCTCGCGAAACCCACGGACTGTGACGCCAGTTCACACAGCGAGTCCAGGGCAGCATTGCGCACCTCTAGAACGAGATATGATACAGTCAACAAAAAGGTGATTTTGAGAAAGCAGTGTTCTGAATGGCACTGTATGAAAATGATACATTCTAGATATTTTTATTTCAAGAATTAATACATAATAATTTTTTTACTTTTACTGATGCCCCTCACTCCAAGAGAAGCGTAAGCCATCGACAACGACTCTCCAGCACACATGACTTTGAACAATCCTCTCTATCTTCTTCCAGGTGTGCCACTCCTCTTTATTTCTGCAGCTGGGTATATCATTTGTACATCCCTATTATTGTCATATCTTGGTACAGTGTATGTAGAATGAAGCCATTGTTAAACAAACAGTAATACAACCAATCATTAGGTGCACAGGTGAAGGTACAGGCACAGTTGAGTATGTATTTAAACTAGATGCACAGGGGGGATACGTAGAGCCACCTCAAAGAAATAGTACAAAGAAATCTACAAGGAAAGGTTCACCAAATATCCATTAAAATGAACTTGGATGTGTATGCTTAAATGCCAGACACATAGTAAATAAGGGAAGCAATTTAGACATCATGATAGTGGATATAGACCCTGATATAATAGGCATCACAGAATCATGGGCACATGAAGACATGGTAGATGCTGAATTAGCTCTATCGGGTTATGTCATGTTTAGAAAGGACAGACAAGAGAGAAGGGGAGGTGGAGTCATTCTGTATATTAAAGAATCCATACAGGCATATGAACTACAAATGAAAAGGGAAGCAGGTTGCGAGGAAGCTATTTGGTGCAACATAGTTACCAGAAACTCAACATTAACAATAGGAGTAGTTTATCGTAGTCCTAACATAAGACATGAGGATGATGTAAAACCGCACAGTGCTATAAATGAGATAAGTAAAGGGGAATGTGCTGTAATGGGTGATTTTAATCATGGACATATTCAGTGGAAATCACTAGGGAGTGCTGGAGGTGATGACCAACAGTGTATACTTCTAATACAGGACTGGTTACTTACCCAACATGTTTTGGAACCAACCAGAGGTGGGAATGTGTTGGTTTTAGTGTTCTCTTCTCAAAACGAATTAGCTGATATTGTTAAAATACATGAACCTTTGGGATCTAGTGATCATAACCAGATCCATTTTAGTATAAAAGTACAATCAGGGAATAATTATAAAAAGCAATGGAGGAGAAACTTTAACAAAGGCAAATATAAATAGATGAGAAAATATTTAGCACACAGAGATTGGGCTAACTTAATGAAGGACAAGACAGCAACAGAATGTTGGACCATTTTGAAAGATGAGATTGAGGGCATTATTGAAAGATTTGTTCCCCTAAAAAAGTAAGGGAAACAATCTACGAAGAAACACCTATCAAATGAAGCTATACGAAAGATTACTTACAAACAAATTATGTGGAGAGTTTACAGAAACACTGGAAATATAGAAGACTATAACAACTACAAAGAGGCCCTTAACCTAGCTGCAACTGTAATTTGAAAATCCAAACAAACTTTTGAGCAAAAATAGGCAAATGATATAAAAAATGACAGTAAGTAGTAGTAGTAGTAAAAGCTTTATTTAATGATGGTGACCATGTCACGTTATATCGTGATTTTCAATGGGCCATCTCACACTACATTCTTACATCAACATTTACACAGCTTTTATAAAATATACAATTCACAACAATAAAAATATAAATAATATAGTAAATTAAATAAATGAAAATAAATTAAATAATAAATGATTAATATTACACTACAAATAAAACAACATCATGAATACATTTACCAATTCTAGAAAGATTAAAGTCAATAATAATAGTCAATAAGATCAAGATGAATAAATTAAAACAATTCGTAATTTAAAATAAAAACTTATTCAGGCATATCAATTGTGGACAAAAGTGCAAACAATTGTATACATCCTTCTTGAGAAATTTTAAAAAGACTGTTTTAAAGGTATCTACACTATTGGCATTCTGTATAGATTCCGGGATAGTGTCCCACAGTTTCGCACCCCTATAAGCAAATGTGCGCTGGCCTATGGCCAGGTTGTACTTGTGAACAGTAAGAGTTCCGATGCTTATGTAAGGAGTAAACAGAAGGCTCGTGATATCTGATGGGTTTCAAATGGCAGAGGCCTGAACGAGTATTTCAGCTCAGTGTTTATCAACGAAGATATAAGTTCACTGCCATTACCAGTTAATAAATTTGAGGGGGATAAATCAAATCAATTTGGCAGTTGTTTGTTACTCCTGAAATGATATCAAAGAAAATTAAAATGATGAAAGAAAACAAATCACCTGGAGTTGCCAGGATACCGCCAAAACTGCTTAAGGAAATTGTAGACCAAATCAGTACACCACTTGCTATATTCTTTAACTTGTCACTTAGAGAGGGAATCGTTCCACTAGAATGGAAAGAAGCAAACATTACACCATTATTAAAAATGGGCCAAGTGGCCCTGAAGTCCTTTGGACTAATACGTCTATATGTGACCCCGGCTGACCAAATGAGTGATAAGTCGGACAAATTGTAACATTGTTTTCTTACATCCTTGTAAAGGTTTGGTAGGGTGCTTTACATGGTTTCAAAAATTATGACTGCTACAAAAATTGGCGAAGTTATGGAGCATTGAACATGGTAGGGGTCAAAAAGTGAAAATGAAGAAAACGGCTGTTGAAGTTTTACATTATATATGCAAATGGATTGCATGGAAATATTACATGCACAACATTCAAATATGGCACACAGTATGTAATATGTATGTTATGTTGCAATGATACACTGGAAGTACAAATGTGCTGCTACAAAGACTTATCAAGTTATGCCAGAGTATGTCTTTATGTGTAAAACTAAGAGGACAGATTATTTGAGAGCAAAAGGTAGACTCACTGTTTGACACAGTTTAAACCTACAGGCAACTGTCCAGTTTAACAGGGGTCTAGTGGCTTAATGCTGTCTGTTGACACAAGCTACTGCCAGTGACCAATTACAGATTAGTCAGTTTCCATCAAACAATACCAGGCAGAGAATCTTAACTCCACAGCTGGGTGTAATACACAACCAGAGCCACCACTGATTCATGGTCAAGTAGATTAGCTCAATGCACCAACTAAGACAATACACAACACTGTGAGTGACAGTGTCCAGAGTGAGGCCTAAGCAGTGTCCTCATTGCTGAATAGATCAATTAAACCTGCCAAGTGGGTGACATTCTGCACAAGTGTTCATTAATCATTTGTGATTGTTCAGAACACCAGACTAACCACATACCTAAACAAAGCGAATGTAATAGGTGAAGAACAGGCAGTGTTCAAATAGGGGTATTGGTTGAATTGTATTTGTCTCGACGCAAAAGGCTTTATTGTGCCTTCATCGATTATAAGAAAGCATTTGATTTAGTAGACCGGTCCTCACTGTGGTCTAAGATAATTTCATGCAGTATTAATGGTAATGTGTCGAAAGTTGTATACAACATGTACAAAAATGCTAAATCATATGTAAATCACAGCCAGGCTGTGTCAGCCTTCTTCTCATGTGATGTAGAGGTACGGCAAGGAGAAAACTTGTGTCCTTTGTTATTTGCTATTTACCTGAATAATTTTGAACACTGTTAGTCACAATTATAACGGACTTGACATGGCAGCTGGTGAAATTTACAACAACATTAGTGATGATGATGTAGAAAATGTATGTTCTACTATATGCTGATGACACTAGAATGATTCAATCAAATACAGATGTCTTGCTTGTGTATAGCGGAACTATGTCAATTCTTCTAATGGTTGACATTTGGTTGTTTCAGATGTCAACTATATTGTGAATCTATAATTATTAGTCTATATTGATACAATTTATTTACACAGTACCATGTCTACACAAGGCATGGCAAGCGTAAACAGAACAGTAGAATGCATTTGATATAAACAAAGTGTAGGATATTTCACTCTATAGTTGTCCAGAATATTAATTTTCTATGTTTGTCACCTACAGGTGGCAGAATATTAATTTTCTGTTTGTCACCTACAGGTTTCTACAGACAATACATCTTTAACCAATAGACACCACAGTCACACCATTTTATAATAATTAAATGAACATCAAAATAAACACAACTTGCAATTATAGAAAATCAATAGTTTTGAAGATACAGTTTAAAAGTTTTAGGCAACTGTTCAGTCTAACAGGGGTCAAGTGTGTCTACTCGGCCTGGGCCCTGTGACCAATTAAAGATTAGTCAAGGTCTCAATGGAAGAATAGCACTAGGCTGCAGAGTTTAGTCATGCTGCTGGCTTTCTGGCACATTAAACAAAATCTACTGTTGGTGGTGGTCTCAAGGGCCCTTCTCAAAACCACATCACTAGATAATGTAAAACATTTGCACTTTGGGGGCCCCTTAGGTGCCCTTAGAATGATTCAATCAAATACAGATTTCTTGTATATAGTGGCAGCACACTAAGATACATCTATGCAAAATTAGAAAAAAGTTGCTGAACAGTTTTTGAAAAAATAGGCAAAATGTTACATTTTTACCAGTTTTGGGGTCCTGGGAGGCCCTAGGGAGCCCTTAAAATGATTCAATCAAATACAGATTTCTTGTGCATAGTGGCAGTGCCCTAAGATATGTCTATGCAAAATTAGAGAAAAAGTTGCTGAACGGTTTCTGAGATACGGCAGCTAACGGCGGACACAGAGTGATGGCAATGGTCCCTTGGACCTTCGGCAAAAGGACTAAAAAGGGATCAAGGAGCAAGACAGAGAATTACAGACCAGTGAGCTTAACATCACTTTTATTCAAATGATTAGAAATGCTTATTAGAGACCACATGGTGGAATTCCTTGTAAAACACAAATTAATAAATGAATCTCAACATGGGTTCCTAAAAGCTAGGTCTTGTCTAACCAATCTCTTATGTTTTTTAGAAGAAATTACAAAGTGGGTAGATGATGGGTCACCAGTGGTTGTTGTCTACTTAGATTTTCAGAAAGCATTTGATAAACTGCCTCATCAAAGATTGTTACTTAAACCAAAAACCCATGGTATAGGGGATGGTGTGATCAGATGGGTACAAACATGGTTGACAGACATAAGACAGAAAGTAATAGTAGAGGGGGAGATTTCAAACTGGAAACCAGTTATCGGTGTTGGGACCTATACTGTCCTATATTATTTTTGATATATATAAATGATTTGGATGATGATGTATCAAGCAAAGTACTGAAATTTGCAGATGATACAAAAGTGTACAGAACAGTTAAAACAGTTGCAGATAAACACACTTTACAGGATGATCTAGCCAAATCAGTCAAATGGTCTGAAAAATGGCAAATGTTATTCAATTTTTGGAAGTGTAACTGCATCCACATAGGACATGTGAACAAAGAATACAAAATGGAGGATACTATATTAGGTAAAACTGTAAAAGAAAAGGACTTAGGAGTAAGTTAGTGCCGACATGAAAGTTTCGGAGCAATGTGGAATTGCTGCTTCAAAGGGTAACCAAATACTAGGGATAATTAGAAGAAATATTACATATAAGGAGAAACAGCTAATTGTACCACTGTACAAAGCAATAGTTAGGCCACATTTGGAATACTGTATACAAGCTTGGAGGCCATATCGTAAGATTAGAAGGACATAGATAAGCTAGAAAGAGTGCAACGAAGAGCAACTAAGTTGATTCCTGAACTGAAAGATCTTGGTTATGAATGTGGGTTGACAACACTAGAAACTAGGAGACTAAGAGGAGACCTAATAGAAGTTTTTAAGATATTGAATGGTTATGAGGATACTGACAGAAATATTTTCTTCAAACTGAAAGAAGGCAGTATAACCAGAGGGCACAATGCAGCATTTGTCAAGGAACAGTGAAGGTTGGATATGAGAAAGTACTCATTCTCTCAGAGGACGATAAATGACAAATTATCTGATGATTGTATTAATGGTAGCAGTGTGAGTATGTTCAAAAATAAAATTGACATCTATATAGCGAGAGCGGGTTATATGTAGGTGGAAAATTGTTGGACTCTCGATAAACCAAAGGTTTCTTTGTCCGCACGTCTTAGCTTATAGCTCTGGATGGCAATCTTGTTAAATCTTGTCCAGGGCCAGTTTCACCAAGCATTCATATGTAAGTATCATCATGCTTGTCTTCAATTATTGTTTTGGGTTATGAATTCTACATCACATGTCCCCATACGTATCTTATCATGGTTTGTGAAATCACCCCCACTCCAGGGTTTTATTTCAGTTAGACTATTATAAGCTTCTAAGCATGATAATAATTTTGGTCTCGCTTCATATACCACTCCAATTGCAAATGTTTAACATAAAATGGTTACCAACCCATTATCCATGATATTGCCCAGATCCGATATCCACAACAGAATCTGCCGCTGCCACTCACCCATGTATTCGTCCTCCAGTCCGTGTATGAAGGCCCCACAGGCACCATTAGACATGAGACTCACTGACTCCGGGTCTACATCTTCCCGCGGGGCGTCATCTGCCCATTTCTGCCCGGTCGCCCACTCGCCTGTCTCATAATGCTCCTTCTGTCTCTCATGGGCATTGCGCTTCCTCTGTGCAGGAAAGAGGCTTGTAAATAAATAATTAGTTTTCTTCTATTTTTGCTTTCTTCTTCAACTCACATCAAGTTTTAAAGTTATAGTTTTGTATTACAACATTTTAAAATTTAATTATTGTTCCAACTTGATAAACATTGTGCCACGGCTAATTAAATGCACTAACAAAAACGCCCACCCACCAAATGGGGCTATGTACACACAGAGATAGAAAACATATTTTCTGCAATATTCGTAACTGACATTTTTTGTTATGATATAAAGTTTTCTATGTTAACACAAGCAATGTAAAACGTCCCTCAACATATTGGTCGCAATCACAGAAGATATGCACAACATCATGAAAAATCGTATGGTATAAATATTTAACAATAGTCACTAAATGGCAGCACATTATAAGTTGGTCTCCTAGTGGCTGTACAACCAGTGTTTTTGCTGGATCCTTGTAGGCCATGCCCAAAACTAAACACGGGGTGCCACTAAATCTACTAAAAATTATTTGGTCTTCAGTGAATATAATTTTGACAGCATTGATATGGCTTTGTCGACAACCAAAGGACACTGTGCCACTGATCCACCCCCACTCACCCTCATGTTTGACATGAGCTTTTTATCCAGTGTCTGCTCAAGAAACCTCGGACTGACTGCATGCAGCGACCCCTGGTGACAAAAAACCCAGACACTTGTTGCAAATAGATGTAATCATCTTTAAATTTGGATAATTATGGAAGAATTCAAAGATGAATATATTATGCCTTACACAGTGGACGAGAAACAGCAATGCTGCTATGATTTATCAGCTCTTCAACTAAATACATTCACTCATGAAAAAATTAAGGTAAATTAAACGCAGTCTTCTTACGAAAATTCATGACACCATATCTATATATATATATGACTAATGCATCTTCAAAAGCACAAATTTACTTCCGGAATAAAGTCCTAAAAAGCATCTGTTTCATGGACATATAACTCAAATGATGCCTAAACATGAAATGCAACAAAATAAGACCAATATATGTGGATGTATATCAATCAATCAATAAATTTCCAACACCAGTAGCACAGATTCTAACATTACGTATATTTAATGCAACACTATTTCCAACGTGTAAAAAACTAAACAATACTTAGTTGATGGAAAGGGTGGTATATATGAAAAATCAAAACTTGGTTGTGTTAGTTCTTGTTTCACCCACCAGGAGTCCAGCGGCTTCGGTGCGTACTTTCATTGAGAGATCATTAACCATATCACAGATCTGTGCAAATCCATCGTCAATCATCCTTAGGCCATCGTCAGTCTCAGATTTCTTGATCAGGCTAAGAAAAAATTAAGTAATAAATTCATACAGTATGAGCAGTCTTCTGTAATGGCAACTGGCGATGCTGAATGAAAAATGCTGAAATGAAAATGTAATTACAATTACAATGAAGTTCCCATTTTTAATGTTACTAATTGTGAATAGTAAAATCATGAAGCTGATAAAACGATGTATCAATAAGTATCTCGATTACATTTGCCTCCATTTTTCCTGTTGGTGAGTGACTTGGTTAGGGTGATTACCTGAGGTACCACCAGTTTCTAAAACTGTTGAAACAGTACAGTCTCAAAATAACGATGTAGTCGAATACACCTATAATAGTAAGTACCCAGGGTAATCACAATTACTACTTGATGACATCATATCTACTGTTAAGTGAACAAAAGAAGTATCAGAAATCTTAATCATGGTTAACTGAAAATGTGTCACTGATGACATTAAATCTACATGTTACTGCGCTTATTTAGATTTACTTTTTTTGTGGATAAATTGTGTGGTTTGTCATCCCCTGGTGGCGCCACTGTGTTATAATGAAATTATTACCAGCTGTATTCAATGTCGTAACTGGCAACAGAAGAAACTAAATTCAAAATAATGTAATGATGATAACTGCTGTCTTTGGTTTGACTCGGCGGTATGAATGAGTACCTGGCTATAGTCACTGGTGGATAACTGTGTATCAATAGTCTTCACACATTAATTGCAGCTTGGTTGAATGCTTCCCACAGAAGTCAATTGTTCGACTAAAAAGGGAGTAAAGTGTTTTGAGCAGTTCCAAGGACCGAATTTACTTTACTTTTTTACTTTAACGTTACAACCAGTGACATGGAGAGGGGGGACTTGCTGTATGGGTAACAACTGGCCCTCCATATCAACTTGCCCAGGCTTGTGCCCTGGAGAGGACACTCCAGCTTCACCTCACGGTGTAGATAATTTTCCTTGCCCCAACCCTCTTTGATATTTTTTGCCCTTATGTTGAAGCACGCCTTTGGATCTTCGACAGAGGGAGTGTACATGCACACGAGATCTGACGGAAAACTATTCAACTTGTCTCGCCTAAAAGCGAAGACCAAGGTGCGCCTGGCCCTCGTCAGAGACTTTCTGTTTGCGGATGATACAGCAGTCATCACGCATACTGAGGACGAGCTACAAAACCTCATCAACCGCTTTGCAAAGGCATACATGGATTTCGGACTGACAATCAGCTTGAGAAAGACTAACATTGTGGAGCAGGATGTGATCACTCCCCCCAGCCATCACCACAAACAATCATGAGCTAGACGTCATTCATCTCATCACCTACCTCGGGTCCACCATTGCTGACCTCTCCTTAGAAGCAGAAATCAGCAGAAGGATTGGGCGAGCGGCCTCAACACTTGCCCGGATTAAAACGAGAGTGTGGAATAACAAAATGCTGGCAGAGCACACAAAGGTGACAGTGTACAACGCCTGCATGCTGAGTACACTTCTGTACGGTAGTGAGTCCTGGACGCTGTACTCCACTCAGAAGAATCGACTGAACTCATTTCACATGCGCTGCCTGCGGCACATCCTCGGGATCTCCTGGAAGGACTGTGTCCCCAAAACAGATATTCTCTCATGCGCCAAGCCTGTGAGCCTGTGACCTTGCTCAGGCAACACCGCCTCCGCTGGCTCGGCCATGTGCATCGGATGGAAGACTTCCAAAAGACAAAACACATCCTCTACTGGCCTCTGGAAAGAGAGCTGCAGGACGTCCCCACCTGCGTTTCAAGGACGTATGCAAATGAGACTTGAAGACATAGATGTTGACAACTGGGAGGATCTTGCTGGAGACCAATCCACATGGAGGCAGAAACTACACAGGGGTCTCACAAGAGGAGAGGATACTCTCCGTAGGTTAGCAGAAGAAAAACGCAACCGCAGAAAAAACACCCAGGCTGAGAACAGAGCCGAGAACACCTTCAAGTGCAGCATATGCAATAAAGATTGCTACTCAAGCCACAACAGATGCTGCTCAGCCAACAACTGATCTCCAACACCAGTGCACAGATCCATAGTCTTACGAGACTGCAGGATGCCTATTACTAATACTACAACAAGACTATGTACCTACCTCTCTGGGTAGAGTTGACTGAGGACCCAGATGAGTTTGACGACAACAAGTCTCACTCCCTCATGGTGATCCTCCAGGGCTGAACACGCCAGTCTGTAGACACGCTGGTCCAGTCTCGTACCACGCTGGTGCCACGACAACTGAAACACACCAATGAACAAACCTCATTATAGGTCTTAATAGTTTTATTTCAATTTATTTATACCATTTCTTTTTATCAAATCGAAATACACATACATAAGCAGTTTTCATACATACAAACACGCAAGTGCTTGCTCAACTATAACAAGTACCACATGAATGCAATGGCCACCATCCGTACATTATTACATGTGTCTCCCATCCAGCCCCATACATTACTACATGGAACAGTTGGCACTTGTTTGCTATCATACGATCATTTATAATTTCAATAACTATGATAACATGTACAAATTGTAATCTTGGTCAATTTTAATCTACCAGGTAAACACCCTTTTTCTTTCTATCTACGGCTGGACTGACATCATACACATTTACTGTTGTTTGTGCTGTTAATTTCTTACACATTTCTTACAGTGTTGATATTTAATTAAAGCGAGTATAAGATTTTACAAAGCTGAACATCTCACCATTGCTTGAAATGCGCAGGTTCTAACCCTTGGGTCCACATCCTGCGTGTAATCTCCGAGAATTTCAGCCAGATTATGACCCGCATCCAACTCAGTCCCCTCCAACTTGAGCGTGTCACCTGACGCTAAGGAGCCAATCAGCTCCAGGCATTTACATCTTACTAGGTGACTACTCAAATGTAGATTCTGAAAACATAAAAGTACTTATTACTTGTGCCATGGGAGAAATCAAGGTAATCATTAGTCATATTTAATGATATATATAAGAATCAGTTGGTACTCCAGCATGTACTATTTCTTTTATAATAATAATTTTTTTCATAATTTCAAATTTTTTTAAACCACAGCACAAATACTGTACATATGCTAGTAGCCCATGGGAGATCAGGAATTTAGGTTAATTTAATCCCTGTGAAAATGTTGTGCTGGTGTTTACTAAACCCACATTTACCATTTTGATAAGTAAAGGGTATCTGCAAAAGCATAGTAAAAACAATACATGTGTTTTTTGCATTATGTGCCATGATGCCCTCACAATTTAGAGTAGGTAAATAGGAACGACTTTACCGGATGAACATATCAATATTACATAAAATCTTTGACCAAGAAAATGCTCAAATGCCTAATATACATTAGACATTTTTGAAATTTCTTGCCATGTCATAAGAACTGTCACACAAAAAAGATTCCTTAATACATAAAAGGGGTTATATATTAATTTTGTTCACAGTAAAACAAGTTTCATACAGTATAATCTATATTTATGTCACACGCTTACCACCCAAATTTGTTTTTTAACAAAGCAGAAACAACCTTCAATGTCTAAAAAAATCATTGAGCTGTCACTAAAATCCGAGAATAGCATCTTTGTGACCTGACCGAGGCATGGTGGCATGTTGCGTGATGCACATATCCCTCTAATCAATACCTGGATCTGATGACACGTCTTTGAAAGTGGTGCGTTGCCATGGAAACAAACTGTTTCCTCCCGAAACATTAAAATTTCAGCAAAAAAAAATGGGTCATTAAAACATTGGGGGGTCAGTCTGTTATCATAAATGAATGGACAACCGTCCTTGTATACAAGTATTTTGTTATTCAGTATTCAATGTCACTATGTGAAGCCTTCTAACCTGCACAGCGAGCTGAACCATCTGCTGATGAAGCTTTACGTTCTGTGGCCGACTGCGTCCAATCAGCAGTAGCGATGCTATTATCTGCGCTGTCACCTTCTGCGACTCTACAAATAACCACATAAATTAAATAGCTATGATCGTCACTCAAGCAATGTACAAATCTGACTTCTATTAAAATGTAAGGAAAAGCAACTTTACCAAGGCTGTGGTTGTTTCTAATCTACACCCCCATCCATAATACCAATATGCTGCATTCACGTGTGTCATCTTTGGTATGATCTATATGACAGTGTTAGTAATTAAAACATAGATACTGAAAGAAATGTGAAAATTAGTTAAAAAAATAAATGCCCACAACTTTTACTAAAAATTTTGCACAAAAATGCACCCATGCACTGATTTATTTATAGTCTTAGCGAAATGAATGTTAACTTTGTATACGTAAACTTAATACTCTTGTCACGTAATGTGCCAAATTCGAAGCCTGTCCACTGCGAACTCATGTTGCTATGCTCATTTAAATATGGTCATTTGCATGTCACAAAGCAACCAGCCCACCAAATGTTGCTGACGTCACCACAGGCAATGCTGCTGAGCATGTCTATCCTTTAGCACAACTAGCGGCAGTGCAGCTTGTTGTTTCAGACTATACGTGAAATGGAAATCACGGAATATACTATTTTTTTATATCACCGTAAAGATAATAACCATATCTACAAGTTTGTCACTGGATGTACACAGGAATTGTGTTAACTCTTTGAGTTATTGTCGTTTGAACATTGTGAATGCTCAACCTTGTATTATATCCGCTAAGCATTCGCGATGTTCAAATGGCAATAACTCAAAACTAAAAATAAATCATGGGTACATCAAGTGGCATATTTGTAGATATGATTATTATCTTTACTGTGATATCAAAAATATTAAATCCCACTGCAAGTTTGAATGTTCACAGTATTCAAATGGTTATAACTCAAGAAGTAAATAAATTCCTGTGTGCATCCAGTGCCACATTTATAGGTAAGATTATTACCTTTACGGTGATATAAAATAATATTAAATTCCGTGATTACAATTTTAGGTATGGCCTGAAACACCAACCCGTATAGACGTGAACCATGCTAAATCCTAGTAGTGCTACCTGCGGTGATGTCACCTCAACCGCTAGGTGTCGCAACAAACTGTGCAGAAACCGGCAACCAAAAGGGACCTTGAACAGGGTGATGGAAGGGGATTAAACAATTAGTTGAATATCAGGACACTATTTTTTAGAGTATATTCATTCTGATTAGGAAGAAAAAAGGTTCATTTCGCTTAGTCTTTAATATAAATCTCATCTAATAAAAAACGTACAATTTTTTACCTTTTGGTTTGATCATGGCAGTTAGATCATCCACCACTTCAGCAACATCAAAGCCGGGTGTTCTTGCAAGATCGCCAATAAGTGCCACTATCTTGACGCGTACTATTACCTCTCTCTCTTTAAAGAACCTCTCCAATAGTTTCCTGATGAACTCATCGACCCTCCCTGCAGTAGTTGGCAGAGATTCCTCAAAGCGCAGTAGTTCCTGGAAGGCATCAGTGGATGTGGTGACATCTAGGTCAAGCTGCACTTCAGAGACTTTGTTTCGATGAATGAGACGTAATTTCTTCAGTGGAGGTGCTTTAGCTTCTTCCTGTAAAAAAGCATGTCAATGCCATTTTTTTCAGAAACAATGTAATCTGTAAGTTCTTTGCTGTACCTTCACTGAGTGTTTCTATTTTTAAACATAATTGTTTTGGTATGTAGGTGCTACAATACTTGTTGATAACTACAGTGATTGAGTGCTAATGTCGAACCCTGAATGCGTTACTGCACTGTACACTTGAGTTGAAATGTGCAATATATATGGCTGCTAATGTTGATGCAAACCTGAATGCTACTTATGTCTCCATGGACTCTCCAAAGTGTACTAAGATGCAACAGTATTATCATGTATATATGGCTGGGATGATGTGGAATAATGTATCAAATTTAATTTTAGGCAAACAATATCTTGAATATGGGTATAACAACAAAATCAAAATGGGCTCGGATTTCACACGAGTCCATGCTAACTGGCCTATCTAAATTAATGATGTAACATAATTATCAATAAGTAGCTATCGGTAGTATTCACCACTGCAGTTGACAGTGCAAGCAGCCACTGGCACTGCCACTAAGCCAGGGTAAATACCAGGTAATGGACTTTGAGATGCTGTATTATCGTTCACTTAACATATCACGGGAACCATGCATTATTAAGTTGACAGCATTGGTTGTTTGCGGCTGAATAAAGCATAAAGAGTATAACGTATCAGGAGAAATGAGGTACAAATAAACAACTGACCTGGATAACCTGACTGTATTCTGCCAACGCTCGTTTCTTCAGAAGAGCAGCCATGTTGTTGTCGCTCAAATTCTACTCTTATCCATCTTAGCCTCGATTACCCAGGCTCCGTGATGTGGCGCCACTGTTTGTCATCCACGAGATTTTTAAATTTCAAGAAGGCATTGCATGGAGAGCATCCATCGGAGTAGAAGGAAGAAGATCCACCGTATCTATGGCATTCTTACACCATTTCTCGTGGCCAACCTGACTCTCTACGTATATAATCGGCGTAAGTTTAAGGTGGCTGCATCGGCTATTATATGCTTCTTTTGAATTAATCATTTCTAATATAAGTTTTGAAGATAAGCTAACCATTTTTTCTCAGAGTTTACCTCAGATACTAAACAATACTCTAGACCAAATAATTGATTTTTTGTGTTGTTTAGATATATTTAAATGTGTTTAAAGACAATTAAAAATATGTCGAAAATCACCTTAAAATGGCATTTTATTTCATTTTGAGAAACTCCCCAAAAGAAAAATGTGTATGGTTGTAAGTGCAAACATGTTATTGGCATTCCACGGGGTTTTTGTAAACAAATGCATATTAAGTTTGATACAGCTTCATAAACATTTTGCTACAATGTTGAAAGACAGCAAAAATCCGTACTGCATTTTTGGCACGACCCCTTCACCAAACATAAAACCATCCCATGCAATTTTGGGTAAACACAAGTCGAGTTCATATGCCAAGTTATGACTTTATAAGTATTGTAGTTTTTATAAAAAAGTTACATTAAGTAATACTTCCTGATTATTACAATTATAAGGCTATCACCAGATGCTTGTTTTTTTTAAATAGAAATGTGACTTTTTGACTGGCATGTGACTTATTTCAACACAATTTGACAGACACTTCTATTATTGAGATTTCCCCCCAAGGTAGTCCCGTCAAGTTATCTCATAATATTGTGTTGAACTTGTTGTGGTAGACAATATTGATTGACACCTGCTGGGGTCAGTCACGTGTCATTGCAAATGACGGTTGAGGTCGGGCATTATCGGAGAATAAACAAAACTACCGCCAGTATTTGGTGATTTGATAGCGTTATGCATTTAGGTAATTATAATACAACAGCATAGTGGCATGAGAATAACCAGACTATATGATCAGCATTCATGGTGAATGAATTTATGTTTGCACGAACTGGGCTGATGCACAAGTGATCGTCACTATGGAAACATCGTCAGTTTCGGATAATATAGTCTGTGGGTAGTGTGCTGCCTCATGGTCCCAATTAACCTTGCCGCGGTGAGACGATTTGTGTGTCTCAGTCACCCGAAGAGCTAAGCCAGCAGGAGCTTTAGCTCCTGACAGGGTTACTCAGGCTGGACAGGTCGAAGTGTAGAGGCCAAACACCTATTAGAGACCACCCTCTCCTCGAGGCTAAGAAGTTTGCTTAATAATTGTGGACAACAACCCCAACTGCAAAAGAAAAACCGTTACTAAAACATTTATGACAAACCAAATGGTTATAGTTTGGCCAAGTGAGACTTAATTACAACAGGAGAGCTGGTGCTACACTCGGACATAACGATGACGATGACCCGCACACTGAGGGAGTTGCAATAATGCTGTCCAGGGAGACGCAGCACTCATCAGCTGGAAGGCAATCGATTCCAGAATTATTACTGCAAAATTCATGACGAAAAAGAAGAATCTAAATATTAACGAGGTACAGTGCTATGCTCCCAAAAAGATGCGTTACTCAGGCTGGACAGGTCGAAGGGTAGAGGCCAAACACCTATAGAGACCACCCTCTCCTCGAGGCTAAGAAGTTTGCTTAATAATTGTGGACAACAACCCCAACTGTAAAAGAAAAACCGTTACTGAAACATTTATGACAAACCAAATGGTTATAGTTTGGCCAAGTGAGACTTACAACAGGAGAGCTGGTGCTACACTCGGACATAACGATGACGATGCCCCGCACACTGAGGGAGTTGCATTAATGCTGTCTAGGGAGACGCAGCACTCATCATCTGGAAGGCAATCGATTCCAGAATTATTACTGCAAAATTCATGACGAAAAAGAAGAATCTAAATATTAACGAGGTACAGTGCTATGCTCCCAAAAAGATGCGGACGAGGGAAGGAAAGACGACTTCTACAACAGGCTACACAACATACTTGAAGAACAAGGGCCGAAGGACATTACCATTCTAATTGGCAACTTTAACACACAGATAGGAGATAACAACACATGTTACGAGCAAGTCGTGGGCAAGCATGGATTAGGAAAGATGAATGAAAATGGAGAACGGTTCACAGACATATGCCCCATGAACAGCCTGATCATAGGAGGAAGCGTCTTCCTACATGGAGACATCCACAAGGCAACCGGGAGATCGCCTAACCATATTACCGAAAACCAAATAGATATGTGCGTGTTGGAGCTGCATTTGTCATCCGGTGTTGTCTAACACCATTCCGTCAGAGGCAGTCTTTGACTATTTTCGAATGTTCTCCTGAGGTTGTAGTCAGTGGCAATGTTGCCACTTCATTCTTTCTGACAGCATCTGGAATATTAACGTACAAATATTTAATTTCTTCAATGAAGGTACCGCATTGTACAATGCATAGTATTATATAAAATGTGTAAAATATTAAACATAATTTTTGTCTCACAATAAGGTCACATAAAATCATTTTACTTTACTTTTATAAAATAAATTCCCGGTTTCTCACAAGCACAAGAATTTTAAAATAGCTTCCACAAAACTTTATTTTGAAATATAATTATCCTTTCATTAAATATACATGCAATAATTCTGTGCAAAAAGAAGAGAAAACTATATTTCACACCAAACCAAAGGAATGTGCCTGCTTGTAAGAAATACATTCGGTAGACATGTTAAGACTTTTAAGTTGTTAATTGTTGACGATGAGTTGCATTGCTAGTTGTTAGTACCATCATCAGGATCAACATACACACATTTACCATAAATCGCACCCCTCATTTACATATTAATAAAGTTCTGATGAGAAACCTGGAACTGTTTTATATAGCCCTAAGGTAAAGCGACATAAATGGCAGAAATTGTGTGGGCCATAAACTGACAGAAGGCGCCTGGCATCAGACATTTACCCCGTCACACTAACAAACAGGAACACGCAGCACAGGGATTGACAAGATACGTTCATCTTCATCATGTCATCCATAGCCTATAGGGCGGCCACAATCATGACATCAGGTTATTCTGCCCCACATTCTATTTAATGTTTTCGCATAAATAACAAGTTTCCACACAATCAAATGTGTGTTCTTAAAGTCATGCCAAAATGAATGTATTTGAATAATCTAGAAATATACAAAGATTTACAACAGAATGTCTAAAAACGTACCTTTTCCCCTGACCTCTGCTTTTACTGTTACCTTTGCCTACCTGTCAGTCTGGACTCTGTTAAAAATGGCGGTACAGCGTAGTGGCAAATGTCACTACCCCAGTGCTCCAGCCGAGGGATGCCCAACTGCTGATAAATGACTAACGGAATCTGTTCCTGGGTCAACAGCGGCTGAAGAGCGGCTGGCAGGCGGCTGTCGTGTGCCGAGGGGTGCCGCTTCCCAGCCGCTCAGATCGGGCCGAGGGTGGCGTGCTGGCTGGGACATTACAACATCCACTGACTTCTCGAAGGGCCGAATAATCGAAAGACACTTGAGGTACTTCTAGGAGTCAGTGCGGCTAAGCCTTTCTTTCTCCACAAAGAGAACAAAGGTCTATGTCATGTACGACACACCTCATCTGCCAAAAACACGAGGAACAACATCAAGAAAACAGGCTTCAAAAGAGATGGGAAAAGCATTGAATGGAGCTACATTCGTAAGTTTTTCCTGATCGATTCCAGAAATGCTGTGCGTATGGCTCCTAAACTGACACACAAGCACGATGACTTGCCCCCGTTTTCGGCTTTGCGAGTTAAATATGCGACCCAAGTCTCCTCTCACGCTGTGGCTGCTGGTATTTCTACAATGGCTACATTGAAGTCACTCCCTGATGATGCGGAAGGAATAGCACTGGTCTTGGAACGCATGGACCGTCTGTTCAACTGTTTCAACAGCAAAACATTACAGCACAAACAACAGATGAGACTTGCTTTGTCAAACACATCTGGGCACAAGGAGTTTATTCTGTCTACCATAGAATGGCTTTTGTCACTTGAGTGTGGAAGCACGCGTAAACTGCCATGTCCGTCCGGATGATTGATGACCATTCGTGCGCCGTCGTCTCGTCAATATTCAGTTGTCTGTCCTGCCGGAATGTGCACGCTGAAAGATTATGTGTTGAACTTATTCATCAACATGTCCCTCCATGCTGTGTTGAAGATAAATAACCACAACTTCAAAACTTCAAGTGTGAGAAATAGGAAACTCCTGAAGTTATCGCATGTGTAAACAAGTAAGTATAGGCGCAACACACGGCGGGCACCTACATACGTGACATCAGCATACGGCGGGCACCTGCGTCCAATAAATTTTATTTTAAAATGATAAATACGAGTGCCCATTTGAAGAATAAATAATTGCCTTCAAACTAACGTATGTTTGTGTACATACGAACGCACATGTATAATGATTTGTGCGCTGTTTAGTGAAGTCTGTATGCTGTAGCATTGAAAAGATAGCTCCGCTGCGTAGTTCTCCTAGATAGCCGCCGGGTGGCCCCACTAATTGTCCTGGCTTCACTTTTCGGTCGATATTTAGCGTGAGTGGTCCGTCTATTAATTTAATCACGGTCTTAAACGGCGTCCTGTGTAATGCTCTACGGGACATTGTTCTGCAAGAACCAGCAACACATAGGCATTATATACTCTGTATAGCTGAGTAAGTTGAGGCAACGTGGAGTGAACGAAATTGCCAATGCTTCAAAATGAGAGCATGAGGATTGGAAACCACGTGACCGTTCCACTAAGATAATGAGCTCGAGGGGAAAATGCAACGTCAAACAGATTCCGCGTTTTGAAAATGCAAAAAATCCGCCACCATGTCACCAAGAATACTATTTCCGTGACATGCCGGCGCAAGTGTCCTCGTGGCCTGCCGAAGTGTTGACAGCTAGTTTTCAGAATATAAGAGTACTGTTAAAGAGCGAAATCGATCTGAAAGAGCAAATTCTAGGTTATGAACTCACAGGAATGTTAGTGAAACGAAAGGTTATTCAGAAAACGTCGAATCAACGCTTGTGCATTGCGTTATGCCACATTCCGATAGACATGGTTAGGTTTAGAATACATATTACGCTATAGCAACGTTTCCACTACGTCTTTCGTACATTTGCCATTCACCGCAGACGACTATTCGTTGCAAAAACGACGTATGTCGGTTCTGGCACGTATCAAACATGACAGCCGCAGTCTACAAAGTCCAAGTGTCCCGAGTAATTACAGGCAGCTTTCCTAAGAGATCCCGAATTTATATTTTTTATTATAGACATGTACGCGTTTCTCTTAGTCCGGTATATTGATGAACAACGTCAGTACGTGTACAAGTGAGCTTAAATAGAATCCTCGTGGAGGTAAGAACCATTTCTACTACCGTGAAGAAATCAGTGTTTGTTTGGTAGGTGTAAATATATATTATGTTTTCTGTTTGATTTATATTACTTGTTCTAGTGTCTCACGCATCAGTGGAATTAAAAAAACATTCGTTATCCTATCCTGACTCAAACAGTGAAAGTCCCGCTGTGATTAACTATTTTTGCGTGTTCATATCAAGTTATGATTATACGGGCTTAACAGACGTCTTAAAGGAGGTTTATGGGTGGATGTGATGTGAATGTGATGACACTATAACGGCGGAACCGACACAGAAAACGTCCATGTGTAAATGCAGAACTTTCGTGTAGTTCCCCGCATTATGTTGCACACACTGCCGATACTCAAGTCTTCACATTGACATTCGATCGGTGCTGATATTCGAGCTTACACAGTAGTATGCGGCGTATGTTGCACCCAACTTCCATCGGAAGAGACATCAGAAGGTTGGTAGGCGTGGTGCATTTCGGGAAACATCGAAACAGTCTACGGGAAAGAAGTATTAAATAGCATTCTTTGTAATATTCCATATAGTCCATGAAATCAACCTCAAAATATGTAGCTGGCTTGTTTTGTATATCGACTAAGTAGGTTCTGTTGTTTAAGTTTGTAGGCCTAAGATTCTCCTTAAGTTTATTCAATAAATACAAAATGATCATGATCCTATTATGCTACATATAATAAATAAAAAACACTCTGGTGATCCAATCACACAATGTGATCATATTTCTGTATGTGGAACTTACATGTCTAAGAATGTCCCTGAGTAGTAAGGAGGATACACACGCCCCAAACCACGCCCCTTTTGTATCTAACTACGTGCATAAAAAACGTCGATTTCAAAATCGGGATCCTACTTATAAAAAAAAGATCAAAGGCTTTTTGGTAACCTGAGTGGAATCGGGATCCTAGTTATAAAAAACGTGATTGATGGCCTGTCACTTTTTGTGAATGACAGGCGCCCTCTAGCGATTAATAACAGCGTCCCTAGTTACGTGATAACGCCATCTAGCGATTAACCCAAGTCACACCTAGCGATCAACGTCCTAAGCGATCAACGACTAGCGATCGAAGTGTAACCACTCATAGAAGCCGGCGCCTGTCCTGGGAGCGTGACTATATAGGCGGTAGCGATTTTTATCGGTAGTAGTCATGTTGTCGTCGTCGGAACGTATAAAGTTTGGCGGTTCGCGCTCCTTCTTGTCGAATATGTACAGGTGCCGATTGACGGCGTACGGTCGGGTCTTCCGATCCGTCGAGCACGCCTATCAGTATAGGAAAGCGCTATTCAACGAAGACCTCGCTTGCGCCGCGTGTATCAAAAGAACGCGATCGCCCTACGCAGCGAAACGACTCAGTTACGGTATTCGAAAAAAGAGAACGGGAACCGACTGGAACGTCGTTAGGGTCGCCTGTATGAAGGGGCTGTTGATAAGTAAGTTCGGCGGGGAGTTGAAGGCCGAACTGTTGGCCACCGGGGACGCCGACTTGGTGGAGTGGGTGCCGAGTAGGGAGGTTTCTGGGGTACCCGGCTTGGTGACGTCGAGGGCGAGAACAAGCTCGGTAAACTGTTGATGGAGGTGCGCTCCTTTTATAAAGACGCGTAAAAAACATCAGCCAGTATCAGTCGTGAAAATGAGCGGACCGTTGTTGAAGCATCCGTTTACGTGTATAGTATCAGGGCCTACGGGATGCGGTAAGACGACGTTCGTCGACCGTCTGATACGAAGCGCTATGATCGATCCGGCGCCCGAAAAAGTCCTGTGGTGTTACGGGCAGTGGCAGCCCGCCTACGCGTCTATGGCTCCGGAAATAGAGTTCGTAGACGGCCTGCCGACTACGACGTATTTAGACGGTAAAAAGAGGACGCTTTTAGTACTCGACGACCTCATGGAGGAAGCCGATAGTGGGGTGACGGCGCTATTTACTAAAAAAAAGTCATCATTGTAATACGTCGGTCGTACAACTCCGACAGAACATGTTTCCGAAAGGGGGAGAAAACCGCACAATCAGCCTGAACGCCCAATACCTAGCACTATTTAAGAACCCCCGAGACGTTGGTCAAGTAGGTCACCTAGCGAAACAGATGTATCCGGGAGAGGTCAAGTACATGATAGAGTCTTTCAAAAACGCGACGTCGCCGGCGTACGGCTATCTCTTCGTCGACCTGAAACAGGAAACGGAAGAGTACATGCGCCTGCGTACGTGTATATTTCCGGACGACCCCCTTCAGTACGTCTACGTACGGAAGGGTGGTGGTGGTGGTCAACTATAAGTAGAGAGGGACGTCGCCGCGTACGCATTAGTCGGTATGCCGGGAAGACGCGCGGTGGTAGCGGCGAAGCGACGACCGAAGACTAACGACGTTTCGGAGCAACGTCTGAAGAGACACATTTTCGCCCTGCAGTTGATGGATAGACATAAGCGGAACGTAGATCTGCGAAAAGCCGTGCTCGCCCACTCGGAGGTCGGTCTCATATGTAGTCTATGCGATTGCGCGTACAATATTCTGAGAGGGAACGTGAAGGTGTCGCCGAAGCAGAAACGCGTGTTGACAAAATACAGAGATCACCTGCGTGACTTGGTCAACAAACGAATTCCGGTGAAGCGGAAACGAGCCATCTTGCAAACGGGGGCGGGTGGTTTTCTGACGGCCCTGCTAGCGCCGTTAGCGAGCACCGTTTTCCTGCCACTACTCAAACAGTTCATCGGGGGTTAAGCGATGCAGTACGCGAAGAAGATGGCGTTGGTCGACCCGCGATTGGTGGAAAGTCTCCTTCAACCGCAGCAGCAGTCGAGCAGCACCCCCCGATCACGTGTACTGAGTAGCCTGGACAGCGACATGAAAGATATTCTAGAGCGATCGGATTTATCCGAGCGCGATAAGGTGGTGTCGTACAATCAGCTGCTGAGTCGCTACAACACTATAGAGGCGGCTCGAACGGCGCAACCGGTACGCGTGTCGATGGTCAACGCCGACGGCGGCGAGCTACCACAGACCACGGCGGCGGCGCCACCATCGTCGGAGGCCGTAGAGCGCGAAATCGTAGCCAGCATGCCGAAAACGCTGAAAGGGAAGGCGAGTCTACTTATCGCGAAAATGAAAGCCGATCCCTTGTGTCGATGGAACGAACGCGGCGAATTCGTGTACGACGGTAAAACGATCGCGGGGAGTAACATGGTCGATCTAGTGAACGATCTCATGCGAACGAGAACGAAGACGACGCAGCCCCTAGGATGGCGCGCTTTCGGGTTGAGTATGAAGGGTATGAACATTCCTATGGAGTTCGTCGGCAACCCGCGCTATCGGGAGTACATGGAGCAGCGACGGCGGCGGCTGTCAAGAGAAGGAGAGGAGGCGACGGGATCGGTCAGTTCAGCGGGAAAGGCGGTGCGAAGACGACGTTCTAGAAAGAGAGCGTTGGACGATTGGGAATCGATGTGACGATGCCGTCAATACAACGAACGGTCGCCGTCGTTGGTCTCATCGTCATCGCGGTTATCGCTCTCTATATAATAGTCGTCGTTCGTCGATCGTCGTCGTCATCGTCATGGTGTCCGGGTGGAATCGTCGTCCAAAACGAAACCTTCGAAAACGAAACGACGATGACGACGCTGAACTGAATGAACTCTACTTCGATCCGAAACGAGCGGGGAGTTACGGAGGTGTCGACGCGTTGCACCGCGCGTCAAAGGGGGGTCGAAGACGCCCGGATGTTGAGAGGTGGCTAGCGGCGCAGGACGCTTATACTCTACACAAACCGGTTAAAAGACGTTTCAAACGACGTTGCGTTATCGTGGGCGGGCAAAACCAGCAGTGGCAAGCTGATCTGGTCGATTTGACTAGGTTAAAAAAACACAATGACGGTATAACATTTCTATTGACGGTAATCGACGTGTTTTCGAAGCGGGCGTGGTGCGTTCCGTTGAAGAATAAGTCCGGCGCATCGCTCGTCGCGGCCTTCGAGCGTCTGCTGAACGACGCGCCGCCGCCGAACGCGCTGCAGACCGATAAGGGGACCGAGTTTCTGAATCGACCCCTGCAAACGTTCCTAAAGAGTCGCGGCGTTCATCATTTCGTGACGCATAACGAGGAGACTAAAGCGAGCGTCGTGGAACGTTTCAATAGGACTTTGAAAACGCGCATGTGGCGTTATTTTACGAAACACGAGACGCTGCGCTACGTAGAGGCGTTACCGGATTTCGTGCATTCGTACAACAACGCCTATCATCGAAGCATCGGTAGGACGCCGGCGAGCGTCGACGCGACGAATCAGGAGGACGTATGGCAACGCCTGTACAGCGGCAGTGGTAGGGGAAAAAAACCGAAACTTCGCGAAGGCGATCGCGTGCGTATCAGTAAGACGAGGGGTCAATTCAAAAAAGGATACATGCCTAATTGGAGCGAGGAGCTCTTCACCGTCGTAGAGGTGCATCCGTCCGAACCCCCCGTTTATCGCCTGAAGGACGATGCGGGAACACCGGTAGAGGGCGCCTTCTACGAACAGGAAGTACAACGCGTAGTCGTTCCGAAGGACAAACTGTATCGGGTGGAGGCGGTTCTGCAGCGGCGTCGTCGTCGCGGCGGCGGTTCGGATGCGCTCGTGAAATGGAGCGGTTACCCGGCCTCCTTCAACAGTTGGATCGACGCCGCGGCGCTCGTGGACCTATAGCATGCGTTGGACGCGTCACGAGGAATGCTGGCGACTGCACGAGTCGTGCTTATGCGGGGGAACGTCGCTCCTCCCGTATAAGGGGCCCTGCTGTACCCGCAGACCTCAGTGGCGCTATGGAGGCGAGGGACGAGCAGCCGACGAAGAAGACTACCAAAGAGGACTCCGTCGACGCCGCTACTGGTTTAGAGAGGCCGACGACGACTACCAACGAGGACTCCGTCGACGCCGTCGAGAACGCCGACGACTCCACCGTCCACGAACCCGATCCATGGCGGCTCTGCGGTAACGAATGCCCAAAGGCCGAAATCGTATTCCTCTGTCAGGTCATCGTCCTGTACTTCGTCATCGCCGTTAGTATATACAATTTAACGCGGGGTCAAGGCGACTCCAATCTGTGGACGGCGCTGTTGAGCAGCTGTCTCGGTTATCTTCTCCCGAGCCCGTCTATGAGCGGCGGCGGTCGACGACGACGACGAGACGATGGCGGTATCGTCTGACTTTTACCTGACGCTACCGAACAACGCGTCTACGAAGCGGCACCCCGAAAATACGTTGACGCACTACATCACGACGCTGCCGCGACGGTTCGACCTGACCGGCGGAGAATGGGAATGCGGACTGGTGACGCTACAGTATCCGCACACGTGGTACAACGTGAGAGAGGCGGACGCTACCTTCTACCTGTCGGCGCGGCACGGTGAGGTGGGTCTTTTCACTACCATGGACGGTATCGGGATATACCGACAGGGTACGATTACTCACGGTTTCTACAACAACGTTTTCTTGCTACTGCGCGAGCTCAACGAGGCGCTAAGGAAATTGTGCACCGATAAGGTGAGGGTGCAGCTAAAGTACAGCGGCGTCTCTAACCGAATAACGCTGCGTATGACGGCGGGTGTCGCCTTTACCCTACCCGATACGGGTCGTCTGAAGAACGTGCTAGGTTTCCATAAGAACGTTATCGTAAGTCCGCCGATGATGGGGCCCGAACCGGAAGTCGTCATTATCGAGACGAGCCCCGCCGCGTACACGTACGCGTACGAAGGTCGCAATACGGTGGATATGAAGGCGGGCGTCGACACCCTGTACGTGTACACGGATCTCGTGGAATCGCGCGTCGTCGGCGACGTGTACGCACCGCTTCTTCGAAATATCGCCGTCTTCGGTACGAACGGTAGCGTTATTTCGGAAACGTTCGATCGCGTCCAATACGTGAAGCTGCTGCGGCATCAATTCGATACGATCGAGGTCGATATAAGAGACGATTGCGGTCAACCGATACCATTCGAGCGGGGGAAGCTAGTGGCGACGCTTCACATCAGACGCTGTAAATCGAGATTGTTTTAACCATGCCGAACCCGTACGAGGACTACTACGTTCGACAGGTAGGCGGTCAACTACCGGTATTCATCGGCAGTCGAGGTCAGCGCGGACACGGTCTGGGTAATATCTTCGGGAGCCTGTTTCGAAGCGTCATGCCGCTTTTTAAGAGAGGCGCCATGGCGTTGGGAAAACGAGCGCTCAAAACCGGCGTGAACGTGGCGCGGGACGTCGTCGGCGGCGGCAATCTGAAAGCGTCGGTAAAACGACGCGCGAAGGAGGCCGGCGTCGATCTTCTCGACGGCCTATTGAAAGGGCCGGCGCCGAAGAAGAGACGGGTGAAAAAAAGACCGCCTATAAAGAAGCAGCGTCGAACGGCGACGACCGTCAGTAGACGGAAGAGGGGACGTCGACCGGTCGATATATTCGACGCGTAACGATGGCGTTCGTAAAGACAGCGTGCGAGGGCGTGAAGGCCGAACTGGACCTGTTCGCCGGACCGGTGACGCAGAAGAGCATCGAGAGCAGTTATCGGACCGTCTACCAACCGCTGACGTCTCTCGACGCCGGCGGTCCTATCGAGTTCCTCATTCCAGGGTCGGGTAACGACTATACGGACCTGGCGAGCCTTCAAATGTACGTCCGCTTCAAAGTGGTTCAGGGGGACGGTACCGATCTGGCGGCCGGCACCAATGTGGCGCCGGTCAACAATTTCCTTCATTCGATGTTCAGTCAAATCGACGTGTCGCTGAACGGTACGCTCGTGACGCCGTCGACCAATACGTACGCGTACCGGGCCTACATCGAGACCCTGCTGAGTTACGGTAGCGACGCGAAACGATCGCATCTCACGGGGTCGTTGTGGTACAAAGATAGCGCCGGACACATGAACGCGCGCGGGGACGATAACACCGGGTTCGTAGCGCGACGCAATCTGACGGCGGCCAGTACCGAGGTGGATATGATGGGACGCCTGCACGTCGACGCGTTTATGCTAAACCTCCTCCTACCGAGCGGCGTCGAGACGAAAATACGCATGATCCAGTCGAAGGACGCCTTCGCGCTCATGGGCGCGGCTGCCGCGCCGGGGTGGCATATCTTGATACGTTCGATTTACCTGGAAGTCCGAAAAGTGAAGTTGAACCCGGAAGTCCAGCTGGGTCATATCAAAGCGTGGCTTTTGGGAACGGCTAAGTTTCCGATGCGCCGCGTCGACTGCAAGTCGTTCTCGATAACCGCGGGTACGCTATCGCACACGCACGAGAACCTGTACATGGGCACGATTCCGAAACGCATAATCCTGATGATGATCGACAACGCCGCCTACAACGGAGACTACACTAGAAATCCGTTCAACGCGCATCACAACGACATAAACTTCCTCGCGCTCAACGTCGACGGACGTCAGGTGCCGAGCAAGCCGCTGCAACCGGACTTTCCGCACCACCGGTACATACGAAGCTACATGAATCTCTTCGAGGCCACCGGAAAGGCGGGCGAGGACGAGGGGAACGACATATCGCGATCGGACTTCGAAGCCGGCTACACCGTCTTCGCTTTCGACCTAACCCCCGACTGCTGCGACGGGGACCATTTCAACGTCGCGCGTCAGGGGAGCGTGGGCGCTAACATGCAGTTCTCGATACCGCTACCCCGACCGGTGAACGTCCTCGTGTACGCGGAATTCGAGACGGTGATGGAAATCGATCGGACCCGGAACGTCCTGTACGACTGTACCTCGTAATGGATACGTTCCAACTGCTGCGTCGCCTCGAACTCGATGCGTACGCTAAACACATCGTCCTCGGCGTCGTACCTAAAGACGCGCTACTTACCACCACCACCACCACTTACCCGATGGCCTTCGTGTGCAATACCGACGACGGCGGCGAACCGGGGGAGCACTGGGTGGCCGTCTACGTCGACCGCCGAGGCGTCGGCGAGTACTTCGATTCGTACGGTCTTCCGCCGCTGCACGCCGACTTCCGCACCTTCCTGCACCGACACTGCGGCGACGCGTGGACGTACAACGACAAGAGACTGCAGAGCGTCGTCTCTAACGTGTGCGGACAATATTGCGTCGCCTACCTACTCCTCCGATGTCGCGGCATGCCGTTGACGACGTTCCAGAACATATTCGGCACCGATCGGGTGGCTAATGACTGTCTCGTATTCGATTGGCTAAAGCCATTGCATTAACGCTTCGCTTTTACGTGTATAGTAGTAGTAATAAAAAACAACGACGATGAAATGTACGCACTTGTGTTTGTTTTATTATTATCCTACCCTACCTACATACATACATACATACAGAACCCTACCCCTAGGCGGCCCCCCCACCCCTAGGGTAGGTTTAGTTATACGAGTTAGACGAGTATCGGCGCCGTGGTGACGCCATCGTCGAGCACGCGGCGTTTAGCGTAGAAATAGCTCAACGCCGCGCGCTCTTGAACGTACGTCAACACGGACGAGTTTTTCACTTGGAAACCGTGGTTCCAACCGACACCGCTGCGTCGGTCGCGCAGTACGGCGAGGAAGTCGTGCTCGTCGATATCGTTCTGACGTTTACTCAATCCCTTCGTGCTGTACTTCGCGCCGCAGTCGCCGCCGAAGCAGTAGTACGTCTTACTGCACAGCGCCACGATTCCGTCACCGCGCCACTCTTCTTTGAAGAGACCCGGCGTTCGACGATCGAATAGAAGACGGCGCGCGCAGCAGTCCCCACCCTCCCACGTCAGTCCGGCGACGCGGCACCGTACGTACGCGTCCACGTGCGCGTCGCAACATTCGGCCGGAAACCAGAGCGATCGCGTCCGGAAGTAGTGTTCGCGCATCGCTTCCGGTACGAGCGCGTCGATGTCGTGACCCGCGAGGGCTATGTACGCCGAATCGGTGTCCATAGCGCAGTACTGAAAGAGCGGGCGTGGAATGTAGGCGTCGACGAAGTCGTAATAAAATTCCAGCATTCGTAATTTCGCGTATTGATACACGAAATAACCGATTTGAATCGGCAGATCGTAGACGACGGTGCGCTTATTCAGCGCCACCTCGTACAGCTCGTCGTCGACGACGACGTCGAGTTGCCGGAAGCGACGGTTGTTGACGAGTCGCGAGGCGCCTACCGACGTAGCGTACTTGATATCCCGGTGCCGATCGACGCGCGTAATCGTCTTCCCGTACGAACTATTGCCGAGTAGTTTGAAGGTGTCGGCGATGATCGCTTTATCGGGGTCGACGTCGCCCTCGCGTCGCGCCGTCGACACCGTATCGCCGAAACGACGAAAGCAGGCGATCGGCGTGTACTCGATCACCTGGTAGATGCGCGCGACGACGAGCCCGTGCTCCAGATACCAGCGTAGAAGGGGCGTGGCGAGTACGATCGCCGTGCCGAAGTAGCTACCAACGAGCGTCCGTTGAGGTCGGGTGAGTAGCTCGTGTGACTCGGCGTAGCGGCGCATGAACGGGCTGAGGTCGTCGCGTGCGATATCGACGTTCTTGAATACGGGCTGCATTTCGGCGAACTTAGCGCGCAGCGCTTCCGGCACGGCGATATCGCACTGCACGAGACCGAATAGAGAGCCGTCGCGTACACCCGCCAGTATCGTCGAGTGCGTTACGCGCCTCGCGTCGGGTCGCGTCACGGCGGGGGGTCTCACGGCTCGCCACTGGCACTCCCACATTTCGACGACGGCGTCGACGTGGCGGCGCAGGTAGGACGTCACGGCGATCGTCGCGGCGTACAGAGTCGTCATCGGTTGACAGTTGACGGCGTTCGTCGTCACGTGCGTCTGGCATATCGGGCAGCCGTGAAAGAAACAACCGTGAAATTGATACGCCGTTCGCGTGGCGGCGCACCAACCGTCGACTCGGTACTTACCGATGCGCTTCTCGCGGCCGTTCAACTGGTGTCGTATAGGGGCGTCTATTCGTTCCGCTTCGTACGTCAACCACTCTACGGCCATACGACCGTAGCGGTGCACGTGTTCCGCTCGAAAGTCGTTCTCCGCGCGTCGGCGCGTGTACCAACCCGTCGGCATTTCCCGCATCATCGCCGATAGATAGAGACCGTTCGCGTCATAGCCGACTATCGAACGACACGGGTTGTTACCGCCTCGAATCGACGTCACGCCGGCTTCTTGATGACGCGAGAAGATGATCGACGGACCGCCGACGATCTGCGACTGCAGTAGGCGGTGCAGGTCTTTGTTCGGTTCGTTGAACAACGAGAAATGGATTGACGACGGCAGGTCGTTGAATAGGTACAACAACGTCAACCCCGGTACGCTGATGGCGTCCTTGAACATGTCGATGCGCTGACGGCGATAGAAGGCGAACTGCCGCTCGAGGGCCTCGAGAAACGGCGCCACATCTCGGTTATTATACCAGATTAGAAAATCGCGCATCGTCGTCATGCACTCGTCGCGCCATGCCGTCGCACAAATTTCGTACGCCTCCGCGGAGATTCCCTCGCGTTTCAGGTGGCTGTAGAAAGTTTCGCGCGGCGGTAGGACGGTCTCGTCCAGGCGCGTCAACGCGTCGATATATTCGTACGGAAAGTACCCCTTGGTCGCCGCGCAGTCGTACGCTTTCAGATAGCGCTCGTAGCTGACACCGGGTGCGAGGTAATTAGTTATGTCCAGAAATTTCAACGTCGACGTCGTCAGGCACATGTAAGCGTTCTGTCGTTTAATCGTGAACGCCGACGATGTGTGCTGCGCGTCGTCGGTTATGAGCAGGGGGGTCAAGTACTTTTTGACGACATTCAAATCGTACTTACCGCTGTTGAAACCCAGTACGGGCATTTGACGAAGGTGCGTCCACAGGCGGTCGGCGAGTGCGGCGTACGGTGACGCGTCCTTGTCGTCGTCGTCACTTCGTTGCCGCCAGTCTTTATCGAGCGCTTCGATCGCCTCAAAGACCGCATCGTAGCGGGGGCGTAGAAGCGCGCAAGCCGCCGCGCTCACGGCTTCCAGGTCATCGATGAGGCGACGCGCTAGGTCGGTCGAATCACCGGTCGTGACGTAACAGCGCGCCGCTTCGTGTCCTGGCACGTTCGACGCGACGCTCACGCTGAGCAGTTCGTGTCGCGCTAGCCACCGACATTTATCGGTATCCGGCGGTAGCTCGTTGGTGGCGAAATAACATTCAAAGTCGAAGGTCGCGCGGTACGGATAGTAGCGCAGATCGGCGTCGCCGACGTCGATACCTTCGTCGTCGAGTCGTTGAAATATGGACGGCTTCGGTCGGTAGACGCCGCCGGGAAACACGTGACGAACACCGCCCTCGCACGTCGCTTCGTGACGTCGTAATAGTGACGGGTACTGCCAGAGGGAGTTGCCGCATTTCGAGCACTTGTACGTTTTCGCGTACGCGCGCAGATCGGATATGTACGAAAAGTGATTCTCGTACAGGTTGACATTCAGGGTTGTGGGGTGCGCTTCGAGCGATCGACGGACTAGTTCGGCGGCGCCAGTCGCCGTTAGTCGATAGACGACGATGTTGATACGAAAAAACGTCTCCACGCGTTCCAGTTCGTTCAGGCGCACGCCGATCGGCTTCGGGGCGTAGCGCGCGCTCAGTTGTTTAGCTACTCGCGTTAAACGGGTTGTATTTAGGTGCTTCCCACCACCACCACCACCTTGCCGATGGAGGGCGATGCATCGGAAGAGGCATAGAGGATCGTCGTAGGGCTTGCCTCCCCGAGCGTTCGTCAACGCCACGATGTGCTTGTTGTTACGTACGTAGGCGGGGAGCGCGGCGCCAACGCACCCGATAGGATGGTTTAGGATGGCGTTCACGAAGTAGGTGGCGTTCGTTACGAGCTCGACCACCCACTCCGAATCGGGGCGCTGCGCAAGGACGTACTGTAGTACGTCGGTCGTGCGCACGAGATCGAGGAATCGTTCGAAAGAACGGCTATCGGTTACGAGGGCGGGTGTTTCGAGAAGGCGACCGCAGCAGTTACAGGACGAATGAAAATAGCGGTAACGACCCGATACCTTGTGGCGTAACACGAAACCATAGCTTACGTTTATTTTAAACGCATTCTTTCGTTCGCTAAACATAACCCTCAGACGCGGTTCGAGCACCCGCGTACTCGTACAGGCGGTCATGCGATAGTTGTAACGGGACTGTACGACACCGATCGCTACCGACGTCTCTATGCTACGTCGATGCTCGTCCACGACGCGCTGAAGAGCATCGGCTGAGGGTGGTGGTGGTGGATTATCATCGGGGGGTAACGACACCGCCGGCTGACCGCACCGTTCCCTCAGGTGTCGTAGCATCCCGGCGCGCGTACTGTACGTTACGCCGCATTTCGGACACTCTCGTCGCTTTACGCATAGCGCGTCATCGCCGCATCGTTTCGAACTCTTCGCGTGTCGCTCTAACGCCGACTGTTTCAAGAAATAAGCACCGCATTTCGGACATTGCCACCTAGTAGGTGGCATACTTTTCTTTGTGCTGCTACTTTTTCGAATACCTCTATTTATAACGAGGTACGGACATGCGCAGTGAGTGATGTAACGTGGGGGTGGTGGTTTTGTTAGGTAACGGGGTGGTGGTTTTGTTAAGTAACGGGGTGGTGGTTTTGTTAAGTAACGACTAATGATATCGAGGTACGGGACACACGTGGTGTGGTGGCTTTGTTAGCGATGCGTATGGGGTGGCGGTTTTGTTAAGTATATAGGGGGGGTGGTGGTTTTGTTAAGTAACGACTAATGATACGGACACACCACGTGGTTTTTTGTTAGGTGCTTATTGGGGGTGGTGGTTTTGTTAAGTATATGGGGTGGTGGTTTTGTTAAGTAACTGTGTGTGTGTGTGTGTGTGTGTGTGTGTGTGTGTGTGTGTGTGTGTGTGTGTGTGTGTAAGTAACGACTAATGATACGGACACACCACGTGGTTTTTTGTTAGGTGTTTATTGGGGGTGGTGGTTTTGTTAAGTATATGGGGTGGTGGTTTTGTTAAGTAACTGTGTGTGTGTGTGTGTGTGTGTGTGTGTGTGTGTGTGTTAACTCGGAAACGAGGAACGTACATTTTCAACGTTTTATTAAGCGTGTCGTACAACGAAAAGCGATATTAAGCAAAATCAGCAGAATAGGCAGTAATGTTCATTTTTTTATTTAAAGGCCGCTTCTGCACTGTACGTAGACGTGCACTGCCGACTCTAGTCGAGCTCGATTGATGAATTCGCGCCAATTCGTACCGAGGAGCCAGTCGGATACGAACTGTACCAAATACAATTCCCCAGCTCGCCCCGGTTGCTGTCCGTACGCCTTCACGTGTAGTAACTCCACCAGACGTATGAAGGTTGGTATCAGTGAGTGCTGCAGACACGATTCCAACACTACGTTGAAGTGTTGCGTGACGAGTTCGGCTACGTTCTCGTAGCGCCGTGCGTACTCACGAGTAGGCCTACCCGCCCGATAGCCGATCATATGCACGTACGGACATCCCTCGTTAACTTCGCAAGCACCGCATCGATCGCGCGCCGTCTCCAATATCAACTCACCGAGGTGCTCAGCGAGGAGGGCCATCGCATGTCGTTCATAGCGACAGGCCACCTGACCACGCCCCGGTTCGACGATGCGTCGTTGCATCGCGTCCGACGGTACAATCTGGTGTAAACTTTCGTAAGGCGGTGGTGTACCAAGCGCCTCCTCAATGATAGCATCCAAGGCGCTATCGACATCGCCCGCGCATCCCTACAGCACAAAAGCAGGTGCCTACAAACACACATTTTCCCACGGCGAGCGTGCGCACGTTCAGGCCGTCGCGCTCTCTACAAAACACATTATTATCATTAATCCACCTCTTTTGCTGCGTTAACACGAGCCATCAACGCGGCGTCTTTCCTCTCACTATCCGTCACCGAACGATCGAGTAGTGTTTGTACGAACAGGGCAACTTCGGCGTATCTCGCACGCATCCGTTCATTATTGGCTAACATTTCCAGCAGAACTCGCCGCACCTCCTGTAGACATACAACAAATAAATGTCATGTTTTATATAGGCTGAGCGCCTTTCTAGTAGGCTCTCTTTGCTTCGTAAGCCGAACACCAGGCCATTACGTAATTTTCCACTATCTCGTCTAGTAAGCGCGCAGCTTCATCACTAGTCGGTTTACTAGTTAGCAATGCCGTCACCAGCGGGGCCTCCTATAACACAAGAAACCCATTACTATCAACGACTCTCCTCAGTGTGCGCACCGTATACGACGGCTCACCTCCCCAGGTAGTCTTACGAACACTGAGCTCCACTTTAGTGCCGGCCAACTCAAGTACAGTATCGCGAAGTTCCTCCTCGTTTAACTCCACCAAGTAATCAGCCCGGTACTCAACCAGCTTTGCCATTTGCGTGTCAAACAAAGTCAGCCACATTTCATCTTCTTCGTCATCTCCATCTCGAATCATGACACGCAAAGCAAAGTAATTTTTTACCTTATCAGGTTCCCCATGGGTTCGACATAACATCACGCCGTCTGTGTTTTCATACAGTTTGCGTCGACATTGGGAACATCCCCTGTACGTGCATTTATCACGATAACTCACAGCCTCGATATATGCTGAAGTCTTAAGCTTGTAGACACCGTTCTTAGAACCGGCCAGTTCCCTTACACTCACCAAGGTAGCCTGTGATGGCGTTGCAGTGCTGCATTCTCGCTCAAGCGAGGCCCGTCTAGTCAGCGGTGCTTCCAACATCGCTTCTTCTGCCCCTCGTTTACGACCAAACGAGGACGCAACCAACAAGGGTCTCTTAGCAGCTGGTGTGGTCACTTCCGCAGGCGGTTGTTGTTGACTACCGCTCGCCTTACACGCTTGCTTGCGCTGCGCCTTCATCTTTTTCAACGGTGCAGTCATCTCGTCGCGATCGGCCATTCTCGAGGTTGAAGAACTTCTACGGCTGTTGCTGCTGAAATCAGTCACACCACTTGCATTATACCTCATACAAAATTTTCCACCGCTTTATATAAGCAACATACGGCGCATGCGTACTTAACGCATACCCCCCTAATCGATGTTTCTATTACAACGCATAACCGCCTAGTATCCGATGACTTTTATTTCCGGAAAAAAATCAGACGGTCATGTAGTGCGTTCGTTGACAAACGTTTATTTACAGCCAATTTTTCTACAATAACCACACCACTTAATTCCCTACACGCTACTGATCCCACACAACGCTTAAATTCATACTTTTAACCCGTCGTTTACGTTTTGGAAAAAGCATTGTTCGCGCTTCACATTCCTTTCACGATAAGAGCCCCCCATTAGCGTCACAGCTGTTTTGCGTCACCATCCGATTTCTAGCCAGCGCCAAGAAAAAAATTACACGGTCACTTTAGTGCGTCCTGCGTTAAATGTTACTTTCACATCGAATTTCTCTATTATTAACACTCCACAATATGCCTGATCCCTAACTAAGCGGATGCAACGGTTCATTTTGGCATTTAAACGGTCGCTTATTGATATTTTGATATCTTTCCTTTCACTGTTTTTACGTAACTTTTGCGCATGCGCTCTTAACACATACCTAACGTTACACAACAACGCACCGGTTCGCTCATTCTTTGTCATGGCCACCTCCCGAGCGCCAGCTACGCCAACAACTGCCATTACGAAAGAACAAAGGTACTTCTTATTTTCATCTTATTTCTTCATTTACCTATTAGTATTTTCTGTTCTGATTACCTCGATTTATATTTTCACTCATTCTTTTATTGGTTACTTTAATTATTTTCTTCATTTACCTATTAAACTATAAGTTTATTTTAGTGGCGATTTTTTCCGATTACCTCGATTTATAATTTTCTTTAATTATTTCTTAGAGCTGTCAATTTTTAAATACGGTAACTTACTATTTTCATATTTTTATTTACTGATATTTTCATCTTATTTTTATTTACTGATATTTTCGTCTTATTTCTTCATTTACCTATTAGTATTTTCTGTTCTGATTACCTCGATTTATATTTTCACTCATTCTTTTATTGGTTACTTTAATTATTTTCTTCATTTACCTATTAAACTATAAGTTTATTTTAGTGGCGATTTTTTCCGATTACCTCGATTTATAATTTTCTTTAATTATTTCTTAGAGCTGTCATTTTTAAATACGGTAACTTACTATTTTCATATTTTTATTTACTGATATTTTCCTATACATATTTCACTTATGTTACATGTTTTCATTCACAGAAACCACCTACGAGCCACCATCAGGCTACCAAGACGGGGATACGTAAATATGACCATCCCCCTCTGTCGCGTTACCGGGGTCGTACGACCGCCAACGCCCGACGAGCTCGAGGATTCGTTGGACAACACCGGGACGGGATTAACCGATACCGACCGGCTCCGGCTCGATCCTAACATAGCCAACCCAGTCACAATAGACCAACCCGACGGCATCATGACTTCGTTTACTATACTAGGAGCAAATGGATCGTGGTACACGCCCCCACCGACCGATGAACTGTTTGAAAGACGGGGGTTTAATACACCGTTAATGCCGATAGATAGCTCTACCGAGTTGCAACGGTATCGTGAGGCATCTCGTATGCGAGCTGCGCGACTACCTCGTTTGGAACAAGTGGTGTGACTCTGAATAAAACACCGTTCACATTCACTCGTTTTCTATTGTCTATAAGTACTTACCGTTGCTTACAGCCTTTTTTAAATTATATATTCCACTCGTTTCGTTTTGCTAGTATACAAACATACCGTCATTCCGCATCCATTTGTCCACCGCGTAAAAATTCCGCTACCTCAAAAACCAGGCCGTTGATTATTGCTTTTCAACGCATACACAACGCCAACCAGCTTATTTCAGCATCGTTACACAAACCGGCTAACATCGCCCCAGCCGTAGATCTATTTTCAGCCGCCCGTATCTAGGCCTACCGGTCGCGTCTCAACTTTCACCGCTACCGCGATATCCAGGGTACAGCGGTTAATCTCGCTCACATTGGGTTTAACGCATTCGTAACCACGGTGGTTTTAGCGTAACCACGGTGGTTTTACCTATAACATAACCACATTGGTTTCTGCTATACCCCCGTATCGTAACTAGGGACGCTGTTATTATATAATTCGCTAGATGGCGTTAACGTAACTAGGGACGCTGTTATTCTTCGCTAGATGGCGTTATCACGTAACTAGGGACGCCGTAACTAAGGACGCCGTAACTAGGACGTTGTTATTAACCACTAGAGGGCGCTTTTCATTCACAAAAAGTGACAGGCCATCAATCACGTTTTTTATAACTAGGATCCCGATTCCACTCAGGTTACCAAAAAGCCTTTGATCTTTTTTTTATAAGTAGGATCCCGATTTTGAAATCGACGTTTTTTATGCACGTAGTTAGATACAAAAGGGGCGTGGTTTGGGGCGTGTGTATCCTCCTTACTACTTCCCTGGAACATTATATAATTGAGACTCAGCACCCGTTACATTACCTAAGGCTTCAGAGTCAGGGTGGCTTGAGGGCTGAGCTCCTAATATTTTAGTGAGGGGTATTCAGGAAAGGTGTGCATTTTGGTGGGTGTGAAGGTGAGTGTACGTAGTAGCCTGGAGGGCGGCGCAATCTTAGGCTTTTCGAGAGCCTCAAGAGGTGTATTTTGAGTTTTTTGGAGAGCCTTTAGATACACACACGCCATGTCCGGCCAGCCGAATAATAAACGTGTTGCACGCATATCTTTTTTCTTTTTTAATTATGTTCTCTTAAAATAGCAATTACGTTAAAAAGTGGATAAATTATGGTGGTGAAGGAAATGGTATAATGGTCATTTCTCACGAAACGTCATCAAATAGAGTTCTGAGTTGAGGCAAAACTAAATGGGTTCATATAACTTCATACTTCCTGTCATACGATGAGTACATATTGAGGAAGTCAGTAAAGAACACGGGAACTGTAATTCCTAAAAGTCACCCTTTTATGGCGTGGCGAAACAGTAAAGTACGGACAGCGTGTAACCGTACGAATGCATATCATTTATTAACGTTATATTGCTGATACGCGTGTGAATGATATAAATATATGTGTTTTTTTTTATTGTCGATATGAAACATAATTTTCCTTGGAAATCAATACAGAAAAGCGTTTTCAGTTGTTTGGCATTTAAATTATGGGGATTCTAGTATTCAACACACGTTTTGGTTTATGTATTGGGCAGGATGTTATTATATATCATTGCAATAAAAATTTAATTCACCATTTTGTCTGCATTTACGTAACAACAGAAACTATGTACTTCCAAACAATATACATATTTTGTGCACAGCCACTTTTAATGATCAATATGGGTATGTATTAGAAATGCGTTCGTATGCATGTTAAATCAAAGTTAGTATGTATAGTGTGAAGTATGAACGTTCTCCGTTTCAATATTGCTGCGGCTAAGAGCCAGACATTTGACGAATTGTGCACTTTTTGACAAAAGCATGAACATATGTAGTTTATGATATGTAGAGTCATATAAAGCTAGGTATCCATCGCTATCGACAAGCCGCCACCTTGATTTTTTAAATGGGCGCCACGGAAATGCATTAGCAAGTATATCAGCTTCTAGGCAACATAGAACTAAGATCTTGGTGTATAAACCAACATTTCCAGGGTAAGGAATCCATTTCTGTCATGTGCTGTATCCAACAATGATGGTTATGTTGAAATTCAAGATGGCCGTCATGGAAATCCATTATCCAGATATATCAGCTTCTAAGCAACATAATATAACATGTTCTTTGCGTTTAAGCCAACCTTTTCCGGGTCAAGGAATCCATTTCTGCCATATGGTATGTCCTCAGATGACGGCCATATTGAAATTCAAGATGGCTACCATGCATAGACGTTTTACGAACATAATTTTAGTGCCTCTTGATATTGAAGACTCCATATGAAGAATCCATAGGTGGTTCATGTGTTTCAAGGTCAAGGAATCCAGTCGTGCCGTTTGCATTATTCCCAGGTGATGGCCATGTTGAAAAACAAAATGGCTTCAATGGAAATCTGTCCGAATATCCCAGCTTCTACACATCATAGAAACATGATATTGGTGACACATTCAGGGTTAATTAATTAATTTCTTCCATACGACTTGTATCCCTAGATGACAGGCATATTGAAATTCAAGATGGCCGACAAACAAAACCATACATTTGGGTTTAATTCAGCTTATGTGCAACACAAAAACATATTTTTTGTGTTTAATCCGGTAATACACGCGTAAATGAATATAAATAGACTACAGCCATAGACTACAACCATCAAATGATGGTCACACAGAATATCATGATGGCTGTCATGCATATATATATATATACGTTCTAGGTACATGATCTGAACATATGTTGGGTTTAGGAATGCATACCTGGTTTATGGTGCGTGTCTTAAATAAAAAGTATTTACATAGCGCCCGATCAATTAAAAATGTTCTCGGGCGCTTTACATACATGCACACATACATAATAGTATTTTACATAAAAAGAACTGCTAACTAAGAAATAAATATGTAACAAAATTTACATTACCTTAAATATAATACTAGAAAAACAATTTTTAAAAGAGAGATCATTATAAAAAGTTTAATAAATACATATTATTAAGAAATTCATAAAAACTACTTAAATACATTCATTTATACAAGAAGAAAAAAATATATTTATCAAAAGAACGCACATAAAATGTCATCGTCGGTGAATTATAAAAATGCTTGTTTAAAAAGGTGAGTCTTCAAAAGTGTCTTAAACACGTTGGTGTCCTGAGCGTAGGAGGCAAATTGTTCCATAGATCCGCCGAGCAAACCGCGAAACGGTGATCACCACTTTTCACAGTGTTGGCAATCTGCTGTTCCATTTTCAGGTTGCATGCTATCAAATAGCACACCCAAACTGCGCACACACGATGATGGTTGAATTCGATGGCCGGCTACTGTAACATACATTGGCAAGCAGACTTGGAAAAAAAACGATCGCCTCGGATTTCTCTGTGTTAACATGTTATCTGGTTTTTAGTCAACCATGCAGCCACTTCCGCAACACACAATTCCAGTGCCGCCACAATTGATTCATCTCGTTCAACCGTGAGGCAGATTTGAATGTCGTCAGCATAACAATGATGCTCCATGCCGTGTTTAGCAACAATATCTCCGATAGGTTTGGTGTACATGCAAAACATGGTAGGGCCCAACACCGACCCTTGTGGGACGCCACACGCCAAGATTGAATCAACCGACTCGGCACTTCCCACTGCCACTTTCTGATACCGTTCGCTAATGTATGATATCAGCCACGTAAGCGCCTTATCGGTGATACCGAATGAGTGTTCAAGTCGAGTCATCAGCAACTCATGATCGACTGTGTCAAACGCGACGACAAATCAAGCATCACGAGAATTGTTGTACATTTCCTATCCAGTGTCGCGGCATGCAATGTCATTCTTGACACGTAGTAGAGCTGTTTTTGTGGAGTGTCCACGACGGTATGCAGACTGAAAAGGGTCGTGCAGAGCATGTTCATCAACGTGCGTGCTAATTCGTTTTGCAACGACTTTTTCAACCAATTTCGACACCAATGGCATGTTCGACACTGGCCGGTAGTTGCTCCAAATTATTTATCCAGCGTAGGTTTTTTCAGGAGTGCTTTAAGACAGCAGGTGCATTTGATCGTCTTCATGATTATAACCTTTCAGGCTGGAATATCAAATTTTACTCAGTTATATTCTCAACCATAATATACCTCACAACATACATAGATAGTCATGAAAATAATCTATAAATTGGACTACACTTAGATTTGCAACCACAGTGCAATACGTCACGGGACTGCCTCGTTGCCCCTGGAAGGTCAAGTCCAGCATTGTTTCCATACTGAATCAAGTGCACGCCAACCAGAGTGACCAACACCAGGTAGATGGAGATTTGGCACAGGAGCTTGTAACATCACATAACCAATTTGACAAACAGCCCTCCTCACATGTTGGTGCAATGCATGCATTGTTTGTGGGGTATTCCAAGTTGTACCAGATCCCCGGGCAAACAGCTGTTTCCTTGCTTCATCCACCCTGCTAAATGTAAATTACTGTAAATTTTGGTGATGAACTTCTGTATCTCATTTAGGGTACATGAGTCGATTTCTTATGATTGTGATGACAGGGTGAGGAAGACATTTGTAACAGCGGTGAATGGAGCCCATGCTAATCATGCCGACTTCTTCCCTCGAAAAAGAAAATTTTAGACTATGTCGCACCAACCCAGAACATAGCATAACATTTATGTTTCCGATTTCACAGGTTGTTGGCAATGGCATGGGTTGCAATGAGACAAAAGTGGGTTTCAACGGCAAACCGTTAATTTATTTCAACAGCCTTACAGTCATACTAACCACATATGTATACACTGCCGGATATCCATTTTGTGAAATCCTTGGTGAACATATTGTGCTACATATGCTGCCGATGTCCACCTCCTCTTGTGTTCTTGGCTGAAAGTACGGCAGGTCGTTGGTGGATTTGTGGACTGTGGTCACACGTATCTGATCTTGTGTACTGATGATTACCTATCCATCGGAAACGAATGACCTTGTACAGTAAACCAACGAGCATTGCATTGGGTTTTCTCAGAAAGTACAATCTTTGCTGGCCTTTTTTGTATAGCGTTATTGTATTATCATCCCTTAGTTTGTCATCGATTGTAGTACCAAGATATGTGTATGAATGAACAATTTCAATGTTTTGCCCTTTGATGTTGACTGGATTGGGATTATATATATCTGATCAAAAGTATATTACGAGCAATTGCCTTGGTCTTGATAACATTCAACTCAAGGTAGTTGTCCATACACCATGATACAAAATGATCTACATTGGTTCTGTACTCTTTTTTGTCATTTGAGATCAGACCAACAAAAGCAATGTCATCTGCATATTTGAAACAGTGACATCCTGAACATGTACTACAAGACTTTGTGTAGATGGCATATAGAAATGATGACAGCTCACACCCTTGAGGGGCTCCAGTGGAGACAGAGACACCTGGCGAGCAGTGACCATTGATGTTTACATACTGTGCGCGGTTGGTGAGGAAACTATGGACAAGCATGACAAATTGTTTACCTACTCTACAAAAAGCAACTCAGTCTTATGGAACGATATCAGGGCCATAATTCCATCATGCTACATGCCATTTTGCAATGCATTTTGGAAATGTCAACATGCGTGATGTCCTTCTATTATTCAAATTACAAAGTCATTGTGCATGAATGCCATGGTTGTGTTCTAACATTCACGGTCTACTTCAACCATTACGTTTATATCCAGTAGAATACCGTTTACTCAAATACGTTAGCTCAAATAAGCTTGGTCAGATAAGTTTTGCTCAAAACTAGAAAGTTGAAATAGAAATGTTACGTTTGCTTGTTTCATTGTTCATTTTCTTACAATAAACAACGGTATGAAACTTTATTGTTGTTCTGCTTGTCATACAATACCGGTTAATATGTCACTCGACCATGCTGTCAGACCAACTAGACACATCATTAACATAATCTACAGTACACAAAATAGCCATGCGTCTAACTGGGTCTCCGACTCCATACCGCATATTACGCTACATCCCTTTCCTTTTATAAAAGCGAAAGTCAATCACAACTCTAGTTCTTAAAGACACGCTATCTATTCAAGTCTCTGTCGATAATCTGCCAGGTGAAGAATGCAGGCAGCTTTCGGGCACGTGTGCTTCTGCGCACAGGCATCAAGTCCACGCGTGGCGATGGTGTGTTTTGCATCAACACAGGTTGTTTTCTCGGCGGTATGTCTTGCGTCAGCACAGGATCTTCAATCAGCATCGTCCTGTCTGCACGAGGCGGTGTGACAGACGATATCTCGTTCGCTTCTCGTGGCCGAGGAGTCGAACTGTCTTCCAGGGGCTCACTCTCTGGAAGCGGTAGGCACTCGTCTATCACATGTAGAGCTCGTCGATTGCGTCTGTACATACGACCTTCAACTAGAACGACGTACGACCGATTTGAGAGCTTCTTCGTGCATTCGCCAAACGGTTAACTCGATATCATATTGGGTAATACCCCATAATTATTGTCTACCATACTATAAAGATACACGTTTGAAGACAATTTAATATCTCGGATTGACAGTGAGAAACAACATAGCTCGAACCAACTTCTCGTCGGGAGCGTAAAGTATTTTAGTCATATGGGGAGCATACCTCGTCACATCTTCCCCCTAACAGAAAAAAAATTATGTATCGATGTAATTTAAACAGCAATTAATAGTTATTGCAACACAATAATTGTATAGCACAATGTTAATTATATCATCAATATCGAAATGTTCCTGTTTAATGGTTTGTAGTCTCAATGTTCTGAATCAATGTTCAAAATCGAAACGTTCAAAGTCCAAGTGGATTCGCAACATCATCAGACGTAGTCACGAAGTCTGACATTTGTTGTACGAGTGCTGGAGATGCACTTTTCACAGGTGTCGCAGTGACAGCTACTGGAGGCTCAACAAAACGGCTCCGTACGCATCTCTGACTCGTCAGCATTGCCCAAGTCCTCGTTCAACTGTGGTTCTTGGGATGGTGTACATCTGATGTCACGACGATTTCGACGATATGTGCTCGTACCAACTCGGATGTCTTATGACTTAGGGCCTGCATCTCCGTCGCAGGTACCAGTAGTCCAGATCTTCTCACCCGGCAATCGTAAGCGCACACTAACACCAGTATTCAGACCTGGTAGTGGACGTGAGTGCGCTTTGTAGTAGTGCTCCTGCTTTGCCTTGGCAGCTAACAGCGCATGACTATCATTCACAGTGGAATTACGTGGCAGAGGAGCAGCCATGGGAAGCAACGATTTGTATCTGCGACCCATCAGTCTCTGTGCTGGACTCGTGCCCTCAGATGGCGTGTTCCTCCAATCGAGGAAAGGTAGGAACTCGGACAAACCATCTTCTTTACACTTCGTGAACAGCCTCTTCACAGCATTCTCTGCTTTACCGTTCGACTGCGCGTAGTGTGGTGAAGTGTCACATGTTGGAAGGACCACTTCTTTGCGAAGCTAGCAAATTCGGCGGATGCGAACTGTGGCCCATTATCCGATACTAGTACGTCTGGTATCTCGTGTCTGGATAACAGGGATGACAACACAAGTATCACGCTCCGCGATGTCATAGGTGTGAGACTCTTCACTTCCAAGTAGTTGCTAAATTTGTCAGCAATCACCAGCACCGTGCGCCCATGCAAGGCACACAGGTCATGCTGCGTAAGTGGCTCTTTCTGCTGAGAGGTCCTGAGACATGTATGGCCAATAGAGTGCCTCCCTAGCACGACGGAGACATCTCTCTATACCCACATGACTCCAGTGTGTAACTGCCAGCAGTTCAGTTCTCATACACGCAGGAATCACAAGCCTGTGACCCTTGAAGATGAGCTGGCCCTTCACAACTAGCTCATCTCGATGATCCTAGTATGGCTGCACAGCAGGCGACACATACCTCGTCTCTCCAGGCCAGCCAGCCCGGATCACTTCACCCAGCAGGGAGAGTACTGGATCTTCCGATGTTGCATGTCTGATTTGCTGAATTCGCTCAGCGGTGACAGGTAGAAACATGGTCGCATCAATGTTCTTCACAGATGGCCTTCTGTCACAGATATTCACTGGCAGATACGCCCTCATCAGAGCGTCAGCCAAGTACATATATGTACCCTTGTAGTACACCACTTTCAGGTTGTATCTCTGAAGCCTGAGCAGCATGCGCTGAAGCCTCATGGGTGCCATATTCAGTGGCTTCTTGAATATGGACTCCAGCGGCTTATGATCTGTATGTATGGTGACTTCGTCTGTCTCGACCACACACACACGCGTCAAACTTCTCATAGGCGTACACGATTGCTAGCAGCTCTTTCTCAATCTGAGCGTATCTGGTTTCAGCTGACGTCAGCGCTCGTGACGTAAAAGCTGCAGCTGCATCAGTGCTGCACCAAGGCCAGACTGCAAGGCGGCACACTGTAGTGTAACTCCGTCCTCCAGACTGTAGTACCTCAGTCCTGGACCACTGGAAACCGCATCCTTGGTCTGTTTGAACGCTTTCTTCTGCGTATGTCCCCACATCCGGTATGTGTCCTGGCGAGCTAGTTCTCGCAGAGGTCCCATGATCTCGGTCAACCTATAAGAACGAACTTCGCTAGGTAAGTCACCATGTCAATCAGTCTGTGCACTGCCGTTACATATTCCGGCTCTTGCATCTCAACAATGACACGCACCTTGTCTGGGTGTATTTTCAGACCTTCGCCTGAGGCCACGTGTCCTATGAACGGTGCTTCCGTCTGGCGCAGCTGAAACTTCTCCGTATTCAGTCTTACATGCATCTCTTCACAGTTTGCAGCCTCCATGGTTGAGCCAAAGCCAATCACTGCAAAGTCATCAGCCACCATTTCAACTCCTGCGAAACCTTCGATCTGTTCGTGCATTTTACTCTGGAACACTTTCGGTGCATTACTGATTCCAAACGGCATCCTTTTCCAACGATACCATCCGAACGGTGTGTTGAAAGTTGTTAGTTGGGACGACTCATCATCTAAGCAAATCTGCCAGAACCCGCTGCGGACGTCAAGTTTGGTGAAGACCTTTGCACCATGCAGTCGTGTCGCGATGTCTTCGATCGTGGGAAGTGGGTAGTGCTCTCTCTGGAGAGCAGCATTCAGGTCCTTTGCAACTTTCAATTCTTCTTCGGCACAACCACCATTGACGATATCCATGGAGTTGGTTGTATCACAGGAGCCAGCACGACCTGATCTACTATGTCGTCCAGTGTAGTCTGTAGTTTTGATCTCAGCGCCACTGGCATACGTATCGGTGAGTGCTGCACATAATCCACGCTGGGATCCAGGCGGGTGTGATATTCTCCGTCCAGCTTGACTATGTCATCCGCACTAACTGCTCTTTAGTCAGTGGCTTGTATGCCTCCCTGACAGCAAACACAGGTCGATCACCTGTGACAGGACAATTGATGTCATCAGAGTCGAGCACTTTGATGAGCTGCATGAAAACGCAGGTCTTGCGTCCCAGTAATGGACGAACGTCAGCTTCCACGAAGTTACAACGCAGTGTGCACCGTGACACCGGGAGCAGAACTTCGTGCCTCTAAATGCTATGACAGTGTCGTTGCTTGGCGTCACGTTAATCCAGTGTCTTGTTTGTATAGGTGTACCGGAATTACGTTACATTCTGCCCCTGTGTCAAGCGGAAACTTCATAAAGTTTCCGGAGTTTCTCTTCTGTTGTGATATTTTCAAAAACACAACTGTTGGCGAGTTGCCACAACTCTGTGACATACTGGTCGAACGTTTCGCAGGCCTGTTATTGGGGCTTGTAGAACCGATAACGTTCAAACGGCACATTCCTTCTTGGCCGACAGTATGCCTCAAACTTGTCCAACACCGGCTGGATCTTCTCTGCGTCTGTTACGGGAGTAGGACTCGAACGTGGAGTAGGCTACACGCGCCTCGTCGAAACGCCAACCACTGTTAGCACGGTGGATACCTGTACCGGGTCGGTTTTAATTTTAACGCTCAACCCGGTCGCACCTGCGTAATGCACTCCACAGCTGCTCTGCCGCTGCTGAATTGTGAATGTCAAGAGGCTCTGGTGCCGGTAGTCGCGGTGCGTATGCGATATTGACATTACAACTTACATTACAGTTTCCGCTGCCACCATGTAAAGATACACGTTTGAATACTATTTAATAGCTCAAATTGACAGTGAGTAACAACATGGCTCGAATCAACTTCTCGTCGGGAGGGTAAAGTATTTTAGTCACATGGGGAGCATACCTTATTTCGTCACACTTACTTATTAAACATGTTGCGTATAAATGTACACCACAGAACAAAATGTTAGCAAACAAACGTAGTAAATATTTACCTTCGGTACGGAGGACCATTTTGACGTCTACGGTGGCCGCCCGTCCCCAAGCCGACTCGCATCCCGTCCTGAACACCTTTGGATTGCTTCGCAAATTTTTCCAACTTAATTTTTTTTAGATTGTTTAACCACATTTATAAGTGAGTCCTTGTCATGAAACACCCCATTCCTCACTTAAATTCTAAATTATTATAAATAAATAAAAAATCCAAGACACTTCAGTATTTACAAATTGGTGTAGTTCGGTGTAGTTCATTAGGGGCGCAACCAGCGCATAAAAGCCATAAGGTTAACTAGTACGTATTATTGCAAAGCGCATTAACAATGTAGTTTGTACATTCTACTTTGTATTCCTACTTTCACTTTCTATTTCAACTTTCTACTTTTTTGCAAAACTCATCTGACCAAATTTATTTGAGCAAACGCAGTTGAGTAAACGGCATTCTACTGGGTATAAACATATTGATTGAAGTAGAACGTGAATGTTAGAACACAACCATGGCATCCATGCACAATGTCAATGACTTTGTAATTGGAATAATAGAAGGACACCACGCATGGTGACATTTGCAAAATGCAATGCAAAATGGCATGTAGCATGATGGAGTTATGGCCCTGATATCGTTCCATACATTCTGAATTACGTACGTACCTAGACGCTGTGAGGTGACGGCACTTTTGGTGATCAATCGATCATATTCTCGTCTTGACGAAGCCGTAACAGTGGCGCCACATGGTGGGCTGGAAACTAGCCAATTCCAAATCCTGCTTAAACGGCGCCCTCTAGCGATAGGCTCAGCAACGATGATATAACTCCTCGAAATCTCGTAGAACGATTCGGTTGTTTCGGATCGGTTGTTTACATTTTTGCCAACAAATTTACTCACTTATTCAGTGATTTAGCCGAGCAGAAGTACCGCAATTCCCATGTTAAGCAGATGGCTGTTCTATCATAGTTATTGTTGGCTACCTCCCCATTATTTGTTGTAATTTTGCGGAATCATTAAACCGATTTCGGTTTTTTGTGTTTACACCAAATTGTGAAACGGTGATTCTCATTCTGTGAAACGACCGGTCAGTATTGTGAACCTAATGTGAACCAGCTATGTCTTTATGGTTAAGCGAGACCTGTAAAACTCGCTTGTTGCTGCTCGGACACGCTACACCACCCTAGCCTAGGTTTAGCTTGTAATTATTATGACAATGTCATTTATGTTATAATAGTAATTATATAGCCTAGGCCTACACCATGTGCGCATGGTCGTAGCATGGTCTGGGGAACGGGAAGTGGGGGCGTTCGCTGTGCTGTTATTGATCGGACGAAGTGGCAAGTGAGGCAAATAGCGATCGGTCAAAAAAAAATATATGTGGCTGTGACTATGTACGGTTTCACCCTGTGACTGCAATATACGTGTAAGCGGGATACTGCGCGTTTAATCCTGCGAGGACACCGGCTAATTTTTTTTGGAATTCGTTCTACGACTACGTCCACGGAGTGGGAAGACAGTACGTCAACAACGGTCAACGTCACCAAATAGCGGAACGTGGAAACCAGGTAGGTGCATGTTGTCATTGACATCTTCATTGATGGATTAAGAATAGCTGAAACCGCACAACTGGCTGTACAAAATATAAATGATATATGTAGACCAATGACATGTTCTGTTGGCTTAAGAAATCATTAGTTAAGATGTTGATGTCCTACAATACAACAGGGACAGAGTACAAATCCACTTTTATGTGCCCACATGTAGACCAATGTTCTGTTGGCTTAAGAAATCATTAGTTAAGATGTTGATGTCCTACAATACAACAGGGACAGAGTACAAATCCACTTTTCATTGGGGCAGTCTACCGGGGCTGATGTACTCAGCAGCCCCTGGTGGACGATGAAATTTTTTAGAGTTCCCTATTGGAGAACCTTGTAAACAGTGAGTGATGAACAACTATCCTGACAGAGCTCCACTGTTGTGGTGACATAAATACTGTATTCATGATACCCACTGTCCTTAGTGTGTTGCTCCATCAAATAAAATTACTTTCAACTGCCTTAGCCCCACCAACTCACCCAAGCTAAATTTTGTAAACATTGATATGATCATATATTAATATATTAACAGTATCGGTCCGAATCGTGAGATGTCCAACGCCAGCGAAACTGCCTCTGACTCCTCCTCCCAAATGAAAGTAATTTTGTCTGATATTGGACATCAACATTCTGAGATGATCCCTTAGAATTCTGCTGACGCTACTAATGCAGGCCGAAAAGACTGTTGCCGAATCCAGTACTAGTGCAAGGATTCTGTGAACTTGGCATATAAACAAGTGTTTATACAACCAAATTTATTGTCCTCTATCCTGAAGTCCAGCATGCATGAGGCTGGTCTTGATACTGGTCCTTACCTTCTATGCTGACACTGTGTGAGTGATCACACCATCATAGCCAGGGTGCATGACTTGCATGTTGTCCTTGGCGGTTTTTTAATGTACATCCCCAGTTAATGAGGCTGGATAGACATTAAGTTGATCACCATAGCCATGAAGGGTACACAGGCCCCACTGTCAGGTTTTTACAACATAATTTTACATCTGGTCTTAGCTTTGAACTCAGAACATGTGGAACTGTTATCACCTTGTAGTACAGTGCCATCACTCCAGCACACTTCGTCCTCAACACTGCTGACAGATCTGGTCGTCTCGATTTCTCTCAGAAAAATTTACATCGTTAAAAAAGGTACACTAAATAACAATTGTTTAGTAGTTCATATAATCTTGACAGTTAATCGTTAGCACTGATATGAAATTAAACAAATTTTTATTAAATATTCTAATAGGTGTGACACTGCTATGAAATATGTGATAGCCACTGACAATCACAAGATGTGGTCCATGTGTGTTAGGAATGAGTACCTAGATGCCATTGTCGACCACCCCAACAGGAACTGTGACTGACTAATTGACTTGCCAATCCTGCATTGTCCTACTGAGTAGGCATATTCTGACTTAACAGCCGGAACCTATTGTTACACATTACCACATTTCTGCATACAGTAGATATGTTGGGATGGTGTACATCTATAGGTTGGGATGGTGTACATATAATATAGGTTTTGAAATATATGACGCTGTATATAGTGTATATTTATAGGTTTCAAAGGTGTAGATATAAGTTGTGATGGTGTAGATAGGTTGGGATGGTTGAACCTTCCAAAGTGAAAGTGTCACCGCATGTGAAAGGAACAGGTTATCCAGTCTGCCATGTGGACTTATGTGCGTGTTGGACAAACACACTTATTATTCATATGATGAAGCTATGGCCAGGGCAGTTTGGCAAGCACATGCATGTTATGCATTAGTAATTCAAATATCTAATTTGAGCATCGATTGGTAACACCATACTAACATGTCATCATGACATGACCATGCAGACTGATTCGTGATCTTGTGTATTCTGACTATAACTACATTGAACATTCATCAGAAAATAATACCACCACAATTGTCATGTATCACGCACATGTACCCGGTAATCAATAAACACCTGCACCATTCAAGTAAAAACAACATCAATGTTTTTTCCTGATTGCTACTGAACAGGAGACCAGCACATTGTAGTGTCTGCCCAGTGCCCAGTAGCATCCACGGGTACATGGGTCATGAGCTCAGTGTTATCAGTGTGCTTAGTTTACGCAGCATATATCCAGCAGACTATAACTGTAGTCTTTTCAAGTTTATCGTAATTTATCAATTTGCATCTACAACACATTAGCCGGCTCTATGCAACATTTACTCATCAACAAACAATATTTATGTATTATCTTGTGTGTTTGATATTTCAATGACTGAACAGTTCGTGAACATGTTAAAAGAAGGGTTATCAATTTAAATCATGTGGTTAAAAAGATGATTGATTAAAATGACTATTTTGTTTTTAAGATTCCTTGTTAATTCAATTTTTTAGCTTGTCTCATTTCAACTTCATTTTGCGAAAAAGGAAATTTGTGTAACCTACCTAACCTAGTATCTACTACAACACGTTAGATCATTAATTTTGTGCAACTTTTTTACATTCTCGCTTTACCTTGTTCTCTCAAAAACAAGTTATATGGATTAAAGGCTAAATGTTGGCCCAGCAATGGGCATTGACAAATGACGAGATGTAACGACCAGGGTAATTTCTTTCAACCATAAATTTTTAAATGCTGACTTTTTTAGTAATCTGACTACCAGTATTAATACTTAACTTCAATATTCTTACAGGTGCTATTTGGAAATAAAAAGACAGATTCTCGGTGGGCCACTTGCGGAAGCAGCTTGAAATTGTTAAATACATTTGAAACAAGTTCTTCTCCCTCACTGAGAAAGTCTCAGGAATGAACTGAGAGTAAATATTACATACATTCGTAGGATACTTGAATCAAATGTTAATGTTTTCTTCCCAGATGGCATATGGACCTTGGCCGTCAGGGATTAATCTATGACCCTTCGGAAGGAAAGAACACATTTATTTAGAAAAATTCCTCGTTGCTTAAGGTTTTTTTAACAGTCTTGGGGTTTGTACTGTATGTTAAACGGACGTAGTTAGATTGTTCATTTATAGCAGTACTGGTATGTGCACATTTCCTGCGATTGTTCCAAGGAACGCTGACCAGGAGTGGTTGTTTGACAAAAATTGCATTATGAAAAACTGGTCAGTGTACGTCATAACTGATCATAACAAACACCAGGAGCTGGACGATTGCTTCAGGAACTAAATGAAGCCTACTATAGGTTTCATGAATTACCAGGTTTCACATGTGCTGTGCAAAATTCTAACACATTTACATGTTTGCTGAGTGTCCCAGGAAGTACATGGACATGACTATATAACCTCCGCTTTGGAGATCTTTGTACATGTAGAGACCAGCAGTGTTTATAGTTCCATCACTCAAGTATGACCCCTAAACGTAGACCCTCTATGCAGCATGGGGACATATCTAGATAGAGTTAACTGTAGTCAGCAACGTAACAGGTCACTGAATAATAATTACCTGTTTTTATGCATTTAGTTGATTCTGAGTGGTTTCTCCTCTGTTGTTTAATGCATGACATGAAACATATATACCAGACTACCTCGTCAGGTGTATAATGTGACTGTGTCAACAGAAGTGTTCAACTCAAGTGTGTATATACTTAGGCCTCTCATGACTTGGTTCATTCCTGAATTCCCATAACGTTGAAACAATTAGGCAGTAGTTCAGGGTAGTCGACTCTGGAACTGGTTGAGACGTATAGTCATGGATAAAGGAGTCATTCTGAGGGTGGACGGTGAACGAAGGGAACTAACACAAGTAAGTGAGCGAAGGTCTTACCATCAACGGTTATATCTCCTGCTACCTTTCAATATTTACCTTGTGTCTTTCAGAGCTATCTGTAGTGGTCTCCTAGATCACTGGGTTCAAGTGCCAAACCCGTACACCTGCCACTTAATCTTATTTCATTCTGTGTGAACCGGTAATCCATTCTACCAGTATACCCATCCAACATAACACATTCAAATTTGTATTCACCATCATCGGATATTTGTACATTTTTTATACTTGTAAATACTAAAATTGGATTTACTGGTGAGTTGTAGTTTCCAGGTTTGGGGGATTAAAAAGGCGTAGTTGTTTGTGAATAGGTGAATAGGAAAGAGACTTGTCATATTTCTTTGACGAGAGCTTAACCTGGGTAGTATAAATCTGTGAGATATCAGATCAAAAAAATTGCAAAAATTTAAATACAATAAATCAATATTATGCATTAAAAATTAAGACACAACGTAAAGATTGTGTTCATGGGCCACCAGTCTACTATATAAAAGGGTTGTCACCTTTTTTCTAAAACTAATTTTAGATCGACATTGTTTTGTTTCGATTGGCAAGTTGTTCCAGTGGCATATGTCTGTATAACTATAAAGGAAAGAAGTTTGTCCAGAACCCTTTACTCTGGGAATAACACATGCCAATTCACTGGCTCTTGTGAGGTATCTAATATGAACCGTTTCAACATTTGCTCTTAAATATGCTGGTGTATTACCATTGATAATGTTGAACAGGTGGCCCAACTTTAACTGTTCTACTCTATATTCAACAGGCAGTATTCCAACAGTCTTAAATTCGTTAGCACCAACATGGAACCTCGGTGGAGCATTTAACATAAATCTTATAATCTTATTCCGTGTACACTGCATTCTGCACTTCATTTTGTTTCAATAATCCTCTGTATCAAAATGACATTGAATTAAAGCAGAGACTAGTAGTTTTTTGTTTTGATACTAATCTTTCAGCACAAAAATTTAAGTTTATTTGAAGTTTTAGAAAGGATATTAGAAGCTATAATATCAAAAAAATAAGAAAGGATATTAGAAGCTGTGGTGCAATTTGTGCCACTTAGTTCATGCCACGGAAGTTTGATAATTAATTAAATATATACTGCATGATGACGTCCGTCATCTGGTATTTTTAAGATAAAAAATTTTGTCTGATCAATGTTTGAGCAAAAAATGTCAGGCATGTAACAAATTGCACAAGTGAAATATTTCTGTATACACTATCTCAGAGTATTCCATTGAAAGCAATTTGATGATAGGCTAACTATTGCCCAGACAGAATACTGATTTTTGGTTGGCACCATAATATACATATATGGTTTTGAGTACCCCATTGTAATAAGATGTCAGAAGGAATACCGGATATTGACAAAAACACTGGGTGGTCTTATTTCCTTCATTGAATATGAACGGGTCAGTGACTTGGCAGTGGCTATCGAATTTTTTTTCATATGGAGTGACAAAAGAGTTGAAAACACCAATAACATTGATGAGAAAATGGATGAGTGATTCCGTCTTACAGCGGATGACTTCAACTAGGCAGGATGACAGTAAGCTTCTTGATGGATTGCTTATTGATGCATTCGGCACTTTAATAACCATTTATTAAATGCTATCTACAAGTAAATCAAATCTTTGTGTGGTTATTTTGAGAAGATATATATGGGAATTTCATGAAAAGGTTAACCAAGCTGGAAAAGTTGTAAACGCAATAATCTTGTTCGTACGTGACTAGTGAGTTATAATGTTCAGACATTTTGTGTCTGTTTCTTAACCTTTGTTGGTTCAATATTTCATTTGTGACCAGAAGAAACGAGTCCCAGACTGTAAAATGTGATTTGTCCATAGAGAATAATAGACTTTATGGCAGGAAAAGACACACTCAAGTAAGAGGACCTTTAGGTATAATAACCATGTTAACTGCCAGTTTACCCTGCCATTTGTAGTCAATCTGTAAAGTAATGCAGTTGTGACTCGATGGCTTCTCTGGCTGTCTAGCCGTGGTGAAAGATGCACAACATGGTGACGTTATAGTCCGGGAGAACGGAAATAGAACCATGTGATAATACAGTTCGCCGGAGTATACCTAAGTGTCCATATGTACATCAATGTGTACACGAGTACATGTAATCAGTCCTTGTATTATGTATGTATGTTGATACATTGAGTAATTATCAACTGTAAAAACAAGTCATATGCTATTCTGATTTGTGTCATCAAAATTTTGTTGTTGTTTATATTTATGGGGTGGCTCCTGAGCTAGCGGTATTATATATCTTGATGGGAGTCTCCTGACCTTATCTATTACTTACGTTATTCATGGTATATATATATATATATATAATATATATATATATACATGTATCGTATTTATAGGTCAAATAAATTTATTCTGAGTTCTGGTTTCAGAGCAAAATGTAATAAACACCATTTCTGAAATTTTACCCAAACATTTGTTCTACTACATGTTGAGCTAGTACAATGTCTAAATTAAACCAAAATGTGTATGTACCTATTTAGTTTTCTAAATGCCATCTGTCTTTTTTTACCAAATTGCAGTTATATCTTTTCAGCCTGTCAGCACCATCTTGCACCTGTTCCGGCTGTGCACAGTGATGGCAGTCAACGTATGGCTGTATCGCATTTTCAAGAAAATGTGAAAAGTCAATATCATATTTCAGGCCCGTAGCCCCTTTTTGTGAACCCCCTTTCTCCAAAATATGAACCCCACTCAAAATTGCATCTTTGGTATGTGAACCACTAATTGCATTCCATGTTTCTCAAAAACTTTAACCCCCTTCCCAAAACCTGCTGGATAGTGTTAAGCATTACAAGGAATGCCAAGAAAGCCTGCTTTGTAGGTATGTTAAAGGGAGAACCCTTATCTATTATGTGATCATTGATGAATGTATGGGAGCCTGACTGAGGGGTCTGTCCCCAATGCCATGTGAGAGAAGAGCAGTCACTAGAAGAATGTGCATCAAAGGACCATTGCATCCAATTAGCCATGCAGAAGGACTTCACACTATCCCAGGGCCTCCTGTTATGTAAAAGCCTGGGGTAGCAAATACACAAGAAGCCAGTTTTACACCAAATGTAAAATTATGAGTCCTAATCGTAGTCACTCAGAGGTGACATATGCAGACAAAATACTGGTGAATGAACAGGGTGACGATGATTTAACAATTATGAGCACATAATTAAGCCATATAAAATAATTCATTAAACATTCATTATCATTAAACGAAAGGTGCGGCTTTTTATTTTTAGTATACTGATTAAGTTAATTACTGACTGTCAAAGACGTTATTCTCAATAATCAACAACTTAAGATGTGTAGCTAGTGTATTTCGTACAAGCTGCAAACCTGGTAGACAAACTCATCTGGCTTAACACAAAACATAATTTTCAACTAACGCGAATTTCTATTAATAATTGTATTTAACCAATACACAATAAAGTTTAACTTCACCTATTTTAAAATGCGCGTGCTGATGAGAAATCGTGTAATTGTGTGGCTGTATGGTTGCCGAAATACTGTGGTTGCTAGTTGCATGTTTGTAGATCTCAGAAAGGGGAGTCTTATCGCTTGTGAGGAGGGAATAATGTGTGAAGGGCCTTTATTATCAATTATTATGTGCAATTAGTGTTCTGTATAGTTGTAAAATACAGTTTGTGTTTCCTGGAGTCAGTGTGGTGTACAGGATATGGTACCTGACTGTTTGACACCTAGAATTTAATTCAAGTTCCACAAGAGGACAATAATTGTTTCTAATCTAGCTTCTATTTACTGGGAACGTTTGATAAAGGTTTGTTAATTTACTAACTTAATTATGTTTATGAAAAATTATAGAACGTTTGCACATCAGACCATATAAATATAATGTATAAATTGAGTTAAAACAAGATTGTAACTGTCACACTTTAACTGTTTATTCTGAAAAATAACTTGAACACACACACACTCCTTGGTGCCTCATTTATTAAATTGACATGAACATATTCAAAACAATTGCACACCGGCGAAGGGTTTCAAGTAAATAATTCAGTTATATTAACAATATACTACCAGTGCTTGTTGGTTTTTATGAACAAAATTGGGTGTAAATTAGGCTTAATCAGGCAACAAAATGGGACAAATTTCCACAAACCTCATACAGGCTTTGACATTGAGGTTTTATATCCACTGGCCCAGGGGGGCAGTAGATTTGATAACTTACTGGCCCGCCCAAAAAGTTACTGTCCCAAACTTTGTAAAAAAAAGATGGTGATACCAAGGTGCCCATTGCTTCACAAGAAGTTCACAAGGGTTCGCTAGCGATGACATGAATGCAGGCTTTTCCGAAGCTGTTACTTGTGTATATTCGTTTACAAAATTAAGATAATGACTATAAGATGTGAGAACGCGAAAATGTTTTAAAATAATCATGGTGCCACTTTACTATTAATGTTTATTAATTAATTACAATCTGAGGTGTCATTTGTAATAAACAATCTTAGCACATTTATGTACACATTTTATTACACCAAATTTACATTGAGACTAAAGTCACTGAGTCAGTAAAGACGAACTCACGGAGCTGACCAGTATTTTGTCTGCATATGTCACCTCTGAGTGACTATGATTAGGATTTATAATTTTACATTTGGTGTAAAACTGGCTTCTTGTGTATTTGTTTCCCCATGTGTTTACATAACAGGAGACCCTGGGATAGTGTGAAGTTCTTCTGCATGGCTAATTGGATGCAATGGTCCTTTGACACACATTCCTCTAGTGACTGCCCTTTTCACACATGGCATTGGGGACAGACCCTCACCCAGGCTCCCTTACATTCAGTGATGATCAATAAATAAGGGTTCTCCCTTGAACATATGTACAAATCAGGCTTTCTTGGCATTCCTTGTAATGCTTGAAGTTGAACACTATTCAGCAGCTTTTGGGAGGGGGTTAATGCTTTTGAGAAACATGGAATACAATTAGTGGTTCACATACTAAAGATGCAATTTTGAGGGGGTGTTCACATTTTGGAGAAAGGGAGGTTCACAAAAAGGGGGTTCACGTGAACTCCGTTAACCCCCCTGGCTATGGGCCTGAAATATTATATTGAATTTTCAAATTTTGCCCTGAAACCGCAACTCAGAACTCAGAATTGATTTATTTGACCTATAAATACGATACATATATATATATATATACCATGAATAACGTAAGTACAGTGTAATAGATAAGGTCAGGAGACTCCCATTAAGATATATAATATCGCTAGCGCAGGAGCCATCCCATAAATATAAACAACAACAAAATTTAGATGACACAAATCAGAATAGCATGACTTGTTTTTATAGTTGATAATTACTCAATGAATCAACATACATACATAATACAAGGACTGATTACATGTACTCGTGTACAAATTGACGTACATGTGGATACTTAGGTATACATTTCAATACGTATTACGAATTACAAGTAAAGCAATTATGAATACGACAACTGGAGTCATACAATTTTTAAAATAAAAAAGTGTTTTGTGTATGTTGAGAAACCATACAGACTGTGGATGTAAATGTTATTAATGATAATACTTGGTGTATTGTTAACTGTCTCTACTATGTTGTGTCTAATGCATTTTTTGGCAAATTCATGTTTGAATCTGGACGTATATAGATTATTTCTTTCACGTGTGCAGTGCTGATGAATATCATAGATGTGTGTGTTTGAAAAAACATTGAAGTAGTAGGGTAAAAGATTGTTAATTAATTTATAGTAAACTTTTAATTGTTGGATTTTATCAATGTCATCCAACTTTAGCAACTGAAGTCTTTTAAAAATAGGACTTGTGTGAGCATTGTATTTACTTAAGGATATTATTCGTATTGCTTTTTTGTAATTTGACAATTCAATGTGCCTGATGACCCCATAAAAGTAAGCCATAATTAATGGGAGGGAGAATGAGAACATTCTACATAATACATAATGTATTACGTGGTAAAAAGTGTTTAAGTTTATTTAGTATGCGTATTGTTTTAGATATTTGATTTGCTACTTTGTTTCTATGACAGCCAGTTTAAATGGTTATTTATTGTGATGCCTAAAAATTGAAATCATTTACACATTCAATGTATACCCCATCTATTTGTAACACAGGGTATTTTACTTTCTTTTGAGGCATATGAAAAATCATGAATTTAGTCTTTTTGGCATTTAGTGACAGAAGCTACAGTAGGACCTGCTTTAGTAAAAATCATGTTAAATCTGTTTGCAACTAATGCATTTGCTAATAATTTCCCCATCGTCTTTGAACAAATCTGGAAATTGTTCTTCCTTTTGACTTTTCTGAATAATTTCTTTAATTAAACACCACGTCTTTTTAAGATCATGGTTATGCTTTTCAAAACTGGATTGATAATGCATTTGTTTAGCTAATATAATAATACTTTTAAGAATTTTATTATAAGTATGTAACTCAGTTTTAAGTTTATGATAATGCTCTGCATTTCTAAACTTTATCGACGTAATAATGCCCTTGGTAATCCAAGGAGTTTTCTTATGTTTATATTTGTTAAATGTAATTACTTTAATAGGTAGAAATTTATCCATAGCTGCAGTAACAATTTCATCGAGGATATTGCAGTTTTCATTCAGATCCACATGATTATCTATGTTAAGTTTATCATAAATATTTTTGAGTTTATTATTTAAATTTATTAAGTGAGTCAGGATTTTGTTGTTTTATTCATATAAACCTTGGTATCGCACTAGTGATTTCAACATAACACGCACACGCACACACATTGTTTGCTTTTATTGTCTTCCATGACATGCAGCCAGCTCATTTTATTTTTGTTCAATAGATCCTGGATTCACAGGACAACTGGGCAATTCTGCATTCAGGATTCTACAAAGATTTCAATCTTCCTCCCATACACTTACTGCAGTATTATGAAATGACCCCTTCAGAGTTCAGTGTTATCCTGACCCCATTGTATTTACTACCACTGATAATTACACCACACACATGTAGTCTTTTATGGTACTGACAGCATCTTAACACTGCCCCAGGCCCTGACACTACACTTTCTTATCTTATTTATCTTGCCCACATGCAACCTTTGTATATATGTTAAAATTCCCAGGACACCAATATTGTCCAAACACAGATTTTGTATAGACCCGTTATCAAACTTGCAACTGTAACCTCTGAATTTGTCCCATAGAAAGTGAACTGTCTCCACTCCTGACATTTTTTACTGCTTTTGTAAAAGACGCCGTCATTATCTTGGGTGCGTTTGGTATAAAAGAAACTCAAAGAGCTATTACTGTCCAGGTATCTTTTAACTCTTGAAATGTCTTATCTTATTAATTACTCATAACATACCATAATCTGTCATGGTATTATAAGTGATTAAGCTTTTTTGTTTTATTTAATGTATTACTGAAATTTAAACATTAATCTAGTCAAACTACTATACCATGTTCTTATGTGTAACTTTCTTTAGTTATTTATTTAGTAGACAACTTATTTCATTTATAAAAAACAAAAACACCTATTCATGTATATCCTATTCACCTTGTTCTAAATGAATGTACTGTTTTAATGTTATGTTGTAATTTTATGGAATAAGGAAACTGATTATTAAAATGATTTTGTCTTGGTGGTCCTCAACATTAGCCTCTTGGGGCTTCCAGAGGATCTCATCGGTTGCAGTATGTGTTTATTGTAATCCATTGTAAACATATTCAGAAATTTGTATTGTGACTGAAATAAAATTATATTCTAAATTATGCTGGCATCTCATAGGTTGCCTTATAAATCCAAGACAGTAAAACACTTCATTGCAGTAGACAAATTGGGTGATTTCACAGTCTAAAATATCCAAAAACGTTGAAAATTTCCATTGGTTGCATAAATCAATTTCTGACACTCAACTTGCCTGTGGGTAGGTGGCTTTAGTGTTGTCGTATACTGTAGATTAGTTTTTTTATATATCTTTATATGCCGCATTTCATTGTATACTACTTGAGCACTTGTCTTAGTGCATATTTGTGTACACAATTTCTTATAATGTTAAATGCTCATTACCAGCCTTCTTATTATGTATCCACAGTTGCCTTTCACAGCTACCTGCATCCGCATTCTCGGTTGGTGCACCAAATCTTTGTAATTCATTCCATCTTGGTAGGAAACATAATAAAATATTGCTGTTATTTGCAGACTTATCTTTTAAACCAAGCTTTCCTTCAGGTCTCATCTCCGAAGTAGAGTCAATTTTTACTGTCGATAGTAAATTAAACTATCTATAGTTATCGCCAATAGTACGCTCAATAGTTGGCAAACACATCAGCGGGACTACTTGTGCCACACAAAGACAATGTTCATAAACATGCTTTTTCAACTTGATTTCGTAATTTTACTTATTTACCGACCAATCATGGTTGGTTGACAATAGCGTCACCAATCACAGTTTCACCATTTTGGGAATTTACTCTCAAAGTCAAAGTGACAAAGCCCACACAATGGTGCTACCAAAATGATGGTTTGGGTCTGCTTTTCCTGATATGCTGTTCCATGGTCCTATCGCAATAGTGTGGGGTATGGGAGCAGAGTGGTGCAGTGCCTACAGCTTCGGACTTTCGAAGGAGAGAACCTGGGTTTGAATGCTGTGGTGCAGTGTTGAACCTTGGGCAAGTTTGTTCACTTTATGTTGCTTCATTTCACTCAGCTGTATGAATGAGTACCTGGCTATAGACAGTGGTGGATATTTGTGTACGAATAGTCTTCATGCATTAATTACAACGTGGCTGGATGCTTCCCAGAGAAGTCGAGATGGTGTTTGATTGAACAGGTCTGCCAGGGAGTAAAATGTAAAACGTTTTTAAGTTTGAGCAGTCCTCAGGACTGGATCTTGCACTATGTAAGAAAAAGTTCTGATATAGCTCAGTAAGAACCATACCTTTAGTAATATAGCTATCGTAACAGTAACATTATCCCCGATAGTCACCCCTATTCCCTTGCGGGCTGGTCCATCTGTTGACGTTATAATTTTATAGCAATTTCAAGATTACCCTACCCCTTAATTAGTTTCGCTTGGTCCATTACAGGAACATAAATGAGCAATGAGCTAAAAGCAATTTTATGTTTTTGTTATGGATTGTAACTATTATGACACCAATGAAACCCAGTATTTTAAAAGCTTCCCACCCTTTAATGCTGTCCTACCTTTGACGCCCCGCCTCAGGTGACGTCATGTGAGATTCAGGCCCTGCTATCTCAGTTCGGGGTTGACGTTCATCCAAGTAAGTTGCTTTTGACATTTTTGATCACCACCTTCATGTCTCGTTATTGATGTCAAGTTTAAAATGCAATAGCGGTTTTTACAATAACTTATATACCGGTATATATATATATACAGGTATATTATATATATTTGTATTTGATGTTTTATGGACCGATTTCTAAATAGCTTTTTACGGTACTTTAACAGTTTAAAACGCTGTAGCAAATAGACTTGTGTCACGGTTTGCTTTTCCAAGCTTATGACACTTCCAACCGGCGGAAAATGTCAGAAACCTCCAAAAGCTGTCTCATATTAAACACAGAAATGTGTGCTTTTAATTTAAATGAAACATGATTGCATATCATTAATATTTATGATTCAAGAACCTTGTATAATCCAGAATTGTCCTTGGTAATTAACTTTTAATGGCCAATACGCACGAGATTTACTAGAAATAAGCCTGTTTGTATTAGTATTTTATTTAAATGGCCAGTATGCGCAAGATTTAGAGATAGCCGCGAGACAGAAGCTAAATGTGTGAGTCTCATACCAAGCATTTGATACACCGTGGTGTGGCGCAGTGCTGTAGTGATTAGAGCGTTGGACTTTCAGGTGAAAGAATCTGTTTTCGAATCCTCTCGTTGCCATGTTGAACCTTGGGCAAGTTCGTTCACTCCAGGTTGCTCTAGTTCACTCAGCTGTATAAATGAGTACCTGGCTATAGACAATGGCGGATATTTGTGCACAAATTATATTTGTGAAATAATTGTATAGTGGCTGAATGTTTCCCAGAGAATTTGAGGTGTTCGATTGAATAGGTCTGCCGGGGTGAAGTATAAAGGATGTTGAGCTGTCCTAATGACTGGATGTCGTGTTATATAAGCACTCACACTGATTTTTAAGGAAGTTCTGCAGATGTTTATACAATTACTCCAAATTGCAATATCATGGGTATAACTACGTTTTGTTTTTGTTTTTTGTTCATCAGTGGTATTTTCTCACAGTTTCTGCTTAACCTTTTGTGTTATAAACTTGTTTTCACTGGGTCAGTGGTTTACACTGCTATTTCCCCACCTTGTGGCACAAACCATACCTGTGTATCTAACAGTAAAGATGATAGGGAACCACCTTTCATATGCCTGGTTCATGTGGTGGTCCCCTGGGTTTATCGTTCCCCTAGGGTCAGGGCCTCACCCAGGATCACATTTTTTTCAGTCCAATTTTGTTCCGACATGCTACGAAGCAGTCTGGTACGCAATCGGACACGCGATCGGACGCCCAATCGGACGCACAATCAATATGCTATCAGACGTTAGACAAAGCAAGGCACGTGGCTGAATGCACATCTCATGTAATATGGTGATAATTATGTACTTTTAGTTAATTTTTATGATTTATTTATGATTGGACACACTAGGTATGATTACTTAAATTGATCATGCAGGGGTATATATATATATATATATTGCCATATATTTATATATGTATATATATACATATATATACATATACATACATACATATATATACATATATATATACAGCGATAGAAATAAGCCAGAATATTTACTTGTCCGCCTGACAAGTAAGGTTTGAAATCTACTTGTCCGCCAACATTTTAACTTGTCTGAGTGGTTGTGAAGGGGAATCGAAGCTTCGGAAAAAACGTAAAATGTCTTATTTTTATGACAACAACACAATGTTCCTACTATTTCGTTGCATGTGCATCTGAATGACTTGTGACTGAAGACACAATTTGATTTAATCTTCAAGTTTTTAAATTGCAAAATTATATTTGCAACTATTTTCCGGTCCATTACTCATCATCACGATTATTAAAAGTAGAAACGTTACATGATGTATACCAATATTTTAGTGATGCTGATATGAACGCTTTTATTAATAACAAATAATTATGATGATGGAGGAATGAGACTTGTTTTCCTTGCTATTTGTTTTATAATGTTGCAAAAAATATTTTTGTTTAATATGGTATATATATATATATATAACATATAACACTGCTGTAAAATGTTGGCATCCGTTTGTCATTGAAGATGCCACTCAACCAGGAACACGATCAATGCAAAGCCAGGAAATGTTGTCACAAAAATCATAATAAACTATATGATCTGATAATATTTTGTTAAACCTCTATGAACTTCAATATTAACAAAGTTCTGTATTTTACAAACGAAGATAATATTCAATTGATCATCAGTAAACAAACGCATATTTTTACCTAAATGTTATATTACCATTTTAATGATGATAAAACAGTTTGATCGGTGCCTGAATTACATTTACCAGGCGGAAAATAATGTATAGATTTAGTTACGTCGTAACGTTGCTGCCGCGCGCAGACCGCCGTAGCTGGCGGAAGCCGACATGTCAACGGCGGTTGGCGCCCCGTCCCCAGCCACGCGTTTTGCATAATTTGGTTTCGAAAACTCGCAATTTATGGTTAAAATAAATGTTATATAGATACAACAATACTTCTGAAATTCCATTAATATTCCGTTTATCAACCAGCACAATAGATTTACCGGAGAGCCAGTTACAAGTTTTGAAAATAGTCACCGATCTGGATCGGCTAACGTTCGATGACTTGGAAGACTGCCGAGTCCGCGTGGGTTAGGCGTAATAATGGTTAAAACTATATATACTATATATTATTTCCAAAGTTCATCATATATGATCCGTAAATGGGAGCAAGTTGTACGTCGACCAAACTGAACGATTTACGATTGTGTGAAAAACAGCCTCGATCAACGATGGCTGGTGCAGAGTCTGTCCTACGCGTATGACAGAGCTAGGTCGGTGCCCTCAGCGGATGACCCTGTTAACGCAGGCACTAAACTCGGTCGAACACTGACGTACAACACACTGGCGGCGGAACGAGAAGACGCCGACATCCCAACAAAATTGGAACGCGCGCGATTGCTAGCGAACTTCATTTACGTTTGAATTTCCTCAAATAAAAAGTTTGCAATGTTGCACGCGTCACTATAGTTAATGTAAATTTTCACTTGTCCACCGGATAACCATGTAACCGAGTAATTTTACTTGTCCGGGCCAAAAATCACTTGTCCCGGACAAACGGACAAGTGCTATTTCGAACGCTGATATATATATATATACCTGCATGGTAAATTCTAATCATAAAAATAACCTAAAAGTACATATTACCTTTATATGAAGGCAAGGCAGAGCACATGGCTGAATGCACGTCTCATGTATGATCAGAAATGTAAGTACCGGTAATAATAACAATTTAAATATATATAAAAATATGTATATTTGTTTACATAAGAATTAAAGAGATATTACTTAAAACACAACAGCAACTACAAGTATATATATATATATATTTTTATTATATACAGGGCCTGTATATATATATAATTATATATATACCTGGTATTGAATGATAATTCCTAATTTGTATGTATATTTTGTTTAAAGCATGTGATTCACATTTTAATGCCACTTACAATATAGCACATAGTCGTTTCATTAAAACACATTTAATTGCCACAATTTACAAAATTACTAACACAATTATAATTAATTAGCAACTATATTTAATGTGGAATCCCAATTTGTATATGCAATGAAAATGTATGTATATCAATTGTATACAAGGTATAATGGACTGAATTTTAAAGCATTGGATGTTTTTGTGTACATATCATAATATCAGAAATACTACAGTTTGATTTTGTTTAATTTCAAAAACAAAATGTTAGATTGACAAATATTTTAAAAATAAGTCGCCAAGCAATGGCCATGTTTTGATCCATAAGTTAGAATTATTAATTAAAAGCGCGACGACCGGGAGTCTCCGGGAGTCTCCACGCCAACGCGCTAAAATGGTGCAGAAGTAACCTAAATCTAGAACAGTCGTCGCACGCACGTTTATCGCAATCCTGTTAAAGATAGATAGACAGCCAGGCAGGCTCGCAGGCAGGCAGGCAGATAGATTATTTCAGATCAATTATGTACATACTAATACAGTTTATACATTATTATAAGTAAACATGATGATTGATCTATGGAGACCTGCACTAAGACCTACAAGATCGCTGACGTGCAGGCCACCATGACGAATATATAATAAATATGTCTGTATAAATATACCTTATATAATAATAATAATAATAATAAACCTCTAAATTAAATGAAGTATAAAAAGAGTAGTAAACAAGTAATACCATCATTTACAAATATTAATATCAATAATTATCACTATTGTCTCTAAACCCACTGACGTCATTATTGTCAGTTAATTTTAACTGAAACAAAACTAGCCTAACCTACATTTACAAACATAATCTAACACATACTAGAGTATAACTAATAACAATATTTTTATATTATAAGATGTCTACTGTAGATAAGGTCCATGATGCGAAATCGTCGAACAAAACCTAGTTTCGCCGTCGCCCTAGGCCTAGTTTCCGCACTTGTAAATCATGTTCAATTATCACACAACATGCATAATTTGAATAGTAGAAAACTGACAAATGGCAACATTGAATGATTGATGCACGAAGTTGCATATCGGGCGATAACAGTGCCTCGATTATCCGCCGCCGTGAGGCGGCAGCATTGGCCTTTCGCAACGGCCTGGCATTGTTAAGCCAGCCATTGTTACCGGTGGGGGGGCTTTACCCCAGATTCAGATAGAGACGATGATTGGCTCTCAGACTAACTATGAAATAACAAATTCAATAAGGATACACTTTTATCAGATAATACTATACTATGACAACTATTCAACATTAAACTTACATTGAAACATGTCGCACACAAAATAAACCGACATTACATTTTTTTCGTAGTTTAATGCCTTTTAATCACATGCATATTCACTAGGTGGCAGCTCTAATGGCATAACAGTCAGAAGGGCCTTTCAGAGCCAGACTATCGTTCTGGCGAAGTCACGAAGCCAAGCGAGAGTCGGTTTAGCGAGACTAGCAATAATATACAGTAGGTAAACTGTAAACCGAAGTGTTTACACTTCAGCTCATCATAACTTAATTTCGCTTGTCTGACGGCATACATGCATTTCGTGTAACGTCAGCAGTGAAGACCAACACATCTCCTCATTAAAGGAGCAGTGTAGATTAGATATAAGAAAGTTCTCATTCTCACAAAGGACTGTAAATGAATGGAACAGATTATCTACTGATTGTGTTGGTGCTAGTAGCGTGAATATGTTTAAAAATAAAATCGACACACACCTTAAAAAGGCGGGATACATGTAGATAAAAAGTATTGGACTCTCGATAAGCCAAAAGGCTTCCTTGTCCAACTGCCATCCAGAGTAATTTTCTGGATGGCAATCTTGTTAAATCTTGTTAAATTAGTTGACTAAAAATCACGACGATTCAAATATGTTTTACAAGTACGGGTTTTCGATTTCTCGCGTCCTGTGACTGTGCGAAAACCGTACATTCGCGACGTGCCGTCGGCATGACATATTTGGCGCGCATTTTCACTAAATCACGGACGATTAGTTCGTCAAATAAAGGAATACTTCTAAAACGTTATACCATTGTAAAGAGTGTTATGTTGTCGTTCCAATTATATTAAATATGTATTATTTAACGCCGACTGAACGATGTAAGGACTGCGTGACCAGTGACACGTCATAGTTTAGCACCAGATCTGGCCAGATCCAGCGGCCGCTGTGGTAATGCTAGTTGGTTATTGTGGTAGTCATTGTTAGTCACTGGTGTTTTGTTAGTGGTCGCCGGTGATTTTGACAGTTAGGTCTCGGAAATAGTTGGCGAACGGAAAAAGCGGCTTCTTCCCGGGCACTAATAATTACAGCAATACGCTCAATTGGTGCCTGTGTAACATCACCCAATCAATCCACTAAACCATCCAATCGAGTCTTCGTAATCAACCAAAAACGCAATTTTCGAATTCTACCCGTCCAAATGACTGGTGGACGGGTCTCTGGGTGAGACCCTGCCTGGGGTCTGTCTTTGGACCATTATGATTTACTTTCTACACAACTACCAACTCCACCAGCTCCAATATCAAGTCACCATTTGAGTCACACCTTTATGTAGATAATACACAGAACTTAATTTCCATGGCTACCCTGTAATAATAAGGTAACTTCTTTTGCGCCTCAATCCTCAGATGGATCGATACGCCAGGGAGCTAAGGTGGATTTGCAAGGTTATAAAGATAGTTTTTAAATGACAGCAAAATGTTGTAATATTTTCAACTGATCTAACACGAAGATGGAACATATTCCAGAGAGTTGATACAGCATCAAAAAATGATGTAGTTCCAATATTAGTATTAACTCTATAAACAAAAAGTAAATCAGAACTAGATGATCGAAGCTGGATAGGCTTTTTGTAGGAGTAAGCATCGAATATAAATATGTTGGTTGCTTACATGAAAGTGCCTGGTAGGTAATGGCACAGGTCTTAAAAACAATACGATATATATACTATCTCTTCCCTGAGCCAGCCCATGGATTGTCTCCATGAAATTTTTCACTAAATGACCGAGAGCAGATTAAAGATATATGGTGATAAAATAGTAATATTTATTATAGGCACGCACAACACTACCTGTGTGTGTTTTCTTGGGTACACCCGTTGCCTCTTACCTAACCATGGTCACAAAGTTACTAGTCATTGGGCAAACAATTTATAAATTGTGTCCACAAAGTTACTGGCTACAGAGGGACACTGTGGGGCAAAAAGGCTACAGGTTATTGCAGGCCACTTAAATTAACTTTGTAGATTATATCCGACTGATCTGTCTGACTTTAGTAACTTGTAGATGTGGCGCCATCTAGTGGATAATGTTGTACTAAAATATATCTACGCAGTACACACGCAAGCATGCACACACACACACACACACACACACACACACACACACACACACACACACACACACACACACACACACACACACACACACACACACACACACACACACACACACTGTGTCAATGATTAATCATCAGACGGTACATGATTAAAATCAAAGTGTACCGGAAGGTGAAATGAAAGTTGTCCATGATTATGAATGAGTGATAGCGATCTGTGGTAGCTCATTTGACCCATTTACAGTAGTTTGTGATGCTGTTGTATTACGGAATCTGACATTTCCTGCTTCAGTTCACATATCCTGCTTCAGTTCAAAATGTATTACAGGTAGCCCAACTTCATGACTTTCGTACTGTTCACTCAGCACATAAGTACCCTAAGTGGAACCATTCATTATATTTTCCAGTTCCTTTGTAAGTCTGTAAAACGTCGGATGAGGTTCGGTTATTAAACATAGCATACAAGACCTGTTGGTCGGTGTTCATCAAGTTGTGACTCAGAAACAATTCCGTAGCTTGCATATATTCCATCGACCAATGTTGCATCACTGATCTCTCCGCGATAAAATAGCACCCGCAAAGCCAAACCAGGTTTTGACGAAATATTTCATCTGCGGAGAACTTCCTATCTCGTCTGTATACCTCGGTGTATGCCACTTTAGTGTGATCAAAATTTGCCGGTAGATGTAGCTTTATCTGTTCACTCTTCGTAACTATGTCACGGAACAAACCGATATCAAGCCACGCGAAGTAGCGTGTTTTGAATGGGTTTGATTTGGTCGCATTTTGCATGAACTCGTACTTGGCATGCATCACGCACGAGTAATCTGGAACCACAGTGTTTGGGTGATGTTTTGGGTAGTTTGGCTGCATGAAAATTTTGGCAATTCGCTTGCGTAGTCCAAATGCCCAGAGACCATCTCGCGATACCTTCACCGTCTTCGTAAGGTTTTTTGGAAGATCACCCCGAAGCTTCTCAAAGTAGTCAATGTCTTCACTGCGTTCAAGGTATGCAATAACAGGGTTTTTTATCCGACGGAATATGCGCATCCATGAGTGGTAAAGATCTGGAGTGAAATGTTGACTACCTTCACCCTTTTGGAATTTTCCAATGTTCATGTAACCAGTGACAATGGTTAACTCATCCCATAATTTGTTATCAGGTGATGCATTGATTTTATGGTTGTCCACATCCTTTTCAACGATTAAAGTCGGTGTTGTGGTGAGCTTTGTTGTCTGTCGATTCCGGCTGGTCATAGGCTTCGTGGCTCCACGTGTTGGTCCATCTGCTGACTGCAACACACCATGAATAATATCAAGTAAGGTCCCAGCATCAGAAAAAATATAATGCTGCAAACATATTTGGGCCTTTCAAAGTAATAACTCGGTGTGGGAACTGCCAATAATTTACCCACATTAAGAATATTTAAAAAAAAAATAATTAATGTAATTATATATACAATCTACATTTCTTTATAGTTATTTACATTTTTCTTATAACGTTTTGTTTGCTATCAGTGACCTTCTTCAAAGATTGACTGAGAAAAATATGTAAAAAGATAATGCTGATTTGAACCATCCAATGTGATGAATCTCTTCACATAAAAATTGTGCCAAGAGGCCCTGAAGTCCTGTGGACTATATTGTGAGTTTGTAATTATTAATGAAATAGTTTTTGGTGAATCATAGTTACAGATCATTAAAGGTCATGATGGAAGTAAAATGTTGACATGTTTAGTGGAGACTATATGCATGCCAGTGAAGATACACCAGGAAATAAAATATTCGAGTAGATTGTATATATTTATTAATGTGTTATTTAAACTACTGTATAATTTTATCCAGATACTCTGCTATTTAGGCAGATTTCAAGTGGTAGAAACCTTGCAGGAGAGTTGGTGAGCTGCAATTTCACATGTAGGACAGTTAAAGGTTGTTTAAGAAAATGTGCACACATTTTCTGTTCTCATTTTGCTCCTACCACCCTCCCACAAAATGGAAAGAAGATAGAGATGAACTATGATAAAACTTTATTTGTTCACAAGGTACATATACATAGCATGCGTTTTGACTTTAAAACAGTAGCAATTAATGATATAGTACTGATTGAATTGGAGTGAAGTAATAGCTGGAACATGTATAGTAAGCCATCTGAATAATATTCCTGATAATTTTTTCTAAATATGCTTTAACCTTTTCGAGTATACCTAAGTTATTTTATTTTATATATTTTTTATACCTAACTTATTTTAATTTAATCCTAGATCATATATTTATATTGCATTGATAATTATGTCTATTGCTGTTTTAAAGTTTCTCAGGTTCTGCCAGTGCAGTAGGGATTCCCATTACACATTATAGTTACAGCCCACATGGAGGCATTCAGTTTGACACTGGGACAATGGCAGGCAGTGAGCCTAGGCTAGTCCAAAACACAGACTCACAGCATAATCTCTGACATACAGGCCGCTCCACTCAGCCACCCCATTGATCAGAGATAGGGCAAAGTCCACTATCCAGTTATAAATAGAGAACAGTGCAGGAGGCTTACAGCAGTAGGGAAATAGTAGGAAAAGTTAGCATTTTTGGAGGCTCCGAGATGCCCTTAGAATGATTCAATCAAATACAGATTTCTTGTGTATAGTGGCACTACCACATGAAATGTATGCAAAATCAGAGAAAAAGTTCCTGAAAAGTTTTTGAAAAAATAGGCAAAATGTGAAAATTTACCAGTTTCCGGGGTCCTGCGGGCCCTACAAGACCCTTAGAATGATTCAATCAAATACAGATTTCTCGTGCATAGTGGCATTACCCTAAGATACGTCTGTGCAAAATTAGAGAAAAAGTTGCTGAACCGTTTCTGAAACATGGCAGGTAACGGCACATGGTGGACGCAGAGTGATGGCATAAGTCTGTTGGACCTTCGGCCCAAAGGACTAAAAATTATAGATGTATATACAGCCTGTATAGCAGCGGTTCCCAATCTTTTTCTCCCCGCATACCCTCTGAGGTCTGAGACGATCATCAGGGTACCCCATAATTGTTAACATAATATATATAGGCTCTATATAAACTATATCCTACATTCTGTTCAACGATAACACATAATCATAAAATTAAGATAAACAAAAGTGTACACCGGAATTTATAATAAAAAACATAACAAACCAACAGGGATGGGCTAGCCTTTTCAAAATTGGATACTCAATTCCGGAAGCAGTTTTGGACAGGCAGATTCGGAGACTATCCGTGACACAAAGTCGGACTCGAAGTTTGGTCTCGTGCAGAAAAAAATCCGAGTCTGTGTTCACAAAAATAGGTGAGCGGAACATCAACAGTGCCCTCACGGGACATCATACGGAATTGGATACGACACGCCTGTCTTAGACGAGAACTTGGCCAGGAGAAAATGTTCAAGCGCATCATGGGCAGTGGCGGATTAACCAATAGGGCCGACGAAGGCTAGGCCGCTAGGGGCCCAAGAGAATACCCGAACATATTTTTGTAGACTGAATATTCCCGAAACCAAGCAAGACGTGATTTGACAAATATTGGTTACTACATGTGTCATTGGTACTTCATCCAATGACTAACAAGATGGGAATAATCCTGTTTCAATATTTAAAGGGGTATTGTATAGATTGTTGTAGGGCCGGAACGATACAGAGGTAACGATACGATAGGTATCACGATACAGACTACATTGACTAGAATGGTACAACAACAGTAAAACACCCGTTTATTTATTGTGAATGATTGAAATGAATCAGTAGTACAATACATTGTTTCAAACTCGGCAGTACCCTGTTGCACTCACAGTCTTGCATATCACTCCAGCCTGCTATTTGCAACAGCAATATGTCCACATTGTGTGCATCAAGCGCGGCACGCTTAACTGTCACGATGTCCCCAGATGTGCTGAACACACGCTCGCTGGCACCTATTCCTGTCGCAACGCGTCATTACTAGGTCCTACACGGTGTGGTGTTGCACAAAACCCGGACGAAATCTGGGTACGTGAGTCAAAATAAAATAAAACGAAAACTGTCTAAGTGTTTAATGGCTTTAAATCAGTACGATTAAGAAATAATGAACATTTCAGTTCTACAACTCTACTAACAGAAACAAACGTGCAGTTTTACATCCAGATGAAATGGCGAATAAGGCCGGATCGCAAGCAGGCTGTTGCTCACAAATGTCTGTGCTTACGCGTACAAGGCAACGATACTGCAGACGTCACGTCATCAATCATAACTATGAGGTCCAAATTGCATGCGCGCTTTGAAAACAAAATAGTGTATGAAAATGATACATAGTTAGATAATATACTACATGTTATAACTCGATATGTTATCGATACACAGACAGTTGTGGTTTGCGCTGGATGTTTATTGCTTCACAAAGGTGGCGTCTACCGCTATCGTGTATCGCAGCGTATCGCGTTACGGATATTGTGTGTACCGTACCGTGCGGTGTGTATCGCGATACGCAGGTGCATCGGTGTATCGTTCCGGCCCTAATAGATTGCGCTATTCCACGCTATTTCTAGAACAGTCTGGCCAATAAATACGGCCAGGCAGACATTAACAGACATTACAGAGAGGTGTTATTACATAAATGCATCCTCGCAAGCCAGGGCTGTTTGTCATGAAAAACTAGCCCTGGCAGATCTCCTACGTTAAGTGCTGAAGTTAGCCGAGTCAAACTAGTAATTGACTTCGCCAATCGCGACCTTTTAGAACAGCGCAAATACCCGTCTCAATTTGAAGATGGATAAACGACTTCTGGGAATCCCAATATTGTGTATTCGAATAATTGCTTCTACTTCATAAACATTGCATGTAACATGAGCCACGGTTGGTTGAAATGATTATTATGACTACCTAACCTGCCGCCAACCTCAACTATAGTGAGCGATTTCATAGGCTGAGCTTAAATTCTGAATTTCGCAAAGCGATCAGCCAGGGGGTATTACTGGCTGGCACTGACGTAATCAGCATGGCGCGCGAGGATGCATAAATGACTATGAAGGAGAACAGTCTTCAACAATACCCTCCCCCGCCATCTATAGATGCCAAGACCGACAGCACGACAAAACTTCAACAGCGCCCCCACCCCCACCCCTTGCCTAGGGCCCACGAATGTCTTAATCTGCCCCTGCGTACAACGTGATGTGCAAAGCGAGGTACGGCGGTGTCCTGTCATGAAGGGCGCGAAATACCAGGATCGCCCCGCCTAATCCGCAGAACGACCCTGGCCGCCGAGCGCTGTATCATCTCAAGACGGTGTTAGAGGCGGTGGGAGATGTCATACAGGACAGCGTTCCCGCAGTCGAGCCGCGAAGTTACAAGAAAGTGGACAAAAGTCTTGCATACAACACAGCAGAAATATGTTTTACAGGGCTTCCGTTTTCAACGCTGGGGTAAATGGACTGCCGGTGCAAATACGACGGGGATCCATTTTACAATATCACATCAGCACACCATCAACGCACACGCGCGCACATTTACCCACGATAATTCCTCAGTCTCAAAACATCTTGGGGCCTCTCGAAAGACGCCATCGCCCTGAATTCATAATGAATTCCAAGAGATGATAGAACATTTGTATTTTTTAAACTTAATTTTTTTTTTAATGTACTAGTTTTAACAAATAATGTTTTATCTTGTTTCTTGTATTTTATTCAATATCACGATTACAAGGAAATAAATTATTATTATAACAAGAACTCTCCCTTGAAATCTCCGTTTTTGGTGCAAAACGCGAACACGAATGGCACACAAGATGGCGAAATCCTTTCTATCAGCTAGCCCTTCACGTACCTCCTAGAAAAAACCTCTTGCGTACTCCCTGTGGTACGCATACCCCAGTTTGGGAAACGCTGCTGTATAGTATAACAGGACATCGAGATACCCAAAATGTGTAAATTTATATTACATTTTCATGTGGATTATGATGACGAAAACAGGCAAAACAATATAAACACAGTTTGTATACACAGAGACCGGTCAACAATGACGCTGGATGTCATGCACAAAGTAACGGTGATGACGACTGTTTTTGTAAGAAGTCTAATGCCGACTTATGAAAATCAAAAACGGACGCCATCACCATGTGCATTGGCGTTCAGCATAATTGTTTATTGGTCTCCATGAATATAATCTTTGTGTCTATTCTTGTGACTGTTGTTTTGGGTTTTATACGGAGTGTGAAAGGCTGGAACAATCAGTCGAATATATTCAGCGGGGCCAAATGTATGGTAGGCTTTGGCAGCCAGTGTTGGATATTCAACACTCCAACTTGGACCTACTACAGTAGTGTTTTAATGGTTCGACAGGCACACAACTCTTAAGTTAAGACATGTTGCTGTTATTGTAACTGGTAACTTTTAGGACACCGAATGTTTCTACCCATTATACATTTGATAGGCAGTGACTTTTGATCATTTGTAAAACATTACAACTGTGACGGTGAGAGCTTTCGAACATGGCATGTGTAATTGTAAACTGAGATTAAATCATGCTAGACTAGAGCTAATTCCCAAATGGCCAAGAAAGTCCACATATGTTTACACACGCACACAAGCGGTTAAATAATACCATGGTGGGGGGGGGGGGGGGGGGGGGGCAGTGTTCTACACCTTAGCTGAAAAATTGGTGGTCAGTCGGACCTTCAACTTTCAAAAGTTGGTGGGCCCACACAAAAGTTGGTGGTCCAAATATTAACATAATTACAAGAGTATACATATTTGCAGCTGTAGCCCATGGCAATTATTAATTTATACTAGTCCAGGACAAGTCTGTCCTGCATATTTACGATATTCAGATTAATGAACCAGCGAATATAAAATGACAACATAGGCAACAGTTTATTGTTGATAGAAAAACATCAATGTTGCAAATTACAACAAAAACCACTAAACTAATGTCTGCATGGGACTACTCTGAACTGTTGCCATCATCTATAGGAGCAGCTGGACTGTCAGGCTCCGTGAAACACTTACTCCAGTCACTGACTGTGACTCCAACTGAATCCAAGCTGGACTCGGACAGTGACTCACTCGCTAAACTCAATCGATCTATCAACATGTATCAGCTCGACCTTTTTTTTTCACCTTGTTTTTGTACCACGCTTACGTTAAATTTTCATTTCGGAAGTACACAAATGTCACCATTATTGGCACTTGTCTAGTATCCGCGCCCACCTCGACGTCGTCATTATAACAACATTTTTGCCTAATTGTTATACCTCACGTGTTACTGCCATCATTCACCATCATCCCATGCACATCTACGTTACAAAAATATTGCGTCTTAACATGCTTTTGAACCCAAACGTGCGAGACAGTTCGCAACAAGATATGCTGCTATACCGCTCACTCCGGTGATGCGCGGCCGCAGCGGCGCAGGCTGACGCAAACCGGGTCAATGTTTAGACCTTAAAAGTGTGCTAAAGCGCAATATTTTCATAATATAAATATGGCTGTGATGATGTTGAATGATAGAAGTAAACCACTGAGGTATCAAATTTAGGCAAACGTGTAGTTATAATGACGAAATCAAGGTTGGTCCGGATACTAGACATTATTTTCTTTTAAATAATCTGCCGGTCTTGCGGGCCGGCACTTTTTCAAAGTTACCAGCCTGACAAAATATTTAACGGTCTCGGGCCTCCGGGTCGGCAGAAATTTCGAACACTGGTAGGAGGATATTTCCACGAAAAAAGAGAAAATGGTCTTAAAATATTGTTGTTGAATTTCCAAGTAATGTAATTTTTTTATGGTGGGACATAACATAAAGTTGTCGGAGAAAAACAATTTTCAATGTTTGCACACTGCATTATGTGAAAATGCATCATTCAAACATTATATCACTCATCCAAAATATCAAAAATTAGGTGCCCATTTGCACACTATTTTCTAATTCAATCTGGGTTTGACTAATTTATACTATTTCAAATTCATGAGGTCTTACTCTCATGTATTTTGTAAATAAAAATTGCAAGTCTAGTCTGTATTTTTCAGGAAAGGCTTCTAGACACGGGTGGTGAAATCGATGTAATGCGAGTCACAAAATTTGGAATTTTTCACTTTATGCAGAAACCCTTGGTAGCTTGAGACTGCCAAGTATAAATCTGCTCCTATAGGAGGTAACACGAGTCACGTGTAACGCGAGTCACGTGTAACGCGAGTCATGGCGTAACGCGAGTCACAAAGCTTTTACGGCAGTGTCTTGTTGTTTCTTTTCTTTTTACTATAAAAATAGTGGATAAGTTAATTGCAAAGACTACAAATAGAAGTAGTATTAGCTTTATTATATCCCATAATCATTCTTATTTCCTGTAGGTTGATGAAAAAACTTGTTTACTCCAAAACAAATTTGATCCGACATCATCCATCATCAATTCATGTACACTTATTGAAGCTTATAAGAAATGTCCACACCTCCAATTGCAAAATTGGCAACAAAAACCACACCGAGGCTCTCAGAATAAGAAAACCTCGATTTGCATCCACCCTCCTCGAGGCCTGCCAAAAACCCACATTCAGGCTCAGATTTACTGGGGGTCAGAACCATATTATGTTGATTCAGTACTCATTCATAAATCATATTGACTCGACAGGAAAAGGGGAGATGGAGTAGTTCATGAAATCCAGTCCGATTGGCGTCATGCCATGGTCACACAAAAACTAGGGGGTGGGCTATATGTTTGCATCATGAATGTGTGGTGTTCATAACATGTTCATACATAATTTATCGTTGAAGCTCAGTGTCTAATAACATTTCTAAGAACATTGAACAATATCCAAATATGACAACACAGCTACTCAGAGAACCTATAGACCTCAATGTAAGTCAAATTTACAGAATGAGGCCAACTGATTTGAGAGGATTGCCCGCTGGATTATTATTCAGGAAGGCTTGACGTTTTAAAAACAACAGGGCAACCAACAATATCACAATGCGTCCATTTCGATCCCCCTGCTTCCCGACTAGAAATTCAGCAAGTGGGGGGGGGTGCAGTTGGAGGTTTTGGTGAGTCAGGCCCGCAACATTTTCAGGTTACAGGTCCGGTTGGCCCTTAACATGTTAAATCTTATATAAATGTCGAACATTGCATATATACGAGTGTTGAGAGAGATTGGGGGAGGAGTGGAGAACGACAGACGGAGCCTGGAGAGTTTAGAGAGATTGGGGGAGGAGTGGACAATGACAGACGGAGCCTGGAGTGGAGACGGTTGGGAGTGGGAAGAAAACAAAAAGAAAACAGAAATTGAGGACCAATATCGAGGTGAGCCTCACAGCAAACATTCAGGAAAAGAAAAGGAGAACAACAATCAAAGTCACCCATTCCTGGATAGCCTTCGTTAAGGCACTGGCGCTAATGTAAATGTTCATTAAAAACAAGACTTTACAATGTGACATTTTTGGTTGTAATTTTTTCGCCAACCTAAAAATGCCATTCCCGTTTGTTAATATTCATGGCCACGTAATTACAGGCCAATATAATATAAGCCTATAATATAATTCGTTGTCATTTTATAATGTAACATAATACCAATGTAATATACGTTAACTATTGGAAAACACGCTCCATACCTTCGTGTTTTGTATTTTAATGGTGCAAATTATACGAGCATAAATTTATGTTCAATGTTTTCATTGCTTTATTTTTGATGTGTTTGGAACAGTTACTCCACGTTTACAGGCAACTGTTTGACTTACTCCCACCCTGGTGTACTATACTATCAGTGTTTCCCCTGGGTAAAATGGTGGGCGAGGTGAGGGGTGGGCTACGCAAGCGCCGCAGGTGCAAAGTGTTGCTAGGGGGATCCCCCGGAGTTTGTAGTCCTTTGGGCCGAAGGTCCGAGGGACTATTGCCATCACTCTGCGTCTGCCGTCCGCCTGTTAGCTGCCGTATCTCAGAAACTGTTCAGCAACTTTTATTCTAATTTTGCATAGATGTATCTTAGGGCACTGCCACTATGCATGAGAAATCTGTATTTGATTAAATCATTCTAAGGACCCCATAAGGCCCCCAAGGGCCCATACAATTTGTAATTTGTCACATTTTGTCAATTTTTTCAAAAACTGTTCAGCAACATTTTTTTCTAATTTTGCATAGATGTATCTTAGGGTGCTGCCACTATATACACGAAATCTGTATTTGATTGAATCATTCTAAGGGCACCTCAAGGGCCCCCAAAGTGCAAAAGTTTTACATTATCTAGTGATGTGGTTTTGAGAAGGGCCCTTGAGACCACATTGTTCCATTAAAACCTTAACTAATTTTTAATTGATCACAGGCAGAGCAGACACATTTTACCCCTGTTAAACTCAGTTGCCTGCAGCTTTTAAACTGTATCTTCAAAACTATTGATTTTGTGTAATTGCAAGTTGTGTTTATTTTGATGTTCATTTACTTATTATAAAATGGTGTGACTGTGGTGTCTATTGGTGTAGATGTATTGTCACCAATAGGTGACAACTATAGAAAATTTATATTCTGGACAACTATAGAGTGAAATATCCTACACTTTATTGATATCAAATGCATTCTACTGTTCTGTTTACACTTGCCATGCCTTGTGTAGACATGGTACTATGTAAATCAATTGTATCAATATGTAGACTAATAATTACAGATTCACAATATAGTTGACATCTGAAACAACCAAATGTCAACCATTAGAAGAGTTGACATAGTTCCACCATACACAAGAAATCTGTATTTGCTTGAATCATTCTAGTGTCATCAGCATATAGTAGAATATGCATTTTCAAGAAAATGTCTACATCATCATGTCAGGTCCCTTATAATTATCACTAACAGTGTTCAAAATTCAGGTAAATAGCAAATAACAAATAGCAAATAACAAAGGAGAAGTTTTCGCCTTGCTGTACCTCTACATCACATGAGAAGAAGGCATGCATATTCACTAGGTGGCAGCTCTAATGGCATAACATTCAGAAGGGCCTTTCAGAGCCAGACTATCGTTCTGGCGAAGTCACGAAGCCAAGCGAGAGTCGGTTTAGCGAGACTAGCAATAATGTAGGTAAACTGTAAACCGAAGTGTTTACACTTCAGCTCATCATAACTTAATTTCGCTTGTCTGACGGCATACATGCATTTCGTGTAACGTCAGCAGTGAAGACCAACACATCTCCTCATTAGCTGACTAAAAATCACGACGATTCAAATATGTTTTACAAGTACGGGTTTTCGATTTCTCGCGACCTGTGACTGTGCGAAAACCGTACATTCGCGACGTGCCGTCGGCATGACATATTTGGCACGCATTTTCACTAAATCACGGACGATTAGTTCGTCAAATAAAGGAATACTTCTAAAACGTTATACCATTGTAAAGAGTGTTATGTTGTCGTTCCAATTATATTAAATATGTATTATTTAACGCCGACTGAACGATGTAAGGACTGCGTGACCGGTGACATGTCATAGTTTAGCACCAGATCTGGCCAGATCCAGCGGCCGCTGTGGTAATGCTAGTTGGTTATTGTGGTAGTCATTGTTAGTCACTGGTGTCTTGTTAGTGGTCGCCGGTGACTTTGACAGTTAGGTCTCGGAAATAGTTGGGGAACGGAAAAAGCGGCTTCTTCCCGGGCACTAATAATTACAGCAATACGCTCAATTGGTGCCCGTGTAACATCACCCAATCAATCCACTAAACCATCCAATCGAGTCTCTTCGTAATCAACCAAAAACGCAATTTTCGAATTCTACCCGTCCAAATGACTGGTGGACGGGTCTCTGTCTTTGGACCATTATGATTTACTTTATACACAACTACCAACTCCACCAGCTTCAATATCAAGTCACCATTTGAGTCACACCTTTATGTAGATAATACACAGAACTTAATTTCCATGGCTACCCTGTAATAATAAGGTAACTTCTTTTGCGCCTCAATCCTCGGATGGATCGATACGCCAGGGAGCTAAGGTGGATATGCAAGGTTATAAAGATAGTTTTTAAATGACAGCAAAATGTTGTAATATTTTCAACTGATCTAACACTAAGATGGAGCATATTCCAGAGAGTTGATACAGCATCAAAAATGATGTAGTTCCAATATTAGTATTAACTCTATAAACAAAAAGTAAATCAGAACTAGATGATCGAAGCTGGATAGGCTTTTTGTAGGAGTAAGCATCGAATATAAATATGTTGGTTGCTTACATGAAAGTGCCTGGTAGGTAATGGCACAGGTCTTAAAAACAATACGATATATATACTATCTCTTCCCTGAGCCAGCCCATGGATTGTCTCCATGACATTTTTCACTAAATGACCGAGAGCAGATTAAAGATATATGGTGATAAAATAGTAATGTTTATTATAGGCACGCACAACACTACCTGTGTGTGTTTTCTTGGGTACACCCGTTGCCTCTTACCTAACCATGGTCACAAAGTTACTAGTCATTGGGCAAACAATTTATAAATTTTGTCCACAAAGTTACTGGCTACAGAGGGACACTGTGGGGCAAAAAGGCTACAGGTTATTGCAGGCCACTTAACTTAACTTTGTAGATTATATCCGACTGATCTGTCTGACTTTAGTAACTTGTAGATGTGGCGCCATCTAGTGGATAATGTTGTACTAAAATATATCTACGCAGTACACACGCAAGCATGCACACACACACACACACACACACACACACACACACACACACACACACACACACACACACACACACACACACACACACACACACACACACACACACACACACTGTGTCAATGATTAATCATCAGACGGTACATGATTAAAATCAAAGTGTACCGGAAGGTGAAATGAAAGTTGTCCATGATTATGAATGAGTGATAGCGATCTGTGGTAGCTCATTTGACCCATTTACAGTAGTTTGTGATGCTGTTGTATTACGGAATCTGACATTTCCTGCTTCAGTTCACATATCCTGCTTCAGTTCAAAATGTATTACAGGTAGCCCAACTTCATGACTTTCGTACTGTTCACTCAGCACATAAGTACCCTAAGTGGAACCATTCATTATATTTTCCAGTTCCTTTGTAAGTCTGTAAAACGTCGGATGAGGTTCGGTTATTAAACATAGCATACAAGACCTGTTGGTCGGTGTTCATCAAGTTGTGACTCAGAAACAATTCCGTAGCTTGCATATATTCCATCGACCAATGTTGCATCACTGATCTCTCCGCGATAAAATAGCACCCGCAAAGCCAAACCAGGTTTTGACGAAATATTTCATCTGCGGAGAACTTCCTATCTCGTCTGTATACCTCGGTGTATGCCACTTTAGTGTGATCAAAATTTGCCGGTAGATGTAGCTTTATCTGTTCACTCTTCGTAACTATGTCACGGAACAAACCGATATCAAGCCACGCGAAGTAGCGTGTTTTGAATGGGTTTGATTTGGTCGCATTTTGCATGAACTCGTACTTGGCATGCATCACGCACGAGTAATCTGGAACCACAGTGTTTGGGTGATGTTTTGGGTAGTTTGGCTGCATGAAAATTTTGGCAATTCGCTTGCGTAGTCCAAATGCCCAGAGACCATCTCGCGATACCTTCACCGTCTTCGTAAGGTTTTTTGGAAGATCACCCCGAAGCTTCTCAAAGTAGTCAATGTCTTCACTGCGTTCAAGGTATGCAATAACAGGGTTTTTTATCCGACGGAATATGCGCATCCATGAGTGGTAAAGATCTGGAGTGAAATGTTGACTACCTTCACCCTTTTGGAATTTTCCAATGTTCATGTAACCAGTGACAATGGTTAACTCATCCCATAATTTGTTATCAGGTGATGCATTGATTTTATGGTTGTCCACATCCTTTTCAACGATTAAAGTCGGTGTTGTGGTGAGCTTTGTTGTCTGTCGATTCCGGCTGGTCGTAGGCTTCGTGGCTCCACGTGTTGGTCCATCTGCTGACTGCAACACACCATGAATAATATCAAGTAAGGTCCCAGCATCAGAAAAAATATAATGCTGCAAACATATTTGGGCCTTTCAAAGTAATAACTCGGTGTGGGAACTGCCAATAATTTACCCACATTAAGAATATTTTTTTTTTAAATAATTAATGTAATTATATATACAATCTACATTTATCTATAGTTATTTACATTTCTTCTTCACAGGCCTCAATCTGTCAGAGTCAACAACTCTATCTCCAGACCTCTTATCCTAAATATAGGTGCCCCACAAGGTTGTGTGCTATCCCTTTCCTGTTTACTATCTTCACAAATGACTGTGTCTCCGTGGACCAATCGGTCCTTGTGATCAAGTTTTCCGATGCACTACTGTGGAGGGCTGCATTGAGAATGCGGATGAGACGCCATACAGGGAGGAAGTTCAGAGAATGGTTGGCTGGTGTGCGGATAACAATCTCGAATTGAACGTTTCAAAGACTAAAGAAATGATTGTTGGTTTTCATAAAAAGAAGACTCCCATCCACCCTCTTTCGATAAATGGCGTGGAGGTCGAGCAAGTTGAATCTTTTAGATTCCTTGGAAAAACAATTTCAAACGATCTCAGCTGGTGCACAAACACACTGTGCATTACAAAAAAGGCACAACAACGCCTGTTCTTCCCGAGGCAGCCCAGGAGATTCGGCATTGCTCAGGAGATTATGATACGATTCTACCGTGCAGTCATTGAAAGTATCCTCACTTTCTCGATTGTAGTGTGGTTTGGCCGCGCCAGTCAGGAGGAGAAACAATGGCTAGAAGTTATCGTGAAGGGCGCATCTAGAATCATTGAGCGCGAGTTGCCATCCATTGAATCTATTTACAATTCTCGCTGTGCGCAAAAATCCAAGAGCATTGTGCGGGATACTACCCAACCACCCAGCCATCTCTTTGAACTTCTTCCCTCTGGCAAGCGCTATAGAAGTATTAAGACAAGGACCACTAGATTTATAAATAGTTTTTATCCGCAGGCTGTGAGTCACTTGAACCGCGAGATGCCATGATAATGTTTCTGATTGTATATTTTGCGTGTGCATGATGGGGGGCAGGGGAGACAAGCGTGCATGTATGTTGACGCCACCACGCCAAGAATTCCTCGTTGTCTTGTTTGCACAGTCATACAAGAAGATAGTGCCTGATAATAGCCAGGTAACACACATTGCTGCATTGTCCGCGCAGTAACACGAGAAGAAAATACCTGATGATAGCCAGGTATAATCGCGAAGTAGTTCCGGTCTGACCAGTTAGGCTCGATTGACTCCGACATAAAATACAAAATACATTCAAATTTACTAGCAATTAGCAAGTAAGATCACCATGGCGGAAGGGGGAACTGGTATAGAATATACACGAAGCGGAAGAACAGTAAGACCCCCCAACAAATATAAAGAGTTTGATCATGAAGCAAACGGCCGCCCTGGCAGAGATCGGTTGCCCAGCGCAACCGATAAAACATCGACTAACAGGTCAAGGCCGGGGTCACGGCGAACCAGTCCCGACGACAACACAACTATAGAATTGAACGAATACCAGGAAAGTGACACAGAAATTGAAGAATTGTTAGAGCATCATCACACCCCTTCCTCAACGAAACCTAAAGGTCAGTGTGTTCAATCCAATTGCAATTCTCAAAGACAATGTGCCAGTAATTCGACACCGGCGGCAACGTCGCCGTTGTCGGCGACCACACCCGCCGTCTTCGGGCCTGACTCCGTCTCCGGTACCAGCCCGGTAACTGTCACAATAAATGAAGTCCCGTCTCAAAGAAATTTGCCATGCAAAATAAACTATGCTGTTGGTCCACAATCTGCATATAGTGATAAAGACAGTCTGACATTTGATAGATCACAGGTACAGTCAAACAAACCAGAGACGTCGCCAAAGACGGCAAAGTGTGGCCAGTGCAAGCAACATAAACAGGAAGTGCTAAAATGCGAAAGATGCCTACAAATACTGTGTGCGAAATGCCAGCAGATGGACACAGCTCATCTACTTATTCTGAAACAGTATGATGTCAGTTGGTTTTGCAACAAATGTAAACCAAAGGCACTCAACGCTATACATACAGACAAAGAAATAGAAGACCGCTGTGCAGAATACATGTCACAAATAACAAAACGCATCATCCGAGTAGAAACGTCACTCAAAGAAAAAGCAACAAAAAAGGATTTAGAGAACAGCACTCAGGAAATTAACACACAGATACAGACACTACAACAGGAGGTCAGCAAGCTGATACAACATCAGACACACACTACAGTCAATCATCCAACAATGACAACACAAGCCAACCAAGACCTGGCCACAGCAGTGAAAGAAGAAATAACAGAAAGAGAACAAATCATGGCAAAAAAACTCAATCTAATCATCCATGGTATGAAAGAGAACGGCCAAGATTTACACGAAGTCAAACAGATGATGACAACTTGCCTAAAGCTAGACGCCGAACCAGAATCAGTTACTCGAATTGGCCAGCCAGACCATAGCAAACCCAGAATGATCCTTGCCGTCATGAGAAACATCAACGACAAAAAGAAGGTACTAAGTAAAGCCAAAGAAATCCGAAACAGCTCAGAAGAGAGGTACAACACAGTGTTCATTAGACCAGACTTAACACCAAGACAGAGAGCTGAGTCAAAAAACTTACAGGCTCAGCTGATGCGGAGAAGAGAAGACAATCCAAACAAGACCTACAAAATCTACCGAAGCGAAATCATAGAGACCCAGTAGAAAACCGGGACCACAATGCACATGCACATAGAAACACAGCACCACAAAGAAACAGCAAAGCACGGCATGCACTAAGGACATACTACGCCAACATTGACAACTCGATACTTAGCAAATATGATGAACTATACACCATTGCGCAAGAATACGATGTGATTGCTCTCAACGAGATAAAACCTAAAAATGGAAATGCACCAAACTTGGAAATCCTCCACATACCAGGATTTGATCTTTTTACGAACGACCTACAACGACCAGATATAAGAGGTACATGCATATACATAAGGACTGAATACAAGGCATGCCGATATACCCACCCAAGCATTGACCAGTTTGTAGATGCAGTGTGGATAACATTCAATGCAAAAGACAAATCTAATATAATAGGATGCGTCTACAGAAGTGGCACACCAGAAACAGCAAGGCAAAGAGACAAGCAACTACACGCAGCCCTCAGACACAGCTCAGAAGCATCAGGAATTACACATGCTCTTGTAATGGGAGATTTCAACCTCAACAGGATAGTATGGGATCCTGAACCGTCTATCCCGCACACCTACAGGGATGGTTCTGATGAACAGCAGTTCATTGAAGTAATTAGGGACACATACTAGCATCAACATGTGCACAAGCCAACAAGATACCGACAAGGCCAACAACCAACACTGGACGACCTGATCTTCACAACAGAAGAAAACACAATAACAAATCTAAACTATGGTCCACATTTGGGAAATAGCGACCACATCAGTCTCACCATGAACCTTAACATATTTGTGGCGCAACTACCGAAGAAACGGACCATTTACAGCTATGACAAGACAGACTATGGAAACATGAAAGAGATGCTAAACCTAGACTGGACAACATTACTAGATGGAATGAACACACAGGAGGCAACAGACAAACTGGAGAAAATATATAAAAAAACAGTTGATGAATGTGTGCCACACTATACCATCACCGAGAATACCCGAGCCAAGCCAGTGTGGATGACTCAAGCAGCCCTGAGAAAAGTAAGAAGGAAACACAGCTCGTGGATCAGATACCTAAATACAAAGGAAGGGGAAGACTACCAGGCCTACATCAGATCCAGGAACACAGCTCAACATGCAATCAGAAGAGCACGTAGACAGTTTGAACATAAACTAGCCAGGGAATGTAGGACGAACAATAAAGGAATCTGGAAATACATCAGAAACAGAACAAACACAAGGGGTGGCATAGGCCAATTGTTCAAGCAGGACGGAACACTTACGCAAAGCGACCAAGAGGCGGCTGAAGTACTAAACCAACATTTCTTCAAATCATTCACAGAAGAAGACACTTCCAATGTCCCGCATGTCACACCAAAGAACCTGACTACTGAAGCACTCACAACATTCAAAGTCACCGAAGAACTGGTTAAGAAGTGCCTTCTTCAACTGAAGACTGACAAATCACCAGGCATTGATGGCGTCAGCCCAAGAATCCTGAAGGAGATGGCAGAACAATTATGTGTGCCTCTCAACATAATCTTTAACTCAAGCATCAACACATCAATCCTGCCAAGACAATGGAAAGATGCTATCATTTGTCCCATATACAAGAAATCTGAGAAGAGAAACCCAGCAAATTACAGACCGGTGTCTCTGACGTCAATCATCTGCAAGACTCTAGAGAGAGTAATTGTTGAACAGCTCATACAACACATCAAAATAAATCACCTCGAATGTGAGCAACAGCATGGCTTCACTGCCGGAAAAAGTACAACCACAAACTTGTTGGAAGCACTGAATGTCTGGACTGAGGCTTTGACACACAACATACCTGTTGACGTAATCTACCTTGATTATGCAAAGGCTTTTGACACCGTCCCACACCAGCGCCTTCTCAAACAGTTGGAAAGCCTAGGAATCAAAGACAAAGCCTTAGGATGGATAAAAGCATTCCTGTGTGACCGGAGACAAAAGGTATCAGTACATGGAGAACAATCGGACTGGAGTAGTGTACTTAGCGGAGTTCCTCAGGGGTCAGTCCTGGGACCAATACTATTCACAATGCTTGTCAGCGATATCCCAGGACGCATGGACAATCTGACCTCTATGTTTGCAGATGACACCAAGCTCTATGCAGCATTGACAGACGACATCAACTCCTCAAACTCTCTACAAGAAGACCTGACAAAACTACAAGACTGGTCGGATACGATGCAAATGAAATTACATCCTGACAAATGTCACGTTCTACACCTCGGACATTCAAACCCACGAAAAAAATACCACCTGAGAATGGACAGTGAATGCAGTCACAAGCTTGATGCAGTGACCTCAGAAAAAGACCTCGGAGTCACCATCAACATACAACTCAAGTTTTCCGACCACATCGAAAATAGTGTCAAAAAGGCCAATCGAGTTCTGGGGTGTCTAGCCAGAACATTCCGGCATCTCAACAAGGATACATTCCTACTACTATATAAGGCAATGGTCAGACCACACCTGGAATACGCATCCTGTGTCTGGTTCCCTCACCTAAAGAAAGATCAAGACCTCATCGAACAAGTCCAACGGCGTGCAACACGACTAGTGCCAGAAACAAAAGGACTACCCTACGGCAGCAGATTGAAAGAACTAAAACTCCCCACACTGCACTACAGAAGACAAAGAGCCGACATCATTCAAACTTTCAAAATTATCAAGGGACTCGACCAAATCGACCAGGACTGTAAATGCCAACTCTGTCCACAAAAACAGATGTACCTAAAAGCCACTGGAACCACAAGAGGTCACACAGAAAAACTAGTTACACAGACATCAGCAGGAACCAGACATTCTTTCCTTTCCACCCGTGTAGTAAGATCCTGGAATGCACTATCAGAAGACACAGTCCAAGCACAGACAGTCAATCAGCTGAAGTCCCGCCTCCAAAGAGACTGGAGAGACCATCCAGACCTCTACAACTACAACTTCACATACTAACACATACACACGCACGCATGCATGCACGCACGCACACAATCGAGCCTAGAGACTAGGCAAACCGGAAAAGACAAGATAAAGAGAAAAAATAGCAATAACGCCAACAGCAACAACAATAGCAGCAAAATCAATAGACAATGGAATACCACTACAGAAAACTAACCTTGAGACGGTCTCAGTGCTCAACTTGGGCAATTATTGACCGTTCTTAAGGTAAGAACTTAAGGTAAGATAACACTCTGGCATTGACGCATTGTTCGCACAGTCACACAAAGGCCTTTACGTCTTCTTTTGTTTTCACGTGAACGATTTGCTCTCCCACTCTGACGAAGACTTTGCAATCTTTCGTCCACACAGTTTTTCTCACCTTGATGTTGCTGATGCAGAAGCGATGTAGTTCAGCACGTTTTTTGTTAACAGTTCGTTCATGTAAACGTTGGTGCCTTTAAGGGTTTTTCGACTAGAGTAGAGTTCATCTTTTTTATGAGTCGCAAATTTTACGACCATTGGTCTTCCTTGGCGTCGGTTGTCGCGGTTGTCTCTGATTGGTAGTCGATGGGCTTTGCTAATGTCGCTTACGTTTATCGTGACATCTGGGAATTTACTCTGGACAACAGTTACGAAAGTTTTTTCATCTGTCTCGGCTGTTACCTCGGGCAATCCGTTTATAACCAAACAATCTCGTCTTGAGTATTGTTCGATTTCGTCCAGTTGTGTTTCCATGTCAACGTTTTGTTGTGTTACTGTTTGTAATTTGTCGGTGAGAGTTTCAACGGTTCTATTCAGCAAAGAGTTTTCTTTGGTTAGTTTTTGATGATCATTCGCTATTACAAAAATTTCATTTTGCATTGATTCCAGCTTTGTTTCTACCGTTTCGCTGATGCATTCCACAAATTTGTTCATCATATCCACTATCATGGTGTTTTGTTTCTGAAGCATCAGTTCCATCATATCTTGTTGCCTCGTCAGAATGGTTTCAATGTAGTCGTAGTGGTCGCTGTCTCTGCGGTCGACATTGTCACTTCGCTCGCTTGAACAATCTTTGCCTTTGAGTTTGGCCTGGGCATGTTGAGAAGTTGAGAAGTCTCGTCAATTTACCAAAAAAGTCGCACCTTATTCATTCCACAACGGAGGTCATGCGTGATCGACGTAGTCACTACCTCAGCCGATGTCAGGTCGCGCTTGGACAGGCAGGCAGCCAGCTGTGAAATGGCTAACACAACAAGTATTCATCACGGACCGGTGACGATCACTACTGGCTGCTGGTAACGTAGCCACCTGTAGTGACCATTGGCTGGAAGCCCAACCAACATAAATTTGCACAAATGTCAAAATTTACATGGAGTCAACTCGCCTCATCTGCGTTCGCCGCATCCCGGACAACTTATGGAAATCCCTGCCAATTTCCAGGTTCGAACGTGAAGTCTGTCAATCAAATTCTGCTGCTTATTTGACGAGGATCATCAATGCACCGACATCACTGTGATCACGTGACATCAGCATCTACAACGTGACATTGCGATTGTAGAGCTCTGCCACGACCGCAGAGTATAACCTGTTGGTAAGAGGTGCAAACTATCTGGGTGACCCAGTGTATGTTGTTTTGATGGAGTCACAACATTTTCTATGTCACAGCATAGTAATCCAATGACGTAAACCAAATTTATTATAAATCAAAACCGATAAGTACTATTCAAGTTGGTAACATATGAATGGATACGCCGGGGAGCTTTACCTTAACACCCTATGTAACTAATACGTGATTCCGTTTTTGGAAACTTGCAATGTATAATTTTCTACACAGAACTCTGTAAGTGTATCATTCGTTTGTTGCAGTTATTTGTTTAGTCATTTTAATGATATACTAGAGTCCCACTGGGGATGTGCTAAACAAAACCATTGGTTGTGTGGTATTAGTAACACATTTTCGAGATGCAGAACAGACCCACACAAAGTATAGAATTAGCCGTAGCTACGTTTCTGTTGGTTCAGAACCGATGTTTGGTTAACATTTACCTAAGCTGACAGCTCCGCGCCAAACTGACACGTTGTCGTTCTCATTTCCCTAAGCTCTGACATTTACGACTGACTTAGCACCCATTGATTTCGTTGTTATGACAACCCGGAGCCAGTGTACAGTTGTGTTTGTCATTGAGGTGGGCTGTCTTTGTTCGCCTACCGCTTGGCGCGACAAGCCATGCACACAATGCCCCCTGTTAACAGCGTTGAAAGCCAATGTTTTCTTATTCATGGAAATGAGGTCAGTTACCAACTCAATACAACCACACAATGCCCGCTTGCAAGATATACATAAAAGACGAACGCAGTACACAATCCCTCGGAATAACTTGCAACAGTTTTTCTTTGCACAGTATGATGTCATCAGCTGCTAACAAAAAGGACAGAGGCTTACAAAGCAGTTACACTTAACTATAATATCCAGATGCTTGCTTGAGCACAGTTGATTCGTAAGCGAAGAAACTGTGTCTGGATATGTAGATGTTTGCGAGCTGTTTCTAACACAAACTAAATACGTGTGTCATTACCTACCCATTGAACAACGACCATAGTAGCGTGTGGAGACATACTATTCATAATTACCCACCTATGCAATGCACTCATTAAATCTCTTCACATTTCCGTGGCGCCTGTCTTCTTTGCAGCCATTATATCCAAAGTTGAAAGACACACCAACATAAAAGGTTAGGCAAATTCAAAAATCTACAAACAATTAGACCTACACGTCTTCACCAGTTAGTTAATGATGCTAATAGCACAACCAGCCTAAATCTAAACAGGAGATAATTCCGTGTACCTTTCTCATTTTCAACATTTTTAAATGTCATTTTCCAAACAGTTCTTAAACAGTTATGCTTTTCAACACCTTTAATAGATTAAAATGTCTTTCTGTTGTCATTCTCTGAACAGTTTCAACGCTTACTCTTCAAATGTTCACTGGTGTGTGTTGATTCGAATGTTGTGAGTAAAATTTAGCAGAAACTTTGCAATTATTTTAAGTAGTTAAAATCCTTTGACACAACTGTAAGTGGAGGATATAGTTATATTTTTCAGTCACTTTTTAGTCCCTTGGGCCGAAGGTCCAGCGGACTATTGCCATCACTCTGCGTCCGCCGTTAGCTGCCGTATCTCAGAAACCATTCGGCAACTTTTTCTCTAATTTTGCATAGACATATCTTAGGACACTACAACTATGCACGATAAATTTGTATTTGATTGAATCGTTCTAAGGGCTCCCTAGGGCATCCAAGGGTCCCAAAACTGGTACAATTTGTACATTTTACCTTTTTTTTTAAAACTGTTCAGTAACTTTCTCAAATTTTGCATATACATTTCATGTGGTAGTGTCACTGTACACAAGAATCTGTATTTGATTGAATCATTCTAAGGGCACCAAAGGTTCCCTAAAATGCTAAATTAATTTGCTAACTAAATTGTCTACTGCAAAATTAATTTGCTAACTAAATTGTCTATTGCAGTTGCAGCTCTATCTGGCTTACAGTCCTTTCCTCAACTAATATTAATCCCTTTTCCTACAACATCTGTCACATGCACAGTCTGTGTAGGTTGGCAGAGTGCCAAGTGACCCAGCCCACTGTGGAGGACGATTCTCTGCCTGATGGAAACTGTGACTAATCTGTAATTGGTCACTGGCAGAGGCTTGTGTCAACAGCTTCTAGACCAGTTTAGCTAGCTTGCAGTAGCACCTTTCAGCCTAGCTAAAGAACAGGGGGGATACTGACCCTTGGACAGTGACAGGTGCTAATCCACCCTCTGAGCAAACAGTAGTCTTGGACACTGCCAGCTGCATGGTTTCTTCATTAATTAGCACTGTTAGGTGAGTGACACATTTGGATCACAACTTAGGCATTGGGTCTTTTGTATGGTTTATTATTTTGTAGATTGAAAACAATCTGTGAGACAGCTGTTTCTTAATAATTTTTTTAAGATATAGCTTGTGGTGTCAGAAAACTGTAATTTATTGTAATTGAATGTCTGCTAATTAGGCTGTGTAATATTATGTAATTGAACTGCATAAAAAGTCTGGCCTTTTGTTAATTTTCTTTAGTCTACCTTTTGCTCTCAAATAATCTGTCCTCTTAGTTTTATACACAAAGACATACTCTGGCATAACTTTATAAATTTGTGTAGCAGCACATTTGTACTTCCAGTGTATCATTGCAACATAACATACACACTGTGTGCCACATTTGAATGGCATGCATGTAATTTTTCCATGCAATCCATTTGCATATATAATGCAAAACTTCAACAGCCGTTTTCTTCATTTTCACTTTTTGACCCCTACCATGTTCAATGCTGAATAACTTCGCCAATTTTTGTAGCAATCATAATTTTTGAAACCGCGTAAAGCACCCTACCCGACCTTTACAAGAATGTAAGAAAACAGTGTTACAATTTTTCTGACTTATCACTCATCTAGTCAACCGGGGTCACATATAGACGTATTAGTCCAAAAGCCTTCAGGGCCTCTTGGCCCATTTTTAGTCCTTTGGGCCGAAGGTCCAAGGGACTGTTGCCATCACTCTGCGTCATCCGTCCGCTGTCCTTCGTCCGCCGTTAGCTGCCGTATCTCAGAAACTGTTCAGCAACTTTTTTTCTACTTTTGCACATACATATCTTAGGGTACTGCCATTATGCACGAGGAATCTGTATTTAATTGAATCATTCTAAGGACCCCGTAGGGCCCCCAAGGGCCCAAAAAGCTGATAATTTGTCACATTTTGCACAAATGTATCTTAGGGTGCTGCCACTATACACAAGAAATCTGTAATTGATTGAATCATTCTAAGGGCACCCAAAGTGCAAAAGGTTTACATTATCTAGTGATGTGGTTTAGAGAAGGGCCCTTGAGACCACCCCCAACAGTAGATGTTGTGTATTGTGCCAGAAACTGCCCTGGCCTCACTCCACTCTGCATTGTTCCATTGAGACCTTGACTAATTTTTAATTGGTCACAGGCAGAGCAGACACATTTGACCCCTGTTAAACTCAGTTGCCTGCAGCTTTTAAACTGTATCTTCAAAATTATTGATTTTGTATAATTGCAAGTTGTGTTTATTTTGATGTTCATTTAATTATTATAAAATGGTGTGACTGTTGTGTCTATTGGTTAAAGATGTGTTGTCACCTGTAGGTGACAAACATAGCAAATTAATATTCTGGACAACTATAGAGTGAAATATCCTACGCTTTATTGATATCAAATGCATTCTACTGTTCTGTTTACACTTGCCATTCCTTGTGTAGACATGGTACTATGTAAATCAATTGTATCAATATAGACTAATAATTACAGATTCACAATATAGTTGACACCTGAAACAACCAAATGTCAACCATTAGAAGAGTTGACATAGTTCCGCCATACAAAAGAAATCTGTATTTGATTGAATCATTCTAGTGTCATCAGCATAGAGTAAAACATACATTTTCAAGAAAATGTCTACATCATCATGTCAAATCCCTTATAGTTATGACTAACAGTGTTCAAAATTCAGGTAAATAGCAAATAACAAAGGCGACAAGTTTTCGCCTTGCTGTACCTCTACATCACATGAGACGAAGGCTGACACAGCCTGGCCCTGTTTTTTTTTAAGTATTCAGTTATAACATTATCAATACCATATGCCTTTTTGTTTTTGAGTTTTTTTATTTGCATTAGTACCTCATTTTGCGTGGATGGTCTGTTTGTGTTCGTTTGACTGGGAAATCTTTATTGGATCAAAAGGTATCTCACTAGCTGCAGTTTCACTTTCAGTTTTTTCACCGAGTTTTTTTAAGTGGTTCATAAACTTATCCAGTGAAATATTTCCACATGTTTCACTGCTGTTATTTGCTTTATTAAGTATATCCCAGTATTCTGCAGACTAGCTATGTTTTAGGTTGCGCAAGTTTTCATGTAACTGTTTATAGTAGCATTTTGATATGTTTTATAAAGCATTTATACCCACTAGCCAATTCTCTTAACTCTGCATTAGATCCGTCATTTTACATTTTCTTTAGTCTACCTTTTGCTCTCAAATAATCTGTCCTCTTAGTTTTACACATAAAGACATAATCTGGCATAACTTGCTAAGACTTGAATCGAATCGGTACGACTTAGGCCGTGTTCACACTGGTATTTTTTGCGGACGCGCGTACAGTTCGCGAACGGTTTGCGTTCAGTTGGCCGTGTACACACTGGTTCCGCTGCGTCGGGTGCGTCGGGTCCGCTCAGACCACCTCTCGATGTGTTCTCAGTGGACGCGAACGGTTCGCGCCCACTTGTCTCTGTAATGTGAACGCGCTAGTGGGCGCGTACGGTTCGCTAATGACGCGCAATCTGCGTATTTTACTCACATGGACATTTTACTGCTAAACTCATACTTTATTTGTCTACCCATGATTGCATATATGTAAATATTACAATAATAATTATTATATATATACATAAATTATCTCATATATTTTAATAATATTCAAATAGCAGTTTTATTTTCTTTTAATGAATAAAATTTTATTATTTGACTGTTTTTATAATTATTATAATATATTACGTTTATGGTTTATATTTATGTGCTCATATATCACGTACATTTAATGTTTTACATTATTAGATTCTTGTACAGCGCTTTGAGCATTGACAAATGACATGCCACGAGTTAACTACATGTAATTGGATCAGAACAGTTCGCGAACCAGACGCAGTGTGTACGCGACGAACGGTTCGCGAACGGTTCGCGAACGGTTCGCGTCGGCTCAATTGTTAGTCGTGTGAGCGCAACCCGACGCAAAGTCGACCGGAGAGGAACGGTACGCTAGAATCCGGTACGCGAACCGGATCCAGTGTGAACACGGTCTTAGTGCGTGTGGTGTCCCTAACAGGCAGGCATTGTCTAGACGGTAGATGGCGTGTCATTCACTGGGTTTTGTAGACAGCTTTGTGCGGGGTCGTGCTGTATCCTCTTTCCCCCACCACCATGCCAGTTTGTAATGGGCAAAGTCTGAATCTGTATATTTTACCAACCAAATTCTGCTGTCTGCACAATCGTTTGTACACTCACCAACATGATATCTATGTTGAGTATTTACCAAGTAAACGATAACAGTCTGTTTGAGATGATAACACCAATGCAAACTGCGCAAGGGACACTATCAAGTTTGTACTTTGTGATCGTCTTCAATCTGTACGTTGTATTTGTTTGTAAGCTGGTTATATCTCTGGACCAGCGGTTCTTAACCCTTGGGTCGCGACCCAACATTTTGTCGCCAAGCCATTTTGAGTCGGTCGCCAGTTACATTCCGAAGTTTTTCCAGCCTGGCTGTAACCTATGAATGCGACACGAATAATTTATGCCAAATGTCGCATGGATTTGGAATGCCGAGTGATATATAAAACAACATTTCTAATTCACGAAACCTTTGGCGTAAATTGTTCATTTCGCATGCATCTGGTATAGGCAAGTCATATTTTTTATGCCGCTGAAAATGCGCCATGCGCCCATTGGGCAAAACTCGGTGCCGTGTTCGATTCACTCCAGATTACGCCTTACTAACACACATTCACTGACAAACATCGCTTAAATTAGCATGTCCAGGTACGTTATATTGTATGTCTGATTGTCTGCATACTTATAATTGCCATAATGAATTGAACTGGGATAAAATAATGTATTTCAAACATTATCAACATCTTTATACGATCTTTCCAACTCCTCCCGCCATCTTTGTTTTAGATTAGCAAGGGATGTCCTCTTGAGCTCTTGTTACGTCGATGAACCAAAATTGCGCTAATTTTGTGATTCTGATTCATCCATGTTCAGCAAGCAAATTTTATTTTTAAAATGCAAGTTAACTGTATAAAGGCACGGGTCGGCAACAAAGAAGAACATATGCACTAGGCCTATATTAAAGACCAAGTGAAATGAAATTTTAAATGTCTTTGAAACTTCGTATACATAAATTTAATATTCTTGTCAAGTAACGTGCCAAATATGAAGCCTGTTCATTATGAACTGATGTCACTAAGTCCAATAAAATGTGGTCATTTGCTTGTCACAGCCCGTCAGATGTTGCTGACGTCACCACAAGTAGGGCCACTGAGCGCGCCCTATCCTTTAGCACAGCGAGCGACGGTGCGACCTGTTTTTTCAGACCACATGAAATTGCAGTTGCGGAATTTAATATTTTTTATATAAACGTAAATATAATATTCTTATCTACAAGTTTGTCGCTGGATGTACACACGAATTGTGTTACGTTTTTGAGTTATTGCTGTTTGAACATCGCGAATGCTCAACCTTGCATTATATCCACTACCGCGTATACATTGCAGGATTAAGCATTCGCGATGTTCAAACGGCAATAACTAAAAAACTAAAAACAAATCCTGGTACATCCAGTGACAAACTTGTAGATAAGATTATTTTCTTTACTGTGATACCAAACAAAATATTAAATCCCATTGCAAGTTTGAGCATTCACAATGTTCAAACGGCAATAGCTCAAAAAGTAAAAAAAATTCCTGTGTGCATTCAGGAACACATTTGTAGGTAAGATTGTTATATTTAAGGTGATATAAAAATATGAAATTCCTCGATTGCAATTTTAGATACGGCCTGAAACGCTAACCCGCATAGATGCGCATTATGCTAAATTCTAGCGGTGCTACCTGCGGTGACGTCACAACGACCACTAGGTTTCGCAACAAACTGAGCAGTAAATGTACAGAAAAGCGCAACCAAAAAGGGCTTTGTACAGGGTGACAGAGGGGGATTAAACAAATAGTTGAATATCAGGACACTATTTTTAGAATACATTCCATTCAGATTGAAAATAAAAAAGGTTCATTTTGAAATTTGATGTGCCCCAAATCAGTTGATTAAAATTTTATTAATTAATTTGCATATTGGCATGATCGTATAAATAACCTGGTGAATGTGAACAATACATTTTTTTAAATATTAGGCATGTAATATTGTTATTATTTAACTTGTTTTGAATAGGACTGCCTACGCGACATATTTCTGGGTACAATATATACATATCTATCAATACCAAAGTGTTCAGAAATGTTCGTTTTTTTTAAATAAAATATGTAATGTTACAAAACTAGATACATTCTGAGTAGGTGTGCCCCATTTTTCGTGGACTTGTCATGCTACTACAGTCTATTGCTCCAAGGATAGGGATATTCTAAATGAGAAATACGATGCAGCAGTTTGTGACGTTGACTGACGATTCACATACGAGAGAGCACCAACTAACAATATTCAAAGAATCATGTTGACTAAACATTTATAAACTCATTGATACACCGATGAACAGATGTGTGGAATAGTCTCACTCAGTCTGTGGTTCAGATTGCATCAGTGCAGTCTTTTGAGAGGAAATTAGATTGTAAGTTGTGGGAAAATCACCTAATTAAATTAGCCAAATTAAATTATACTATACAGGTAGGTAAGGTAAGGATACAGTAAGACTATTACATGTAAGACTAGAACATAGCGTTGTCTTTTTTTTAAAGTATATGACCCAAGGTAATGGGGGCATTTGTAATGAATGTGCTATTTGTGAGCCTTGGTGACGGAGGCATGATTTATAAATATGCTTTAAAAAATGTTTATAATGTACTCCAATTGTAATATTTAGCAAACATACATGAATTTAAAAACGTGCATATAGTGTACATGTATGGATGGATATTATTTTGTATAGATATGAATCATATTGAATTGCACTTTGTTCGGCAAGAGTTGAAAGTTGGCGATGGGCGATAATATGGTGTCGGCGGCAACAAACGCTGTTCACGGTGCTCGACTAAAGCTTATAAACAATATCAACGACATGCAAGGTATAGGCAAGGCACAAGGGTATTGATTAATTAATTCGGCGTTATTTGTCTTTATCTACTGTTAAACAATATCAGTATATCTAATTAGCAGTCGCCTTGACTACTGCAACTCACTCCTAAATGATATTGCTAAAAAGGACTTAGTCTTAGCTAAACTCCAACATGTACATAATTGTTTAGCACGTGTAGTACTAAAAGCACCTCGTTTCTCACCATCTCTGCCACTACTTAGACAGTTGCATTGGCTTCCAGTTACATATCGAATACAATTCAAATTAACCACTATCACATATCGTACCCTTTCTACGCAACACCCATTTGAAATTGCATTCCCACCCTAACCTTCGGCGGTCCCTTGCTGTAATGACGACTCTTGCTTGTACATAATAAGTGCAGTTCATAATTCAACAATATCTGATATTTTCAAGATACGACGCAATTCAGAGAATAGAGAAGAAGTATGATCCAATCTCTTAGGTCTACAAATTAAACGCACCACTTTATTTTGTAACAATACTAAACAATTTGAGGTAGTAGCATACGTATTGCCCCATACTTCAATGCAATACATAATGTATGGAAGAAAGAGAGCATTCCACGTTTGTCAATAACAAAGCTGGCTATATATATACATTATGGCACAACTCTTTGAGAGTTTAGATTTTATCACAGAAATGTGTTTTTCCATGCTAATTTATTATCTATGAAAAGTCCTAAATTTTTTAATGAATTCAACCTTAGTTATTTCTTCGTTACTTATATGTATATTAGAGACACGTGTCTTTATAATACGATTACCAAATAACATATAAATTGTCTTTGATATATTCAGAGAGAGCCTGTGTACTGCAAACCATACATGTAACTTTTCCAATTCAATATTTGTTAACCTGACAAGTTCACCTATACCACTATTACTGTAGAACATGTTGGTATCATCAGCAAATAAAATGAATTTTGTAATCTTGTTCAATTGGTTAGTTCTAAAAAATGAGTTCATCATCGCTCATATCTTGAAATGGGAAAACTACACAGCAGGATGAATATATGTAAATATTTTTTTCTGAGAATTAACATAAACTGATATTGTGTTATATTGGTACAAGTCTTATGAAAGGTAGACTCACAAAGTCCACATTATATAAAATGATTATCAGTTCCCCACAAACTAGGCAAGAATCTGTTTTTATCATGTTTTAGCCATTTCGCTTAGTCTTTCACGTAGACAGCACAACTAACAGTGAAACATAGACGACAACCTGTTGAACAATGGTTATATTTTTGGGTGAAGTCAGAGGGTTTATATGCATAAAATAGATAAGCGAGCGAAAAATGAACAACTCAAAACACGTCCAAAATATGAAATTCTACGGTCGCTAGCACCCTCACGGCTCGACCTATCCCGACGATCTTGGTATCATTTGAAAGGGTGCACTTGCTGTTATTCTAATCATATAGATTTCCCGGTAACTTTTCATAAAACACCTATAAAAGGACCTACAGTCGTGCCGAGTTCGGTGTTCTGTACGGTTCCGAACGATATTGGCGGCGGTTACTCAGTACACTAATCCTCCGATTGCGGCGCTGTTTTCTTCATTTGCGTGGGTTAAGACATGCGCACTTCACCATTTCTTGATTTCATATTATAAGCTCCATCCACTTTTAATCGGCGGCGAAACTGACGTGCTTTGATGGCAGCGAAACCGATATAATAATCTCTGTGTCGGCCAACAACATCAGGAAAGTGTTCATCACACCTGACATGACCCCAAAGGAGAGAGAGAGAGAGAGAGAGAAAGATAAGGCTCTCCGGGCAGAACTAACTGAAAAAAACACTGAATCTGGGGAAAACAGGTAGATGATAAAAAAAACGGGAAAATAGTGCAGAGGAGGGTACGCACTCAAGAAACCCCTCCAAGCCAGTAAGCCACCCAAACCTGACAACGAACAGTGTAAATAATCAAGCACAAGCACAATGTTTCATGTTTAAGTGTTATCAAGCAAATGCACAAAGTATAAAAAGCAAGTTCCACGAGTTCCAAGCACAAATTCAGAGTTGTGAACCGAAAATCATAGGAATCACGGAAACATGGTGCAATCCAGATATAGGTGACTGAGATAAACCTGGACGCCTACAATATGTTCAGAAATGACAGAATGGAATCTATTGGTGGCGGAGTACTAATGTATATACACAAAGACCTACCAGCTATGCCCTGCCAAGAAATGAACGACCTGGAAATAGAAGACTCAATGTGGGTGTCAGTTAAGCTAAACGACAAAGACCAGCTGTTAGCAGGAATTGTGTACAGGACACATAAGTCAACTGACGAGAACAACACCAGAATAATAGACGCAATAAAACATTTGCAAGAAATGCATGGATACTCACACATTCTGTTGATGGGAGACTTCAATTTTCCAGAGATTAAATGGGAAGACCACATGGTGAGTGGGAGTGAATACTCCACAGCAGCCAAGTTTTTTGATGCAACGCATGACGCCTGCCTGACTCAACACATTATCAAACCGACCAGACAGAGACCGGGCCAACAACCGTCTACACTTGATCTGGTGTTTTCGAATGAACAATATATGGTTGACAATGTCACTCATCTACCACCACTGGGGTGTAGCGACCATGAGTCCTTACTGTGGACCTACATATGCTATGCAGAAGCACCAGCCAACAACATACTAAGCGGATCAAGAAACTACCCCAAAGGCAACTATGAAGCAATCAATGCAAGCACGTTTCAGGGAAACAGTGTAAACACTAATTGGGGTAAACTCAAGAAGGAGATCTCAAAGGCAGTGAGAGAAAATGTCCCTCTCAGGAAACCAAAACGCAAGATTGCTAACAAACCTCCATGGTGGAGTAAACAAATGCTAAGAACAGTGAAGAGAAAGTATGACTTATACAAACGCTACAAAAGTTCGGGGCTGGACAGAGACTATACTGCATATGTCAAACAGAGAAATGAGACAAACGCCAAAATTAGACAGGCTTCTTTTTATCCTCTACGTGAATGACATCCCAGACCTGGTCCACTGCAGCATTAAGATGTTTGCCGATGACACGAAGCTATACGCAACAATCCGTAACCAGGAAGACCAAGACCAACTGCAAACTGACATTGACACCCTCGAAGATTGGAGTAAAGAATGGTTGCTACAATTCAACCCCGAGAAATGCAAGTTAATGAAAGTGGGGAAATCACCACACAAAACGTACACTATGACACACAAGACTGGAGCCACAGTGAACCTCGAGATAACAAACGAAGAAAAGGACGTGCGGGTGACAACCAACCTAAAACCGACTGTGCAAATTTTGTGTACAAGCATGGTGCCCATATCTGGCAAAGGACATTGACATCCTCGAAAAGGTACAGCGAAGAGCAACCAAGCTGGTTACCAGCATAGCAAAGCTCACATACGAACAACGATTACAACAACTGAAACTATACTCGTTGTATTACCGACGTCAGAGAGGCGACCTTATTGAAACGTACAAAATACTTAATGGAATCGACAAAGTTGAAGCTCGTCACTTCTTCCAGGAGAGGGACAGTACAGCAACATGAGGACACACGAGAAAGCTTTTCAAGCAAAGAACAAGACTGCTGGTCAGACAGAATTACTTCTCAGTTAGAGCCGTGGATCAGTGGAACAGGCTCCTACAACATGTGGTAGATGCCAAGACCGTCACACAGTTTAAGGCCAGACTCGACAAGCACTGGAATAGCCTAGGATATGGGCACCAACAAAGGCCAATGGCTTAAATCAGCCCATTAACCTGTAAGTGTATATATAATTGTAAGTCTAAAAATTGTTCTAACAATTTAGCCTGGGTTGCGTTGATGAACCAAAGCGCTGATTTGATGAGTCCTCCGTTTTCAGCAAGCAAATTTGATAAAACCTGATGTTCAATATTTATTTTTTATCATTTATTAAATTATTGCTGTTTAAATACATGCGTCGTCACGCAAGTCCGGCAAACGAAATTTTAGTCTCTGCCAAAAAAGGTTAAGAACCGCTGCTCTAAACAAACTAATATGACCAGATCAGATACCATTTCTGTCACCCCAGTCAGCGTATAAAATAAATGAAAATTTAGTTTTATTGTGACATCACGCTACATACCCACAGACGCAGAAGACGGTTTCCCGAAGTATCGATAATTCCTTCATGGCGTTTGTTATGACGTAAATTTTAGCAGTTTGTTTTTGCAACGCAAATTAAGTAAGACGTCCCCAACTGATCGACAGACCTCGGGAGTCAAGGCAATTGCAGAAAACACACGTAACATTGCGAACAACTGATTAACGCCTGTCTAAAATCCTGTAGGAACCCTAAAAGCGGTAAGAATCCTTAACCAACGAGATATTTCACAACATAAAGGCGTTACTCTTTTCCGAGGGGTCGTAGAAGAAACCCTGAAAGATTATCGCCCGTTATGCTAACGGTCTGGGAGGAAAAGATTAACACGCACTCACACGCATGCGCGCGCTAACTCGATCCTCGATCATAGTTATACTAGCAAAAATGCCTATCATCCAGGCGGCGCAAATATGAATTTTTTTTGGAAGTTCCTAACTGATCGGCGGACCTCGGAACAGTTGCATAAAACACGCGGTAATGTGAAATTACGTCCGGTGCATTAAAACCGGCAAGAGCCCATAACCAACGGGGAATTTCGAAAAAATTTAAGCGCAACTTTTCTTCCAAGGTGTCGTAGATAAACCCCAGAAACTTTGGCGCCTGATATGCAAAGCGTCAAGGCGGTTAAGGTAGCTGCACCGGGTATCATGTCAGTTGATTTCTTTATTTTTTTCTTCATAGAACATTAGTAGGTGTACTATTAAAAAAACCAAGGCACTAGCGCCTTATGTCACCAACCAGTCCTTTAAAAACTAGTATTTTTAGTGTGTCTGTGGAAAGTCCCTTTTCAGATTCTTGGAAACTGTCGATGTTTCCGTAGTGACGATCACGTGTGCGTCAGCCCAGTTCAAACATAAATTAATTCACCATGAATGCAGATCATAATAGTCTGGTTATTCTCATGCCACTATGCTGTTGTATTATAATTACCTAAATGCATCACGCTGTCAAATCACCAAATACTGGCGGTAGTTTTGTTTATTCTCCGATAATGCCCGACCTCAGCCGCCATTTGCAATGACACGTGACTGACCCCAGCAGGTGTCAATCAATCTTGTCTACCACAACAAGTTCAACACATGGCCCTTCGTAACACAATACCATGAGACAACTTGGCGGAAAAACCTTGGGGGGAAATCTCAGTAATAGAAGTGTTTTGAAATAAGCCACATGCCAGTAAAAAAAGTCACATTTCTAAGCAAAAAAACAAGCATCTGGTGATACGTGTATTATTGGTAACAACCACGAAGTGTTACTTAATGTAACTTTTTATAAAAACTACAATACTTACAAAGCCATAACTTGGCATATGAACTCGACTTGTGTTTACCCAACATTGCACGGGATGGTTTTATGTTTGGTGAAGGGGTCGTGCCAAAAATGCAGTACTGATTTTTGTTGTCTTTCAACATTGTAGCAAAATGTTTATGGAGCTGTATCAAACTTAATATGCATTTGTTTATTTGTTTAAAAAAACGTATGAATGTCAATAATATGTTTGTACTTACAACCATACCAATTTTTCTTTTGGAGTTTCTCAAAATGAAATAAAATGGCATTTTAACGTGATTTTTGAAATATTTTTTAATTGTCTTTAAACACATTTAGATCTCTCAAACAACATAAAAAATCAATTCTTTTTGGTCTGGAGTATTGTTTAGTATCTGAGGCAGACCCTGAGAAAAAATGGTTAGCTTATCTTCAAAACTTATATAAGTTATATTAGAAATGATTAATTAAAAAGAAGCCTATAATAGCCGATGCATCCACCTCAAAGGCCATATCCTGGGGGGAAAAATTGCTACTAAATATAAAAATATGCATGTACATATGTGTTCTGCAATATAATGACAACCCAGAAACCACACGTTTTGCTGAAACATTTCTAAAATTGACATTAAATGGGACCTGTCCTGGCGCAGGCTTCGAAAAGTCTGTTTTCCGAAAATGCCGCGAGAGGCAGAATCGTGACGTCAGTTGTGGAAAACATTCCCGGGATCGCAAGCGTTCTCGGCGGCTGGATTTCTTTGGTGGATATTTGAACTGGTATACATTCATTCACATATAGAAATGGTGAACAAATGTGTTGTTGGAAACTGCAACAATTCGAATCTGACTGGCCATTCTGTGCATGAATTTCCCAAACAGCCAGTTACTCGGCAGAAATGGAAACGTTTTGTTCGAAACAACAGGGCCGACTGGACCCATGCTACGGCAACTAGCATTATTTGTGGTTCGCATTTCGTTGCGCCTGGCGACTTCGAAGGCTTCGTACAATGGAAGATGGGTTTCAGGCGTACGTTAGATGTAAAGAAATCTGTCGTTCCTTCGACGAACACAACAGAGGCGAAGGCGATTCGGTTACCGGCGAATCTGCGCAAGTGGGCCCGGTCAGTTGTCGGAGCTTCTTCTCTGGTTCGTGTCTATACGGTGCCACACTAACTGGCTAACATCAACATTGTCGATCTCGGCAATGTCATCCTCACTGTCACCGAAATGATCAAACGTTTCGTGATCCGCGTCAAAATTGACATCGCTCTCTGAACTACTCGAGTAAGCCGCCATTTGTATCGAGTTGTTTACAAGACACCGCGCGACTGCGCAGGGCCGCAGGCGTGAAGCCGCTGCACTAACTGACGGCGGAACCACGACTGACGTCACGTTTCAGCAACAAATGCAAACCCGGCATCGCTCGGGAGTTTGGCAAATATAAAGGCTCTTTTTATGTCGTATGCTCATATACCATATTTAAAAATGTTGGCAATATCATCATTTGAAAGGGCATAAACCATTTGTTATTAAGGAAAAGAGCACATTTTATTCCAGGATATGGCCTTTAACGTTACCACACACGCACACACGCACACACGCACATACGCACACACGCACACACGCACACACGCACACACGCACACACGCACACACGCACACACGCACACACGCACACACGCACACACGCACACGCGCACACATGCACACGCGCATACAAACCCTAGGCCTACCTCGATTATTCATTATAGATAGATCAATAGATACGCTCTGTTCCACGCTTCTCCAAGTACTAGGTACGTTAATTAAAGGTCTTCATGTTTTGGCACCGTACCTTGATGGGTAATTGTCGTCGTGCCACGTAATACAGGTAGCCACTTGTCAACAGACAGCAGCAACACACAAACGTTAGAGATACTCTCACACTGCTGACAGCCATACCGCGGTTTGTGTCTGACTTATCTTTGGCACATGCGATATCACTAGCTGCCACAATTGTTCGTACACAACCAAGTGCATTGTGACATCGTTTGAAATTGATCCGTCAAGTTTTGCTAACAATGTTGGCTAGCGGTTATATGTATCCAGGTGGCGCTTTGCGAATCACTAACGGTATACCGAGTTAAAAACCTAACAGGCGCTTTTAAGCCAAGCCCAGCGCGTTCGTGATTGGTCGCAAGGGCAAGGAGCGTTTGAAATATATGTGTCACTCGCGTTTCATTATGTCTTTCGCGGGGAGACGTCAGGGCTTGTTATATGTTAGCAAAGGGCTATACGTACACAGACTAATTATACGAACAGGTAGGCAGGGCCATACGTATACGTACATCATCCAGATTATATTATTTAGCGTTCAGTTTAGACTGATACTGATTAGAAGAGTCGCGAAATCCATTAATTGTAAATGTTGTCATACTGTTATCTGAACACATTGTAAACATGAAGCAAATAGGTGCAATGTGGAACAGCAATTACCTTTGCATTTATATAATACAATTCTAGAACATGCACAAAACTAATAACTTATTAATTTGACTTTAATCGAGCTAGCGTATTAGGGAAGACTATTCTCAATATAGTAATGTAATCACGGTCTTCAAGCTTTATTATGAATATTTGCGATGGGATGGGTATAACATTATTAGAATGTTGTTCATTTGGAAGAAGGATATATGTTGACATATTTATAAATGCTAGCCAACTAATGTGTTGTAAGTTGTATTCAGCACAAATAATCTACAAACTGCTAAAACACATATTTGGTGCTAAAATAATTGAGATTTATTTAAAGTTAATTACAAATATTTTAGCAGAAAATAATAAATGTGTTCTTGTAGATGTATAACATAATGTATACTGAATATAATCCTGCAAGAATTGTGATATATTCGATCACTCACGGACCCATTTGGCATGTTTACTGCTGAAAAACGAGCATTTGGACAATTATTGATAGTCTGGATAATTACTCAGCAAAGTCCTACTAGGATATTTATGATATTGATTGATACTGAGGGTTTATTTTAGAATATAATCCCCTATAATACAGGCCATTGTAGGTGGACTCACTTTAGCTCACACAACAAGTATTCATCACGGACCGGTGACGATCAGTACTGGCTGCTGGTAACGTAGCCACCTGTAGTGACCATTGGCTGGAAGCCCAACCAACATAAATTTGCACAAATGTCAAAATTCACATGGAGTCAACTCGCCTCATCTGCGTCCGCCGCATCCCGGACAACTTATGGAAATCCCTGCCAATTTTCAGGTTCGAACGTGAAGTCTGTCAATCAAATCCTGCTGCTTATTTGACGAGGATCATCAATGCACCGACATCACTGTGATCACGTGACATCAGCATCTACAACGTGACATTGCGATTGTAGAGCTCTGCCACGACCGCAGGGTATAACCATGTTGGTCAGAGGTGCAAACTATCTGGGTGACCCAGTGTATGTTGTTTTGATGGAGTCACAACATTTTCTATGTCACAGCATAGTAATCCAATGACGTAAACCAAATTTATTATAAATCAAAACCGATAAGTACTATTCAAGTTGGTAACATATGAATGGATACGCCGGGGAGCTTTACCTTAACACCCTATGTAACTAATACGTGATTCCGTTTTTGGAAACTTGCAATGTATAATTTTCTGCACAGAACTCTGTAAGTGTATCATTCGTTTGTTGCAGTTATTTGTTTAGTCATTTTAATGATATACTAGAGTCCCACTGGGGATGTGCTAAACAAAACCATTGGTTGTGTGGTATTAGTAACACATTTTCGAGATGCAGAACAGACCCACACAAAGTATAGAATTAGCCGTAGCTATGTTTCTGTTGGTTCAGAACCGATGTTTGGTTAACATTTACCTAAGCTGACAGCTCCGCGCCAAACTGACACGTTGTCGTTCTCATTTCCCTAAGCTCTGACATTTACGACTGACTTAGCACCCATTGATTTCGTTGTTATGACAACCCGGAGCCAGTGTACAGTTGTGTTTTGTCATTGAGGTGGGCTGTCTTTGTTCGCCTACCGCTTGGCGCGACAAGCCATGCATACAATGCGTTAAAAGCCAATGTTTTCTTATTCATGGAAATGAGGTCAGTTACCAACTCAATTCAACCACACAATGCCCGCATGCAAGATATACACAAAAGACGAACGCAGTACACAATCCCTCGGAATAACTTGCAAAAGTTTTTCTTTGCACAGTATGATGTCATTGGCTGCTAACAAAAAGGACAGAGGCTTACAAAGCAGTTACACTTAACTATAATATCCAGATGCTTGCTTGAGCACAGTTGATTAGTAAGCGAAGAAACTGTGTCTGGATATGTAGATGTTTGCGAGCTGTTTCTAACACAAACTAAATACGTGTGTCATTACCTACCCATTGAACAACGACCATAGTAGCGTGTGGAGACATACTATTCCTAATTACCCACCTATACAATGCACTCATTAAATCTCTTCACAATTCCGTGGCGCCTGTCTTCTTTCCAGCCATTATACCCAAAGTTGAAAGACACACCAACATAAAAGGTTAGGCAAATTCAAAAATCTACAAACAATTAGACCTACACGTCTTCACCAGTTAGTTAATGATGCTAATAGCACAACCAGCCTAAATCTAAACAGGAGATAATTCCGTGTACCTTTCTAATTTTCAACATTTTAAATGTCATTTTCCAAAGAGTTCTTAAACAGTTATGCTTTTCAACACCTTTAATAGATTAAAATGTCTTTCTGTTGTCATTCTCTGAACAGTTTCAACGCTTACGTTTCAAATGTTCACTGGTGTGTGTTGATTCGAATGTTGTGAGCAAAATTTAGCAGAAACTTTGCAATTATTATATTTTTTTATTTTTCAGTCACTTTTTAGTCCCTTGGGCCGAAGATCCAACGGACTATTGCCGTCACTCTGCGTCCGCCGTTAGCTGCCGTATTTCAGAAACCATTCAGCAACTTTTTCTCAAATTTTGCATAGACATATCTTAGGACACTACAACTATGCACGAGGAATTTGTATTTGATTGAATCGTTCTAAGGGCTCCCTAGGGCATCCAAGGGTCCCAAAACTGGTAAAATTTGTACATTTTGCCTATTAAAAAAAAAAAATGTTCAGTAACTTTTTCTCTAATTTTGCATATACATTTCATGTGGTAGTGTCACTGTACACAAGAAATCTGTATTTGATTGAATCATTCTAAGGGCACCAAAGGTTCCCTAAAATGCTAAATTAATTTGCTAACTAAATTGTCTACTGCAAAATTAATTTGCTAACTAAATTGTCTACTGCAGTTGCAGCTCTATCTGGCTTACAGTCCTTTCCTCAACTAATATTAATCCCTTTTCCTACAACATCTGTCACATGCACAGTCTGTGTAGGTTGGCAGAGTGCCAAGTGACCCACCCCACTGTGGAGCACGATTCTCTGCCTGATGGAAACTGTGACTAATCTGTAATTGGTCACTGGCAGAGGCTTGTGTCAACAGCTTCTAGACCAGTTTAGCTAGCTTGCAGTAGCACCTTTCAGCCTAGCTAAAGAACAGGGGGGGGGGGGATACTGACCCTTGGACAGTGACAGGTGCTAATCCACCCTCTGAGCAAACAGTATTCTTGGACACTGCCTGCTGCATGGTTTCTTCATTAATTAGCACATTTGGATCACAACTTAGGCATTGGGTCTTTTGTATGGTTTATTATTTTGTAGATTGAAAACAATCTGTGAGACAGCTGTTTCTTAATAATTTTTTTATAGATATAGCTTGTGGTGTCAGAAAACTGTAATTTATTGTAATTGAATGTCTGCTAATTAGGCTGTGTAATATTATGTAATTGAACTGCATAAAAAGTATGGCCTTTTGTTAATTTTCTTTAGTCTACCTTTTGCTCTCAAATAATCTGCCCTCTTAGTTTTATACACAAAGACATAATCTGGCATAACTTTATACATTTGTGTAGCAGCACATTTGTACTTCCAGTGTATCATTGCAACGTAACATACACACTGTGTGCCACATTTGAATGGCATGCATGTAATTTTTCCATGCAATCCATTTGCATATATAATGCAAAACTTCAACAGCCGTTTTCTTCATTTTCACTTTTTGACCCCTACCATGTTCAATGCTGAATAACTTCGCCAATTTTTGTAGCAATCATAATTTTTGAAACCGCGTAAAGCACCCTACCCGACCTTTACAAGAATGTAAGAAAACAATGTTACAATTTTTCTGACTTATCACTCATCTGGTCAGCCGGGGTCACATATAGATGTATTAGTCCAAAGGCCTTCAGGGCCTCTTGGCCCATTTTTAGTCCTTTGGGCCGAAGGTCCAAGGGACTGTTGCCATCACTCTACGTCCTCCGTCCGCTGTCCTTCGTCCGCCGTTAGCTGCCGTATCTCAGAAACTGTTCAGCAACTTTTTTTCTACTTTTGCACATACATATCTTAGGGTACTGCCACTATGCACGAGGAATCTGTATTTAATTGAATCATTCTAAGGACTCCGTAGGGCCCCCAAGGGCCAAAAAAGCTGATAATTTGTCACATTTTGCCTATTTTTCAAAAACTGTTCAGCAACTTTTTTTTTCTAATTTTGCACAAATGTTTCTTAGGGTGCTGCCACTATACACAATAAATCTGTATTTGATTGAATCATTCTAAGGGCACCTCAGGGGCCCCCAAAGTGCAAAAGGTTTACATTATCTAGTGATGTGGTTTAGAGAACGGCCCTCGAGACCACCCCCAACAATAGATGTTGTGTATTGTGCCAGAAACTGCCCTGGCCTCACTCCACTCTGCATTGTTCCATTGAGACCTTGACTAATTTTTAATTGGTCACAGGCAGAGCAGACACATTTGACCCCTGTTAAACTCAGTTGCCTGCAGCTTTTAAACTGTATCTTAAAAATTATTGATTTTGTATAATTGCAAGTTGTGTTTATTTTGATGTTCATTTAATTAATATAAAATGGTGTGACTGTTGTGTCTATTGGTTAAAGATGTGTTGTCACCTGTAGGTGACAAACATAGCAAATTAATATTCTGGACAACTATATAGTGAAATATCCTACGCTTTATTGATATCAAATGCATTCTACTATTCTGTTTACACTTGCCATGCCTTGTGTAGACATGGTACTATGTAAATCAATTGTATCAATATAGACTAATAATTACAGATTCACAATATAGTTGACACCTGAAACAACCAAATGTCAACCATTAGAAGAATTGACATAGTTCCGCCATACACAAGAAATCTGTATTTGATTGAATCATTCTAGTGTCATCAGCATATAGTAAAACATACATTTTCAAGAAAATGTCTCCATCATCATCACTAAGGTTGTTGTAAATTTCACCAGCTGCCATGTCAAGTCCCTTATAGTTATGACTAACAGTGTTCAAAATTCAGGTAAATAGCAAATAACAAAGGAGACAAGTTTTCGCCTTGTTGTACCTCTACATCACATGAGAAGAAGGCTGACACAGCCTGGCCCTGTTTTTTTTTAAAAGTATTCAGTTATAACATTATCAATACCACATGCCTTTTTGTTTTTGAGTTTTTTGATTTGCATTAGTACCTCATTTTGCGTGGATGGTCTGTTTGTGTTCGTTTGACTGGGAAATCTTTCTTGGATCAAAAGGTATCTCACTAGCTGCAGTTTCACTTTCAGTTTTTTCACCGAGTTTTTTTAAGTGGTTCATAAACTTATCCAGTGAAATATTTCCACATGTTTCACTGCTGTTATTTGCTTTATTAAGTATATCCCAGTATTCTGCAGACTAGCTATGTTTTAGGTTGCGCAAGTTTTCATGTAACTGTTTATAGTAGCATTTTGATATGTTTTATAAAGCATTTATACCCACTAGCCAATTCTCTTAACTCTGCATTAGATCCGTCATTTTACATTTTCTTTAGTCTACCTTTTGCTCTCAAATAATCTGTCCTCTTAGTTTTACACATAAAGACATAATCTGGCATAACTTGCTAAGACTTGAATCGAATCGGTACGACTTAGGCCGTGTTCACACTGGTAATTTTAGCGGACGCGCGTACAGTTCGCGAACGGTTTGCGTTCAGTTGGCCGTGTACACACTGGTTCCGCTGCGTCGTGTGCGTCGGGTGCGTCGGGTCCGCTCAGACCACCTCTCGATGTGTTCTCAGTGGACGCGAACGGTTCGCGCCCACTTGTCTCTGTAATGTGAACGCGCTAGTGGGCGCGTACGGTTCGCTAATGACGCGCAATCTGCGTATTTTATTCACATGGACATTTTACTGCTAAACTCATACTTTATTTGTCTACCCATGATTGCATATATGTAAATATTACAATAATAATTATTATATATATACATAAATTATCTCATATATTTTAATAATATTCAAATAGCAGTTTTATTTTCTTTTAATGAATAAAATTTTATTATTTGACTGTTTTTATAATTATTATAATATATTACGTTTATGGTTTATATTTATGTGCTCATATATCACGTACATTTAATGTTTTACATTATTAGATTCTTGTACAGCGCTTTGAGCATTGACAAATGACATGCCACGAGTTAACTACATGTAATTGGATCAGAACAGTTCGCGAACCAGACGCAGTGTGTACGCGACGAACGGTTCGCGAACGGTTCGCGAACGGTTCGCGTCGGCTCAATTGTTAGTCGTGTGAGCGCAACCCGACGCAAAGTCGACCGGAGAGGAACGGTACGCTAGAATCCGGTACGCGAACCGGATCCAGTGTGAACACGGTCTTAGTGCGTGTGGTGTCCCTAACAGGCAGGCATTGTCTAGACGGTAGATGGCGTGTCATTCACTGGGTTTTGTAGACAGCTTTGTGCGGGGTCGTGCTGTATCCTCTTTCCCCCACCACCATGCCAGTTTGTAATGGGCAAAGTCTGAATCTGTATATTTTACCAACCAAATTCTGCTGTCTGCACAATCGTTTGTACACTCACCAACATGATATCTATGTTGAGTATTTACCAAGTAAACGATAACAGTCTGTTTGAGATGATAACACCAATGCAAACTGCGCAAGGGACACTATCAAGTTTGTACTTTGTGATCGTCTTCAATCTGTACGTTGTATTTGTTTGTAAGCTGGTTATATCTCTGGACCAGCGGTTCTTAACCCTTGGGTCGCGACCCAACATTTTGTCGCCAAGCCATTTTGAGTCGGTCGCCAGTTACATTCCGAAGTTTTTCCAGCCTGGCTGTAACCTATGAATGCGACACGAATAATTTATGCCAAATGTCGCATGGATTTGGAATGCCGAGTGATATATAAAACAACATTTCTAATTCACGAAACCTTTGGCGTAAATTGTTCATTTCGCATGCATCTGGTATAGGCAAGTCATATTTTTTATGCCGCTGAAAATGCGCCATGCGCCCATTGGGCAAAACTCGGTGCCGTGTTCGATTCACTCCAGATTACGCCTTACTAACACACATTCACTGACAAACATCGCTTAAATTAGCATGTCCAGGTACGTTATATTGTATGTCTGATTGTCTGCATACTTATAATTGCCATAATGAATTGAACTGGGATAAAATAATGTATTTCAAACATTATCAACATCTTTATACGATCTTTCCAACTCCTCCCGCCATCTTTGTTTTAGATTAGCAAGGGATGTCCTCTTGAGCTCTTGTTACGTCGATGAACCAAAATTGCGCTAATTTTGTGATTCTGATTCATCCATGTTCAGCAAGCAAATTTTATTTTTAAAATGCAAGTTAACTGTATAAAGGCACGGGTCGGCAACAAAGAAGAACATATGCACTAGGCCTATATTAAAGACCAAGTGAAATGAAATTTTAAATGTCTTTGAAACTTCGTATACATAAATTTAATATTCTTGTCAAGTAACGTGCCAAATATGAAGCCTGTTCATTATGAACTGATGTCACTAAGTCCAATAAAATGTGGTCATTTGCTTGTCACAGCCCGTCAGATGTTGCTGACGTCACCACAAGTAGGGCCACTGAGCGCGCCCTATCCTTTAGCACAGCGAGCGACGGTGCGACCTGTTTTTTCAGACCACATGAAATTGCAGTTGCGGAATTTAATATTTTTTATATAAACGTAAATATAATATTCTTATCTACAAGTTTGTCGCTGGATGTACACACGAATTGTGTTACGTTTTTGAGTTATTGCTGTTTGAACATCGCGAATGCTCAACCTTGCATTATATCCACTACCGCGTATACATTGCAGGATTAAGCATTCTTAGTGTGCAAACGGCAATAACTAAAAAACTAAAAACAAATCCTGGTACATCCAGTGACAAACTTGTAGATAAGATTATTTTCTTTATTGTGATACCAAACAAAATATTAAATCCCATTGCAAGTTTGAGCATTCACAATGTTCAAACGGCAATAGCTCAAAAAGTAAACAAAATTCCTGTGTGCATTCAGGAACACATTTGTAGGTAAGATTGTTATATTTAAGGTGATATAAAAATATGAAATTCCTCGATTGCAATTTTAGATACGGCCTGAAACGCTAACCCGCATAGATGCGCATTATGCTAAATTCTAGCGGTGCTACCTGCGGTGACGTCACAACGACCACTAGGTTTCGCAACAAACTGAGCAGTAAATGTACAGAAAAGCGCAACCAAAAAGGGCTTTGTACAGGGTGACAGGGGGGGATTAAAAAAATAGTTGAATATCAGGACACTATTTTTAGAATACATTCCATTCAGATTGAAAATAAAAAAGGTTCATTTTGAAATTTGATGTGCCCCAAATCAGTTGATTAAAATTTTATTAATTAATTTGCATGTTAGCATGATCGTATAAATAACCTGGTGAATGTGAACAATACATTTTTTTAAATATTAGGCATGTAATATTGTTATTATTTAACTTGTTTTGAATAGGACTGCCTACGCGACATATTTCTGGGTACAATATATACATATCTATCAATACCAAAGTGTTCAGAAATGTTCGTTTTTTTTATATAAAATATGAAATGTTACAAAACTAGATACATTCTGGGTAGGTGTGCCCCATTTTTCGTGGACTTGTCATGCTACTACAGTCTATTGCTCCAAGGATAGGGATATTCTAAATGAGAAATACGATGCAGCAGTTTGTGACGTTGACTGACGATTCACATACGAGAGAGCACCAACTAACAATATTCAAAGAATCATGTTGACTAAACATTTATAAACTCATTGATACACCGATGAACAGATGTGTGGAATAGTCTCACTCAGTCTGTGGTTCAGATTGCATCAGTGCAGTCTTTTGAGAGGAAATTAGATTGTAAGTTGTGGGAAAATCACCTAATTAAATTAGCCAAATTAAATTATACTATACAGGTAGGTAAGGTAAGGATACAGTAAGACTATTACATGTAAGACTAGAACATAGCGTTGTCTTTTTTTTAAAGTATATGACCCAAGGTAATGGGGGCATTTGTAATGAATGTGCTATTTGTGAGCCTTGGTGACGGAGGCATGATTTATAAATATGCTTTAAAAAATGTTTATAATGTACTCCAATTGTAATATTTAGCAAACATACATGAATTTAAAAACGTGCATATAGTGTACATGTATGGATGGATATTATTTTGTATAGATATGAATCATAATGAATTGCACTTTGTTCGGCAAGAGTTGAAAGTTGGCGATGGGCGATAATATGGTGTCGGCGGCAACAAACGCTGTTCACGGTGCTCGACTAAAGCTTATAAACAATATCAACGACATGCAAGGTATAGGCAAGGCACAAGGGTATTGATTAATTAATTCGGCGTTATTTGTCTTTATCTACTGTTAAACAATATCAGTATATCTAATTAGCAGTCGCCTTGACTACTGCAACTCACTCCTAAATGATATTGCTAAAAAGGACTTAGTCTTAGCTAAACTCCAACATGTACATAATTGTTTAGCACGTGTAGTACTAAAAGCACCTCGTTTCTCACCATCTCTGCCACTACTTAGACAGTTGCATTGGCTTCCAGTTACATATCGAATACAATTCAAATTAACCACTATCACATATCGTACCCTTTCTACGCAACACCCATTTGAAATTGCATTCCCACCCTAACCTTCGGCGGTCCCTTGCTGTAATGACGACTCTTGCTTGTACATAATAAGTGCAGTTCATAATTCAACAATATCTGATATTTTCAAGATACGACGCAATTCAGAGAATAGAGAAGAAGTATGATCCAATCTCTTAGGTCTACAAATTAAACGCACCACTTTATTTTGTAACAATACTAAACAATTTGAGGTAGTAGCATACGTATTGCCCCATACTTCAATGCAATACATAATGTATGGAAGAAAGAGAGCATTCCACGTTTGTCAATAACAAAGCTGGCTATATATATACATTATGGCACAACTCTTTGAGAGTTTAGATTTTATCACAGAAATGTGTTTTTCCATGCTAATTTATTATCTATGAAAAGTCCTAAATTTTTTATGAATTCAACCTTAGTTATTTCTTCGTTACTTATATGTATATTAGAGACACGTGTCTTTATAATACGATTACCAAATAACATATAAATTGTCTTTGATATATTCAGAGAGAGCCTGTGTACTGCAAACCATACATGTAACTTTTCCAATTCAATATTTGTTAACCTGACAAGTTCACCTATACCACTATTACTGTAGAACATGTTGGTATCATCAGCAAATAAAATGAATTTTGTAATCTTGTTCAATTGGTTAGTTCTAAAAAATGAGTTCATCATCGCTCATATCTTGAAATGGGAAAACTACACAGCAGGATGAATATATGTAAATATTTTTTTCTGAGAATTAACATAAACTGATATTGTGTTATATTGGTACAAGTCTTATGAAAGGTAGACTCACAAAGTCCACATTATATAAAATGATTATTTATCAGTTCCCCACAAACTAGGCAAGAATCTGTTTTTATCATGTTTTAGCCATTTCGCTTAGTCTTTCACGTAGACAGCACAACTAACAGTGAAACATAGACGACAACCTGTTGAACAATGGTTATATTTTTGGGTGAAGTCAGAGGGTTTATATGCATAAAATAGATAAGCGAGCGAAAAATGAACAACTCAAAACACGTCCAAAATATGAAATTCTACGGTCGCTAGCACCCTCACGGCTCGACCTATCCCGACGATCTTGGTATCATTTGAAAGGGTGCACTTGCTGTTATTCTAATCATATAGATTTCCCGGTAACTTTTCATAAAACACCTATAAAAGGACCTACAGTCGTGCCGAGTTCGGTGTTCTGTACGGTTCCGAACGATATTGGCGGCGGTTACTCAGTACACTAATCCTCCGATTGCGGCGCTGTTTTCTTCATTTGCGTGGGTTAAGACATGCGCACTTCACCATTTCTTGATTTCATATTATAAGCTCCATCCACTTTTAATCGGCGGCGAAACTGACGTGCTTTGATGGCAGCGAAACCGATATAATAATCTCTGTGTCGGCCAACAACATCAGGAAAGTGTTCATCACACCTGACATGACCCCAAAGGAGAGAGAGAGAGAGAGAGAGAGAAAGATAAGGCTCTCCGGGCAGAACTAACTGAAAAAAACACTGAATCTGGGGAAAACAGGTATATGATAAAAAAAACGGGAAAATAGTGCAGAGGAGGGTACGCACTCAAGAAACCCCTCCAAGCCAGTAAGCCACCCAAACCTGACAACGAACAGTGTAAATAATCAAGCACAAGCACAATGTTTCATGTTTAAGTGTTATCAAGCAAATGCACAAAGTATAAAAAGCAAGTTCCACGAGTTCCAAGCACAAATTCAGAGTTGTGAACCGAAAATCATAGGAATCACGGAAACATGGTGCAATCCAGATATAGGTGACTGAGATAAACCTGGACGCCTACAATATGTTCAGAAATGACAGAATGGAATCTATTGGTGGCGGAGTACTAATGTATATACACAAAGACCTACCAGCTATGCCCTGCCAAGAAATGAACGACCTGGAAATAGAAGACTCAATGTGGGTGTCAGTTAAGCTAAACGACAAAGACCAGCTGTTAGCCGGAATTGTGTACAGGACACATAAGTCAACTGACGAGAACAACACCAGAATAATAGACGCAATAAAACATTTGCAAGAAATGCATGGATACTCACACATTCTGTTGATGGGAGACTTCAATTTTCCAGAGATTAAATGGGAAGACCACATGGTGAGTGGGAGTGAATACTCCACAGCAGCCAAGTTTTTTGATGCAACGCATGACGCCTGCCTGACTCAACACATTATCAAACCGACCAGACAGAGACCGGGCCAACAACCGTCTACACTTGATCTGGTGTTTTCGAATGAACAATATATGGTTGACAATGTCACTCATCTACCACCACTGGGGTGTAGCGACCATGAGTCCTTACTGTGGACCTACATATGCTATGCAGAAGCACCAGCCAACAACATACTAAGCGGATCAAGAAACTACCCCAAAGGCAACTATGAAGCAATCAATGCAAGCACGTTTCAGGGAAACAGTGTAAACACTAATTGGGGTAAACTCAAGAAGGAGATCTCAAAGGCAGTGAGAGAAAATGTCCCTCTCAGGAAACCAAAACGCAAGATTGCTAACAAACCTCCATGGTGGAGTAAACAAATGCTAAGAACAGTGAAGAGAAAGTATGACTTATACAAACGCTACAAAAGTTCGGGGCTGGACAGAGACTATACTGCATATGTCAAACAGAGAAATGAGACAAACGCCAAAATTAGACAGGCTTCTTTTTATCCTCTACGTGAATGACATCCCAGACCTGGTCCACTGCAGCATTAAGATGTTTGCCGATGACACGAAGCTATACGCAACAATCCGTAACCAGGAAGACCAAGACCAACTGCAAACTGACATTGACACCCTCGAAGATTGGAGTAAAGAATGGTTGCTACAATTCAACCCCGAGAAATGCAAGTTAATGAAAGTGGGGAAATCACCACACAAAACGTACACTATGACACACAAGACTGGAGCCACAGTGAACCTCGAGATAACAAACGAAGAAAAGGACGTGCGGGTGACAACCAACCTAAAACCGACTGTGCAAATTTTGTGTACAAGCATGGTGCCCATATCTGGCAAAGGACATTGACATCCTCGAAAAGGTACAGCGAAGAGCAACCAAGCTGGTTACCAGCATAGCAAAGCTCACATACGAACAACGATTACAACAACTGAAACTATACTCGTTGTATTACCGACGTCAGAGAGGCGACCTTATTGAAACGTACAAAATACTTAATGGAATCGACAAAGTTGAAGCTCGTCACTTCTTCCAGGAGAGGGACAGTACAGCAACATGAGGACACACGAGAAAGCTTTTCAAGCAAAGAACAAGACTGCTGGTCAGACAGAATTACTTCTCAGTTAGAGCCGTGGATCAGTGGAACAGGCTCCTACAACATGTGGTAGATGCCAAGACCGTCACACAGTTTAAGGCCAGACTCGACACGCACTGGAATAGCCTAGGATATGGGCACCAACAAAGGCCAATGGCTTAAATCAGCCCATTAACCTGTAAGTGTATATATAATTGTAAGTCTAAAAATTGTTCTAACAATTTAGCCTGGGTTGCGTTGATGAACCAAAGCGCTGATTTGATGAGTCCTCCGTTTTCAGCAAGCAAATTTGATAAAACCTGATGTTCAATATTTATTTTTTATCATTTATTAAATTATTGCTGTTTAAATACATGCGTCGTCACGCAAGTCCGGCAAACGAAATTTTAGTCTCTGCCAAAAAAGGTTAAGAACCGCTGCTCTAAACAAACTAATATGACCAGATCAGATACCATTTCTGTCACCCCAGTCAGCGTATAAAATAAATGAAAATTTAGTTTTATTGTGACATCACGCTACATACCCACAGACGCAGAAGACGGTTTCCCGAAGTATCGATAATTCCTTCATGGCGTTTGTTATGACGTAAATTTTAGCAGTTTGTTTTTGCAACGCAAATTAAGTAAGACGTCCCCAACTGATCGACAGACCTCGGGAGTCAAGGCAATTGCAGAAAACACACGTAACATTGCGAACAACTGATTAACGCCTGTCTAAAATCCTGTAGGAACCCTAAAAGCGGTAAGAATCCTTAACCAACGAGATATTTCACAACATAAAGGCGTTACTCTTTTCCGAGGGGTCGTAGAAGAAACCCTGAAAGATTATCGCCCGTTATGCTAACGGTCTGGGAGGAAAAGATTAACACGCACTCACACGCATGCGCGCGCTAACTCGATCCTCGATCATAGTTATACTAGCAAAAATGCCTATCATCCAGGCGGCGCAAATATGAATTTTTTTTGGAAGTTCCTAACTGATCGGCGGACCTCGGAACAGTTGCATAAAACACGCGGTAATGTGAAATTACGTCCGGTGCATTAAAACCGGCAAGAGCCCATAACCAACGGGGAATTTCGAAAAAATTTAAGCGCAACTTTTCTTCCAAGGTGTCGTAGATAAACCCCAGAAACTTTGGCGCCTGATATGCAAAGCGTCAAGGCGGTTAAGGTAGCTGCACCGGGTATCATGTCAGTTGATTTCTTTATTTTTTTCTTCATAGAACATTAGTAGGTGTACTATTAAAAAAACCAAGGCACTAGCGCCTTATGTCACCAACCAGTCCTTTAAAAACTAGTATTTTTAGTGTGTCTGTGGAAAGTCCCTTTTCAGATTCTTGGAAACTGTCGATGTTTCCGTAGTGACGATCACGTGTGCGTCAGCCCAGTTCAAACATAAATTAATTCACCATGAATGCAGATCATAATAGTCTGGTTATTCTCATGCCACTATGCTGTTGTATTATAATTACCTAAATGCATCACGCTGTCAAATCACCAAATACTGGCGGTAGTTTTGTTTATTCTCCGATAATGCCCGACCTCAGCCGCCATTTGCAATGACACGTGACTGACCCCAGCAGGTGTCAATCAATCTTGTCTACCACAACAAGTTCAACACATGGCCCTTCGTAACACAATACCATGAGACAACTTGGCGGAAAAACCTTGGGGGGAAATCTCAGTAATAGAAGTGTTTTGAAATAAGCCACATGCCAGTAAAAAAAGTCACATTTCTAAGCAAAAAAACAAGCATCTGGTGATACGTGTATTATTGGTAACAACCACGAAGTGTTACTTAATGTAACTTTTTATAAAAACTACAATACTTACAAAGCCATAACTTGGCATATGAACTCGACTTGTGTTTACCCAACATTGCACGGGATGGTTTTATGTTTGGTGAAGGGGTCGTGCCAAAAATGCAGTACTGATTTTTGTTGTCTTTCAACATTGTAGCAAAATGTTTATGGAGCTGTATCAAACTTAATATGCATTTGTTTATTTGTTTAAAAAAACGTATGAATGTCAATAATATGTTTGTACTTACAACCATACCAATTTTTCTTTTGGAGTTTCTCAAAATGAAATAAAATGGCATTTTAACGTGATTTTTGAAATATTTTTTAATTGTCTTTAAACACATTTAGATCTCTCAAACAACATAAAAAATCAATTCTTTTTGGTCTGGAGTATTGTTTAGTATCTGAGGCAGACCCTGAGAAAAAATGGTTAGCTTATCTTCAAAACTTATATAAGTTATATTAGAAATGATTAATTAAAAAGAAGCCTATAATAGCCGATGCATCCACCTCAAAGGCCATATCCTGGGGGGAAAAATTGCTACTAAATATAAAAATATGCATGTACATATGTGTTCTGCAATATAATGACAACCCAGAAACCACACGTTTTGCTGAAACATTTCTAAAATTGACATTAAATGGGACCTGTCCTGGCGCAGGCTTCGAAAAGTCTGTTTTCCGAAAATGCCGCGAGAGGCAGAATCGTGACGTCAGTTGTGGAAAACATTCCCGGGATCGCAAGCGTTCTCGGCGGCTGGATTTCTTTGGTGGATATTTGAACTGGTATACATTCATTCACATATAGAAATGGTGAACAAATGTGTTGTTGGAAACTGCAACAATTCGAATCTGACTGGCCATTCTGTGCATGAATTTCCCAAACAGCCAGTTACTCGGCAGAAATGGAAACGTTTTGTTCGAAACAACAGGGCCGACAGGACCCATGCTACGGCAACTAGCATTATTTGTGGTTCGCATTTCGTTGCGCCTGGCGACTTCGAAGGCTTCGTACAATGGAAGATGGGTTTCAGGCGTACGTTAGATGTAAAGAAATCTGTCGTTCCTTCGACGAACACAACAGAGGCGAAGGCGATTCGGTTACCGGCGAATCTGCGCAAGTGGGCCCGGTCAGTTGTCGGAGCTTCTTCTCTGGTTCGTGTCTATACGGTGCCACACTAACTGGCTAACATCAACATTGTCGATCTCGGCAATGTCATCCTCACTGTCACCGAAATGATCAAACGTTTCGTGATCCGCGTCAAAATTGACATCGCTCTCTGAACTACTCGAGTAAGCCGCCATTTGTATCGAGTTGTTTACAAGACACCGCGCGACTGCGCAGGGCCGCAGGCGTGAAGCCGCTGCACTAACTGACGGCGGAACCACGACTGACGTCACGTTTCAGCAACAAATGCAAACCCGGCATCGCTCGGGAGTTTGGCAAATGTAAAGGCTCTTTTTATGTCGTATGCTCATATACCATATTTAAAAATGTTGGCAATATCATCATTTGAAAGGGCATAAACCATTTGTTATTAAGGAAAAGAGCACATTTTATTCCAGGATATGGCCTTTAACGTTACCACACACGCACACACGCACACACGCACACACGCACACACGCACACACGCACACACGCACACACGCACACACGCACACACGCACACACGCACACGCGCATACAAACCCTAGGCCTACCTCGATTATTCATTATAGATAGATCAATAGATACGCTCTGTTCCACGCTTCTCCAAGTACTAGGTACGTTAATTAAAGGTCTTCATGTTTTGGCACCGTACCTTGATGGGTAATTGTCGTCGTGCCACGTAATACAGGTAGCCACTTGTCAACAGACAGCAGCAACACACAAACGTTAGAGATACTCTCACACTGCTGACAGCCATACCGCGGTTTGTGTCTGACTTATCTTTGGCACATGCGATATCACTAGCTGCCACAATTGTTCGTACACAACCAAGTGCATTGTGACATCGTTTGAAATTGATCCGTCAAGTTTTGCTAACAATGTTGGCTAGCGGTTATATGTATCCAGGTGGCGCTTTGCGAATCACTAACGGTATACCGAGTTAAAAACCTAACAGGCGCTTTTAAGCCAAGCCCAGCGCGTTCGTGATTGGTCGCAAGGGCAAGGAGCGTTTGAAATATATGTGTCACTCGCGTTTCATTATGTCTTTCGCGGGGAGACGTCAGGGCTTGTTATATGTTAGCAAAGGGCTATACGTACACAGACTAATTATACGAACAGGTAGGCAGGGCCATACGTATACGTACATCATCCAGATTATATTATTTAGCGTTCAGTTTAGACTGATACTGATTAGAAGAGTCGCGAAATCCATTAATTGTAAATGTTGTCATACTGTTATCTGAACACATTGTAAACATGAAGCAAATAGGTGCAATGTGGAACAGCAATTACCTTTGCATTTATATAATACAATTCTAGAACATGCACAAAACTAATAACTTATTAATTTGACTTTAATCGAGCTAGCGTATTAGGGAAGACTATTCTCAATATAGTAATGTAATCACGGTCTTCAAGCTTTATTATGAATATTTGCGATGGGATGGGTATAAAATTATTAGAATGTTGTTCATTTGGAAGAAGGATATATGTTGACATATTTATAAATGCTAGCCAACTAATGTGTTGTAAGTTGTATTCAGCACAAATAATCTACAAACTGCTAAAACACATATTTGGTGCTAAAATAATTGAGATTTATTTAAAGTTAATTACAAATATTTTAGCAGAAAATAATAAATGTGTTCTTGTAGATGTATAACATAATGTATACTGAATATAATCCTGCAAGAATTGTGATATATTCGATCACTCACGGACCCATTTGGCATGTTTACTGCTGAAAAACGAGCATTTGGACAATTATTGATAGTCTGGATAATTACTCAGCAAAGTCCTACTAGGATATTTATGATATTGATTGATACTGAGGGTTTATTTTAGAATATAATCCCCTATAATACAGGCCATTGTAGGTGGACTCACTTTAGCTCATTTAGCCCATGCGTGACACCTTTTACTTCCTTTGCCTTGGCATATGCTATATAGAACTGGCATATAGTTATACCCAGGTAGAAGACTGGACTAACATATATTGTGTCTTCCAAAAGACAAAGGCAAAGTGAGATGAACGAAATTACCCATTTTGTTTTAAATGGTGGCTGATAATAGGATTCAAACTAAGTCCCAGACCAACGGCACTGGTCCCCCGACCGACAGTGGCGAAACAACTGTTCGTTGCTCTAGTCTAGGTTGTAGCGCTTGGACATTGCTCCCAATTACTGGCACTTCCCATATGGGTAAGTTCACGAGTTGGCAAACCTTTTAGCATGTTGATTTCAAGTACAATAATGTCTGCCAACAATGGTGACAATTTCACATCAAAGAAATTATGCATTAAACTTGGTAGATATATTAGACATACAAGTGGCTTTCACCTAGCAACCATTTATTTGTAATGTCGCATGTGTCGTTGCAGAAGGCTGTTTTTGCAAGCCTAATTTGTGACATGGACACATGGTAGATCTGTTTTTACTGCCAATCTGTGAAGGAAACATCATGCTTTATATTGGATGCACTGATAGAGGGGTGCAGACTTGTGGTTGTGGGTGTAACCTGCAGTGTCCACACCCACAGCCGCATATCCATCCAATGTTTAGGATGCCACTTGCTTAACATTTATCATATATCCTTAGTTATATCAGTTGTGAATTTAACACCACTGCACTTGAAATATACAAAGCAGGTCATAGGAGATTAGGTATCTGGGTAAGAACACGGTACTGGTACACACTTGTGGTGCCTTAATTAAAAGTGAAATAAATATTGTACAATAAAAGAAAATGTTATCTTTGACTTATTAAATATTTACTATACATCCCATAGAGATAACATCCACAAAAATATCCCATTACTCGACCCAGTTTTATGTATGAACGATGTCCACCCGAAATCGATCTGATTTTTACGTCATATTTGGGACACGGGAAAACCAGTGTATATTGAAGCCGGCTCTGTGGCTCTGTTTTTGATTGTAAAATATTCACCTTAATTGGAAAATAACCCCAAAACACATGTGTTTTAAACTACGTAATTATAATTGTAATACCCCAAGTTGTTAATAAACAGCAACCGAAATGTCAGGTGGCGGAGGTGCGTAATATTTCATGTCTTTCTACGTGACGTACACCTTTGGAACACTACAACCATGAAGTTAAAATGTAGGACAAATTAGACATGTCGTGAAACGACCGCTCATTGGCACTAATTAATTTGGGAAGTTATTTTTCTTGAAGCATAAATAACAAGTTTTTGATGCAGACCTAACGAAAGTTAACTCCTGTCATGTCCTTTTATCAGTTACCTACTTTCAAGGAATTTGTTCCAATAAAGGAATCCATCTACGACAACACGGACGCCAAAAATTCTGCAGGCACGTTTTACATTTTCGTTGTCCGATTTTTTGAAAATGTTACGCACTCGGTCGGCTAAATGGTCTCATTACGTACGCAGTCAGAAAGTTTAAAACATTGTTCACTGTGTTTAGATAAAATCTAGCCATTATTTCTTTGTAAAATATATAAATTTGTGGACTTAATTCGGCCCCGACGATCTGCGTGTTCATGTGTTGCTTAACTGCTGGATGGCACGCAACTGTGACATTTTCGTTATTTTGCCTTTCCTGTTTTTTTCAGGAATAATTCTAAATTACTGATCAGAAATTATCCACTCCTTGTAGGTGATATTTTATATAAATGATATACAATTTGAACACCATTCCATCTCTTTTTGCCGACGACATCGGTACGTTGCCTACCGATGACGATGTCGGGCGCTGGTGATGTACGTCAGCCATCACTGTCACTGAGCCGCCCGAACTCTCTTTGCTCTTGGTCTTCGTTACCTCCAGCCATGTAGCGATATTCCTCAGCTGTGATGACACATTTCCTAGTTGTTTTCCCACTTTCTCATGCAGTATTTGTTTGGAGTTTGTTTACTTTTTTATTTAATATTTTAATTACGCTATATTATATTTATTTAAGACTATTTAATTACACTAGTCAGTCTACTGTTTGTTTACTGATCGTTACAAGTTTATTTTTACAAATATTTACTAATTGTATAGTACGTGCCACTGTCACATACGTCCTCCTATGCAAAGCAACAATGCAAGACAAGTGTAGATTGAAATAGGCCAACTTAATGACATTTCAGTTTTATTCATTTACATATATCATATAGACGACAACATAAGTACATATTCACAGCAAGCTGGCCCCAATAGTATTGTTAACCAATACCTACAAGTCCTAGACGTATTATAGTATATTAATACTGGAGTAACTTGTTTCAAATCGTGCATACAGAACTGTGGTACTTTGAAGTGGGATTGCAAGGTCTTTTCCGGGCCACCAATTACACTCATGCAATTCTTGGAGAAGACATCGCCCGGCAACTGGGGGAGCCTATTTGTAGGCCTACAAATCAAATCGTCACTATAAAGCCATAGTCTGTGTTTTGTTGATTCCTGTATGCAGCCAAATGATCTAGGACCTCCGTACCTTACAATAAACATTACATTTTTTCATAAAGATAAGTGTCGAGTTCTTTCTTCCTTTATTAAATTTAAGTTGGCGTTTCAAGATCTCCACCTACCTGTGTCTGTGTTGCTGGGATACTGTATCAACTGGTGAAGTTTGTTTCATCAATTGGTGAAGTTTTTTCTGTTGCTCCCAACAGTCTTCCAATTTCAATTGGTTCCAGCACCGAAGAAAGTCTGTTTTGATCTTTTTGTCAAAACTGGAGGTATTTAAAAAAATTCTTACAAAAATGTCCATGTTACGTACTGCCTTTTTTATACACTAAGCCTATTCTGTATGGTGCAGCAGGATATAACCTTGCCAGAAATTTAGTTAAGCTATAAGGCTCTTGGGTTACATTAGCTTCTAGCTGGTTCCCATCTACCCATGGTAGTGACGACACACCAAACTGAAATGTTTGTCCATGTTACCTACTGCCCTCGCCCAGCATGATAAATATAGTATCGTTACTTAGGAGAACACCAAACTTTTATGGAATAGAACACATTTTCTGGTTCTCAAGTTAAGTCTAATCAGGATGTCATGGTCATATTGACCTTAATTTGTGTCCATGTTACGTACTACCTTTGATACTTTTGAGATGACCTTGTGTTGCCATCTCTCGACCGTGAGGAAAGTTATCCCGGCCTCGATAGCAGTTATGCACAGTTACCTCCTCCTTCAGAATGTAAGCATTTTGAATCAAAATTATGCATTTGAATTTTCAAGTCTGATGTCCATTTTTGTGTACCAGTACTGTGTTCTTGCCCATCTATATAGTTACACCCACAACCATGCATCACAGTTTGCAGCTGCAACATTGTGTCATCTTTCAAGCTAGTGTGTATCATTATTACAGGTGTCATATTAATTTGGAAGATTTCTAAGTGAACATACAGTATGTATTTATGATTATGTTGACATTATGGATGGCTGGCAATCTGTTTTTTCTGCCTTCATCAGCTATGATAATGGATACCAGTGATATTTGTTACACTCACAACCCAATCACTCAATATATTATTTTATTATATTTTGTGTGACTGTCACACGGATAAAATAACGTTACTCTTATTGTCATAGGAATGTGCAAAATTCATACGACAATACAAGTAACATTATTTTATCCGTGTGACAGTCACACAAAATATAACGTACATTATGCACACTAATTGAAATTGTGTATAGTCCTTTATATAGTTGGTTTGATGCTAGTAATGAAACAGATATACTGTAGGCATAGTTACTTATACACTACCCAAGTATGCAATCCACATACACTACATTAATTCATATGTATTTAATGCATACCATACTTCTGTTTTCAAATAATTTAAATTATAGTAACTACATAATGCATGTGCACTGTGATCATGTAATATAACTGGGGTATGTTTAATACACACTGTACACACGTTTTCAAATGTTTTATTAAATAAATGGGATTGCCATTATACACCATTACTGAGACTCTTGCTCTTTACGAACTAAGCAAAGTGCAGCCCAATTACCATATGGTATTTACATATTTAATTACAACTAAGTATGCACGTGTACATTTCTGAATGTCTGCATGGGCATACAGCTGTAAGCAAAAGCCAGTGGAGTCGAGCTCAGCAGTAAACATGCCAAATGGGTCCGTGAGTGATCGAATATATCACAATTCTTGCAGGATTATATTCAGTATACATTATGTTATACATCTACAAGAACACATTTATTATTTTTTGCTAAAATATTTTTAACTAACTAAATAAATGTCAATTATTTTAGTACCAAATATGTGTTTTAGCAGTTTGTAGATTATTTGTGCTGAATACAACTTACAACACATTAGTTGGCTTGCATTTATAAATATGTCAACATATATCCTTCTTCCAAATGAACAACATTCTAATAATTTTATACCCATCCCATCGCAAATATTCATAATAAAGCTTGAAGACCGTGATTACATTACTATATTGAGAATAGTCTTCCCTAATATGCTAGCTCGATTAAAGTCAAATTAATAAGTTATTAGTTTTGTGCATGTTCTAGAATGTTATTTTATAAATGCAAAGGTAATTGCTGTTCCACATTGCACCCATTTGCTTCGTGTTTACAATGTGTTCAGATAACAGTATGACAACATTTACAATTAATGGATTTCGCGACTCCTAATCAGTATCAGTCTAATTTGAACGCTAAATAATATAATCTGGATTAACGTACGTATACATATGGCCCTGCCTACCTGTTCGTAAAATTAGTCTGTGTACGTATAGCCCTTTGCTAACATATAACAAGCCCTGGCGTCTCCCCGCGAAAGACATAATGAAACGCGCGTGACATATATTTCAAACGCTCCTTGCCCTTGCGACCAATCACGAGCGCGCTGGGCGTGGCTTAAAAGCGCCTGTTAGGTTTTTATAAGTGAATCGCAAAGACGCCTCTTGGATACATGTAACCGCTAGTTGAGCAGATGTGTGAAGAAGAGAAGAAGAGGGGGTGGGACTCACAGATTTATGGGGATACTTTGTTGGGAGGGAAGATATGTACATGAGAGATGGCCTCCAGTGGAAAGGGGGCAGCAGTTTTCTCAGAGAACCTGCTGCGATATGTTGACAGTGGGACAGGTTGCATCTATTTAAACTAGATTCGCAGGGGGGACTCACAGAAAAGCCTGAAAATGGAGGCATAGATAAAAACAGCACAAATAAATCAGCAAATAACAGTCTGGAAAACTCTTCTGAAGCTGGATATAAATGTGTTTGTTTAAATGCAAGGAGTATAGTAAACAAAAGAAATGAACTAAACATTATGGTAGAAGATATTGACCCTCATATAATAGGTATAACCGAATCCTGGACCACCACCGATATATCAGATGCTGAATTGGGACTGACAGGATATGTAATGTTTAGAAAAGATAGAATAGGAAGAAAGGGAGGTGGAGTTATGTTATATATTAAAGAATCTATCCAGGCTTATGAAATAAAATTAGAAAGAGAAGCAGATTGCGAAGAAGCTGTTTGGTGTAACTTAGTTACAGGAAACTCAACGTTAACAGTTGGGTTAGTTTATCGAAGTCCAAACATAAGCATAGAAGAAAATGAAAAAATACAAAACGCTATAAGGGAAGTAAGCAAACGGGACTGTATTATTATGGGCGATTTTAACCACGGGCATATACAATGGAAATCTCTTCAGAGTATGGGGAGTGAGGACCAAAAGTTGTTAGTTCAAGATACTTTCCTTTCTCAACATGTGCTAGAACCAACCAGGGGTGAGAATGTGTTAGACATAGTTTTGTCCTCACAGAATGAATTAGTTGACAACGTCAAGATATGTGAGCCACAACCAGATACATTTTACCATCAAAGTAATATCAGAAAGGAATAGAAAAAAGCAGTATAGGAGAAATTTTCACAAAGGAAGGTATAAGGACATGAGGAAATATTTAGCAAAGATAAACTGGAATAACACACTGAAAAATAAGACAGCAACAGAATGCTGGAATATATTAAAGAATGAAATTAAGTGCATAGTCGATAAATTTGTACCCTTCAAAAAACAAGGGAAACGGTCCAAAAAGAAACACTTATCGAAAGAAGCCATTAGAAAAATTAAGTATAAACAAATGATATGGAAGTCATATAGATGTACTGGAAATTATGAAGACTACAACAGTTATAAAGAAGCACTTAACCAAGCTACAGCTGAAATTAGAAATTCAAAGAGAAGCTATGAACAACAATTAGCTAGTAATATAAAACATGACAGCAAGACTTTTTATGCGTATGTTCGAAGCAAACAGAAAGTTCAAGATAAGGTCGGTCCTCTAGAAGATAGTGCTGGGAATATAATATCAGAGGGATTCTTAATGGCAGATGACCTGAATGAGTACTTTAGTTCAGTGTTTACCAGAGAAGATATTAGTTCACTGCCAGTACCAGAGGCTAAGTTCAAGGGGGCAGATTCAGACTATTTAGGACAATTAATTGTAACCCCGGAAATTGTAGCTAAACTAAGAAAATAAGGGCTGTGAAGGATAATAAATCACCTGGAGTGGATGGGATTCCGCCCAAACTACTATTGGAAAGTGTAGAGCAAATTAGCGTACTGCTTGCAACAGTTTTCAATTTTTCATTAGAAGAGGGAGTGGTTCCTTTAGAATGGAAAGAGGCAAACACTATACCGTAGACCAGTGAGTTTAACATCAGTGGTTTGCAAATTATTAGAAAGACTAATTAAAGATCACATGGTGGATTTTCTTGTTAAACAAACTTGATAAACCCATCTCAACATGTTTTTTTAAAGCGAGGTCATGCTTAACAAATATGTTATGTTTTTTGGAAGACATCACTAAGTGGGTAGATGAGGGATCACCAGTAGATATCGTCTACTTAGATTTTCAAAAAGCTTTCGACAAAGTACCACATCAAAGATTACTGCTTAAACAAAAAGCCCATGGCATAGGAAATGGTATAATAAACTGGATAAAACAATGGCTGATTGACAGAAGACAACGTGTAGTAGTTGATGGGGAGGCTTCAAACTGGAAATCGGTATTGAGTGGGGTACCACAGGGATCAGTATTAGGACCTATATTATTCTTAATATATATCAACGATTTTGATAATGAAATAACAAGCAAGGTGTTGAAATTTTGCGGATGATACAAAAGTGTTTAGAAGGATTAAAAGTGATGGAGATAGACAGCATTTACAAGATGATCTTGACAGGTTGATCAAATGGTCTGAAAAGTGGCAAATGCTGTTCAATTTTGGGAAATGTAAATGCCTCCACACAGGACATGGGAACGAAGAGGTAGAATATACAATGGGGGGTACTGTACTAAGTACTACTGTAAAAGAAAAGTACTTAGGGTTAACAATTAGTCCTGATATGAAGGTTTCAGAGCAGTGCGGAATTGCAGCTTCAAAGGGAAATCAAATCCTTGGATTAATTAGGCGAAACATAACGTATAAGGAAAAAGAGCTAATAATACCGTTGTACAAAACAATAGTTAGGCCTCATTTAGAATATTGTATTCAAGCGTGGAGGCCATATTGCAAGAAGGACATAGATATGCTAGAAAGAGTGCAGAGGAGAGCAACTAAAATGATACAAAAACTGAGGGATCTTAGTTACGAAATACGCCTAAAATGCGGTTTAACAACACTAGACCAGGAGATTGAGAGAAGATCAGATAGAAGTGTTTAAAATATTGAATGGTTATTAAAATATTGATAGAAATATTTTTTTTCAGTTAAGAAAGATAGAAATACAAAAGGACATGAAGTTACATTAGCAAAGGAGGCGTGTAGATTAGATATAAGAAAGTTCTCATTTTCACAAAGGACTGTAAATAAATGGAACAGATTATCTGCTGATTGTGTGGGATACACATAGATAAAATGGTCGGACTCTCGATAAGCCAAAGGGCTTCCTTGTCCACCTGCCACCTAGAGTTAATTCTCTGGGTGGCAATCTTGTTAAATCTTGTTTAAACATTGTTAGCAAAACTTGACGGAGGTGTCGCGCGTAGCCAAATCGCGACGAGGCGGATCCGTCAATTTTAGACGACGTCACAACGCACTTAATTTTGTACGAACAATTGTGGCAGCTAGTGTTATCGCATGTGCCAAAGATAAGTCAGACACAAACCGCGGTATGGCTGTCAGCAGTGTGAGAGTATCTCTAACGTTTGTGTGCCTAAATTGAACGCTAAATAATATAATCTGGATGAACGTACGTATACGTATGGCCCTGCCTACCTGTTCGTAAAATTATAGTCTGTGTACATAGCCCTTTGCTAACATATAACAAGTAGTCTAGTCGGAAGAGGGGGATATCGTGCACCCCCCCTCCGGAAATCAACTTCTAATCGGCGTCTCTAGATCGAAAAAAAATGCGTACAAAACGATGAGCTATGTTAAAAAGTCGTCCGGATGTCCCACGTATCATTTTTATGCAAATCAGTGCCACCATTACCGAAAAAATCTATGTTTCACTATATATCAACCAATATTGCAGTTGATTGAACAAATAAGGTGTCTAGACACATGTTTTGAGGGTCAAAGATCATAATAAAACTATTCTTGAAGTGACCACACGTGTCCGTGGCATACTAGTATGCCAATTTGTGCCGCCATTACCGAAAAATCGATTAATATATATATATATATATATTATATATATATATATATATATGCTCACATGTCAGCCGCCCACGAGAAGGCGCTCGTCTCGGTACTGGAGCACTTTCAGACTCAGCAGAATGAGGTCCTACAGCTATCTTCCTTGCGCTTGCTCTATGTCGACGAACTGAAACGGAATGGATACGAGAGCTCGGCCTATCGCGCTAAGAAACTACTGAAACGCCTACAGAATGACCCAGTCCAGGACCATGTCTACATCACGAAGGTTGATCATGACAAAGCTGATGCCACTTCATTCTGGCTCGTGTACAGCTCGAATATCACCGTTTCTAATGCTCTTTCACGAGCTTACACTCTCGGAAGGGCAGACAAGAACCAAGACGTCGTTCTCTTTCTTCATCGTAATATTCTACGGGCTTTCAGAGAGTCCGAAGGCCTACCGTGGCCGCCAACAGCCGACGACATGGAGCTCCGTCCTGAAAATCTCCTACCTCCAGACCTCGTCCGGTTCCTCAGCATGGTTATGGCCGGCAAGGAAGGCGTGGAGACGAGCGAAAAGATGAAGCGTCTGGTATTCTCCATCGGGCAAGACCTGTGCTGTGCAGTGTCGGAGGAAAAATGTAAGTTATCAAAACACGTGCTTCTTGTTTGACTGTCAGGCACTTGTTCCGAAGCAAGCAGCTCACCATGATATTGCACTGGCTTGGCCACTCTGAGGGTTACAAGTTGGGCTTACAGTTGGAAACTGCCCTGGCCAAGGCTCAGGACAAAGTCTCAACCTATCTGACGCCCCAAATCGTGACGGGACAGGGCAACGTCGTATTCCACTGTGAGTGTGACAACTTGAATAAAACCACTACGAATGTGCACGGCAGCAACATTGTCAACAGTGCTGGGGGAATCATGGTGCAGGAGGTCAGACCTGCTTTCGAGAGCTCCAAGGTCCGAACGCTGCCTACCATCGACAAGTCGCAACAGCGTAGCTTGAAAGTCAACAAACTAGAAACTCTCCCACCCTTACACTTCACTCGCGTTGGCCCAAAGTTTCCCGGTGGCTCACCATTCACACCCTCTGCAGAGAACGACGCCGTCTATGCTACTAAGATCCAAGAGTACTATGTATGGCTCTTCAGCAGGTATATCGGAAGCAGCGGCAAGCAGCCTGTGCCTGGACTACAGGGGTTCACCTCTGCACCCGGGACTCCCCAGCCCAGAAAATCAACAGTGGACTACTTCACGCCCATCCATCAACCGATCACTGACAACACAGTTGTTCGCGAGCTACTGAAGCGCTCGGAGGTAGCCACGCCTGAAGTGGGTCAGAAATGGGTCCTGAACACATTCGATCTGGGAGTCTGTTTGAAAACCCTACTCAATGGAGAGGCTGTTAATTAAGTGATTCGCCGAGGAGGAGAACATCCCCATCGCAGACCCCGCTGCGCTTCTCAACATGACCAAGTCTTGCAATAGAGATCACCTCGACGAAACCCTCAAAGAAGGAGGAGGAGGAGGAGGAAGAAGAGGACGAGTTTGACTTTGACGGTTTCATTGAAAGCGATGATGAGTGATGGATCTGATAGTGGAGAACATTTCATTTGCAATGTTTGAAGACGTCTTCTGTTCTGGTATTACCTACTTCAATAAATGAGTTAATAAATTAATTTAGTTAAATTTCTGTATTTAAAACACCTTGAATTGTCCCCCTAGCACGTGACCTTGACCTGTGATCGCAAAACTAAAACAATGTTTTATTTTATTGCCCTCAAAAACCCTCTCTCAACTTATCTGCAATATATATTTATAAATCCATTTTTGGTAATGGCGGCACGAATTTGCATGCTAGTATGCCACGGACACGTGTGGTCACTTCAAGAATAGTTTTATTATGATCTTTGACCCTCAAAACACGTATATAGACACCTTATTTGTTCAGTTATCAGCAATATTTGCTGATATATAGTGAAATATAGATTTGTCAATTTTTTCGGTAATGGCGGCACTGATTTGCATAAAAATGATACGTGGGACATCCGGACGACTTTTTAACATAGCTCATCGTTTTCTACGCATTTTTACCGATCTAGATACGCCGATTAGAAGTTGATTTCCGGGGGTGCACGATACCCCCTCTTCCGACTAGACTAAAGCCCTGACGTCTCCCCGCGAAAAACAAAATGAAACGCACGTGACACATGTGTCAAACGCTCCTTGCCCTAGCGATCAAGCACGAGCGCGCTGGGCGTGGCTTAAAAGCACCTGTTAGCTGTGAATCGCAAAGACGCATCCAGGAGCCGGTTTCTCCGCTACGAAGTCGTAAGTTTCGAACGTCGTAAAGTTACGTAATTTGGGTTTCTCGAGTCTGCTCAGTGCGATTATAATACAATACAATACGAATTTATTGTCCAGTAATAATAGATACATCGTATCATTTTCTTCTGCTTGCTGAGCATAAAGAGAATACCAGGTATTGTTAGTAAACATAGTGCATACATGAATTACGTTTATAATAATATTACAAACGTGAGAGTAGTTAGTGCATACTTTATATATTTTAACGGTCGGACTGCATGTGGTGGTTTGTTAACTCAAAGTTTGTTTAGGTGACTTATGGCCTGGGGAACGCATCTGTTTTTGAACCTGTTTTATGTACATCTTGGTCTTGGACATCTGTATCGTCTTTGAGACGGAAGAAGGTCAAACTCGGTATACAGTGGGTGGGCAGAGTCATTGGCAATTGCACGTGCTTTTCTGATCAACGTACGTTCACACAGCTGAGAGACAGGCAGTGTGGGAATGCCTATGTCATGATGTTTTAAGCGATTTTGCAGATGCGAAGAAGCATGTTTTTGTTTGAGACAAACAAAGCAAGGAAAAACATATACTACAATATGTCAACACTGATTCTATGGTGCTCCTATACAACATGAGCAGAAGTTTTGGGTGGACATTGTTGATAAATTAGGTAGAATGGGGGTATTGTAGAAACATAACTTTATTTAGAACGGAACTGGCATGCCACTACGCGAAGGGGCGACACGTGACATGCGGTGTCGCACGCCAGATGTGTGTGTCTATAAACTGTCTAACGTAATTAATGTGACATATTGCAGTCCGCGTAATGTCAACACCCCCTTTTCTGTATGGACGTTTACAAGTCCACGACATAGTCCTTTGTCCATGAAGACGTTTCTCTGTTTCGTCTTGGTCTGACTTCCGTCTCTCCTGTGGAGCTCGCGCCTCGGTCCTCTTCACGGGTTGCGGAAGTTGCGCGTCAAGTTGTTACCGTTAACTTGTGGTGTTGTGCGTTTCCGAATGTGCACACGATTTCTTCGATATAGCTGGCCACCCAAATTGTCTCTTATGGTGTACGATCTGTCGTCCAGTGTCTCTTCGATCACACCTGGCTTCCACGTAGCTTCCGGAGATTGCTTGTAGAAGACCTGCTGGCCCGCTGCCAGTTTCTCCAAGTTTCGAGCTGTCTTGTCATGATACTTCTTGATAGTTCTTCTTCTTCCTTCTATCTTCTTTTTTATTGTCTCGTGGTAGCTGGGTAGCAATGAACGTGTTGGTCTTCCAAACACGATCTCACCAGTGGAACTGCCTGTGGTCTGCGTATTTCGTAGCTCCAGCAAGGCCAAGTGTACATCTCCACTGCAAGCCATCGCTTTACTCATTGTTTGCTTTGCCGTTTTGACCGCAACTTCACTCTTCCATTTGATCTCGGATACATGGGCGATGATGTTTTATGATCAATTCTCTCGATGTGAACTGTGGTCCATTGTCGCTGATTAATTGTGACGAAATCCCGTATCTCGCGAAATGTGGCTTCAGTTTGCATATGACTTTGCTGGTCGTCGTTGTGGACATCTTGTCGACTTCAAAGAAACCCGAGAGGTAGTCTACCATCACCAGGTAGTCCACGCCTTCTATTTCAAATAAGTCTACCCCGACTTTAGCCCAGGGTCGGTTGCCGTCATTGTGTGTGAACAGTGGTTTTTTCTGCCGTCTCGTGTTTGAGTATTGGCAAATGTCACAGCCATCGACAAGTTGTTTGATCTCGGATGACATTCTTGGCCAGAAAATTGTGTCTCGTGCACGTGCCATCATGCTATCATAGTCCATGTGTGCCGCGTGTAACCTCCGTTTCATTTCTGGTCGCAGCGCCTTTGGAATGACGATCCTTTGTCCTTAGAGGATCACCCCGCGTTCATGCGTCAGTGTGTCGCGTACATCGAAATATGGTGTTACTTCATGAGGAATGTTCTCCTTGCTGACGGGCCATCCATTTTTGTTCAGATTTACTAGTTTCGTCATGTCCTCCTCTGTCTGTGTAGCTTGCGATACTTCTTGAATGACCTTGTCTGGGATCTCAGAAAGGGCATCGATAGTTAGAGACCTCACTTGAGTCTCTGGCACTTCTAGGTAGGCTCGGCTGAGCGTGTCGGCTATGACCAACTTTTGTCCTTCCACGTGCTGGAAATCGACGTCGTACCGGTGAAGTCTCATGATTAATGCCTGCAGTCGTCTTGGTGCTTGGTTTAAGGGTTTCTTCAGGATCGCTGATAGTGGTTTGTGATCGTTTTGGATGACGACCTTGCGTCCAAACGTGTATTGGTCAAAACCTTCGAGACCAAATACAACAGACAGCAGTTCCTTCTCGATTTGTGCCCACTTGCGCTCTGTCTGTGTGAGAGATCTGGAGGCAAATTCAAGCGGCCTTCCATCATGCATTAATGCTGCACCCAAACCGTCTTGACTGCTGTCGATTTATAGTTCAAGTTCTTTGTCTGCATCGAAGTAGACTAGCATTGGGGTCGTTGCGATCTGCTCTTTCACTTTCTTGAATGCGACTTCACAGCGCGAAGAACAGTCCCATTCATTTCCTGCTCTCGTCAACGCCCGTGTCGGTTCCAGTTCTGTTGACAAATCTGGGATGAACCTTGCTGGGTATTGCACCATGCCGCAGAAGCGTCTCACTCCGTGAATGTCTGTGGTTGCTGGCATCGCCAAGATCGCCTTCACCTTGTTCTCGTCGACCAGGATGCCCTCGGTGGTGATCTTGTGGCCCATAAATACCACGCTGTCTCGCTTAAACTCCGCCTTTGCGTCGTTCAATTTGATCTTCGTTTCAGTGCATCTTTGTTTGAGCCTCTTCAGGTTGTCGTCGTGGTCACGTTCAATTAAGGTCTACAAGTGCTTTGTTCAACCTCTTTTGCTACTCACTGTAAGACCAAACGGCAGTCGGGCCCAACGGAAACGGCCGTAAGGAGTGATCATGGTAGTCAATATGCTGGGTGCTGCGTCGAGTTCGACATGCCAGAATGCTTCTTGTACATCAAGGTATAACAGGTACAGTCTCTGCTGGCACATCTTTGCACACCTTTAGCATGGGGGCCAAACGTCAATTTATTGTCAAGTGTTACACCAAGATACTTGAAGGTGTCCGTTACCTCCACTGCCTCACTATCAATAATGAGAGGTCAATCAAACTGGCCACTGGTGCGGAAGTCAATACAGAGTTCCGTTATCTTGCGCACATAGCATGGCATATAGCAGGCGTACGCTTACGTTATTTGAAATGCTAATTTTACTCTGTACAACTATATATATATATACATGTTCTGTGCACAGGCGCACTTAAAAATAAAAAATGTACATTCGTTCGAAATTACAACATATGAACATTTATGGCTCATTATTATTTCCTCCTATTTACTTTTTACTGCGGACACATGGATTCCACATCGCAACGTAATTAGGTAAATTCTACGTCGACGTAATTACGCGAATGTTAAATTGTTCTCATGAAACCGGTCGTAAGCTACACCAGTTAGTTGCACTTAACCACGGCCAGTATAACGTCTTGTTGTGCATAAAGTTACGCCGCTTCATGAAACCGGCTGCAGTACGTCGCTGTTAGCATACATCACAATCACAGTCTGTTGCGCTTCACCTCCGTCAAGCTTTATCTTTGCCATCAATACTGATAACGTTAACATACGTGAATTACATTACCATTGCTGTATGACATATCATAAATAAAACATTCCCGAATACAGTTGTCACTTTAAAAATTACCACAGAATACACGAACGTTGCACGTGTTCGGTATCCATTTTTTTGGCTTGAAGGAGCTTTTGCTAGGAAACAGGTCACGTAAAGGATAGGTCAATACAGCCTTTGCCATAAAAGAGTCAATAGCATTTGGGCACATTAGAACTAGAACCGGCCGAATGGGCCAGGTGCCCTGAGCAAATCCATCGTTGCGCGTACGCAGTGACGTCACTTTTTGTATTGCGCCCCCGATGAAGTAGGGTGTACCCTAGCGGATCGTCTGGATATTATGCAGCACCCCTAGTGGGGAATCCTTATTCTAATATTCCACCAACAAAATAATAATGTGAAATAGCTTCTCATCAAAAAATCGCAATCACTAGAATATTTTTATTGACAAGAAAACACTGCCTGCACCACATCTGCTGTGTAGAATAGCACACACGTGTTGCATCTTTGAGCATGCACGCCGAAGATGTTTAAGGCCATAGGCATATTGGAGTTATTCAATATATGTGATCACAACTGTTTGATCTTTTGATTAATGCCTTCCTACCAGCAATGTGTGACAGTATCCACTACTGTTCACACGTTACTGTATACCGGTAAACCGTTTTTTTTTCCTGTACGGTTTTGAAACCGGTGTTTTATTCAGCCAAATCGGTTTTCAGTACGGTATGTAAACATCGTCAGCTAATAATGCTTGAACATTCCCAAACAACGTAAAATAACCGCCGAATTTGAAACACAAAATAAAAGACAAGCCGCGAACTGTGCATGTTGCATATCGCGTATACAAAAAAACGTATGCCTTACCGTATAAAATATACGGTACGTACCGTATACCGTATAGAGCCATACGGTACACAACGTTGTTATACACATAGTACAACGCCTACTGAAATAATACTTGCTTACTAGGAGATATCTCTTGCTCGACATAATCCTCAAATGCCCAATTACACAATGGCAGAGCGTGTGGAAGATAGAAATACCTTCCAACACCTTTGCGTCAAAATGTTGAGCATTCGGTGGTGATTCGTGGCACTTTGTTAAATACTCCAGTCATAGTTGGTCCACGTCAGAATCGGATGGAGCACATGCCTGATTCAGTGTAGAGCATTACTAAAATAATACAATTTGTTTTCAGATGTGCAAATTGCACCCTGCTTCTTGAGTCTTGCTTTGAATAAGGTGTGTTGAAGAGTGGTAAATGTTTTTCTTTGGCACGATATCACTGAAGGTGTGTTTGATGCATTTTTCAATCATTGCTCCCATAGCCACTACAGATATATTGCAGTTTCCCAGTGTTATCGACAATGTAAACCGTTGGCATTATATAATTTTTTTTGTTTTCACTTTTGCTACTGACATACCTTGATAGGGATTTGTTGTCGTGTCTTGTAGATGTTGGACATGTAGCAAGTTGTCAGCAGACCGCAGCAAAACAAAAACACCAGATATGGTCTCATAATGCTGACATTTAGACTACACCATAACTTGTGTCAGACTCCTCTAGGGAACACAATACACCCGACAGTTATTCTTGCAAGACCACGTGCGTAACTACTGGTTGGTTGGCATGATGAGGACACGCACGCACGCACGCACGCACGCACGCACGCACGCACGCACGCACGCACGCACGCACGTACACACAGTTATAAGGGTCAAACCTAATCAGCTGATTTTTTGTAACACAGATCCCTGGAAGTGTCTGAAGTAACATACTAAAAGTCCCCAGGAATTCTCCTTGAGCTAACCGTAGATTTCAAGATGGTGTCCGAAACTGCGGCAACTCGATAAACCTACTGTATTCTTCTAAATCTTTAGAAATATAAGGCACATGTATACATATCTAGGGTGGGGTTTTCATCCATTCTCTATCCAATGACGTGTGTGTGTTTGTGTGTGTGTGTGCGTGCGTGCGTGCGTGCGTGCGTGCGTGTGTGTGTGTAGATTTGTGAACAGCGATTTCAAAAAAGTAAAATTTACCCTTCGTTAACATTGATATATTCGCCATGTTTAAAGATGGCGCAGGTCAAAGCCTTTTATTGCGGTAGCTTAAAGACTAAGTAAAATGAAATTTTTAATTTCTTTAAAACTTCGTATACATAAACTTAATACTCTTGTTATGCAATGTACCAAATATGAAAAGTATGTTCATTGCAAACTCATGTCACCAAGCCCGCTCAAACGTGGTCATTTGCATGTCACAAAGCAACCAGCCCATCAGATGTTGCTGACGTCACCACAGGCAAGGCCTCTGAGCGCACCATATCCTTTAGCACAGTGAGCGGCGGCGCGGCTTGTTGTTTCAGACTACATTAAATTGCAATTGCGGAATTTAATATTTTATGATATCACCGTAAAGATAATAATGTTATCTACACGTTTGTCGCTGGATGTACACAGGAATTGTGTTAACCTTTTTAGTCATTGCCGTTTGAACATCGTAAATGCTCAATCATGCATTATATGTCCGCTAAGCAATCGCGATGTTCAAACGGCAATAACTCAAAAACTAAAAATAAATCATGGGTACGTCCAGCGGCATATTTATAGATACGATTATTATATTTACTGTTGTATCAACAAATATGTAATTCCATTGCAAGTTCGGGGATCGATCTGGAAAAAAGACATGTATGTCCGCTTCGGACACATCAGATATAGAACTATGTGCCTTTTTGAAATGTTATGTACTCCAGATCCGTTGACTAAATTGTTATTAATTAATTTGCATGATAGTATGATCGCTTAAAAACATTGTAAATGTGAACATTACATTTTTTTTATTAGGCATGTAATATTGTTATTCTTTAACTTGTTTTGAATTATTTTTAGGACTGCCACCGTAACATATTTCTGGGTACAAAATATATAACCATCAATATCAGTGCTCAGAAATGTTCAGGTTTTTTTCTCAAAATCTGCAACATTACAAAATGAGATACATTCTGCGTAGGTGTGCCCCATTTTTCGTTGGCTGATCATGCTACTACAGTCTACTGCTCCAATGATAGGGACATTCTAATTGAGGAATACGATGCAGTAGTTTTGTGACACTGAGTGACAACGATTCACATAAGTGAGAGCACCAACTAAAAATTCAAAGAACCATATTGATTAGACTTTAAAAACTCATTGATGGGCCGGTGAACAGATGTATGGAATAGCCTCACTCAGTCTGTGGTTGAGATTGCATCAGTGCAGTCTTTTCAGAGGAAATTAGATTATAAGTTGTTGAAAAAATCACCCAATTAAATTAGCCTAATTAAATTATACTATATAATATAACTCATTACATGTAAGACTAGAGCATAGCGTTGTACTTTTTCCAAAATTTAAGACCCAATGTGATAGGGCATTTGTAATGAATGTGCTATTCGTGAGCCTTGGTGACGCAGGCATGATTTATAACCATGTTTTTAAAAATGTTTATAAATGTATGTACTCCAATTGTAATATTTAGCAAACATACATGAATTTTAAAACGTGCATATATTGTACATGTATGGATGGATATTATTATGTATAGATATGAACGGATTGCACTTTGCTCAGCAAGAGTTGAAAGTTGACGATGGGCGATAATATGGTGTCCGCGGCAACAAACGCTGTTCACGGTGCTCGACTAAAGCTTGTAAACAATATCAACGACATGCAAGGTGTAGGCAAGGCACAAGGGTATTGATTAGACTGTTCTCGTTGTCCATTCATCAAAGTAAGATGCGATTTAAATAACTCCATTCAGGCCATTGCTCTGTTTGTTGTCCGCGCGCCGCACGGCCGTTGTCTGTGTTCGGGCGCAGACTGGAGTGCTATTAGCACTCGCCAGCTTTGAGGTAGTAACGCGTCACATCTGCATTACATCATTCTATTTTTAGCACGCCCGCTCCAACGCCGAATGCACGGGCAAACAAATGCGTCTTACAACAGTAAAAATAATGGGACCGTGTCCTTTTTCCAAACAATAAGCTATTACAAAGTGACATCACTGTGGCGAAAATTTGTCATGCAAATGTAGAAAGATACTCGAATACATAGTTAATACAGTGGCTCGCAATATCGCGGCCTTCCTTCGAGCGAAGTTTGTTTGAAACTGACAGAACAGTGGTCGTCTAGTTTGGTTATGCTTGCAACAACGATATGACCAGCAATTTGTATTTTCAATACTTATGCCTGATACTTATATAAAACATACTGTCACTCACTTACGTGATGTTTTTGCATGTTAATTATGTATTTGTATTATTTATTTTAAAGCAGTGACTAATTGTGTTTGTTATCTATTCGTTGTATGTACAGCATTATGAACATTAATGGATATGGTGCTGCATAAACAAAAATATATTATACTAGTTAAATACGCACTTTAGTCAGTACAGCTGTATATACTTATTTGTCCAATACTTTATTTCACATAACGTTAGTTATTTCTTTACAACGGTATATGTAACGAAACTCGCTGTTTGTATTGGTAATAAATGACATTTTATTGAATACTGAACCTGATGCCATCGGTGCTGAGTAACCTGGGAATTGATCCTCCGACATCTGCCTCATATACGTATTGTCACATCTCTCCTCTAAAAAAAAACTTGAACAGTGAACACAACTAGAACAGTCAAAACTAGAACATGGCAACAGTTGATATGATGTGAATCGATATCGATCTAATCATTCGCATGATGTAGTCACACGTAATCATGTAGATGGCTGGGCCTGCGTGTGGCCCGACCTGATCGCCGAGGGCTGTGCACCACTGCTGGCTGAGGTGCTTGACCATTCACCTGCGCATCACACTGCCGAGGGCTTTGCCACACTGCCGGCTGAGGTGGTTGACCATTCACCTGCGCATCACACTGCACTGACTCAGCTGCACCGTTGCCCTCGACCGTTGGCTTGTCATCATGAGGAGACCCATTATATTCCATCGGGTCCCTCACGGGTGGTTCGCCAGCAGACACGAGCTGACGACGATTTCGCCGATACGTAACGCCATCCACGTCGACTTTGTAACTCCTTGGAGCTACTTGGCGTATGCAGGTGCCGACACTCCATCGCTTCTGGCCCGGTAACCGCATACGAACGGTGTCACCAGACTCAAGCGATGACAGCGGCTTCGCGTGTTGGTCTGCATAGAATTTCTGTCGTCGTTTTGCTCCCATCAGCCCCCGCGTCTCGTCCTCGGTAGAGTGTCGCGGCATCAGTAGCTTACCCGCCGCTGGTAGCAACGTCTTACACCGACGCCCCATCAAACGTTGCGCAGAGCTGGTGCCGACACCCTCAGTAGGTGTGCTCCTCAAGTCTAACAGCGCAAGAAACTCGGATTCGTTGGAGTCACGACATTTCGCGAACAGTCGTTTGACCGTTTTCACCGCATTTTCGGCTTTTCCATTTGAAGTCGGATATCGCGGTGATGACGTAACATTCTCGAAACGCCACTTTGCTGCGAATACCGCAAACTCGGCAGATGCGAATTGCGGCCCGTTGTCGCTCATCACCATATCCGGTATGCCGTGACGTACGAATTGCTGTGCCATCTCATGGATTACACTGCGTGATGTTACCGACCCCAGACGCGCAACCTCGACGAAATTGCTGTAGTAGTCGACGATAACGAGGAGTGTACGCCCATTGCTTTCACACAGATCGACCGCGACTTTCGACCAAGGTCTCGCAATGACTTCGTGTTGCATCAGAGGTTCCTTGCCCGGCGCGTCTCGCATCGACAGGCAGATTTCACACGCCGACACGTAGGCTCGAACCTCTGCCGCCATACGTGGCCAGTAGAGCGTGTCGCGCATTCGGCGCAAACAACCCTCTATACCCATGTGTCGTATGGGCCACCGTCATCAACTCTCTGCGCATTGACGTCGGCACCACCAGTAGATCGCGCTTGAACACTAGCGCATCCTGTACCGTTAGTTCATCTCGTGAATCGAAATACGGCCGCACACAATCGGGCACCCCCGACTTCGTCGACGGCCATCCTCGCCGAATGACATCTCGCAGCTTCTGCAAGACCCCATCCTGCTCCGAAGTTAACTGCAATTGCTGCCATCTCTTGTCTGTCACAGACAGAGTCGTTCTGTGGTCTATCGTCTCGCACTCCTTCGCTATCTCACACGCGCACACTTCTGGTAGATAAGCTCCGCCAAATACATGGTGTCGCCACGCTTGTATTTCAGGTTGATGCCGTACCTCTGGATAGCAAGAAGCATCCGCTGCAGTCTTTTGGGTGCCGAATCGAGTTTTTTCCGCATGATGATTTCGAGAGGCTGATGATCACTTTCAGTAGTAATGTAGGTTAAGTACCGCGCGCAACTTGCGCTGCGCGGGTGGAAGTGGAAAAGTACCCGGATGTAGGTCAAGGTCCCGGATGTAGGTCAAGTACCCGGATGTAGATCAAAGGTCGAGGTCCCGGATGTAGGTCACGTGGCACCGGTGGCGCCACCTGTCGGATAGGTCATGAACTAAAACATAACCACCTATCGGACAGGTCACGAACCAAATAGCGCCACCTAGCGAAATTTTTCGGAACGAAAATAATCTTACCAGTTGCGCCACCTAGCGGTTTTTTCTCTCGAACTAAATGTTCGAGTACTGCCAAAATTCGTGCGTCTTGGTTTGACCATTAGCGCCGCCTAGCGGAATTTTTCGGAACCACAATAATCTGACCAGTAGCGCCACCTATCGGATTTTTTTGCTAACCAAATGTTCGAGTACTGCCCAAATTCGTGCGTCTTGGGTAACTGTTAGCGCAACCTAGCGGATTTTTTCCGGACTAAATTCACCTAGCGGATAGATCATGAACTACACGTGGTGCCATCTGACGGATAAGTTGTGAACTAAATGTAGGAGTACTGCCCAAATTCGTGTCTCTAGCACGCTTGCGTGCAATAGAGCCCCCTGACGGATACTTCATGAACCACAAACACCATCCCCTAGTGGACAAGTGAGCGAACCCCATCTTAAAGCATAGGGAATTTTCCCCATGTTAAAGCAAGGGATTTTCCCCATGTTAAAGCATAGGGAATTTTCCCCATGTTAAAGCATAGGGATTTTCCCCATGTTAAAGCATAGGGATTTTCCCCATGTTAAAGCATAGGGAATGAGTTTGAGGTGAACATCCGACAATGGATTTTGCTACCGAAGGCGCAGCCTTCTCCGGCTATGGGATCACTCGACCTCTAGACCCAGACAAGCAACCCGTACCATCAGCCAACGACCAGTCCAACGATCAGTTCGACGACCAGTTCGACGATCAGTCCAACGACCAGTCTGACGACAAGTTCGACGACTACTTTGTCGAGCAAAACAATTTCGTCTCTGTCATCAGCTCCGGCAACCAACCCAACCATCAACCTGACGCCATCACCTCCGACGAAGCGTCAGAAGCTTCACGAGATTTCGGATGACACATCACACGAGAGTACGGTTCGACGTGTTATTGCGTCAAATCCCTCCTTTTTCACGAAAATAGACGTGTTACCGCGTAAGGGTGTGTGTGTGTGAGTGAGTGAGTGAGTGAGTGAGTGAGTGAGTGAGTGAGTGAGTGTGTGTGTGTGTGTGTGTGTGTGTGTGTGTGTGAGTGAGTGAGTGAGTGTGTGTGTGTGTGTGTGTGTGTGTGTGTGTGTTGTCGACCCTTTGATTAGGGGTAGGACGTGCCTAGTCTATGCATTTACAACTTTAACACAGGTCCAAACCGGATAAAGCATAGCCATAGGCATAGGCATAGGCATAGAGGCTAAAGGCTATCTGGCCTACAGCGCATAACCACGGACAAACACCTTACAAACACTGACAAACAGCTCATAACCACTGACAAACAACTTACAAACACTGACAAACAGCTCATAACCACCAACAAACACCTTACAAACACTGACAAACAACTTACAAACACTGACAAACAGCTCATAACCACAGACAAACAAATTACAAACACTGACAAACAGCTCATAACCACTGACAAAAAACTTACAAACACTGACAAACAGCTCATAACCACCAACAAACACCTTACAAACACTGACAAACTTACAAACACTGACAAACAATTTACAAACACTGACAAACAGCTCATAACCACTGACAAACAACTTACAAACACTGACAAACAGCTCATAACCACCAACAATCAGCTCATAACCACTGACAAACATGCTATATCGAGTGAAAAATTTCCCTGTTAACTGGTATGAACTGGTATGAACCGGTATAAATCAATCCGGTATAAACAAAGGCTCTGTGTTGAAAAAACATCCGTGTATCTGTCCCGAGTTAATAAGGCATAGGAAATTACACGAACTTGTCAGCTAAAACATTAAAAGTACCAGCTATCTGTGTAATATTTTGTTCAAACTGTTTGTCGTGTAACAGTATTTGTCAGAATATCATAGTACTTACCCAACTTTTTGTCCATATATCAATATAGCTAATACTCTTTTGTGAGAATGTGGGTGGCTCTGAAAAGAGCCGTTTAAACATCAGCATTTCGTATAGATTATACGAAGCATCGGCGATGAACGAGGAAGAGCTACCGGATCTTCATCTAAAAGTCGTACAGATTATACGAAGCATCGGCGATGAACGAGGGAGAGCTACGGAATCTTCATCTAAAAGGTTCTGAAGCAGTTCCAACCCCAGACATCAGTGCAACCATCGATGAAGGAGGAGATTGAAATGCTGGCATCCGTTGAAGACGATCAACTTGTCATTCATCATTCGATATGGCAAACTTCTCGCGTATCGGATTCTCCTTTGCGGAGGCGGTCAGAGGGCCGCAGCTCATATCATACTGAAGACGCCTAATAATGTGTATAATTTCTTTTTATATAGTTAGAAAATGTGCCGAAAAGTCACGTGGGCGTGCCGGAACGAGGTGTCAGAATAATATTTGTAACTTTGTAACTTTGTTATATATATATACGAAAGAACATAACGGTCACGTGGGCGTGCCGAAAGTTCACCGATTTGTGCACGTTCATGAGAGAGGCGACATCCGATGCCACTCAATGGATACCAATGTAATTAGTCAGAGTATTCCCATCTACCGACCATGACATATCTCTATTCGTCGAGTGAAAAATCTCCCTGTTAACTGGTATAAACTGGTATAAATCAAGCCTCAAGGTTCTGTGTATTTGTCCCGTGTTAAGGAAGTTATACGAACTTGTCAGCTAAAACATTCAAACTACCAGCTATCTGTGTAACATTTTGGTCAAACTGGTTGTCATGTAACAGTATTTGACAGAATATCATAGTACTTACCAACGGTCACAGTGGGTATCCTGTTTGTAAACTGTTTTGAATGGGTATTCCCTGTTCGAGGCTCATCTACATGTATGTCTCATCTGTGCCTAGAGACCAACAATACTGTTTCACCATTTTATCATGCTGGTGTAATTGCGTTCAACATTATTATTAAATAAATAAACACGCTATGTCAGTATGTGCAATGCACAATGGTGACTCGATCGTCTTGATACCAAAGAGCCTATATCAATAAAAAGACAGTGCAGTGCTCGCTATCTACATTGTTCGAGGAAAGTGAAGCGTCATGATAGTGAAGCGTTATGTTAGAACAGTACAGACACATAATAACCTCCCAGATAAGATGTACCAGTATTTATATAGTTTACCGTATTAAGGGTCAAGTGTACAAATGTCCATTAGAACGTTTTTATCTTTTTTCGGACTATAGTATTTAAATTCGTGCTTCTTCGTTAAAACCTTCGAAACCGACTTCTGTCGTAAAACAAATAACCTGGCATGGGTAATCGAAAATGAACTCATAGATTCATACATAGATACATAGAGATATACATAGATACATAAAGAGATGAGACTATGACCGAGATGTGTCACGAGACAAGAGGCGGGACTATTATTATTATTATTATGTGCACTTTCGCGTGGCAGACGTGATGTAGATCGCGTCTGTTTCGCTTGTGCCATTCCGCACGAAATATACCATCACAGTTCTTTGTAGAAGTGGACTAAATAGACATGTAAATAAATAAAAATATTTAAATGAATAGATACATGAATAATTAAAATGTCCATATGATATAAACATATATAAAATAATCGTTAAAAAAATGTCAGTAGGAATTGCACTAAAAAGTAATAAAAATGTAAATAAATAATTTAAAATGGTCAATTCCATGGATTCATATGGTGCTTTCTTATTTTGAAATGGCTAGCCCCAATTGTCGCCACTGTTCACGGTCGAGTGCGCGCAGAGCGTCGACATCGGCACGGCAACGTAGCGTACGGCCTATGCGTCGCAGGTCCGCGCTCAACGCTGTCGGCAGTGTCGTTCGCGGTCGACCCATGTATGTCGTGACACCTGTGTCCACGGCGAAATAGTTGTCGATCGCTCGCTGAGCGGGTGCATCGGGTGGCATACGGAGCACGTGCCCGAATAGACTCCATCTTGCAGTTATGACAGCTTCGCTGATGGGACGGCATCGGCAACGGTGGTACAGTGCCTCGTTGGAAATGCGATGTGGCCAACATATGCCGATGATCTGGCGTAGATGACGACGGTGGTACGCATCCAGATGATCTAGTTCTGATTTCGTGAGTCCCCATGTACCCATGTTGTACGTCAGCACGGGCACAACGAAGGATGCGTATAGCCGTAGCCGCAGCTGTAGAGAGATCTGTGATCGCCTGAACCACAGTGTCCACAGCTTGCGGAAGGCGACGTTGGCCAGCTGCTTTCGGCGAGCGACGTCTTCGGCTTCACCGAGGAGCGATCCAAGCTTGCGTGTCATACGCCACTCTTCCTGAATGCGGTCAGCGTGTCGGCTGATACTTGTTCGTTCTGTTTTCGACGCGTTGATCGTCAGCGACCACTCCGCCAAGCAAGCTGGCGCGATGCGCTCGATCTCGTCGAGGAACGAACGAGAAGAGCTGACGAAGTCCGTATCGTCAGCGTACTCGACGTCCAGCGGTAGGGTGGCATCAGCTGGTGGACGTGTCGGGAGGCGCGAACGAAGGTCACGGAGTGCCGCTTCGAGGTATACAATGAATAACACCGGGCTGAGGCTGTCGCCTTGCGGCGTCCCGATGGATGTGGCGAATGAATGACAATCGCCTGTTGAGAGACGCGGCTCGAGCGACGTGGCGGCGAGTAGGAAGCGAATCATCCGCATTTCCGACTCGCCGAGGAATGTTTGTAGCGTGTCAAGCAGCTTGTCGCGACGTATGGTGTCGAAGGCGCGACTCAGATCGATGCCGAGGAATTCGATTGATACGTGCTGACGCTGCGCTTTAGCACAGAGCCAACGATACCCGAAGACTACGTCGGCCGTGCTGCGTCCGCGTCGGAATCCCGATTGCGACGGCGACAGGAAGTCGTCAACTTTCGGCGCGATCCTCGATAGTACGATGAGAGACAGTGTCTTTCGGAGCACCGATAGTAAGACTATCGGACGCACACTCGTTAGTGGACCTATTGGTTTGCCCGGCTTCTGTATTAATACGAGGACACCTTTGCCTAGGTCAAGCGGTTCGTGTTTTTCCAGTGCATCGTTGAAAATGCTGGCAATTGTGTCTGCTAACAGGCAGGCCGTGCATTTGAAAAATTCGGCCGGTATGCCGTCTTGCCCGCTGGCTCGGCCGCTGTTCAATTTCCCGATCGCTCGCTTGACTTCTTCTGTTGTGATTGGGTCTGCCAGTCGCGATGGTCTTCCGGTGAAGGCAGGCAGTTCTTCTATAGCTTCGTCGCTGAACTGGCGACTAAAGTGTTCGGTGACCCGCGCGTTCAGTTCGGCTTTGTTACAGATAATGCGTCCAGCGTCGTCGTGGATCGTTAGCTTGACGGCAGGTTTCCTCGTCATTTCATGAACGGCACGAAACATTTTTGCGCCATCGTGGAGACGTTCAACTTCTGACGCTAGCCTGTCTAGTCTCGCTGAGGCGTTATCGCGAGCTTTTCGGCGCATAGCGTGCAAGATTGTGCGGGACTATGACCGAGATATGTCACGAGACTACGGATGTCACATCACACGAGAGTACGGCCGAGACAAGAGGCGGGAATATGACCGAGATATGTCACGAGACTACGGATGTCACATCACACGAGAGTACGGACGAGACAAGAGTCGGGACTATGAACGAGATATGTCACGAGACTACGGATGTCACATCACACGAGAGTACGGACGAGACAAGAGGCGGGACTATGACCGTATGTCACAAGATTATGGATGACACATCATACGTTATGTCACGAGACTACGGATGACACATCACACGTTATGTCACGAGATTACGGATGACACATCACGTGTTATGTCACGAGACTACGGATGTCACATCACATGAGACAAGAGACGAGACTATGACCGAGATGTGTCACGAGACTTCGGATGACCCTAGACAAGAGACGATATTACGACCGAGATGTGTCACGAGACTTCGGATGACACGAGACAAGAGACGGGACTATGACCGAGATGTGTCACGAGACTTCGGATGACACGAGACAAGAGACGGGACTATGACCGAGATGTGTCACGAGACTACGGATGTCACATCACACGAGAGTACGGACGAGACAAGAGACGAGACTATGACCGAGATGTGTCACGAGACTTCGGATGACACACCACACGAGAGTACCGACGAGACAAGAGATGCCGCGAGACTATGGATGACACGAGACAAGAGACGAGACATGACCGAGATATGTCATGAGACTTCGGATGACACGAGACAAGAGACGAGACTATGACCGAGATATGTCACGAGACTACGGATGACACATCACACGTTATGTCACGAGACTTCGGATGTCACATCACACAAGATTACGGATGACACATCACGCGAGAGTACCGACGAGACAAGAGATGTCACACGATTACGGATGACACATCACACGTTATGTCACGAGACTTCGGATGTCACAGCACACGAGAGTACGGTTCGACGTGTTACCGGGTAAGAATTCATCAAAAAGATGGAATTCCGGGCAATTCGACGTGTTACCGTGTAAGATTCCGTGAAAAAGATGGAATTCCGGGCAATTCGATGTGTTATCGTGTAAGAATCCGTCAAAAAGATGGAATTCCAGGCAATTCGACGTGTTACCGTGTAAGATTCCGTTAAAAAGATGGAATTCCAGGCAATTCGACGTGTTACCGTGTAAGATTCCGTTAAAAAGATAGAATTCCAGGCAATTCGACGTGTTACCGTGTAAGATTCCGTTAAAAAGATGGAATTCCAGGCAATTCGACGTGTTACCGTGTAAGATTCCGTTAAAAAGATGGAATTCCAGGCAATTCGACGTGTTACCGTGTAAGATTCCGTTAAAAAGATGGAATTCCAGGCAATTCGACGTGTTACCGTGTAAGATTCCGTTAAAAAGATGGAATTCCAGGCAATTCGACGTGTTACCGTGTAAGATTCCGTTAAAAAAATGGAATTCCAGGCAATTCGACGTGTTACCGTGTAAGATTCCGTCAAAAGCGTCACGCGAGACTTCGGATGACACGAGACAAGAGACGAGACTACGACCGAGAGATGTCACGAGACTTCGGATGACAAGAGACGAGACTACGACCGAGATGTGTCACGAGACTTCGGATGACACATCACACGAGAGTACTGACGAGATAAGAGATGCCGCGAGACTACGGATGACACATCACACATAATACGAGTGTACTGACGAGATAAGTGATACCGCGAGACTACGGATGACACATCACACGAGATGCCGCGAGACTACGGATGACACGAGACAAGAGACGAGACATGACCGAGATGTATCACGAGACTTCGGATGACACATCACACGAGAGTACTGACGAGATAAGAGATGCCGCGAGACTACGGATGACACATCACACGAGAGTACTGACGAGATAAGAGATACCGCGAGACTACGGATGACACATCACACATCACACGAGAGTACTGACGAGAGAGATGTATCTGTGTAGTTCAGCACGGAGACTTTAGCCTGTTATGTATATGTGTAACAAACTTGCAGGATTCTGTGACAAACGAAACACCGAACACTTAGATCAGCGTGTGACAAGAATCAAAGTTGTCGGATAAAGAAAACACCAAACACTTATTAGGTTTCGGCGTCATCTCATTTGCATAACCAATCAGACCGAAAGTACAGCACGTGACTTCCCTTAACACAAAAACTGTGTACGTCCATGAGAGGCGACATTCGACGCCACTCAACGGACACCGATGTAATTAGTCAGAGTAGTGCCATCTACTGACCAGGATGACCAACGGTAGCGGAAGCGTAGAGGCCACCATGACAGGTCGCCATGTCATTCAAATAACTTCCGGTACTACGTTACTTCCGGCGTAGCGTCCCTAGTAGAGGCCGCCATGACACTCAAGTGACTTCCGGTATGACATCACATCCGGCGTAGCGACCCCTAGTGGATAATCGGAGTACTACGTCACATGATGGCGCCATCTAGCGGGTAAAAATATATAATTATGTTATCAAGAGAAAAAAAGTTGGGGTTAACCTCGCGAAAATTTTAACAACCACCAAAGTGGTTGTATAAATTGTCTGACAATTTTATGCTTTTGTCCCTCTGGGACAAAAATATTCAATTTTCGCGAGGTTAACCCCAACTTTTTTTCTCTTGATAACCTAATTATATATTTTTACCCGCTAGATGGCGCCATCATGTGACGTAGTACTCCGATTATCCACTAGGGGTCGCTACGACGGATGTGATGTCATACCGGAAGTCACTTGACTGTCATGGCGGCCTCTACCAGGGACGCTACGCCGGAAGTAACGTAGTACCGGAAGTTATTTGAATGACATGGCGACCTGTCATGGTGGCCTCTACGCTTCCGCTATCGTTGGTCATCCTGGTCAGTAGATGGCACTACTCTGACTAATTACATCGGTGTCCGTTGAGTGGCGTCGAATGTCGCCTCTCATGGACGTACACAGTTTTTGTGTTAAGGGAAGTCACGTGCTGTACTTTCGGTCTGATTGGTTATGCAAATGAGATGACGCCGAAACCTAATAAGTGTTTGGTGTTTTCTTTATCCGACAACTTTGATTCTTGTCACACGCTGATCTAAGTGTTTGGTGTTTCGTTTGTCACAGAATCCTGCAAGTTTGTTACACATATACATAACAGGCTAAAGTCTCCGTGCTGAACTACACAGATACATCTCTCTCGTCAGTACTCTCGTGTGATGTGTGATGTGTCATCCGTAGTCTCGCGGCATCTCTTATCTCGTCAGTACTCTCGTGTGATGTGTCATCCGTAGTCTCGCGGCATCTCTTATCTCGTCAGTACTCTCGTGTGATGTGTCATCCGAAGTCTCGTGATACATCTCGGTCATGTCATCCGTAGTCTCGCGGCATCTCGTGTGATGTGTCATCCGTAGTCTCGCGGTATCTCTTATCTCGTCAGTACACTCGTATTATGTGTGATGTGTCATCCGTAGTCTCGCGGCATCTCTTATCTCGTCAGTACTCTCGTGTGATGTGTCATCCGAAGTCTCGTGACACATCTCGGTCGTAGTCTCGTCTCTTGTCATCCGAAGTCTCGTGACATCTCTCGGTCGTAGTCTCGTCTCTTGTCTCGTGTCATCCGAAGTCTCGCGTGACGCTTTTGACGGAATCTTACACGGTAACACGTCGAATTGCCTGGAATTCCATTTTTTTAACGGAATCTTACACGGTAACACGTCGAATTGCCTGGAATTCCATCTTTTTAACGGAATCTTACACGGTAACTCGTCGAATTGCCTGTAATTCCATCTTTTTAACGGAATCTTACACGGTAACACGTCGAATTGCCTGGAATTCCATCTTTTTAACGGAATCTTACACGGTAACACGTCGAATTGCCTGGAATTCCATCTTTTTAACGGAATCTTACACGGTAACACGTCGAATTGCCTGGAATTCTATCTTTTTAACGGAATCTTACACGGTAACACGTCGAATTGCCTGGAATTCCATCTTTTTAACGGAATCTTACACGGTAACACGTCGAATTGCCTGGAATTCCATCTTTTTGACGGATTCTTACACGATAACACATCGAATTGCCCGGAATTCCATCTTTTTCACGGAATCTTACACGGTAACACGTCGAATTGCCCGGAATTCCATCTTTTTGATGAATTCTTACCCGGTAACACGTCGAACCGTACTCTCGTGTGCTGTGACATCCGAAGTCTCGTGACATAACGTGTGATGTGTCATCCGTAATCGTGTGACATCTCTTGTCTCGTCGGTACTCTCGCGTGATGTGTCATCCGTAATCTTGTGTGATGTGACATCCGAAGTCTCGTGACATAACGTGTGATGTGTCATCCGTAGTCTCGTGACATATCTCGGTCATAGTCTCGTCTCTTGTCTCGTGTCATCCGAAGTCTCATGACATATCTCGGTCATGTCTCGTCTCTTGTCTCGTGTCATCCATAGTCTCGCGGCATCTCTTGTCTCGTCGGTACTCTCGTGTGGTGTGTCATCCGAAGTCTCGTGACACATCTCGGTCATAGTCTCGTCTCTTGTCTCGTCCGTACTCTCGTGTGATGTGACATCCGTAGTCTCGTGACACATCTCGGTCATAGTCCCGTCTCTTGTCTCGTGTCATCCGAAGTCTCGTGACACATCTCGGTCATAGTCCCGTCTCTTGTCTCGTGTCATCCGAAGTCTCGTGACACATCTCGGTCGTAATATCGTCTCTTGTCTAGGGTCATCCGAAGTCTCGTGACACATCTCGGTCATAGTCTCGTCTCTTGTCTCATGTGATGTGACATCCGTAGTCTCGTGACATAACACGTGATGTGTCATCCGTAATCTCGTGACATAACGTGTGATGTGTCATCCGTAGTCTCGTGACATAACGTATGATGTGTCATCCATAATCTTGTGACATACGGTCATAGTCCCGCCTCTTGTCTCGTCCGTACTCTCGTGTGATGTGACATCCGTAGTCTCGTGACATATCTCGTTCATAGTCCCGACTCTTGTCTCGTCCGTACTCTCGTGTGATGTGACATCCGTAGTCTCGTGACATATCTCGGTCATATTCCCGCCTCTTGTCTCGGCCGTACTCTCGTGTGATGTGACATCCGTAGTCTCGTGACATATCTCGGTCATAGTCCCGCACAATCTTGCACGCTATGCGCCGAAAAGCTCGCGATAACGCCTCAGCGAGACTAGACAGGCTAGCGTCAGAAGTTGAACGTCTCCACGATGGCGCAAAAATGTTTCGTGCCGTTCATGAAATGACGAGGAAACCTGCCGTCAAGCTAACGATCCACGACGACGCTGGACGCATTATCTGTAACAAAGCCGAACTGAACGCGCGGGTCACCGAACACTTTAGTCGCCAGTTCAGCGACGAAGCTATAGAAGAACTGCCTGCCTTCACCGGAAGACCATCGCGACTGGCAGACCCAATCACAACAGAAGAAGTCAAGCGAGCGATCGGGAAATTGAACAGCGGCCGAGCCAGCGGGCAAGACGGCATACCGGCCGAATTTTTCAAATGCACGGCCTGCCTGTTAGCAGACACAATTGCCAGCATTTTCAACGATGCACTGGAAAAACACGAACCGCTTGACCTAGGCAAAGGTGTCCTCGTATTAATACAGAAGCCGGGCAAACCAATAGGTCCACTAACGAGTGTGCGTCCGATAGTCTTACTATCGGTGCTCCGAAAGACACTGTCTCTCATCGTACTATCGAGGATCGCGCCGAAAGTTGACGACTTCCTGTCGCCGTCGCAATCGGGATTCCGACGCGGACGCAGCACGGCCGACGTAGTCTTCGGGTATCGTTGGCTCTGTGCTAAAGCGCAGCGTCAGCACGTATCAATCGAATTCCTCGGCATCGATCTGAGTCGCGCCTTCGACACCATACGTCGCGACAAGCTGCTTGACACGCTACAAACATTCCTCGGCGAGTCGGAAATGCGGATGATTCGCTTCCTACTCGCCGCCACGTCGCTCGAGCCGCGTCTCTCAACAGGCGATTGTCATTCATTCGCCACATCCATCGGGACGCCGCAAGGCGACAGCCTCAGCCCGGTGTTATTCATTGTATACCTCGAAGCGGCACTCCGTGACCTTCGTTCGCGCCTCCCGACACGTCCACCAGCTGATGCCACCCTACCGCTGGACGTCGAGTACGCTGACGATACGGACTTCGTCAGCTCTTCTCGTTCGTTCCTCGACGAGATCGAGCGCATCGCGCCAGCTTGCTTGGCGGAGTGGTCGCTGACGATCAACGCGTCGAAAACAGAACGAACAAGTATCAGCCGACACGCTGACCGCATTCAGGAAGAGTGGCGTATGACACGCAAGCTTGGATCGCTCCTCGGTGAAGCCGAAGACGTCGCTCGCCGAAAGCAGCTGGCCAACGTCGCCTTCCGCAAGCTGTGGACACTGTGGTTCAGGCGATCACAGATCTCTCTACAGCTGCGGCTACGGCTATACGCATCCTTCGTTGTGCCCGTGCTGACGTACAACATGGGTACATGGGGACTCACGAAATCAGAACTAGATCATCTGGATGCGTACCACCGTCGTCATCTACGCCAGATCATCGGCATATGTTGGCCACATCGCATTTCCAACGAGGCACTGTACCACCGTTGCCGATGCCGTCCCATCAGCGAAGCTGTCATAACTGCAAGATGGAGTCTATTCGGGCACGTGCTCCGTATGCCACCCGATGCACCCGCTCAGCGAGCGATCGACAACTATTTCGCCGTGGACACAGGTGTCACGACATACATGGGTCGACCGCGAACGACACTGCCGACAGCGTTGAGCGCGGACCTGCGACGCATAGGCCGTACGCTACGTTGCCGTGCCGATGTCGACGCTCTGCGCGCACTCGACCGTGAACAGTGGCGACAATTGGGGCTAGCCATTTCAAAATAAGAAAGCACCATATGAATCCATGGAATTGACCATTTTAAATTATTTATTTACATTTTTATTACTTTTTAGTGCAATTCCTACTGACATTTTTTTAACGATTATTTTATATATGTTTATATCATATGGACATTTTAATTATTCATGTATCTATTCATTTAAATATTTTTATTTATTTACATGTCTATTTAGTCCACTTCTACAAAGAACTGTGATGGTATATTTCGTGCGGAATGGCACAAGCGAAACAGACGCGATCTACATCACGTCTGCCACGCGAAAGTGCACATAATAATAATAATAATAGTCCCGCCTCTTGTCTCGTGACACATCTCGGTCATAGTCTCATCTCTTGATGTATCTATGTATATCTCTATGTATCTATGTATGAATCTATGAGTTCATTTTCGATTACCCATGCCAGGTTATTTGTTTTACGACAGAAGTCGGTTTCGAAGGTTTTAACGAAGAAGCACGAATTTAAATACTATAGTCCGAAAAAAGATAAAAACGTTCTAATGGACATTTGTACACTTGACCCTTAATACGGTAAACTATATAAATACTGGTACATCTTATCTGGGAGGTTATTATGTGTCTGTACTGTTCTAACATAACGCTTCACTATCATGACGCTTCACTTTCCTCGAACAATGTAGATAGCGAGCACTGCACTGTCTTTTTATTGATATAGGCTCTTTGGTATCAAGACGATCGAGTCACCATTGTGCATTGCACATACTGACATAGCGTGTTTATTTATTTAATAATAATGTTGAACGCAATTACACCAGCATGATAAAATGGTGAAACAGTATTGTTGGTCTCTAGGCACAGATGAGACATACATGTAGATGAGCCTCGAACAGGGAATACCCATTCAAAACAGTTTACAAACAGGATACCCACTGTGACCGTTGGTAAGTACTATGATATTCTGTCAAATACTGTTACATGACAACCAGTTTGACCAAAATGTTACACAGATAGCTGGTAGTTTGAATGTTTTAGCTGACAAGTTCGTATAACTTCCTTAACACGGGACAAATACACAGAACCTTGAGGCTTGATTTATACCAGTTTATACCAGTTAACAGGGAGATTTTTCACTCGACGAATAGAGATATGTCATGGTCGGTAGATGGGAATACTCTGACTAATTACATTGGTATCCATTGAGTGGCATCGGATGTCGCCTCTCTCATGAACGTGCACAAATCGGTGAACTTTCGGCACGCCCACGTGACCGTTATGTTCTTTCGTATATATATATAACAAAGTTACAAAGTTACAAATATTATTCTGACACCTCGTTCCGGCACGCCCACGTGACTTTTCGGCACATTTTCTAACTATATAAAAAGAAATTATACACATTATTAGGCGTCTTCAGTATGATATGAGCTGCGGCCCTCTGACCGCCTCCGCAAAGGAGAATCCGATACGCGAGAAGTTTGCCATATCGAATGATGAATGACAAGTTGATCGTCTTCAACGGATGCCAGCATTTCAATCTCCTCCTTCATCGATGGTTGCACTGATGTCTGGGGTTGGAACTGCTTCAGAACCTTTTAGATGAAGATTCCGTAGCTCTCCCTCGTTCATCGCCGATGCTTCGTATAATCTGTACGACTTTTAGATGAAGATCCGGTAGCTCTTCCTCGTTCATCGCCGATGCTTCGTATAATCTATACGAAATGCTGATGTTTAAACGGCTCTTTTCAGAGCCACCCACATTCTCACAAAAGAGTATTAGCTATATTGATATATGGACAAAAAGTTGGGTAAGTACTATGATATTCTGACAAATACTGTTACACGACAAACAGTTTGAACAAAATATTACACAGATAGCTGGTACTTTTAATGTTTTAGCTGACAAGTTCGTGTAATTTCCTATGCCTTATTAACTCGGGACAGATACACGGATGTTTTTTCAACACAGAGCCTTTGTTTATACCGGATTGATTTATACCGGTTCATACCAGTTCATACCAGTTAACAGGGAAATTTTTCACTCGATATAGCATGTTTGTCAGTGGTTATGAGCTGATTGTTGGTGGTTATGAGCTGTTTGTCAGTGTTTGTAAGTTGTTTGTCAGTGGTTATGAGCTGTTTGTCAGTGTTTGTAAATTGTTTGTCAGTGTTTGTAAGTTTGTCAGTGTTTGTAAGGTGTTTGTTGGTGGTTATGAGCTGTTTGTCAGTGTTTGTAAGTTGTTTGTCAGTGGTTATGAGCTGTTTGTCAGTGTTTGTAAGTTGTTTGTCTGTGGTTATGAGCTGTTTGTCAGTGTTTGTAAGTTGTTTGTCAGTGTTTGTAAGGTGTTTGTTGGTGGTTATGAGCTGTTTGTCAGTGTTTGTAAGTTGTTTGTCAGTGGTTATGAGCTGTTTGTCAGTGTTTGTAAGGTGTTTGTCCGTGGTTATGCGCTGTAGGCCAGATAGCCTTTAGCCTCTATGCCTATGCCTATGCCTATGGCTATGCTTTATCCGGTTTGGACCTGTGTTAAAGTTGTAAATGCATAGACTAGGCACGTCCTACCCCTAATCAAAGGGTCGACAACACACACACACACACACACACACACACACACACTCACTCACTCACTCACTCACTCACTCACTCACTCACTCACTCACTCACTCACTCACTCACTCACTCACTCACTCACTCACTCACTCACTCACTCACTCACTCACTCACTCACTCACTCACTCACTCACTCACTCACTCACTCACTCACTCACTCACTCACTCACTCACTCACTCACTCACTCACTCACTCACTCACTCACTCACTC
>OZ023209.1:56024591-56173128 GCA_963995525.1 Escarpia spicata
TATTCTATCAGTTTCATGCCGATGCACGCCTTGCACCCCAGGATAGGACGGATCTGATCGCTGTCGACGAGTTTACACCAAGTTTGCAATGAATGTCTCTGCGTGACACCCGAATCGTGACATGACCCACGACAGCAAGCTACCCCCACCATACGCCACGATCGACGACGTCACTGGTCTCACGAAACGTATGTTATAGTCTTTGGTCGCTTTCTCGTACAGAGACAAAGGAATCACGTTGCACTGTGCTCCAGAGTCTATCTGGAACCGCAGGTAGTTTCCCGACTCCAGTTTGACGGTGACTACCTGTGACGCGTCAACCGTCGATACTTCGCTCAGCATAAAGACTTCTTCCTCATCGTCGACTGCGCGCACTGATCGAGTCTTAGTCGTATGCCTGCATCTGTTCGAAAAATGTCCGATCTGCTGACATTTGAAACACTTTTTATCGAATGCGGGGCAGTTTGTGTCTTCCGTCAAGTCACGTCTCCGCCCGCACTTCCCACAGTAACCGGCTGAGGCGCCGTCTGTGCCTCTAACAGCCGGCCCTCGTTGTTGCCGCTTGCTCTCTGATTTCACAGCGTGCACTGCCTGATCACCGTCTGCCATTATCTTCATCTGAGTGGCCATGCTTTCGGCTGCCCTGCAGATTTCATCCGTTTTCTCTAACGTCAGGTTAGTCTCCCTCAGCAACCGCTTTCTAACTTTATTGTCTGTGATACCGAAGAGCAACCTGTCCCTGAGGATTTCTTTTGGGGTAATCACATCAAATTGGCATGATTCTGACAACTTTCGTAGTGCCGTTCTGTAGTGTTCGTATGGCTCGCCGGGTTCCTGTTGTCGCTTGTTGAAAACGAATCTCTCAAACGGTACATTTTTCGTCGGTTGACAGTACTGGGCAAACTTCTCCAATACTGGCCCAATCCGCTGTTCGTCACCGTCTGTTGTCCACTCCCTGAACGTAGAGAACACCTCCCGCGCATCTTCCCCAATGACTGTTAGAAGGGTGGTGACCTGCACCGGCTCTGGTTTGTTAGCCAGTTCAGTGGCTAGGGCATAGTTCGACCATGCACTGTGTGGAATTTTCGCCATTTTTCAGCCGCATTTATTTCTAACGACTGCGGCGGCGGTAATGCGAAACTCGCTGCCATTATCGCCCACTTCACTCAACATGCGACTTTATTGTCTTTGTTACGGCATTTTGTTCTGAATAACCGAGTACACAGTTCAACAATGACTCGATTAAAAAACACAGCTGCCATCATGTAACGAAACTGGCTGTTTGTATTGGTGATAAATAACATTTTATTGAATACTGAACCTGATGCCATCGGTGCTGAGTAACCAGGGGATTGATCCTCCGACATCTGCCTCATATACGTATTGTCACAGTATATTTTATATTACATATTATATTTTTATTCTTTCTTAAATTGATATGATAATGATTATGTTTTACCCATGATGTATTTTAATATGGACAGTTTTTTTTATCCGGATACACGGCATTATACAATTAGCAGTTTATTATTATTGTGTGTGTACGTGCGTGTGTGCGTGTTTGTGGATGTGTGTGTGGGTGGGTGTGAAGCTTACTCTCTTAAATTACATTAATATATGTTGTTTTTACATAAACCTGAGGAAACCTTCGTGTGAAGAATCAATAATCTAAATAACTAATTATTTAGTTTGCCATCAATTTAGTACAAACAGATTGTTAAAATGTTGTCTTAATTGTGAAATATTTAACATTAAAACAAATAAACGTTGTTCATATTCAGTTGAAAGGTGTAATAGTTCTGGTATTATGTGCAATTGTTAATTAAGTATACGTAATAAGACTGTCAATACCAACCAATTACTTTATTGTAAGTTCACAATAATTAGTGTTGTCAACAGTAATTTTGTACAACCCTATAATAATATAAATTCGATAGCAACATATACCATACTAAATTAAGATCAAATAGGCCATTATATTAATACAATAGATCATAGAGGTAGTTTAACAAATTAGCACATTAATAGAGTAGGCCACATTGTGATAAGGATGTCAACAAACGGAACATTTCGGGAATAACACATATTTATTTGCAACATTAATAACTTGTAATAAGCGCCCACTGATGCTGCAGCCTCACCAGTCTCGAGCGATTTTATTCGTATGCTGTCGTTTCGCGGCGGTTGGCACCCGTGCCGCACGTCTTGCATAAAATTTGGCTTCGAAAACTCGCAATTTATGGTTAGAATAAATGTTACATAGACACAACAATTCTGAAATTTCATTCACATTCCGTTTATCAACCATCACCATAGATTTACCGGAGAGCCAGTTACAAGTTTTGAACATTTTTATCGATTTGGGACTGGATCGGCTAATGACGTTCGATGACTAGGAAGACTGCCGAGTCCGCGTGGGTTAGTGGGTAATAATGGTTAAAACTATAATTATTCAAATAACAGGTAGCGATACAAAGTCTATTATTTCCAAAGTTCGTCAAATGTGATCCGTGGGTGGAAGCAAGTTGTATGTCAGCCAAACTGAACGATTTATGATTTTATGAAATACAGCCTCGATCAACGATGGCTGATGCGGAGTCTGTCCTACACGTGTGACAGAGCTAGGTCGGTGCGCTCAGCGGATGACCCTGTTAACACAGGCACTAAACTTGGTCGAACGCTGAAGTACAACACACTGGCTGCGGAACGACAAGACGCCGACACACTAACAAGGTTGCAACGTGCGCGGTTGCTAGCGAACTTCCTTTACGTTTGAATTTCCTCAAATAAAAAGTTTGCGTCATTATTTACTGTACATATTCACTTGTCCACCATGTAGAGTAATTTTACTTGTCCGGGCCAAAAATCACTTGTCCAGGACAAACGGACAAGTGCTTTTTCGAACGCTGATATTCATGAGATTTAGCTCGGCCTCAATCAGGGTCTGACATATTGCAATTAACTCGCTGGCACTGGTATTGACCACTTTCTGTTGACCCAGAAAACTACTCAGTCATTCAGCCGGAAAAAGCCCAATTAGGTCCTGCCGAGCTCGGAAAATAATATAGAAAAAATTGTTTTGGTTTCACTGAAAATCCAAGAGATTGTCTGATTAGTTCTCCTTTCCAGGAGATCGGGAGATTTGGTCGATTTCCGGGAATTTCCCGGCGAATCCAGGAGACCAGGTTTATTAAGTCTAAAGATTTAAGACTTGTAGCTGCCAGTTTAACATACACTTTCACCGAAGCAGTCAAACGAGACAACGTCCAAGCCCACTTGCAAGGAGATACCGAATTGGACGGTGCACACATTTAGGACGTGCAAGAATAAAACAATGGATATACTAATACAGTCCGAAATTTTCATTGACGTCCTTAGCTACAGTAAGGTCGATACATTGTCCCAAGGCTTCAGGAGCCCGGCATTGGTTGTAAGTTGGTGAAGCCTTCACTCGGATCAACTGCAACTAAACAGGTACAAGTTGTGTCGTGAGTCTTTACTTTAGCTAAGACTAAGTTTAGGGAAAGGGGCGAAATAAACACCCTGCGGGTGCTATCAATGTCAATGAGCGAATCTTGAATCATTGTTGCTAGTCCCACAACCGGCGCAATGCTTGTTAACCATGCTGGACAATCAGTGTTATACTGGCGACCTAGAATACATCAATACAATAGCGTTTATCGCCAATAATCCAACATGTAAACAATGCCGAAACGTCAATGTTTGCCCGTCTTTTCTGGTTTTTGTTCACGCACGTACAAAAGCACCGCATGTCATGTACTATATTTAGTGCTACGCCTCAATGCTGGCGAGTGCTATTTGGGCCTAAAAATGCGCTGAACTTAAGATGCAATTTTTATAGCGTAAATATGCCTGGGATGATGAGGAAGTATTTAATTATTGCATCAAAGTGTCAAATTTAGGCAAACTATAGTTATATTATATATGATAACGGCAAAATCATGATGGGCCCGGATTATAAACAAGTGCCCCTCAATTTTCTTAGGTTTCTCAGATACATTTTTGTATGCTTTTCACTCTTTTGGGCACATGCGGCAAAAAGGATGCAGCATTTCAGCATACAACGCATCATTGACACGTTCCTGTGCTCCAAGGGAATCCAAGCACTTAGCAGGTTTACTCGCAGTAGAATTATGCTATTTTAGTGCATTTTTAAGGGCACCATTGTTAGCATACATATAATGCTATAGTGTTAGTCATTATTTGGTTTATTAATTTATAACTGATAATTGGTTATGTATCAGTTAATGAGATTTGCTAATTAGTACAATGCTGTGCAGTATTATATTACACTTGCTTGTTTATTTACAGTGATTGCACTGAACAGTGGTTAGAATCAATTAGTCTGATAGTAATACACGTATACAGTCTGTATTAAAGAATTAGAAACAAGGAAAGTAGATGTGTTTTAGTACTGATTCATGAATTAGTATTATATAAGCTTTGAGCCATTGGATGATTATAATGGACGTCATGTTACTCATGTATACATACTGACACTGTATTATGCATATACATTTGTTTAATTATAGAAGTATTACAACCGAGTATATACTTTATGGACATTTTATACAGATTTGATACTCTGTTAATGATACTTAGGATGAATTTGAATATATTTCTTGATTTGGGAACATAATATTAATTTTAAACTAATATAGACCTATTGATAGTAAGTCTGTCAAGGAGTATTGCCATTTGATATCTATTTACAAATATCACAGGTGTTAGCTAGCCTGCTAGTAGGTATCTGAGATGATCTGTAAGCAGTTTAACTGTATCAATGTTATGCAAGGAATATTATGTTTAATGCTGTTGTTGAATTATCCTTTGTATCCATTGTGCATATTTTGTGCATATTTAATTATATTTTATGTGTTGCAGGTTTATTTTGTATTTTTAGATTTCACACAATAAATGATACTCATCATTAATATGTGTTGATCTGTATTCATGGTAAATCCCCCGTTACACTAAGTACTAATAACATAATACCATTACGACATCTATATGCACACACTGTTGGCTCATGTCGTCATTTTGCATGCCCTCTGGTGGCTCACACCGTCGCTTTGCACACCCTCTGTTGGCTCGTGCCATTACTTTGCATGCCCTCTGGTGGCTCATGCTATGACTCTGCATGCCCTCTGGTGGCCCATGCTGTCACTCTGCGTGCCCTCTGGTGGCCCCATACGTTACTGTACTAGCGACTTTTTGGCAACGGCGTATCAATTGTACAGCATATCTACTGTCCAAATCTGCTGCATGTAGTACCTACTGTCTACCTACTGAATAAATAAACAACTCTGTGTGTCTGTCTTATGTCCTACATTAAAACAAGTGAATAATAAACTTTTTGATGAGCATCAACTTTAAAAATGGCAGATATATATGAATATCTGCAAAGGACAAAAGTAATATATTTGAAATCACCATACTTAAAAACTTATATTTTGGTGTTAACTATATGGCTCTAGGTTACGTCGTTCTTAAGATACTGCAATAAAAGGCTTTGACCTGCACCATCTTTAAACATGGTGAATATATCAATGTCAACGACGGTTAAATTTAATTTTTTTTAATTGGTGTCCACAAATCTGCACACTTATTAATTACTGCTCCACATATTTATTTATTTATGCTCCACGTATTTACTAAGATATAGTGACATTTGTATTGGCAACCACCATGTTTAAAATGGCAGATGCGAATGTCGAAGAAGGTAAAATGTCATTGGATAGAGAATGGTTGAAAATCCCACCTTAGATATGTACATATGTGCCTTATATTCCAAAAAAAAAGACCAGTAGGTTTATTGAGTTGCCACAGTTTTGGACGCCATCTTGAATTCTGCAGTTAGTCCAAGAAGGATTCCTGGATACTTTTATTATGTTACTTCAAACACTTTCAGGGATATATGCTGCAAAAATCAGCTAATTATCGACTTTTGGGATTCAATGATATTTTAGCCTAAAAATCCTGGTTTGTTATAGTTGATTTTGAAACTGCTTCAATGAAGCTGTCAGGACTTCTGGTATGAGATTTTATATGTATATATAGGGCCTGTTTAGCTACTCTGTAAAATGTACACATAGGCCTATGACGTGTTCAATAGTCAGATATTTTATTGACCTATACACATTATATGGCAACAGTTTCAGTAATGCCGTAATCTTGTGGTCAGCCTTTGTAATGATTAAGAACAACTGTAATGTTCTTCCTATTGCAAAACAGGCCTTGTAAAAGTCCACCAAACCATATGCCATCTTCCGTCTGTCTATCTATATCTGTCACACTCTGAAACTGTGCCATTAAGTTGTCACTACAGCATGTGCCTAAGTAGGAACAACAGCAGTGACCTGGGGCCGGTTTCATGAAGCGGCTAAGAACGTTCTTAACGCTAAGACGATTGTCTTAGTAAATTATGTGATTTTAAAAATATAAACGATCATAGGAGTTTACACAAACATGTGACGCTAAGTAATAATTGCGTAACTTTAAATAGTCTTCATGAAACCGGCATCAGCTCTGCAAGTGATGAGTGAATTTAATCGTTGACTATGTTGCTCCAGTTCACTTAGTCAGCTCTATGAATGACTACCTGGCTATAGACAGCGGTGGATATTTGTATATGAATAGTCTTTGTGTATTAATTGCAGCATGGCTTGATGCTTACCAATACCAGAGACATTGAGATGGTGTTCTAATAACATATTGAATTGAATTGTAAAACCTTTATTGTCCATAAATGGTTTACGTAGTGTGGACATTTTTCATTGGCCTCCACACTGTGTTAGAACATATACACATATAAACATTGTGTACACATCAGATATGTTTGGAAGAACAGTACATTCAGTTTCAATCTCCCCAATTCTACAGTAGACATTGAAATGGTATACAACTGCAAGTTCAGTTCTTAGAATTCAGTATGTTCATGGCTGAAGGAACAAAGATTTCTTGTAATATAGTTTTTGTGTTTTTGCAATGGGCATTCTGACTGGGAGAGTGGTATCATAGTGAATCTGGACATCTTTCCTTCTTAAAACCTGCAGATAAATATGACATAGTTGCAATTGATTCATGCAAAAAAATGTCCCGCCCGGTTGACCATCTGAGCCAGCTTTGCTTTGTTCTTAGCAGTTAAATTTCCATATCATGACTTTCAATCAGTGTCAATCAATCTGCAGGGGGTGAAGTGTAAAGCGCTTTCAGCAGTCCTAAGGACAGGATACTGTGTTAAGAAGTTACCCTTTTCAACGTTATATTAATCAACTTTATGTTGGTTATACATTATACACTTACAGACGGATCATCCAGAATTCAGTGTTGGGATATCTCTGTGTACCTTTGATGTCTTAGCATGTAGCCATTGACAGTTGCGTCAATTGTTTCTAGGTTGAGGTGACTGGAAAGATGACGTCTGACGTTGAAGAGACATTGTGCCTACCAAAAGACGCTTCTACTAATGTACACTGTGAGGCATCTTCAATAAAGAAGACACAAAATGTTGCTGGTAGCACAGCCGATCCGGAGGCTGCAGTTTCTTCTTGGAGGAAAGACGACGTTGACATACATTATCGCATAGAGGAGACCCCCCCGATTCATTTCACCATCTTATTTGCACTTCAGGTTTGTTTTGACTTTAAGTTAACTGCTGGATCCCCTTTGGGACTGGACAGAAGTGATCTGAATAGCGAGCCATATTAGCAGAACTAATATAGTAATAATAGCCTATACTTAACTGTATGTGAAAATAATTTGGGACTGTTCTAGGGTGGCCTTAATTACGAGGTGGCTGTATTATCGAGGTGGCAATCAAGCGAGATTCCACTGTATTTCCTGTCTGTTTTTTTGTCATCAGTCGACTGAGTAAGTTCCTTCTCAGATTACTGTACAATTGGCTGAAGTACTTATTTATATACAGCAGAACCTCCCTATTAAGGTCACCCTCAGGACTGGGCCAAAGTGACCTGAACAGCAAGGTGACCAAATTAACAGGATTAATTTTCTATACATAACTGTTATAGAAATGATTTGGGACTGTCCTTAAGATGTTTTTTGCCTGAGCAAAGAGGATTTGAGTAGTCTTCACCTCCTGGGACGACACCGGATATAAAAAAGTCTTGTTGAAGTACCCCAATTAGTATGAAGTTCATAGGGATTTACCCCTGCATTTCATAATGTCATTATTGCTTAGAACCCCCCAGCCAGTGTGAACAGATTTATTTTGGGCGTGGTCCGTCCTGACTCTATGTCCTGGCTTATATCAATTAAGCTTTATTTATCTGAACACTTATACCGAACAGTGTGCAACTAAAAACTGATATATGTACAAATCATGATTTACAAACTCAGTACCTCTTTGGTTATTACGTACATAATATAAAAACCGACTGTATAATTATTTAGTGCGTATAGTGTATATGGACGCTGGCATGCATATACAATACTCTTGTTGTGATGATGCAGTAATTTTGGTAGCGATTTTCTTTTGTATAACTATAAGGTAAACAATTGTTGAAATTAATTCATAGGATGGCTTCTAAGACAGCAACTATATTTAGTCTTAGTATGAGTCTTCTGTCCCCTATTATGACATAATCTTTTATTTTTATAGGTACCATACATTATATAAGTACTGCTTTTGTTTTCATGTTAACTCGCCTACAATATACTGTTTTTGTTGTCTTTGTAACAATTATTCTGTAGTATTGTGTATTTTTTGACAAATTAATATTTCCTGTTCCTGTTTCTGTTGCTATTCCTGTGGAACCAAATCTCGTGATGCTTGCAGCACTACATGTCGATGTTTGTGGCATCTCTCACCATTCCTATCCTCCTGGCACCAGCCATGTGTATGGGCGAGGACAATGTGGGCAAGAGTGAGATCATTGGCACCCTCTTCGTCACCTCGGGCATTATCACGCTCATGCAGAATATCATTGGAGTGCGGTACGTCGATCACAACCAATTATAAAACTTAATAAATGGAGTGAATAGTTTAGTTTTAGTTAGGTAGCCGATAGTTTATGTTACATAAGTTACTTATTTTCAGATGTATGTTTAAATAGTGTATTCTTCTTCTTTTTCAAATAATTATTGCATTATAGTTATCATGTTTTAACAGTGTTGTATTTAAAATACAACACAGCGCCTCTGAACAGGTTTTTATATCCGGTTACATGATGCTGTACAAAGAAAATTTATTATTGTTTTATTATAATTGGTGATTTCTTAACAATATTTCCCTTGGTATATGACAAGCGAGGCGGGCTTTTTTTGTTCTTTCGTGATATTTTCAGCATCGGTGTGCAGCGCAAAGAAACACCATAAAGTCACTTATATTCTTACAAAATGGCAGATTTGTAGCAACATCATTTAGTTGTCTTGATGTTACTCGGGGCCGGTTAGGATTTATGCCTTGCAATTAACTCCATTGGATCCCCGGTGTCTCCAGTGGTGACACCTTACAGAGTTTCGACATACTAAAAATCTATGCATTCATGTAACATGGCGCCCAAACGATAACTGCTTTTTGGTTTATGATGGTGGTGGGAGTAAAAACCATGCAGGCTGATGGCGTTACCGCACAGGCTACGTAAAATGAGGGATATAGCAGCTGTTGATACAAACCAGGATGCTATTTATGCCTCAAATAGGACGTAAGGCACAGTATTCTTAAAGGTAAATATGCCTAGGAAAATGTTGAATGATGGAACTATCTCACTGAGGTATCAAAGTTAGGTAAAACTCAAGTTATAACGGCAAAATCGAGGTGGGTCCGGATTCGACACAAGTGCCCACAAGGCACAAGTCTATTCAACTAATGTCCTATGCCGTTTTTGTGATTCATAAGATATCTTTGTGCTAAATATATAATACATATTCCGACTAAGTTGTGGAAACAAACTTTTGGGAAAGTTTATTTAAGTGAAGTACTTAAGAATATAAACCAGTGAAGTTCACATCTCATAAAAGACACCGATTGCCCAAAACTGTGTATACTAACAGGTTATCAATAACTTGGGCTAGATAATGATAACTTTGAACATAAATTGGATATATGAAATAACTTATACTGTTTTATAGAAAAGGACAACATGAGTGGAAACCACACCTCAGCATGATGAAATAATCACGATTACTGACTGATCAATCATCAGATTACTGCAATTATAAGTAGTGTCTTGTTGTTTTATATCTTCCCCTCTATATTCAAGAATAGAGTTTAATACATACCTTAGAATGCACCATTTTAAAGCTTGTTTTAAAAAACTCAGGGCGAGCATGCCTCCAGACTCCCCTAGCAATGCTTCATGCCTGTGGCACTCGCAAAGCCCACCTCTACCACCTCGCCCATCATTTTACCCAGGGGAAACACTGCTGGAGTTCAAAAATTGAGGGGGCGCGCGATAGTGTAGTGGTTAGCACATCCGCCTGACATGCCGGCGCCCCGAGTTCGAAACCCGAACCGGGCAGGTATGGTATATTTGGTGTAAAAACCTGGCTCTCAACATTGGGGACTGTGTATCCCTCGTGACTCGGAGATCACGTTAATGTCGGTCCCGTCTCAATTTGGGACGTAAAAGAACCACTGAGGACGACAAGCACCCTGGCAGTGACCACCCTCAGTGCCAGCATAGAAAGGTCGGCTTGGCGATAATGTTCTGAAAAAGGCTGACTAGTTGAATGAGACCTCATAAGATCACTGTAACCACAATATATATACAGACTAGTCAGTTAATAGAACATTGCCGAGTGCTGGAAACAACTAGAACTAGAATACAGTGTAATGTTTCATATTGGTTCAAACCCCCCCCCTAATATATGGTATTTTACTTAAGATTTTGAGCAATCAAAAATGCCTTTCAAAACCACCGTCAACAGCCGCCAGGATCACATGATGTGACATGGTTACGAAGACACTGCTCACCATGTTGCCTGGTTGTGATACCCACAACAGTTCCTTATTACATGTTCCACTCGTTAGGTGGCGTAACAGTAGCAATTTATTTTCCTCACGATACGTGCTGACGACCAAGGCACCACTTGCCCTTACGTAATGCTGTCTATGTGTTTGTTTTTGAGAGACTGCCGCTTACACAACCACTTATTTCTATTTGAAATTACTGTTCTTTAGAAGATGTTTGTAAAACGTTTCAGATGGATATCTTTAATTGTCATTGATTTAGTTGAGGTTTAAAGGGGCCCACACACCAGGGAGACTTGCGAGATGCAGACGAGACGTGTTTTTGATGCGTCTCGACAGCGTCTCGAGCATCTCGTCTCGACATGTCTCCTGCGAGTCTCCAGCCAGTCCCGAGGTGATGCACCTGTCTCGAGGGTCGATGTGTGTGCTCATGTGGACACATGCCGAATGCAAAACTAAAGTAGTGGGGTTTGCTTGCTCATTTTTTAAGAAAACGGTGAAATAACCCAGTCCCACAAATGATGATATGTTCCCCTTAGGTTGCACGATTACATATATACAATAGGCGATACAGATGGCCACCTTGACTGCCGTTCTACGGCCACTATGCAGTTCTACTGTATATTGCCATTGTAAATGTACTCATTTGGTGGCCAAAATGAAGTGCCGATAGTGGAATGATGCTAAACAATCTGATTGTTTTGGCAATTAATAGGCTTTCCATTGTAAGCAATGTTATTTTGTGGCCAAAAAAAGAAACACTCCGGGTATCGATGGGAGGGGTTAGACTTTTTTGTGATTGATGATTTTCAGCCAGTTATTATATTTTGCTCAAAATGGGGGTCCGAACTCCCTGAATCCCCTCTGGTTCAGCACATATATAGGGCCTACGACCCACTATGTGACACCAGGCCAGTTCCTCATTGGCAAGTCAAACTGCTGTCTCGTCTCGACTGCGTCTTGATGTGACACAAGATGCGGTGGAGATTAAGTCAGAATAAGGTCAAGACGCGTCGAGATGCTCCCAAAATATCAAACATGTTAGATCTTCAAGATTCGCTCAAGACTCCCTCGATACGCCTACAAGACGCCTCGAGATGGTCACACACAAAGGAGACTTGGTCAGGACGCTACTTAAGGGATCATCTCAGAACATCAATGTCTGATATCAGACAAAATTACTTTCATCTGGCCTCAGCCCCCCCTCATCCCATCAGACGAAAGTTTGTCAACATTGAAATGATGATATCAATATATTAACAGTATCGGTCCGAAATATAAAACATCGATGTCCGACGTCAGGTGAAAACTGCTTCTGAGCCCCTCCCCAAAACGAAAGTAATTTGGTCTAATATCAGACATGGACATTCTGAGATCATCCCTAAGTGTACGGTCCAGTTGTCAGCATTGCAGCACGTGATCTAAATGGCCACCACGCCCTCTTCACTGAATTTAAACTGGACCAGGTTGTAAATAATTTAACAGTTTGTCCAGTGATTTCATAACAAATAAATAACACATTCACATAAATGGGCTACTACTGAATTATAACAGTTTTTGTGGTTACCAATAAGAGCCATTGCATTGCATTATATACTAACTTGATTTTACACCTGTTTGTAATAACGTATTACGAAGTGCAAAATGTATTAAATATCTACGCATAATAAATAATGTACAGTTTGTAGAAAGAACTGTATATCTGAATGAACCGTTGAATAATATGCCACATGTATTTTGTCTTATTTTTCGATGTGCAATTCTTGTCTGTCTTCAGATTACCCATCGTTCAGGCGGGCACGTTTGCATTGTTGGTTCCAACCCTGGCCTACCTCAAACTACCTCAGTGGGAGTGTCCGTCAAACATCGTCTCAAGAGGTATGCCACTGAGGCACAATATCACCTTCCAGGGAAGACTTGAAACTTGTGTTGACCCTGATGTTGTAATGCACAGACCCAAACTAAGAACTCTGTTTAATGTGTAATTAGTCTTCACAGAGTTGTCAGAATTAGTCCTACGAGGTAGTGGAGGACACTAATAAGTACTGTAGACCTGTAGAGTTGTTGATTTTGGGGGATGTGCGTGTGTGCATTCAACAACCTGCAACTGAAGGCTCCATGACACCCTCCAAATGAACACACGTCACCCCTGGTCTGCCAGGGGGTGAAGTGATGTATGCTTTGAGCAGGCCCAAGAACTGGATATGGTCCTATATAAGTAATAAATCCCTGTTGCACTGTTTTATTTAACCATTGATATAAAAATCTTGGATATAATATACATCGACTTGGCCAAGTGCCAGTATGTTCCTTGTACAAGTGTCCACTGTCATTACCACCTGTATACTGTTGTTATTGCCAGAGAACCTGCCTGCCAATGCATCAACAGATGGCTACATTATCACTGGCAGTCCAGAACACCGTGAGATCTGGATGATCCGATTACGAGAGGTGAGTTCAGGGCATCACACACCGGGGGCGCCACTTGTTACACCAGTTTCATTATGCCCCCTGGTATGTTGCCTTGCCAGAATGCTGAAGTTAAGCTGAGCCAATCATCACATTGTCATTCAAGATTTGGCTGATTGGGATTGGCCAATCGTGGTTCTTGTGACATATAATGTTTGGGAAATAGACATAATTATTTGAATACACATTAATGCTCAGATCAACTTATGGTCATGATTCAAATAGGCAATTGATAATCAAGGACGTTATCAGAGCACAGTATATATGCTAACTGGTTCTACCTGAATAAAAATGTTTAATTGAAGGTACGGGAGACACAATTTTAAAAATTTTAATATATTCAACATGAATGAATATATGAATGAATGTTGGACTCTTGATGTGCCAATGAATTTATTGTCCACTAGTTGTCTGGGTTTGTTCTGCATAGTATGTTAGTCTCGTGTTTAATATATAAGTATCTTGTCTTGTTAAGTGTTCACAACTTCACAAGACGGTTACGCTTTGGGTTATTCAGTAGCACATATCTACATCATTCAGTAGTACATATCTGCATCATTCAGTAGTACATATATACTACTGCTGCCAACAAGAGGGCTAAGAATTATTACATGTGAAAATATTGTTTTAAAAGTTTGCAAGTTTTCAGGGAGACAGTTGCAAAAATACTTTGTGGATTTGCTCCACAAAAAACTTACATAAATTAAGATCTACCATATGAATGCTGTATGACAAAGTGGTTTTTATTGGCAACAGTGTTAGCAAGCTTTTGGTATATTTGAAAATCAAAAAAATTTTAATGCTCCCTAACATTTCCCCGTGTCCTACTTGTGTATTGAGTTTTACTTGTACCTGGGGACAGTTTCACCAATGACAATGAGCTCGCAGGATGAATGCATCATTAAAAAGAATTTGTTGTTAAATTTATGGAGCATTTTCAAAATTCAAAAAGCCACCACCCTATCACAGAGGACACTATTTCTGTGACACACCAGCAAAAATATCCTGGTGGCACACCTGGTGTTGACAGTTTTCAGTATACAAAAATGTCCGGGTGGCGCACCCTTGGTTTTGACAGTTTTCACAAAAAAATGTCCTGGTGGCGCACCCTGGTGTTGACAGTTTTCAGTATACACAAATTTCCTGGTGGTGCACCCTGGTGTTGACAGTTTTCAGTATACACAAATTTCCTGGTGGCGCACCCTGGTGTTGACAGTTTTCAGTATACAAAAATATCCTGGTGGCGCACCCTGGTGTTGACAGTTTTCAGTACACACAAATTTCCTGGTGGCGCACCCTGGTGTTGACAGTTTTCAGGATACAAAGTCTCTGTTAAAAGGAGGTAGTCTGTTCTAACTAAGTATGTTAAAGTTATACTGCCTGCCAAAATTGTGTTTAGTAGTAACAATGGTCGCAATTTTAAGGTACATCCACAGAAATAGGTTCAAATAGTAAACAAAACATCCAGTTTCAGAAAAAAGGTTTATTGGCAATACAGCTGAGTTGGGCTGAGTTAACTACTATACCCCTTGATGTTCAACTTTCCCACGGTCAACACAGCAGACTTCCTGTTACAAATTACTACGCCCGCTAATTCCGGGTAAATGAACAGGCTAGGCCCCTTTAACGAGTGAAATTGATTTTAAAACGCAAAGTTGGGCTTATGAGATCATAAGAACTGTGTGTGGTGTTTCAGGTTCAGGGAGCGATCCTGGTTGCCTCCCTCCTGGAGGTGATCATGGGGATGACAGGCATTGTGGGTGTACTGCTCAGGTATATTGGGCCTCTCTCCATCTGCCCAACCATTGGGCTACTTGGACTGTCACTCTTCAAGTCAGCGGGCGAGTTTGCTGCGAAACAGTGGTGGATATGCATACTGTAAGTACAGGACTATAGTGAGGCATCCAGCTCGGCTGCCTGATGCCATGGTAGTGTTAATTTACTGTTGTGTGCACTTTATTTTTTTAAATTTGTTGTGTCTCAAACTTTTCGGACAAAATAAAAAATATTTTTTTTGTGTGTATCTAGTTTTCGGACACCTATAAAATAATTTTGTTTTTGTTACCAATAACTTAATGGAAATTAATGAGTGATTGGCATGGAACATCACTGACTTGCTTAGTACAGCCCTGCTCTTAATCACCAAATACTGCTCCAAAAACTCAATACAACTGTATATCATTTTAATAATCTTCTCTAGACCCTATTAGATACAAATCAATGCAACTGATCCAAAATAAGCGCAGTCTGCATCACCATATGGCATTTATAAACAAAGAGGCCATCAATCACTGAACCAGTTACCCATGTCTTAAGAAGTACATACACTCTGGATACAGTTACACTCACACAGAGATAAACATCATTTAAAAAAAAGAGAAAAAATGTATATATATATTTCATATATATGTATGACATAATTTGATATGATGAGTAGTTCCTATGACAGTGACTAATTACCTAGTAGTCTTAAGGTCAGACACTCCAGGTGTAATGGTGGTTTTTGACAAACAATACTTAAAATGGTTTTCTGCCAGATTATTACACCTTTGTATGCATGATATCAATAAAGTTCAATTCTATGACAATTACATACCACTAAGTGAGTTTTAGTCATGGATCAGGCATATCGATACCATGTAATTAAATCCATTGTGCAATCTTTGATTGCAATTTTCTCAAAAATATTTTTCTTCATTTCGAAACGGGATATCTCTGGGAGTAGTTATGCTATATAAATAATGTTTTCAGTGTTGCCTTCAGCATACTCTACTGTGTGCAATGATCAGACACTTTTTTAACATACGAATAGTTTGAAAGATAGCCATATTTGTGGCAGTATTTCCAAATTTGCCAATATTTGCTCAAAATGGCGACCATTTTGTTTGTTACCATGGAAACAGGGGTCTGGCTGAAAAAAGTTCAATATATGTTTTACTCAGTAAGACCCATTTCATGCATTGGGCAGAAATATGTTTACTGTTTGCACAAATTAAAAAATAATCATATCTAACTGCTGTGTCTGGCCTTAATAGGAGTCACCGACCCCTTTTTATTGCTGCTCTTTGTTTTATATTTGTATTACTAATTATTATGAGTTTAGTTTAATTAATGTTGAAGTATAATATACAATATATAATTATGTATGTGTACTATAGCAATACATTTGTATACTATACACTAAATGACAAAGACTACAACATTTATAAAGAAGCCCTAAACCAAGCTACAACTGAAATTAGAAATTCGAAGAGAAGCTACGAACAAAAATTAGCAAGACAGCAAGAGTTTGTATTCATATGTTCGGAGCAAACAGGATAAGGTCGGTCCTCTAGAAGATAGTGCTGGAAATATAATATCAGAAGGATTCTTAATGGCAGAAGAGCTGAATGAGTATTTTAGTTCATTGTTTACCAGGGAAGATATTAGTTCACTCCCAGTACCAGAGGCTAACTTCAAGGGGGCAGAATCAGACCTATTCAGGACAGTTAATTGTAACCCCGGAAATGGTAGCTACGAAAATTTGGGCTATGAAGGATAATAAATCACCTGGAGTGGATGGGATTCCGCCCAAACTACTATTGGACATTGTGGAACACATTAGCGTACCACTTGCAACAGTTTTAAACTTGTCATTAGAAGAGGGAGTCATTCCTTTAGAATGGAAAGAAGCAAACATTATACCGTTATTTAAAAAAGGTTCCAGAAACAAGTCGGAGATCTACAGACCAATGAGTTTAATGTCAGTGATTTGCAAATTATTAGAAAGATTAATTAAAGATCACATGGTGAATATTTTCTTGTTAAACATAACTTGTGTCTGTTAAACCCTTCTCAACATGGGTTTCTAAAAGCAAGGTCATGCTTAACAGCGATAGAAATAAGCCAGAATATTTACTTGTCCACCGGACAAGTAAGTCTTGAAATCTACTTGTCCGCCAAAATTTTAACGTGTCTGAGTGGTTGTGAAAGGGAATCGAAGCTTTGAAAAAAACGTAAAAAGTCTTGTCTTATTTTTATGACAACAACACAATGTTCCTGCTGTTTCGTACATCTGAGTGACTTATGATCAAAGACACAATTTGATTTAATCTTCAAATTTTGAAATTGCAAAATTATATTTGCAACTATTTTAGTGATGCTGATATGAACGCTTTTATTAATAAAAAATAATTATTACGATGATAGGAATGAGACAATTGTTTCCTTGCTATTTGTTTTATAATGTTGCAAAAACTGTTTATGTTTAATATGGTATATACATATATATATATAACATATAACACTGCTGTAAAATGTTGGCATCAGTTTGTCATTGACGATTTGAATGAATGAATGAATGAACGTTTATTCAGAACATTGATAACAATATATACAAGACAAGACAACCAAACAAGTTTAACTATAATACAAGTGAGAATATACAATGTTTGAAGGGGGTAAATACGAAGTCATTGACTTTTGTGTAAATTTACCCCTGCCATATATTTATATGTAATTATATACCTGTATGTATACACACATATATATACATATACACACATATATACATATATATATTCACATTCACATACATACGTACATGTGTTTTGAGACATCAATATTATATTATTCGAATTTGCTATTCATCTAACCATCTAGCTACAATAATTGAAAACATGCAATGGAATATGTGCATATTCAAAATTTTAAAGTATGTGATAAGTACACATCTGTACACATATTGTAGTTTCCTCAATGGCATGATTATATTTGTGTATGATTTTATTTAGATTTCCACAACCAGATATTTCTCAAATAAAAGGTTCTTGCATTTACGCTTAAATTCAGTAATGGTATTAGTAGTTTTTAAATGATCACATAGAGAATTCCATAATTGCACTCCCTTTACACAAAGAGACATTGATCACATGGTAGAACAGACTCTCTGTCGTTCTAGGTCATGATTAGCTCGCATTGAGTACCGGGTATGCTATTTCCCGTCTAGTAAACAAACACTGAATATTTGATGGCAAACAGCTGTAGTAAGCTCTGTACATAAATAATGATGTTTTCAGTTCTATGATATCTGGAAATTTTAGAACATGTAATTGTTGGAAAAGTGAGTTTGTATGATCCAACCATCTTGCACCAAATATAATGCGGATTACTCTTTTTTGTAATAAGAAAATACAGTTACCGGTAGTATTTGTTGGGTACGTGTTTCCCCATATCTCTGCACAGTAATTTAAATACGGCAAAAAGAGAGAACTGTATAGAATACGTCTACTATTTCTATCAAGTAGATTAATGCATCTGTACATTATAGCTGTACTTTTTGAAAGCTTTGATTGTACGTATTTTATATGAGCTTTCCAATTTAGTAGATCATCAATAAACACACCCAAAAACTTGGTGACCCTTACTCTTTCGATATTAACATTTTGTATTGTTATATTAATTTCTTTGTTTAGCGTACGATTTCCAAATAACATATAATTGGTTTTAGATATGTGCAGAGTTAATTTATTTACTGCAAACCATGTATAAATTTGGTCCAGAACGTTACATACAGTTTCGTTTAGTTTATTGATGTTACTATTTGCATAAAAGATATTAGTATCGTCTGCAAAGAGAATGTATTTTACTAGATTAGATATGTTACACATATCATTAACGTATAGAATGAATAGTTTGGGGCCCAGGATCGAACCCTGTGGGACACCACATGAAATATTACGCACAGTAGAATTACATTTGTCAATGGACACAAATTGTTTTCTGTTTTCTAGATAACTATTTAACCAGTTAAATGCCCCACCACGGATACCAAGAAATTCAATTTTTTTACATAACAGTTTGTGATTGACAGTATCAAATGCTTTTTTTAAATCGATAAAATATATTTTTTGGCATCCAATGATTGGGTTATTGCATCAACAAGATCTATTAGTGCGTGACATGTTGACATATTTTGTTGAAATCCATATTGGGTTGGGTTTATTAGTTTGTGTTTGGTAATAAAGCTATCTAAACGAGAACTGAACAATTTTTTTAATATTTTTGAGAATTGTGGTAATAGTGAAATAGACCTATAATTAGAGCACAGTGCCACTCAACCATCAGGAACACGACCAATGCAAAGCCAGGAAATGTTGTCACAAAAATCATAATAAACTATATAATCTGATAATATTTTTTTAAACCTATGAAGTTCAATATTAACAAAGTTCTGTATTTTACAAACGAAGGTAATATTCAATATTGATCATCAGCAAACAAACGCATATTTTTTCCTAAATGTTATATTACCATTTCAATGATGATAAAACAGTTTTAAGGGTGCCTGAATTACATTTACCAGGCGGAAAATAATTTGTAGATTTAGTTACGTCGTAACATTGCTGCTGCGCGCAGACCGCCGTAGTTGGCGGAAGCCGACATGTCAACGGCGGTTGGCACCCCATCCCAGGCCACTCGTCTTGCATAATTCAGTTTCGAAAACTCGCAATTTATGGTTAAAATAAATGTTACATAGATACAACAACACTTCCGAAATTTCATTAATATTCCATTTATCAACCAGCACCATAGATCTACCGGAGAGCCAGTTACAAGTTTTGAAAATTGTCACCGATCTGGATCGCATAACGTCGTTCGATGACTTGGTCTTGGAAGACTGCCGAGTCTGCATGGGTTAGGCATAATAATGGTTAAAACTATATAATTATTCAAATAACAGGTAGCGATACAAAGTCTACTATTTCCAAAGTTCATCAAATATGATCCTTCAGCGGAAGCAAGTTGTACGTCAGCCAAACTGAACAATTTACTGTTGTGTGAAATACAGCCTGATGCGGAGTCTGTCCTACTTGTATGTCAGAGCTAGGTCAGTGCGCTCAGCGGATGACTCTGTTAACGCAGGCACTAAACTCGGTCGAACACTGACGTACAACACACTGGCGGCGGAACGACAAGATGCCGACACACTAACAAAATTGCAACGTGCCCGATTGCTAGCGAACTTTATTTACGTTTGAATTTCCTCAGATAAAATATTTGAAATGTTGCCTGCGTCTCTATTAATTGTAAATTTTCACTTGTCCACCGGATAACCATGTAGAGTCATTTTACTTGTCCGGGCCAAAAATCACTTGTCCTGGACAAACGGACAAGTGCTATTTCGAACGCTGCTTAACAAATATGTTATATTTTTGGAAGATATCACTAAGTGGGTAGACGAGGGATCACCAGTAGATATCATCTACTTAGATTTTCAGAAAGCTTTCGACAAAGTGCCACATCAAAGGTTACTGCTTAAACTAAACGCCATGGCATAGGAAGTGGTTTAACTGGATAGAAAATGGCAAATTGACAGAAAACAACGGGTAGTAGTTGATGGGGAGGCTTTAAACTGGAAATCAGTTTTGAGTGGGGTACCACAGGGATCAGTACTGGGACCTATATTATTCTTAATATGTATCAATGATTTGGACGATAATATAACAAGCAAATTGTTGAAATTTGCGGATGATACAAAATTGTTTAGAAGGAATAAACGTGATGGAGGTAGACAGCATTTACAAGATGATCTTGATAAAATGGTCTGAAAAATGGCAAATGTTGTTCAATTTTTGGAAAAGTAATTGCCTCCACACAGGACATGGGAAGAAAGATGTACAATATACAATGGGGGGTACTGTACTAAGTACTACTGTAACAGAAAAGGACTTAGGGTTAACCATTAGTGCTGATATGACGGTTTCAGAGTAATGCGGTATTGCCGCTTCATAGGGAAATCAAATCCTTGGATTAATTAGGCGAAACATAACGTATAAGGAAAAAGAGCTAATAATACCGCTGTATGAAACAATAGTTAGGCCTCATTTAGAATATTGTATTCAAGCTTGAAGGCCATATCGCAGGAAGGACATAGATATGCTAGAAAGAGTACAGAGGAGTGCAAGTAAAATGATACCAAAATTGAGGGATCTTAGTTACAAAATACACCTAAAAGAGACCAGGAGATTAAGAGGAGATCAGATAGAAGTGTTTAAAATATTGAATACCGGGTAGTTAAGAAATTATTGATAGAAATTTTTTTTTGTCAGTTAAAGATAGAAGAACCAGAGGACATGAAGTTACATTAGTAAAGGAGCAGTGTAGATTAGATATAAGAAAGTTCTCATTCTCACAAAGGACTGTAAATGAATGGAACATATTATCTCCCGATTGTGTTGGTAAATCGACACATACCTTAAAAGGGTGGGATACACGTAGACAAAAAGTATTGGACTCTCGATAAGCCAAAAGGCTTCCTTGTCCACCTGCCATCTAGAGTTAATTTTGTGGATGGCAATCTTGTTAATTTCGTCTGTAGTCAATTAAACATCTCGTTCTTGTACTTACTTGCAACAGTTGCCAACATGTTGTCTAGGATGTATTTACTGTGAAGTGTTGCTTTGTTGCAGTACAATAGCCCTGATGATCCTGTTCTCACAGTACATGGGTAACATAAAGATCCCGTGTATGTCGTACTCCAGACAAAGAGGCTTCTCCTGGCAGTATCATCCACTCCTCAAGATGTTCCCGGTCAGTCTACGTTGGTCATTTGATAGTATCTGACCTGTAAGATACTCATCTTATCCTAACAAAATTTACAGTGTATAATGTTTATGTGAAAAGAAGGCATATCGTTACATTATAATAAGTAATTTGCATGTCCATAACCATGTTAACAGTTATTCTTTGAAATCCTAATACGGGTGTTTCAGCTGAAAGTCCCACAGAGAATTGTAAGATATAGAGCCACTCTTGATAGTTTATTATATCCACAAAGTGTTTTGTATTCGATCAACCGGGTCTCTAAGTGGTGCAGTGGTGAGATCATCAGACTCGGTTGAGAGATTCCGTCTTCCAATCCTCTTGTTACCAGTTCAAACTTTGGGCAAGTTCGACCACTATTATAAGAACTGTTTTACATCTGTGCCTATAGCAGATAGGTGGTTTATAGAACTCAAGCATTTACTTCTTTTTTGTGGTTTTTCGTTGTATACTGTATTGTTTTTCCAGGTGATTTTTGCCATTGTCATCACATGGCTCTTGTCGATAATTCTCACGGCAACAAACGTCTTTCCAAATGACCCTACAAAATGGGGTTACAAAGCACGAACTGATTTACGCACGGAGGTCATATTCACATCACCCTGGTTCCGGTTCCCATACCCAGGTTGGTGGTGTATGTTTGTTTTTAGGGTTTTTCTCTCGCAGAGAATGCATTTTGAAACCAAAAAGGAACACTTCACCTTGACACATTAAACAGAAGGTGTGCTTCACAGGACTGATCTTTTGCTGCAGTGCGTACTTGCAATTATGTGTGTGTGTGTGTGTGTGTGTGTGTGTGTGTGTGTGTGTGTGTGTGTGTGTGTGTGTGTGTGTGTGTGTGTGTGTGTGTGTGTGTGTGTGTGTGTGTGTGTGTGTGTGTGTCTGAGTGAATTAATGACTGAATGAACATTTATTCAGAACATTGATAACAATATATATAAACACCCTCTCTTTCCTCATTGCCCCCTCAATCACTGCCTCAGAGTAGCTCCTTCTCTGGTTTGCATCTGTCTGGTTGTTGTCTTTTCCCCCTGCCGTCTTCTCTCCAATTTCTTCCCCTCCAATCACTTTCCCTCCTCTCAATCTCCTTTCCTCAGTCTTCTTGCCACTGCTATTCTCCTTCAGTCTTGCAGTATTCCCACCTCTCTCCTTGTTGTCTCTCTCCATTCCATCTGTCTCCTTGCTAATTCCCATCTCCATCCCCTTCACAATATCTGTCAACCTAACTATCTCCTTCTGTAGACACTCCACCTTCCAACACCCCATGCACTGAAAGGTGAATCCCTCCTCCATGGTTTCTGCCCATGACTTCCCACAGCCGGACAATGCAAAATAGGAGGGAAGATATGTACATGAGAGATGGCCTCCATCTTAGTGGAAAGAGGGCAGCAGTTTTCTCAGAGAACCTGCTGCGATCTGTTGACAGTGGGACAGGTTGCATCTATTTAAACTAGATTCGCAGGGGGACTCACAGAAAAGCCTGAAACTGGAGGCATAGATAAAGACAGCACAAATAAATCAGCAAAGAACAGTCTGGAAAACTCTTCTGAAGCTGGATATAAAGGTGTTTGTTTAAATGCAAGGAGTATAGTAAACAAAAGAAATGAACTAAACATTATGGTAGAAGATATTGACCCTCACATAATAGGTATAACCGAATCCTGGACCACCACCAATGTATCAGATGCCGAATTGGGACTGACAGGATATGTAATGTTTAGGAAATATAGAATAGGAAGAAAGAGAGGTGGAGTTATTTTATACATTAAAGAATCTATCCAGGCTTATGAAATAAAATTAGAAAGAGAAGCAGATTGCAAAGAAGCTGTTTGGTATAACATTGTTACAGGAAACTCAACTTTAACAGTTGGGTTAGTTTATCGAAGTCCAAACATAAGCGTAGACGAGAATGAAAAAATACAAATTGCTATAAGGGAAGTAAGCAAACGGGACTGTATTATTATGGGGGAGTTTAACCACGGGCATATACAATGGAAATCTCTACAGAGTATGAGGAGTGAGGACCACAAGTTTTTAGTTTTAGTTCAAGATACTTTCCTTTCTCAACATGTGCTAGAACCAACCAGGGGTGAGAATGTGTTAGACATAGTTTTGTCCTCACAGAATGAATTAGTTGACAACGTCAAGATATGTGAGCCACTGGGGAGTAGTGATCACAACCAGATACATTTTACCATCAAAGTAAAATCAGAAAGGAATAGTAAAAAGCAGTATAGGAGAAATTTCCACAAAGGAAGGTATAAGGACATGAGGAAATATTTAGCAAAGATAGACAGGAATAACACACTGAAAAATAAGACAGCAACAGAATGCTGGAATATATTAAAGAGTGAAATTAAGTGCATAGTCAATCAATTTGTACCCTTCAAAAAAAGAAACACTTATCGAAAGAAGGCATTAGAAAAATTCAGTGTAAACAAATTATGTGGAAGGCATATAGATGTAGTTGAAATGATGAAGACTACAACATTTATAAAGAAGCTCTTAACCAAGCTACAGCTGAAATTAGAAATTCAAAGAGAAGCTACGAGCAAAAATTAGCAAGACAGCAAGAGTTTTTATTCATGTGTTCGGAGCAAACAGAAATTTCAGGATAAGGTCGGTCTTCTAGAAGATAGTGCTGTAAATATAATATCAGAGGGATTCTTAATGGCAGAAGACCCGAATGAGTATTTTAGTTCAGTGCTTACCAGGATAGATAAAGAAGTTTTCAATTTGTTATTAGAAGAGGGAGTGGTTCCTTTAGAATGGAAAGAGGCAAACATTATACCATTATTTAAAAAAAGTTCAAGAAACAAGTCGGAGAACTATAGACCAGTGAGTTTAACATCAGTGATTTGCAAATTATTAGAAAGACTAATTAAAGATCACATGGTAGATTTTCTTGTTAAACATAACTTGATAAACTCATCTCAAAATGGGTTTTTAAAAGCGAGGTCATGGTTAACAAATATGTTACATTTTTTGGAAGACATCACTAAGTGGGTAGATGAGGAATCACCAGTAGATATCGTCTACTTAGATTTTCAAAAAGCTTTCAACAAAGTACCATATCAAAGATTACTGCTTAAACTAAAGGCCCACCATGGCATAGGAAATGGTATAATAAACTGGATAGAAAAATGGCTGATTGACAGAAGACAACGTGTAGTAGTTGATGGGGAGGCTTCAAACTGGAAATCAGTTTTGAGTGGGGTACCACAGGGAACAGTACTAGGACCTATATTATTCTTAATATATATCAACGATTTGGATGATAAAATAAAAAGCAAGGTGTTGAAATTTGCGGATGATACAAAAGTGTTTAGAAGGATTAAAAGTGATGGAGATAGACAGCATTTACAAGATGATCTTGACAGGTTGATCAAATGGTCTGAAAAGTGGCAAATGCTGTTCAATTTTGGGAAATGTAAATGCGTCTACACAGGACATGGGAACAAAGAGGTAGAATATACAATGGGGGGTACTGTACTAAGTACTACTGTAAAAGAAAAGGACTTATGATTAACCATTAGTGCTGACATGAAGGTTTCATAGCAGTGCGGTATTGCAGCTTCAATGGGAAATCAAATCCTTGGATTAATTAAGTGAAATATAGCGAATAAGAAAAAAGAACTAATAATACCGCTGTACAAAACACTAGTGAGGCCTCATTTAGAATATTGTATACAAGCGTGGAGGCCATATCGCAGGAAGGACATAGACATGCTAGAAAGAGTACAGAGGAGAGCGACTAAAATAATACAAAAACTGAGGGATCTTAGTTATGAAATTCGCCTAAAAGAATGTGGTTTAACAACACTAGAGACCAGGAGATTGAGAAGAGATCAGATAGAAGTGTTTAAAATAATAAATGGTTATGAAAATATTGATAGAAAGACTAGAGGACATGAAGTTACATCAGCAAAGGAGCCGTGTAGATTAGATATAAGAAAGTTCTCATTTTCACAAAGGACTGTAAATGAATGGAACAGATTATCTGCTGATTGTGTGGGTGCTAGTAGCATGAATATGTTTAAAAATAAAATCGACACATACCTCAGAAGGGCGGGATACACATAGATAAAAGGGTTGGACTCTCGATAAGCCAAAGGGCTTCCTTGTCCACCTACCACCTAATACAAATTTAACTATAATACAAGTGAGAATATACAATGTTTGAAAGAGGTAAATACAAAGTCATTGACTTTTGTGTAAAATTTATCCCTGACATATTTATATATATATATATATATATATACCTATATGTATACACACATATACATACATATACACACATATATATACTGTGTGTGGGAGGGTGGGTGTGTGTATATTTTAAACACATTGTTTAATTTCTGCATAATAATGTTCCGTGATTTGGGCAACCAATCAAATAATTAGTTCTGCTAGTGAAATATTACACATAATTGTATTTTCTATGCAGTGACCAGGAACCGGTGTTGTAAATATAGATTCACTGTGTTATTTGTGCTTTTCTGCATTCTCTCTGTATTTTATGCGTATACAATGGGAATAAATTAGTATTGATGAAATGTTGAAAACAATTCTTTCATAGTTTACTATTAATAAGATTAAATATTTTATTGACATATAGCAGTTATTTGATAGGATGTCTTTCTGAGTACATACATTCTAAGTATAATTATGCTCAATATTTGTTGTCATTATCTCAAGGATCCTATCATTTTTTAGTTTTTTTAGTATTTCAACGGCATCATACCGTCTTCATCAGTGAAGTGTTTTTGTTGAAAACCTAAAATAGTAAATTTCTTGAACTGTAACGTCAACAGATATTGAAATAAACCAAGAAACCAGAATGTCATTACATTCCTGCTTATTTACTTAGGCCTGTTTGCATAGGCCATCGACCATGGTCCTCCACTGTTGTCGGTTTGATGCAATTTTCTCAATTTCTTTCAAGGTTTTTTCTAATCTGTTTTTTTCCGCTTTCCGTGTCTATACCAGATGTTTCTCGGCCTTCCTCGTCTGTTCCCTGGGGGATTACATGTAATTGCATGTCGTGTGATGTTTGTTGCAAGTTTCCTCAGTGTATGTCCTAACCACCTCCATTCTCTCTTCTTTGTTTTGTTTTCTACTGGTAGTTGTTTGGTCCATTCCCATAGTGTAGTGTTGGGTGCCTTGTCTGACCACTTCAGGTGTTTGATTCTGCACAGGCATTTGTTGATGAAGGTCTGTAGTCTTTTTAGTGTTTTCTGTGTAATTCGTCATGTCTCCGAGATATAGAGTAACAGTGACTTGACATTTAAGTTGAATATCCTCAATTTGGTGTTAAGTGCTTGATTTGTCTTGTCTTCCAAATGTTCCTCAAAATGAGAAATGCCACTCTTGCTTTTTGTGTTCTTGCTTTGACATCTTCTTCTGTGCCTCAACTCTTGTTAATTATGCTTCCCAGATATGTGAAGGAGTCGGTTTCTTCCAGTGGTTCCCCTCCTAATATGCCTAGGCTGTTATTACTTGTGTTGGTTTCATGATCTTTGTCTTGCTTCTGTTGATGTTGAGTCCTATCTGTGTTGACATTGTGTTTAGAAACTCTGTTTACTCCTGCATCTGTTGGTGAATGTGGGACAGGAGAGCGAGGTCATCTGATGGTGACTGTGGGACAGGAGAGCGAGGTCATCTGCAAAGTCCAGGTCCGCCAACTGGCTTCAATGTGTCCACTGGATACCATTTCTTCTGTTTTCTGTTGTCTTTCATAATCCAATCTATGGCAAGCAGGAAGAGGAATGGCGACAGAAGGCAAGCTTGCCTCACTCCTGTCTTCACCATAAACGAGTCTATGAGTTGTCCTGCATGAATGACCTTACATGCCATGCCTTCATAGTTACTTTGTATCAGAGAAGTTAATTTCTCTGGTATACCGTAATGTCACAGGAGCTTCCCTAGCATCTCCCTGTCGAGGCTATCAAATGCCTTCTCATAGTCTACAAAATTTATGTACAGGGATGAGTCCATTGATTGTGCAACTATGATTCAGAGTGTAACTATTTGGTCAGTGTATGATCTTTCTTTACGGTAGCCTGCCTGGTGATCTCTGAGTCTGGCGTTCACTGCTGTTTTCAGTCTGTCCAAGATGACTCTGTTGAGGATCTTTCCGGGCACTGTCAGGAGCATTATCCCTCTGTAGTTCTTGAGTTCCTGCAGGTCTCCTTTCTTTGGGAGTTTCACCAGGTATCCTTCAGTCGGTATTTCTTCTTGATCCCATATCTTCCCAATCAGGTCATGCAACATCTCTGTGGAAGTCTCCATGTCTGCCTTGATTGCCTCAGCAGGAATTTCATCTGGGCCAGAAGCTTTCCCTCTCTTCAGGTGATGAATGGCTTTCTCGATCTCTGCCTTGCTTAGTTTTTCACAGTTTACCTGGAGCAGTTCTTCAGCTGGTGGGATCTGGTGGGTTCTGTGGTGGTGGTTGGTTCAGCATTTCATCAAAATGTTCCCTCCATCTCTTCAACTGACCTTTGTCACTGGTAAGTACGTTGTCGTTCTTGTCTTTGATTGGCCTGTCTGCGTGCTTGTACTTTCCTGCTCACTTTCTTATTGTGTCATACAGTTGTTTCATGTTCCCTTGGGCTGTGGCATCCTCTGGTTCCTTGGCAAGGTCATCCATGAAGTTTTTCTTGTCTGTTTTTACGCTGTTCTTGACCGCTCTGTTTGCCTCTACATACTGCTCCTGGGCTGTTGCTTTTGCTGCTCTAGTTCGGCTGTTGTTAATTGCGCAGTTCTTTTCCTTCCTCACTTGCACTTTGGTCCATAGAGATCCATTCCTTCTGGTATTTGTTTCTTTCCCAGGACTTTGTTGCATATGCTGGTCCATGTTTCCTTGATCTTTTGCCACTGGGTGTCTATGCCCATGTTTCCTTGATCTTTTGCCACTGGGTGTCTATGTCCATGTTTCCTTGATCTTTTGCCACTGGGTGTCTATGTCCATGTTTCCTTGATCTTTTGCCACTGGGTGTCTATGTCCATGTTTCCTTGATCTTTTGCCACTGGGTGTCTATGTCCGTGTTTCCTTGATCTTTTGCCACTGGGTGTCTATGTCCGTGTTTCCTTGATCTTTTGCCACTGGGTGTCTATGTCCATGTTTCCTTGATCTTTTGCCACTGGGTGTCTATGTCCGTGTTTCCTTGATCTTTTGCCACTGGGTGTCTATGTCCATGTTTCCTTGATCTTTTGCCACTGGGTGTCTATGTCCATGTTTCCTTGATCTTTTGCCACTGGGTGTCTATGTCCATGTTTCCTTGATCTTTTGCCACTGGGTGTCTATGTCCGTGTTTCCTTGATCTTTTGCCACTGGGTGTCTATGTCCATGTTTCCTTGATCTTTTGCCACTGGGTGTCTATGTCCATGTTTCCTTGATCTTTTGCCACTGGGTGTCTATGTCCGTGTTTCCTTGATCTTTTGCCACTGGGTGTCTATGTCCATGTTTCCTTGATCTTTTGTCACTGGGTGTCTATGTCCGTGTTTCCTTGATCTTTTGCCACTGGGTGTCTATGTCCGTGTTTCCTTGATCTTTTGCCACTGGGTGTCTATGTCCATGTTTCCTTGATCTTTTGCCACTGGGTGTCTATGTCCATGTTTCCTTGATCTTTTGCCACTGGGTGTCTATGTCCATGTTTCCTTGATCTTTTGCCACTGGGTGTCTATGTCCGTGTTTCCTTGATCTTTTGCCACTGGGTGTCTATGTCCATGTTTCCTTGATCTTTTGCCACTGGGTGTCTATGTCCATGTTTCCTTGATCTTTTGCCACTGGGTGTCTATGTCCGTGTTTCCTTGATCTTTTGCCACTGGGTGTCTATGTCCATGTTTCCTTGATCTTTTGCCACTGGGTGTCTATGTCCGTGTTTCCTTCTTCAAGAAGGTCCTGTAAGACTTCTTATTTGGTGCTGATTGTGAGTCGGAATGTCTCTGTTCTGAGTCTGCCCTTTATGAAGTCCACATTGTATCTTATTCTGGTGCTTCTGTTTACGTCTCTCTTCTTCAGCTTCAACTTCAGTCTGGCCAGCACTAGGTGGTGGTCTGAGGCTGCTCCTCTACGTACCTGCACGTCTTCCAGTGATCGTCTGAACTTTCTTTGTATACAGATGTGGTCGATTTGGCTTTCTGTTCGGTGGTCTGGCGATATTCATGTAACTTTGTGAATTCTGCTGTGCAGGAATATGCTACCGCCAATGATCATATTGTTAAATGCCCAAAAGTCTGCCAACATCTCGCCATTTTCATTCATTATCCCCAGTCCATATCTGCCCATGACGTCTTCATACCTGCTGTTGGTTGATCCTACCGTGGCATTGAAGTCTCCCATGAGTATTGTCATGTCCTTGTCCTTCAGTTTGTCGAGCAATGCTTGCAGTCTGTTGTAGAAGTCCTCCTTTGTTTCTTAATCCTTGTCATTTGTTGGTGCATAGCACTGTATGATGTTTCGCTTGATCTTTTTCTTCTTTGTTTTGAATGCGGCATAGATGATTCTTGGTCCCACGGCCTCCCAGCTGATGAGGGCGCTCTGTGCCTCTTGTGACAACATGAAGTCACTCCTTCTGTGTGATGGGCATCTTCTTCAAGCCCCGAGTAAAGTATAATTTCTCCTGTGTTCAGTCTGACATGTCCTGACTGTGTCCACCTTGTTTTGCATAGTCCTAATACTGTGATGTTGTAGGCACATCTTTCCCTTGCTATTTGGACTGCTTCGTTTGATTCGTACATGGTTCTCATGTTTCATGTTCCAATTTTTTTTCTTTTCTTGGAAGATAAAAAGGACTTCGGCGATGTAGCTTCCTTTTGGCTTTCACTGCATAACGTCTTACTCTCCATGGGAGACCATCCATCCTTTCCCAAGTTCAGTACAGTTCCTTTGGTCAATGTTTTCATAACAATCTGTTTTTTACAGGAAAGGATTGTTAGCCCTTTGCCCAACCCTCCTCTTTTCACATCTGGGTTTGGGACCGGTACTGGCAGACTTGTCATTACATTCAAGTGTATAATAAAGTTGTCATTTCACCTGATCCTGGTTTGTGTTACAGGACAGTGGGGAATGCCGACAGTGAGTGTTTCGGCGGTGTTTGCACTGGCTTCTGGGATAATAGCCACCACGATTGAGTCGATCGGCGACTACCATGCCTGTGCGAAGTTGGCTGGGGCACCACCCCCACCCCTTCATGCTGTCAACAGGGGTGAGTAGAGGACAGGATACATATGGCAACTGTAAATAGTTAATTCTTGACTTATAGATTTTAGGGAACACCATTATAAGGCACAGGTAATTTCGGCGTGAACCATTGTTTAAGGCCTGCATATATGTGTGTGGGGGGTATCGTAATGGTTTTCTCGGGTGCCAAACTTTCAGGAAATAATTTATGACCCTTTGGAAGAAAAGTAATGGGTTTATTTTGCTTATTCATCTGGAAACAATAGGAACAACTTTGAAATCCCTATTCTGGCCTTGTTTTTTAAAATTATCTACCTATGGATCTAAATAACATCGCATCTACATGGAACAATTTATCAACCCATGCACACACATCGTCATATCGGTGTTTTCCATTTTTTGAAGCTATGATTTATTATGACAGATGCAGACATTTCCAGTCTCTGCCTCCCTGTATTTTTTCGCATCACCATGCTCCAATGAGGAAGCTATGCTATCAGACAGTAATAGCGACCGCTGATTGTAGGCATCTTGGTCGAGGGTCTCGGTAGCTTCCTGGATGGCTTGTTTGGCACGGGCAACGGTACCACCTCAACCAGCATCAATGTTGGGGTCATTGGCATCACCAAGGTAACGCTTGTGGAACATCACTTGTAGTAGTTCTGTCAGACTCCCGTAACCCTCCCTAGCTGTAGAACAAACTGCCAATACAGTTGGAGATATAACACAAATATGGGCCCATACTATTATATCATCCCATTTACTTGAAATTAGAGAGATCCCCATACCTCCAGATTTCCCAATAAATATTACACATTTAGTTAACCTTTAACCATGACAATTTTAAATTTAGCAAAATATTCATATCTTTCTCAGATTTTTTAATGTGCCACCTGTTTAATCCATTTTTTCTGCTATTAGAATATCGATATAATGTAGGTGTGTCCATTCTATTTTTATTATCTTATGAGAAAGTTTGGTACTACTTGTGGGCATCAGTTAGCTAGTCTGTCAGCAAGAGCCTCTGGAAGTAATGAAATAATTGAAATTATTAAAACTATGAACAGACTATGATTTTATCGAACCGTGTGCGTGCGTTGTAGGTAGGAAGTCGACGAGTGGTGATGCTGTCTGCGGTGTTCATGATTGTGTTTGGCGTGTTCACCAAGTTTGGTGCACTCTTTGTTACAATCCCCGACCCTGTCATAGCTGGCACCTTCTTCATCCTCTTTGGTGAGTCCATTTCCCTCTCCACGAACTCTCTGTGTGTTTCCATTGAAAGAGCAGAAATGCGTCGTTTTCTATGTAAAAAATAAGGTCTTCAATTTACCTCAGTTACTCCAGCTAAATAGCAAGCTTGAAAATGTATTTTAGATAAACTATGCGCATCACTAGGACTACCAAAAGTACATTTTATGGTGATCTTACACAGTATTTAATTTCAGGTATCATTCTTCTATATCAAAAATTATCACTGATGAATAAAAAAATCTACAATTAGGAACAACAAAGTAATAATTAATACCAGTAATAATAATAATAATGTAAGTTCTATATCGTTGGAGACCATACTCAGAGGTGCACCGAGACAACAGAGTTGTTCAATTTTAAAATCAATAAACACTATTTAAGTTGTCAACAATCGTAAATGACAAAGAATTATGGAAAGCCATCAGAGTTTAAATCAGATCTCTAACAATACGTATGTAAACACACAAAAGTACAAAGTAACATGAAAGTTGTATTTGGTCCTCCATAAATGTAAGAAAAGTTTAAGAAAATAATATATCATATATATAATTATATATATACACACACACCAATAAGATAACACTAATAAAATGCACATAAAAAAAAAATAAAGTACATGACGTAACACATTAAAATTAACATAATATTAAATTTAAATTAATAAAAAAATATATATATAATAAATAAAATATGTGTTCATAAAACTATGACAATTAAAGTGTGCCTATGAGAGAGTGTGGTTGTATTGCAGGGATGATTGTGGCGGTGGGTCTGTCCAATCTCCAGTACGTCGACCTCAACTCATTCCTGGCCTATGAGAGAGTGTGGTTGTATTGCAGGGATGATTGTGGCGGTGGGTCTGTCCAATCTCCAGTACGTTGACCTCAACTCATTCCTGGCCTATGAGAGAGTGTGGTTGTATTGCAGGGATGATTGTGGCGGTGGGTCTGTCCAATCTCCAGTACGTCGACCTCAACTCATCCCTGGCCTATGAGAGAGTGTGGTTGTATTGCAGGGATGATTGTGGCGGTGGGTCTGTCCAATCTCCAGTACGTCGACCTTAACTCATCCCTGGCCTATGAGAGAGTGTGGTTGTATTGCAGGGATGATTGTGGCGGTGGGTCTGTCCAATCTCCTGTACGTCGACCTCAACTCATCCCTGGCCTATGAGAGAGTGTGGTTGTATTGCAGGGATTATTGTGGCGGTGGGTCTCTCCAATCTCCAGTACGTCGACCTCAACTTATCCCTGGCCTATAAGAGAGTGTGGTTGTATTGCAGGGATGATTGTGGCGGTGGGTCTCTCCAATCTCCAGTACGTCGACCTCAACTCATCCCTGGCCTATGAGAGAGTGTGGTCGTATTGCAGGGATGATTGTGGCGGTGGGTCTGTCCAATCTCCAGTACGTCGACCTCAACTCATTCCTGGCCTATGAGAGAGTGTGGTTGTATTGCAGGGATGATTGTGGCGGTGGGTCTGTCCAATCTCCAGTACGTTGACCTCAACTCATCCCTGGCCTATGAGAGAGTGTGGTTGTATTGCAGGGATGATTGTGGCGGTGGGTCTCTCCAATCTCCAGTACGTCGACCTCAACTTATCCCTGGCCTATGAGAGAGTGTGGTTGTATTGCAGGGATGATTGTGGCGGTGGGTCTGTCCAATCTCCAGTACGTTGACCTCAACTCATCCCTGGCCTATGAGAGAGTGTGGTTGTATTGCAGATTTGATTGTGGCGGTGGGTCTGTCCAATCTCCAGTACGTCGACCTCAACTCATTTCTGGCCTATGAGAGAGTGTGGTTGTATTGCAGGGATGATTGTGGTGGTGGGTCTGTCCAATCTCCAGTACGTTGACCTCAACTCATCCCTGGCCTATGAGAGAGTGTGGTTGTATTGCAGGGATGATTGTGGCGGTGGGTCTGTCCAATCTCCAGTACGTTGACCTCAACTCATCCCTGGCCTATGAGAGAGTGTGTTCGTATTGCAGGGATGATTTTGGCGGTGGGTCTGTCCAATCACCAGTACGTTGACCTCAACTCATCCCTGGCCTATGAGAGAGTGTGGTTGTATTGCAGGGATGATTGTGGCGGTGGGTCTCTCCAATCTCCAGTACGTTGACCTCAACTCATCCCGCAACCTCTTCATCATTGGTTTCTCCTTCTTCACCGGCCTCACCATACCCCAGTGGGTGGGTGCCCACCCTGAGGCCTTCAACACAGGTAGGTGTCACCCCATGGCCTTCAACACAGGTAGGTGCCATCCCAAAGCCTTCAACACAGGTAGGTGCCACCCCAAGGCCTTCAATATAGGTAGGTGCCATCCCAAAGCCTTCAACACAGGTAGGTGCCACCCCAAAGCCTTCAACACAGGCGGGTGCCACCTCAAGGCCTTCAACACAGGTAGGTGCCACCCAAGGCCTTCAACACAGGTAGGTGCCAGATCAAGGCCTTCAACACAGGTAGGTGCCACATGAAGGCCTTCAAGCACAGGTAAGTACCCCTCAAGGTCTTCAACACAGTAAGTGCCACCATAAGGCCTTCATCACAGGTAGATGTCCCGTCAAGACCTTCAACACAGGTAGAGGCTATACATGGTCAATGTGTCGCCATTAAAAATCATGTCAAAAAACTGCAAATACTTAAAAGAAACAATTATCAGTAGATTAACTGTGATCAGTTGTGAAAATAAAACACTGATGACCTTGAAATGTTTATGACAAAATTGTGTATGTACGATAGTGGAATGTACCGACGTAAAGGGTGTGATGTTTACACATGTAGACGTAAAGGGTGTGATGTTTACACATGTAGACGTAAAGGGTATGATGTTTACACATGTAGACGTAAAGGGTATGATGTTTACACATGTAGACGTAAAGGGTATGATGTTTACACATGTAGACGTAAAGGGTATGATGTTTACACATGTAGACGTAAAGGGTGTGATGTTTACACATGTAGACGTAAAGGGTGTGATGTTTACACATGTAGACGTAACGGGTATGATGTTTACACATGTAGACGTAAAGGGTGTGATGTTTACACATGTAGACGTAAAGGGTGTGATGTTTACACATGTAGACGTAAAGGGTGTGATGTTTACACATGTAGACGTAAAGGGTGTGATGTTTACACATGTAGACGTAAAGGGTGTGATGTTTACACATGTAGACGTAAAGGGTGTGATGTTTACACATGTAGACGTAAAGGGTGTGATGTTTACACATGTAGACGTAAAGGGTGTGATGTTTACACATGTAGACGTAAAGGGTGTGATGTTTACACATGTAGACGTAAAGGGTGTGATGTTTACACATGTAGACGTAAAGGGTGTGATGTTTACACATGTAGACGTAAAGGGTGTGATGTTTACACATGTAGACGTAAAGGGTGTGATGTTTACACATGTAGACGTAAAGGGTGTGATGTTTACACATGTAGACGTAAAGGGTGTGATGTTTACACATGTAGACGTAAAGGGTGTGATGTTTACACATGTAGACGTAAAGGGTGTGATGTTTACACATGTAGACGTAAAGGGTGTGATGTTTACACATGTAGACGTAAAGGGTGTGATGTTTACACATGTAGACGTAAAGGGTGTGATGTTTACACATGTAGACGTAAAGGGTGTGATGTTTACACATGTAGACGTAAAGGGTGTGATGTTTACACATGTAGACGTATACAAAATGTGATTTACTTGCAGTACAAGTAGCGTTTAAGATCTTACCTCTCATACATCGAGTACAGAACGGCCATGCACCAGAATATATCAGACATTGTGTCAACAGACATCAACCGGTTAGATCGCATGGCATCACTCGAGTGACCGGTCATTTGGCGTGGCAGCCCCAGCTCTGTGGAACGGGCCACCATAGCATCTGACATCAACAAAAATGACAGATGCCGTTTTTTTATTTAAGCTTACCTGGTTTATAGAACATTCTGTACGGTACGATGAGCAACCCTTTACAAAAATTCACAATTTTATTTGATATTACCTGTTTGTGTACTCCATAATTAGTTATGGAAAATATTCACTCGCAGTTTACTTGGTTTTACTTACTATTTAAAAAGTATCTTACAAACATGAAAACATATGGACACTATTAAATTGTTACATATATGTCAACAAAAACTGCAAACTAATAACATACATACTAGTATTTAGGAATTTAAATTAAATTAACAAAAACTACTATAAACAGTCATATAAAAACATCACCAAAAGACACTGTGTTTAAAAAGTGATAATAATTATAATTAAATAATAAGTATATACACTGTAAATATATATATATACGAAAAGAGACCAGTTGTAGTTTTTTTTACATAATGAGTGTCTCCTATGATAGCGACATATTTGTCTTAATAGGAGCATGTAGCTGTATATTATACACTATAATTTAATATAGGGTCAGAAGATGTGTAATTGAGTGTGTTGAAAGTGTGGTCTGGTGTGTTGCAGGCAGTCAGGTCTTGGACAATGTGTGTGTAGTCCTACTCAGCACCAGCATGTTTGTTGGCGGCATGACGGGCTTCATATTCGACAATACAATCCCTGGTGAGAACATGTCACACGTCACTGCGTTCAACAAGTCCTAACAATCAATCAATCAATGATTTACAAACATACCTTGCTTTATGGTCACTTCAGTAATACAGCCTATGGCAATTAAGGTCACACTAGGACAGTCCAAAATTATTTTCATAACATTAAAGAATAGGCAGTTAGTTCTGCTAATGTGGTCACCTCACTATTTAGGTCACTTGTTCAGTGGCTCCAGTCCAAAGGGTGACCTTAATAGTGAGGGTCCACTTAGTCCCAAAGGTGACCTTAGTAGTGAGTGTCTACTCAGTCCCGAGGGTGACCTTAATAGTGAAGTTCCACAGTCCCATGGGTGACCTAATAGTGAGGTTCCACAGTCCCAAAGGTGACCTTAATAATGAGGTTCCACATTCCCAAAGGTGACCTTAATAGTGAGTGTCTACTCAGTCTCAAGGGTGACCTTAATAGTGAGGTTCCACAGTTCCAAGGGTGACCTTAATAGTGAGGGTCCACTCAGTCCCAAGGGTGACCTTAATAGTGAGGGTCCACTCAGTTCCGGGGGTGACCTTAATAATGAGGTTGTACAGTCCAAAGGGTGACCATACTAGTGAGGGTCCACTCAGTCCCAAGGGTGACCTTAATAGTGAGGGTCCACAGCCCCAAGGGTGACCATAATAGTGAGGGTCCACTCAGTCCTAAGGGTGACCCTAATAGTGAGGTTACACAGTCCCAAGGGTGACCTTAATAGTGATGGTCCACAGTCCCAAGGGTGACCGTAATAGTGATGGTCCACAGTCCCAAGGGTGACCTTAATAGTGATGGTCCACAGTCCCAAGGGTGACCGTAATAGTGATGGTCCACAGTCCCAAGGGTGACCGTAATAGTGATGGTCCACAGTCCCAAGGGTGACCTTAATAGTAAGATTCTACAGTCCCAACAGTGACCTTAATAGTGAGGTTCCACAGTCTCAAGTGTCACCTTAATAATGAGGTTCCACAGTCCCAAGGGTGACCTTAATAATAAGGTACCATTCTATTCACCAAATGAACATTAATTACACAGTTGAACCTCTTTTCACAGTCCCTTCAGTAATACAGCCACCTCACAATTGAGATCAGTGCCAAATTATGTTCATAGCAGTAAAGTATAGGAAATTAATCCTACAAATACAGTCACCTCGATATTCAGGTCACTTTCGCCCAGTCATGAATCCATGGGACTTTGGCAAATTGATTATTATTTAATATCTGACCTTCTTTTACTATAGATGTAATACACTGAACATTTTTGTCAAGATAAGTAGTTTATAAGATATGACAGTTGGTTAAAATATGACATTTGAGGAGGTGTGTGAACAGTGAGATGTCTTAGTATTCGGTGACAACTTGTGAACTCGAACATAACAGTGTGTTTAAGTTATTTATTTATTTTAATTTATTATCATTTAACTAACTTATGTCATATTATGTCACATTTTAATTAATGTTATTTCCATTTACCACAATCTTATTTGCCTATGTATTATGTACCACGGTTTTAGCAATGTATTATCATTTATTTAACTACCTAGTTTTAGCATTCATGAATTAATGTATTTTAGTGCCTCCTCAATGGACAGGTGTCTAGATTTATGACGTTCTACAAGTTAGGATAACGTACATCATCAAGGCTAGTCGATGGAGTTTTATTGGCCATATCCTTAGATTTGAGAGTACAAATGACTGCCGTATAGTGATGAATTGGACACCTGTGGGGAAGAGATTGATTGGAAGAAAAAAAGAGACGTGGCGACGAATGGAGAAAGAACGAGATGCGTTTGGGTGGAAATCCTGCGCAACGGCAGCACGGAGAGCGGCGGACTGGCGGACTTTTGTGCATGCCCTATGGAACGCGTGGTGCCCATGGGATCCATAAACCGTAAGTAACAAGTTATCTTATTATTATAACCGTCACGCAGACTTTGACATCTCGCTGTGTTCACAGGGACACAAAAAGAGCGAGGCCTGGAGCACTGGCAGAAGACACGCGACGCGCCCACGGCATCATCATGTGACCACGAACTGGAGCACCAGCTGTCGGTCATCTACGATCTACCATACGGGATGGCGTGGATTCGACGACATCCATTCATGCGTCGACTCCCGTTCAGTCCGACGTTCCGCATGCGCATCATCGAGGACGATGAAAGCAATGGAACCTTGTCACCGCCGACGCTGATTCTGGAGAGTGAAAAGGTTGATATAAATTACCATAAGGGCGTCGGAAATAGTGACACCGTTTCCAGTTTGTGATCTGCAACAACTTCTGTTTTACGTTGTTTGATTCCAGTTGTTGGTGTCACTATCTGCAGCAGTTATTATTAATTTCACTATATAATAGATTCTTCTGTTGTCAATGTCACTAGCTGCGGCAGTGTTTTCTGTCACAAGTGTCATCTATAATAGTGTATCCTGTCATCACTGTCACTACTTATGACAGTGTTTTCTGTCACTAGTGTCACTATCTATGGCTGTTTTCTGTCATCAATGTAATTGTCTATGGCAATGTTTTCTGTCATTAATGTTTTCTGTCATCAATGTCACTATCTATAGCAATATATCTGATCTTCAGTGTCACTTTTTTGTGCATTCTCATTAAATAAGAGAAGCCAAAGGGAATAGTTAAAACATTGAGTGGAATACTTTCAGTAGTATAATTAGGTTGTATTACGACAGTAGTGGCAGTGGAGGGACAATGCTTGTTACTTCCTTGTCCTGTTCGTGTATAATTCCGGTGTGTATAATAAAGTGCTATTTTCTCAGAATGAACGAGTTCTGTTCCTGATATAAAAATAGTTCGGAAACATCTTTAAAGGAGGCGCAGTCTGTTCCTAGTTGCTCATTTATTAATTAATAAATATAATCTTCTTAAGACTATAATAACTGTGTTTAAAGTATACGGCCTCCCAAATTGTGTTTAGTAAGCCCATAACATTCGCAGTTTGGAAGATTTGTTCAAATGGTAAACAAAAGATGCACTTTCAAAACAAGCTTTATTGACAATATTGATGGGAAGAGTTAACTACAATACCCTTTGATTTTCAACGATTTCTCATGTTCAACACAGCAGACTTCCTGTTACAAATTACTATGGCGGTTAATTCTGGGTAGAGGAACAGACTGCGTCCTTTTATGGTTGCAATCAGTGTTCGTGTAGTCTACATCATCTTTTGTAATGAATCAGCCTATGAACTGCACATGATCTCCACCTGACCAGTCACATGATACCCACCTCTGAGATTTGAATGCAGCATGTTGATATTAACACCGGACGTTGTGGGTTGCACAAATTTGTAACACTGGTAGTGACGCTGTTTAAATGGAGCAGCGCAGTGGCTAGAGCGACAGACTCATTTGAGAGAACCCGGGTTCAAATCCTGTACTGCGCCATGTCGAACCTTGGGCAAGTTCCAGTTCATTCAACTGTATGAGTACCTGGCTATAAACAGTGGTCGATATTTGTCTTTGTGCATTAATTGCAGCGTGACCAAATGCTTCACAGAGAAGTCAAGAAGGTTTGATTGAACAGGTCTGCCAGGGAAGTAAAGTGTAAAGCAATTTGAACAGTCCTAACGACTGGATACTGCGCTAAATAAGAACTTAATTTTTTAATAATATTTACCATAACATTCCCAATGCAGTAAGCAACCATGCCTGAAATCTCTCTAAGTCAGTGTTTCAACAACAGCTATCAAGTATGGCAAACCTACTGCAGTCGATACCCAAGATCAAAATCGTACTGTTCCCAAGTCAACTCTGCTGGTCTCATCCACCCCTGCAAGCAAGTTCGTTGAATCGTTGTACTTTATCCCACTTGCTGTCCTGATCCCAATATTTCAGGAAACAGCTTAACTTCAAACAGCAATTCACGGAAATGCTTGTGATTAGCTGTTTGACCGAGAATAATAGGCAATTTCATAATCTAAGATCATTTGCTAAGCGATAAATCCAAGTTTTGACGTCAATAGGCCAATGGATGCAGCCACTCCTTGTTTGTGATGGATATGAACAAATGCTCCCACCAAACTAAACACAGAGCTGGTGCCTCTCGTCAGCAAAGTGGTCTCCTTGGTATGATCTATATATAGTATGCTAAGATGAAGGTTCTGTGTAGGTGTATCTATACTCTCTGTGTTTGTTTACATCACTGGACTATTGACTTCTGATCTTCCAATTGGCAATGTATTAAAAATACCAAAGGTGATTTGTTTATACTTTCCTATTTTCTTTGGACAAATTGAATGATCAGCCATTCCCCAGGTGACTCCAAAAGTTCAAGTGTGATGGTAACAAGTGTCGCTTTGCCCGTGGGCGGGTGTAAGCTTGTAATAATAGTACGTTTTTTTGCGCCTAAATTATTGGAAACCAAGCTAAAAACAAAAGGCTTGGTCAATCCCAAAACAGAGAAGCAGTATTCAATTAGTCAATCAATGAATCGATATGCCAGGGAGCTAAGTTGCTGTGCAATGGCAAAAGGGTGCAAGTGACAACGAGGTGGTTTTGAAGTATCCGACAAAACGCGTTTTTTTGCGCACTTTTACATATTACGGCTCAGCAGTTATTCACAGTTGCATGAACTACTTGACTATGAGTGTTTAAAAGAATGACTAGTACTCCGGGTTTTACAGTTTTTTTAATTAATTACTCCCTTTTGTCATTTTATTAGGCGATCGATATCGAAACAATTCTATAACAAAAAGAGAGTGCTATTAAATCATGTCAGAACGAACTACAACTGCAGCTGGTAATTGCGTATTTATAAGAATGACTATCATATATTAGTACTTCGGGTGTTATAGAGTGTCTGGTGACTTAGTGCCACTCCTTTCTGTCATTTTATTAGGCTATATGATATCGAAACAATTATATGACAAAAGGAAGCAAGTGCTATTAAACAATGTCGGAACAAACTGTAACTGGAGATGGCAAAATGATATTGAAAAATGACAGTACACAATCGTTAAAACGCAATTTTGAAGCAGCAAGTTGATTTACTGTTAAACGAAATATAATCAGTCAGTTGATTTACTATCCCTCGGGGATGCAAATTACAAACTTGCAGTTTCGTATTACCATCGTAGCCTGACATTCTTGATTTAACCCTCATCGGTAGGTCCATGCGGACCCCAGGGGTATTTTTTTAAAGATATTTTCTGATCAGTCAGTTATTTTTTTTCTTTTTAGGTAATTGTCATCTCCACATATGCCATCACCAGGACCAAAGAGTATGTGATGAAAATAGAGGTAGGGTGAGAGGTAGAGGCAGGGGGAGATGTATAGGACGGGGTCGGGATCATGGCTGACGTCAAGATCAGCCGCATGATGACATCCAGGAACAGGCCATTCCCCCGGAGGCACAAGGTAACATTAGACAGAACCAAGATCACCCAAGACCACAGGTAATGATTGGAAGGTCCTCGAGGTGTCATCCGGAATAATGTTGGGGTAACAGCTGAAGGCAGAGTTGAAGCCATCAAGGAATCCTTTGAACTGTTCCTGACAAACGATCGACATCCTGGATATTATTATGCGTGAGACGAACAGGGAAGCCAATCGAATGTTCGTCAGCATGCAGCCGAGGGGGGCTGCAGCAGCCAAGAAGCAATGCTACCTCTGCCCTAGAATTGCTTATCGGAATGTCCGTCAATGTTGCACCATATGTGGCAATCACTGCTGCCGAGATCATTCTACCTCCCATCATCCAATGTGATGAGTGTCTCTAAAGGTGTAGATGCGTATATTCACAAGTGTTGAGCTCCAATAGTCCTTGCGAAATTCTGACTTCAGTTCTGTTAGTTAATCATTAGTATTACCGACATTGTTATAGTATGCTGGGTCCGGTTGGACCCCATTGTTTAATAGTGCATTTCGGGGCTAAATGTCCTATTCTTGCACGCCTGGATATAGTTTTGTTTCAATTGTTATCATTGTAAATGTAAAAGGAAGTATCCCTACCTTTGTTTCACCAAGCTGGTGGCCAAATAGCCATGGAAATGAGGGAAAATCGAATAATTCTGACTACAATAATGTCGCTCAATAAAAATATTGTTATACCCGAATGTAATTTATTCTTTTTTGTTATCAAATGAGGGAGTCATAATAATCATTTCAATGTATTCTGAAACAAAAGTATCATGAATAGACATTAGAAGGGAATGAACTTGTGGTGGGGTCCAGGTGGACCCCATGTGTACGGATTAGTAAGTTCTGGCAACTGTACTGATGAGGATTAAAGCAGCGATTAAACAAAAGCAAAAGCCAAGATAATTAAGGTAGTCGAGTAATTGTCGCACTCAGTGTCAATAATGTCGACAAAAGTGTCGTTGACAGTCAGGCCGTTCCACAACTGAACTCTGTTCACTGTAATCAACGGACCAAGTTTTCTGTTGAGATGTCCGTCTTTCACATCAAAAGTTCCTCCTTCGAGAAGATGGGTCGTTATCCTTTTCATCAGGAATTCACCAGACTGGAACTCATCTTCCGTCAATGCGCATTTCCAGAAGAGTTTGCTTGACCCCCTTCTGAATTGTACCATGCTCACGTGACCCAACTTTGGCTTGTTCGTTGATTTTGGTGCACTCACACCATTTTCCCAAGAACGAAAATCTGCATGACTCAAGAGAAATTGAGTTGTCGTAGACATTCTCCTAGGACCTCATACCTTTCTCAACCTGCGCATGAAAATAGTCGGTTTGACCTGCGCAATTATAAACACAGAACGTGAACTCCACACAATCTCGGTACTTCTCGGCGTGGATTTCTTTTGAAAATGTACTCGTACGTCGTCGGCATTTCTTCCTGAGATCCGTACTACTAGAGTGGACGTTCACTCTTCCCAGCACTCTTCCCACACAGTGATGCAAATGTCTCATGGAATGTCACAAGGCGCTTTGTGAAGACGCATGTTTTTACCCCAGGCGTCCGAGGCAACATGGTGACTTTCTGTATATCAACGGAAAATTGTGTTTTTTGTGACCATATGTTTTGTATCGGTCATCATAGCATGTCTTTCTGCTAAGCCTTGCTCGCTCGATGTGCGCTCTCCAATCTTTACACTGCTGGGATAATGCAGGATCGTTATTGTCGTCATTGTGTTTCTCATGCACAATGCAGGTATCACACTCTTCTTCTCCTGGTTTAGTGAAGCTAATGTTCACATCGCTGATAACTTTCCAATGTCATGTAGCAAGCGATCCCTGGGTGCGTTGTTTTGAAATCAGCATTTCACGAATTGAGTGTTCCGGTGGGACGTAGAGGCACGTGCCCTCGCCTGTAATCCTTTATCTTCTCTTTTCATTCGTCGTTCAGTTTGTGCGGGGGAACATGTTTTCCTCGTTTGTCGCGAGGCGGAGTGATTGCGTTTCGCCACAACTCATTGCAGCCACGACAATGGTGGGATTGTCTTAAAGAACATTTCTCCTAATAATTATACTGTGAAATTTTTCTTGGATATTTCTTCTGCCAATCGTGTAACTACATCAACAAGATGCGAGTTAAGACTGAATGTAACTGATGTTTTATTGACTTGCGTGACATGCTGAAAACAAAGTGTGGCACCATGCTTCAAAAGCACCACCGAGGATGGCCAGATGGAACAGTGTCCACACTTCAAACATGAAAGCAACGAGTCTTGAAGGCATGCAACCAATACGTAGAAGATGCAGTGCTACAAAAACGTCTCAATATGCCACCAGTTACACCATTACAACCACCTGTTGCATTGTTTCCCTATTCGCTCTTCTAGACTTCCAACTACACAACGAGGCTAACACTGGCATTCAACAATATTCCAAAACCTTTGTTACGGCTAGCTACACATGTGCTAGTCCAAGATTTAGCATCATGAACAAAACCCTGGAAGCAAATTACCAACACTTTGTGTTACAAACTTAAATCTAATAACAACATTGGAAATCTACAGTGCTGTATGTTGGAAACAATGCAAACTATAGCATTATTGCTGTGGAAACTGCCAGCCGACTGCTACGAACCAGCGAAAGCAAAATTAGCATACATAAACTGGACATAAACACATCCAGTTCTATTTTCACAAACCAATTACAGATCAGAGACGCGTCATTGCATACCGACTGGCACATTTCAAAAGGAGATTGAACACAAGGCAAAATAGTGTTCAAACCAGGGCTCTTATATCTTTGAACGGCGCTTTCTTTATTACTCGGGCAGCATTAATCAATGACCTTGCCTCGTTAATTGGTGAGCAGATATGACGAATAACAGCAACCAAGCACATCAAACGTGTGCATTAGATTTGGCACATTCAAGTAGATCTGATGAAGCTGTGGGTGTCATTAACCTACTGACTTTGCTTCGCGGAGGCCGCAGCTGCCAACTGGCAGTATTCAGACAACAAGACGTAAGAATGATTAGACATGAAGACAACAGCAATGCGCAATTTGTGACTAATCAACTAGGTTAATTCAACAGGAGTCATCGCATGGAAGCGGTCCAACAATAAAGGGGAAGAAAACACCAAATGATGCAACGATTTATACGATCCTAACAACCTTCGACTGATCAGCCGGGCATTGTTAACTGCTACCAGGATCATGAAAAGCCGACATAATGCACATTACACAGAGAAAGCAGCAGTATATCAGTAGGCGATGACTGACAAAATATTTATAGTGGTTTACACCATTCGTACAAGAAAAAACTTTCTTCCAGCAGCATTATACAATCTTTGGATTACACACTGTAATATATAAAACTGTGTGCCAGCTAGACCAGCTTCCATGCAAGTATACATACTTATCTTACTTAAAAAGCCTACAAGAATTGCGAATAAATGCAAAATCGCATTATCGTAATCACCGTTCGGGACAATGGTCACGACTACACTAGGAAGAAAATACGATTATTTTTACCAATTACTTTACTATGCTCGTATCTTTCCCGGAAATCATTACATCTGTGAAAAAACCAATCGCAGGCGTCAACGTAAAATCCAAAACATTCTGCAGAAATGGTGACTGAGCATTTCGACATTTGCTAATGAATTCTGGAAAGAACCTGGGCAATTATATTCGACACACAGCATTACATAACATTTTCCGCTGTGTCATTTTTCAGCCAATTCAAAAAATTATCAAGTCCTCTCAAAATGTACAGACAGGCATCAAATCAATTTGTCCAACAAAAATCTGTTCGTTAATATTTACTTATCATCGCTACATTTCCAGTGACATTGCGATCATTGGCATGGCTACGCTAACACAAAATCAATCAACGACGGTGCCAACATGAAGCGTGCGCATAAGAACAAGTGGTTAGTTAGTTAGTAGTTGTTGTCTTCACATATGATCAAGCGACGCTGACAGCGGCCAGACACTAGGGGGCAGCACTAGTTGCTCGCGACCTGGTCTGCCGCAGTCGACACTGCGACACCACAGTGTATGCCAATCTCAGAGCTGGCCCGTTTCTCTCCAGTATTGTTCACTTCGGTCTTCACGTGGGGCCTGTGGCAAAACAAAGTAACAGTTCAGTTGTCTGCACGCCTTTTGGTTAATGTTAACTACCGTAATGACGGTATGTTTTCGGATATTGTATGCATTTGGACACCCTAAGAATCTACATACAGATTTATTTTATTTATTGTATGCTTTCTGACACCTATTACTTTTACATGTCTGAATACAATCATTACGGTGAAATTGAAACATTTAAACGACGGCTTTCACACATTTATATTACAATACAGTACCCTTACAATACGTAACATGATACAGCAGTCACAATGTATGTATCGTGATACTTAGTAAACGTGGTTGTTATGCCTGCTATAAAGTGTAAAGCGTTTCCTCAGGGTAAAATGGCATATGCAAGGTGGGGGGGGGGGGGGGGGGGGGCGAGACAAGGAGTGCCGAAAGCACATCTGACGAGATCTTGGACATACTTAAAAAATCCGGATTTTCATGTACTTTTTAAGTTTCAACTTTTTCTTTGAAACAAATTTTAAGTGCAAGCTAGTAAAAACTTAGCATGCCCATGTAACAGTTTTTTGTATGTCAAATAACCAAATCGTGTACAAACATTTGCATGTACTTTTTGTATGTTCACCCACAGTGAAGCTGAATGTAAATTTGAATGATTTGAATGATATATCAATACACTGTATCGTGTATTGATATATTGTATCACAGACTGTGTATCATGACATATCCACACATTATTTAATCACCACAACCCTAATTTATAATAATAATTTGATTTGTATAGCGTACTGTCTCTGGATACAAAAATCCGTTCAAAGGTGCCTAAAATACAACATTGTTAATTGCTATAATCCAAGCGCTATTTTACATACAAAAATGTATAATACAGTAAGAATATCATATGATACATATGCTATATGAACAGGGATAGAGGGTCCCACAGTAGACACATACCCGTCCCCAGCTCCCATGTTGTCAGGCACCGTCTCCCTCAGCCCGATCTCTGCCAGGGACTTGAGGGCAGCATGGGATGCCATGTCATGTGACGCCTCGATTGTCGGCCCCGAGCCGTGACTGAGTCGGGGCGGAGTCATGAGCAAGGAGACTAGGGACATGTAGTCACTCTTGTTGCAGCCCTGCAATGAATACCAACACATTTACTTGCCTTGATTACCTGCCTCGATCTTCAGGTTAAAAAAGTAAGGCTTAATAGCCTTGAGTACACCCGCCTTTATGCATCATATGTTTTTGAGAACGGTGCTTGTTTCGTGATTAAAATTTAAATCTGTCCATCTTCAAATGTTTGTTCTGTTTTGAATGCTATGAAGTTTTCAGCATTCACTGTTTTCTAGGGTAGGCTGCTCCAGTCTTGGAAGATGTGTTGAGAAAAGGAACGTTTTCTTATTCAAAACTGCTGGTGTCTTGTAGAATTTTTGTGTGCAGTTTGTGGTGATCACATTTTATTTCAGGTAAAACTCATAGGATGGTACATACAAATAGGTATGAGAAATACATAGAAGTATAAAATAGAAATAGGTAAAAAATCTGAAATTAAAACATTAAATAAATATGTAAAAATAGGATAAAAAGTAACCAATTTACAATGTAGAGTAATTTTGCCAATTTTTTTATCATAATGATCATTGTCAACATGTTTTCAAAAACCATAAACATTCTTGCGCAACAGGGCGTCAAATGTCATTCTTATTGCAGCCCTGCAACCATCACACCAGACGCTTTTGTGCTTCATCCGCAGCCACAGCACAGATGGAGTGTTGTATATATCTCAGGCAGCCAATGGGACACATGCTGTCACGTGACCATGTCCAGTCACATTTCCACATGCAGTCAGGAATCTAAGAATTCCAACCTTTTTTCTGATCATATGTATAATTACCTTCATGTAGCATACGCATAACATGATTTGAATGATGACTTGCTTTGACTTGTTTTGTTTGTTCTATAATAATGTTTAAAACAAATAAAATTGAATCTCAAAGCAGGCCACCTCAATTCGATATTACGTTATGGATTACTATTTAAATGATGTCTCATAAAATAGTATATCTTTCAGTGGACTTATTCCATTATAGTCAGAGGGCTTATCCTAAAAAAAACCTCAGTTTTTCACATCGTTCCACAAGCACCATTTTTGGATCAGCGTTAGATATGGCCATAACATTTCATTTTTTGTTAGAGCAAAGATGGGCTCCCGCTGTAGCGGCCATAGTGGTCAAATTCTATATGGCTGCCGTCCAGAGATAGGCTGAGCAATAACTTGAGAACCAAAAGTAGTAGAACCATAAATGAGACCACTCTTAAGGGTTTTCGAGTATGGGGAATCCATTTCTAGTGTTATTTTGCCGATTCCAGATCGAGGTCACATGATAAAATCATATTCAAGGTTTTTTGGCTCAAAATATATTTTTTTAGCATAGGATCACTGTATAAAGTGTTATGTCACAAGCATGTTATCCAAACTTTATCACAATATCAATGTCTTGCATTAATAAATATAATATGTCTTGACAATTGAAGCCCCTAGTGGAAAATGTACCTTAGTTACATTGCGGCTAAAAACTTAGGCATACCAGCTTGCAGTATGCTTATTCTGCATCCATTGATATACCCAGGGTTCATACACAATGACAGATACCAAGTACAAGGCTATTTCAAAGTTTTTCAAGGCCAATGAAAAGAAAATTCAAGGTTATTTAATCGAGACTGAACTGGCACCAGATCACTGACCTCAGCGGTTCAACACCGTGACCTACAGCAGGTCAACAAAAAATAAAGTGACATCAAAATGTTGACAAATAACAGATCTGGGTGGAATGTTTTGACTGCCTTATGATGATCTATAGACGCATGAGCTGCTAGATCTAAGTATATAACACCCATAAAAAGTGATTGGTCAAGAAAGATCAATCTGAATGAACATATCATAAAAAGGTGTCCATGGGCATGGGCAACTATCGTGCAATGTAAACAGATGGGCAGCATAAGTACTCCCAGTCAGAGTGGGGGGGGGCTACTGATGAACAAAGGCTACCAGGGTAAGTGGGCAACAGTAGTCAACAGCAGTGCCTTAGATTATGCAAAATAAGCAGATGAGGCAATGTGGGTCTCAGACCAGCAGGGAGTGCACTGGCTACCAGTGGACAAAGGCCAGAGGCAGATGTCTCTAAGTCCAGTTCTGTTATAGTGATTTTTTTCATCTGTGTCATTATAATGAGTAAAATGTCCCGGCTACCAAATGAAAATGTACTCTTAATCTGGCCAATCACCTTGCCTCTTTTGATCCAATGATCATGGCCCAGTTAATTGCATGTGTTGATGAGTCTCCCACTGAGGTTTTCAAGTTGTCTGTATTACGAGAATTGTACCAAAGAATTATGTCAGATATAGGGCATTCCTGTTCGGGTAGAGAGCCTCATGCGAATTGATTCAAAAATCATATGCTCCATCATCTCCCTGTACATGCACGTACTGAGTGGGTTGAATATATTCAAGGGAGGGATATCTTCATCAGCACAAACCTATAATTTCTCGCATATCGACCAAGATGAAGCTCTCTTATTGATCTGGGGCGCTATGCGCAAAGAAAGCGAATCCTCAGGAAACAAGAGCCATTCAATGGTACCCTTCTTTTGGGGGTCTGGACGGTTGGCGAAAGTAAACACGTTGTTTCTCTTTATTGTGTCCGACAGAGGAACCGTCACCTTGTCTAGCCATGTCTCTATGTATACCTCGTGAAGGACCTGACCAACCTCGTGGATTTGGGACAGGAGTCTGGCGACTATATATTACTTAGCCATTGCACGCGACATCGACTGCACTTTGTTTAGGTAAATTTGTTCATGTTTGGTATTTATATCTTGCTTATTCACACTTAGTTTTTTGTTTCTGCTCGAGCATAAGCAAAGAACGTAAATACGGAATCATGGACAGCAACGAGAGCTGCCACTTACTGAATATGCTTATATGTTTAATATGTATTTTTTATTTGACATGTTTCAATATAAGTTTAATGTTGAATAATTATCATAGAATAGTATTATCTGATAAAAGTGTATCCTTATTTAATTTGTTGTTATTTCATAGTTGGCATGAGAGCCAATCATCTTCTCTACCCAAATCTGGGGTAAAGCCCCTACCAGTAACATTGGCAGGGCCTTAATATTCCATGCCGTAGTGAGGAGCAAAAAAATGCTGCCACCTCACAAGGGCCTGGGTAATTGAGGGTAATATGGCTGCCACAGCAGCAGGCCAGCTTGGCTCCCGCAAAAAAATGAAATGTCATGGCCATATCTAACCTGGTCCACAAATGGTGCTTGTGGAACGATGTGAAGAATTATATGATTAAGCCCCCTGACTGTTAGTCTCTGACCTTGGGGAGGTCTGTGAACTGAACTTGAACGCCAAGAATGTCTGCCAGGTAGAGCAGCTGTTGTTTTGGCCGCACCAGTTTCATGTCGTGTAGGGCATTGCCAGAGTTGCCACGCTGTGACTCAGCCGTAGGGGAGTAGCCTACAACCAACAAAGACAGACATGACACATTGTCAACCTATTTCAACAACCAACAGAGACAGACAAGACACATTGTCAACCTATTTCAACAACCAACAGAGACAGACATGACACACTGTCAATCTATTTCAACAACCAACAGAGACAGACATGACACACTGTCAACCTATTTCAACAACCAACAGAGACAGACAAGACACATTGTCAACCTATTTCAACAACCAACAGAGACAGACATGACACATTGTCAACCTATTTCAACAGAGACAGACATGACACACTGTCAACCTATTTCAATCACCAACAAAGTAGGCAGACATGATATACTGTCAACCTATTTCAACAACCAACACAGGCAGACATGACACACTGTCAACCTATTTCAACAACCAACACAGGCAGACATGACACACTGTCAACCTATTTCAACAACCAACCCAGGCAGACATGACACACTGTCAACCTATTTCAACAACCAACACAGGCAGACATGACACACTGTCAACCTATTTCAACAACCAACCCAGACAGACATGACACACTGTCAACCTATTTCAACAACCAACACAGGCAGACATGACACGCTGTCAACCTATTTCAACAACCAACACAGGCAGACATGACACACTGTCAACCTATTTCAACAACCAACCCAGACAGACATGACACACTGTCAACCTATTTCAACAACCAACACAGGCAGACATGACACGCTGTCAACCTATTTCAACAACCAACACAGGCAGACATGACACGCTGTCAACCTATTTCAACAACCAACAGAGACAGACAAGACACATTGTCAACCTATTTCAACAACCAACAGAGACAGACTTGACACATTGTCAACCTATTTCAACAACCAACACAGGCAGACATGACACACTGTCAACCTATTTCAACAACCAACACAGGCAGACATGACACACTGTCAACCTATTTCAACAACCAACAGAGGCAGACATGACACACTGTCAACAAGATATACACTGTTTTTATAGTTATCCAGAAGGTGTAATATCACAACTTGGTCTTCAATTTACCTCACTACATATGCAGGAATTTGAAAGTGCAGTTAATGCATCCTTAGTTACGAGCAAGATTAAAATCTGCCTTAAACGAATACAAAGTTCAGATGAGTTTAACTGTCTTACTTGTGCATCAAGCATCCACACACCAGTGTATTAAAAACAAGTGTATTTTATAGGGTGTATTCAAAAGGATGGCAATATGTTTAACACACAGTGTAAGAGGAGATTCCAAACAAGAAATAATGTTTTTAGTATTCTTATTCTCTCGTTATTAAGACTTCCGAGGAACACCCACAAGGAACACCCACTAAAAGGAACAATCTCCCTTGTGGCACATGGATATTAGGCATATCGGATACATGGAACCATTTAACCAATTCTCAAAGTGTTCCTCGTAGTGTTTATGCTTTCAAAATAATATAATCAACATGAAGATGAAGCCAAGAAGATGAACACGAGCTCTCATAATGAAAGGAGCACACACTGAAACAGAGATCAAGTTGCTAAAGGTAAGTTCTATATAGCGCAGTATCCAGTCCTTAAGACTACTCAGAGCACTTTACCCTTTACTCCCTGGCAGACCTGTTCAATCAAACACCATCTCGACTTATCTGGGAAGCATCCAGCCACACTGCAATTAACTATAAATAAGACTATTCGTACACAAATATCCACCACTGTCTATAGCCAGGTACTCATTCATATAGCTGAGTGAAATGCAGCAACATAGAGTGAACGAACTTGCCCAAGGTTTGACACGGCAACACAAGATTTGATCGAGGGTTCTCTCGGTCAAGAGTCCGAAGCTCTAGCTACTGCACAACTTAACTCCACACTATTAGGTATTATGCAATAAACCTCGCTAGAACAAGACTCCTCACCGGTTTCTAGTAGTTCCTTCGCAATTATCATGGTAGTCTGCACGCCCACAATCTTTTCAGTGCTGCCTGACATAGCCTGTAGGGGCGCTCCTGGGGCTCGATTCAACTGGGTGGCTGGTGACGAACTGCCCCCATGGTGTGCCAGGGGGGTGTACGGCTGAGTCGTGGTACTCAACCCTGATTCACCGGAGCTGGTGTTGTTCATCAGCCACGCCCCTTCAGGTATCAGAATGAGGCCAGGTGCCAGCTGCCGACCTACATTTGTAAGCAGGAGTATGTGCATGAAGGAACATTCGGACAAGCTGTAGCACTCCAGTCTCCTTCCGTTCAACGGCTAACACAAAAACTGACTAATTGAGCTTATCCTCAAGGCATGTTTTTATTCCTTGAATGTGTACAATTTGGTGAAATATGTTTCATTTCATTAGATGAAATATCCGGAAATAAACCCAAGTACTCTGTGAGGGAAATTTTTTCTGTTTTGTTTTAGCTTTTTACAGTGTAATTTATCATCTCCCATTTATTGCAGGCTTTGCAGCTGCACTACATGAAACCACTGTTTGAATCAGCGAATGTGTAAATGTAAAGTTATTGTCAGGCCAAGCCTGGACAGTAACAACAAATAAAAATACAACAATAACGTGAATGCAAGAAATAAAACAAGTCTTATCATCTTAGTGAATAACACCAACATAAATTAACATGCAAAAACATTAACACTATCATTTAAATACATTTTAAGTAACAAACAACAATAACTATTAATAAATACTGACACGTAACACACATTTTCATATCTACAGTTGCCAGTAAAGCAGACAGAACAAATAGGAATGTAAAATAAGATAACACGTGTATTCTCAGAAGCCCCACCCTGCTTGCAAGTCCTATTTTGTTAACTATTATTTTATAACTGAGAGACTGAACTAACACACAGTACTTACTAACTTCATGAGAGTACAAGCTTGGGATCATCTACAAATCATGTACACACACCAAAAATTGAAAAACCTACCCCTCATGACATTATGCATCCAACCCCCCCTTCCCCTGTATACAATACACATCAGGTGTAACCTCTTCACTGATTACAGTATGCCTACTTTGTATGCGGTATGCAATAGGCTCTCCCCAATGTAAACATCACACACATAATCATTGTTACCCAGCCCTCTAAATTGCAACTGAATTGGTCGCACATGCGACTGTTTTTTCAGTTTGGCGACGGACACATTATGTACGGTCGCCCGCTGGTGACCGAGACAAGTCTGTAATAACAGATCATGCGTTGTCATTTGCCGTTTCATAAACCACGTGTTGTCGTTTCTCAGAAACACTGTAAACTATACCGACTTTATTGGCGGTATTTTGAAACAAACATCATTACTCTGCAACGCTATTTGTGTATTTTATTTGTTTATTTATGACAAAGGATGTTTAAAATGCGCAAGGCAAATTGCTACGAAGTGTCATGGCGCCCATGGTACCTCGTGCCCCGACGTAAACTGGGGCGTGAGTGGAAGGCACTAACGTAAAGTTGTCTGGCTGTTCGATAAGCGCATGGAAGACGTGTTGCTAATTAAATGTAGTTGTCAAATCGTTAGAACACACATAAGTGTACATGTTCCGGTTTCGAATACAAAACTCGAAGGAATAACAACAGCCTAGGTTACGCTGGCTCAAAGTCATATAGTCCGCGTTTCGTAGTTCTCACAAATTCTGTTGGATGGCGACATAATAGTTGAAAAAAATTGTCAGTGAAACAGCATCAGTGATTTAAACATTCATGACTATTAATATGACTGCTTGTGTAATTAACATTTGTTAACTTATATATTAAGCACTGCTGCATTAGAAACAACCAGTCATTTATGTTATTGTGTGACAGGAATTATTATATTATCTAAATTAATTATGTACGTCTACGGTAGTTACTGTGTTGCAAATGTTGCACAAATAAATGTTGTTATATTTGACAGCATCTATTATTTCTCAAAGTTAACTTTGAAATAAAATATAACTTTTCTGAACAGAAAAGGGCTTCTTTTTCACCTTAACCAGAAAATGCGTCATTTGACACAGAATTTGCCTTTTTCTGAAACAGAATTTTGAAACTGAAAATCAGTGTCCCTATACATACATGTATACTTACTGTTAATTATTGCTCATTTCTGGGATTCCACATATGACTGTTATTAATTTGCCAGTGTACCGTTTTATAATGCATAAAGTTAGTATCTGGCCACATATTCATACGTTTTAAATTTATTTATATTTCAAACAGACGTCTGTGGTTAATTTGGATTAAACTGGTACTGAAAACACTATTGCATACATACGCACACACAGTTACTTGGCTCTTACTTTTTAAATTTGGCTCCTAAAAAAGTAGGTAGGAGCCAGTTGGCTCCTACACAAAAAAGTTAACTTAGAGGGCTGCTGTTACCCCTCTCCCCATTCTGTGTACATAGTTTGTAGATGGCCCCAAAGTATACTCAGTACAACTAACTAGGGAAGGAGGAAGAGCAGGAGAGGGAGGGCAAAGAGGGAGAAAACAGGAAGGACGAAGAAGGCAAACGCAGAGAGAGGAAACAAGACAGAGATGAAGAGCAGTAGGAGAGGAGGCAGGAGGAAGAGCAGGGAACAGATGACAGTGGCAAGTATTACGAGACGGTTCCTCCACCCACTTGACGAATTGCCCTCCGCATCAAAAAATGTCACTTTCTTGTCGCCCAAGTTTGTCAAGGGAGCAGCGTCGGCCGAAGCGGAGGTCTTGATGGCGGGTTTGCTCGGCTGGGGCACCGGGCGACTGTAGCCGAGGAGTTGCAGCATGGCCTCGGCTGCACTGCGCTTGGCCAGCTTCTTGTTGGGCCCGACGCCAGTGCAGGACCGGTCGACCACACACACCTACAAGTGGGCACACACAGTGGAAGCTCAGTAGTAATAATTCTGTTTTCACCCACTAAAGCAAGCATTCTTGTAACATGTGATGATGGCTGAGGTACTTGTCCTGCAACTATAATGGCGACTTTCTCTGCTTTGTAATGTAACACTACAGAACACTTTACTTTAATTGGATTAGGGTGTTTTTTCTGGCAGTAAGACGTGTTGCCATGGCAACACATGTGACGGCTAAGGTAGTTAGCAAAGTGACAAAGTGACAAAGCCTATGAGTGAACTGTTCCATGAGAATCCTACCGCCATGAGTCCTAGCTCCATGAGAATTCCTCATCTACGAGAGTCCTACCTTTATGACAACTACTTACATGAGAATCCTACCTCCACGGGAACAATGTACCTCTATGTGTGTCCTACCGCCATAAGTCCTACCTCCATGAGAGTCCTACCTCCATGACAAACTCGCGGTGTCGAGGCAGTCCCTGCTCCATGACGAGGCTGTAGACGGGTTCGCGTTCCTTCTTCGCCTGTTGGATCTGGATGAGTCGACTGATGGGGTTGATGCCCACTCCATAGTCTGGAGCGGCCTTCTGCAGCTGGACACAATTACAGCACATCTGTCACTTCAATAAGCACCTCACAGACCAAGGGCCGGTTTCATGAAGCAGCTAAAAACGTTCTTATTGCTAAGAATATTGTGTTAGTAAATGATGTGATATTTTAATATAAGCAACATAGGAGTTTACGCAAACACGTGACGCTAAGTAATTACGTAACTTTAACCCTCTCGTGGTCAGAATGCCCAAATCAACCCGACTCCCACTCACGGCCAGAACGCCTGAATACGCCCGAATACAGGGGCACATTTAAACTGGTACCGTGAAACAGTGTCATCCAATAACTGCAATTTATTTCTGCAGTTAGCATATAATAATATTGAAGTTTCACTGGGAAGCATCAAAAGTGAGAAATGATGGCTATTTCCGTGACTGAATAGCGCCAACCACCAAGCGGTTTTGCAGTCGAACGCAGCGACACACAACTTCCGGTCCCTCTTTTACGCCACGCAGTGAATATTGTAATGGTGATTTTCAGCCAATGAGATCCAAGTTTAACATTTGTTGCGGGCATAAACATGGAAGCACCCAGGAATTATTCCAAAACACGCGTCCGCAGGCGATTTCTACGATTTAATGCTAACTTTTGAGCGGTCTATTTTGTTGTAAAGAAGTATTAATGCGCCGCGCAACGAAGCCGGTGGTGTTTTTTAGCTTTGGTGTAATTCTCTACATTGTCATTATGTCGAACTCCAGTAATTCGGACTTTTATGGGATTTTCGAATCGAGTTTATAACGAACGCTGCCATCAAAGGGGAATGTTTTGCACTATGATTACGCATTTTAAACATAACACCAACTTAATAGTTCAGACGGGATGACGGCTATGATCACAAAGAACGCCATTTTGTATAAAATCTTGAAAATACATGCACTCTGAAAAATTGAAAATATTTCAGTTTTATTTATCATAGACATTTAACTAGTTTTCCATTCTGTAGCATAGTAATTTATGAACATTTCATACGCAGCATGTAACCGCTAATTATTAATGACAAATATTTAAAAAAATGAATTGTTGAAAATTATTTAAGTATTTTATTTTTGTCAAACTTTAGCAATTCATATTTGGTTAATAAATTGACATATATGTCACATACTTGGCTAGTTACACCAGGAATTAGTTCTTCAGATGTAGTGACAATTTTATTTGAACCGGATCAAAAATTATTTATTTATTTGCATTCATACAACCCAAGTATATCACATGATTCACTCACAGCACATTCTCTCGATTTAATAACAGGCACATATTTGCATTAATCTGGCCTTGAGAGGGTTAAGTATGCTTCATGAAACCGGCCCCAGGCCCTTAGCTAGGATTGTTAAATTTTCCATTTTACCAGATCACAGTTTCCATTTACTAGTTATCCACATGAAAAACCCCTGTTGCACATGTATTAACCTTCAAACGATATCGAAGGTGTGCTTGGTGTAATTCATCGTTTGGAATTCTTATACCTTTCAATAAAACGCCGTTGAAAAGTTTCTGTGCTGTCTCGAGCAATTCTGAAAATCTGCGGTTTTATAGCTTATAATTTTGTTTATAATAACAACAAAATTATGTCAAACCAGGAGAGCATACCTTAACGATATTTCGCTGTTTTTTCTTAGTTGGCAGTGCCTTCTTTGGCCTGTTCATGACACTAGGGGGCAGTGGAGTCAAACGGCGCAGTTCCTCCAGCATGCTGATGGCTGCCCGCTTCTTGGACAGTTTCTTGCTGTTCCCCTCTCCCTGCGTCTCGAAGGAGCCACACCGACAGCTCGTTACAAACTGTCGCATGTGGGGCGGTCCCGACTCATGAACAACCTAAGACAAAACAACAGCTTCATCATCACTTTTAACAGTCCAATCACGACCCCAGTGGGCCAGCAAGAATACTGAAAGTCACCTTTCTGCACCATTTTGAGGAACCCATCTCCATTGAAATGCAGGGATGAGAGTGACATTCAGATAAAAAACCGGAAATTTTGCTGTGGCCCACTTTTCAGCCCGATAGGACTGTCTCATCTAATCGAGGGGAGGGGGGACTACTCAGAGATATTTTTTATTGTAGACGACATATGGTGTATTTTGAGTAATATTAAATAGAAAATCTTAACATTTCCAATAGCAAAAAAATGCACACGGTCTCACGCACACATTGTCATAGTACTAACTCACTTGTTAATGATATTTTCTGGGCTGAACCCGAGTTGGCTGACGGGCAGCTTTCTCCTTAGCCAGCTTTGTTAAAACAGCCCGTTGATGGGCCATTCTAGCTTTCTTCGTTGCCAGCTCAACTGCTTCCTTAGCTTTGTACTTGGTGGCTGCCTTCGTCTTTGACATGTTCAGCTCAGTTTTCTTCTCCTCCTTCATCTTTCCTTCCTCGACAAAATGGATGGAGTACATTTTGTGTGCACCCCTCGTGTTGTGAACGAGGCGAGGAGTCCTGTTTGTGGAAGTCCTGTATAGCAGTCTTATTGCTTGCCATGACGGCATGAGTGAGTACTTCACTGTCTGGATAGTGTTGAATGTACTAACATTCTTTCTGGCAGTGGCAGTATTCATGATGCTAGACATGTGACTAAAACACCCTTCCACTTGAGGACCATGAAAGCAGCTCATCATTGCAGCCACCAGCTTTGACAAGGCTGGGAACTTGCCAGTAGAGAATATGGTAGCCCACTACGAGTCCAATCTGGAACTTGTGGGTGCTTGTGGAAGTGTGTTGTCTACATGGAATCGGCGAACTTCCATGTGATACGCCCTCTGTTCAGGTTCTAATAGAACATTGGTGACCAGCGTGGGCAGTGCCAACGTGTGTACTTCTATGCGTTCGGTTCCCCTCTGACTGCAGTGTAGCCTGTAGAATCCAATCCGCATAGTTGACATCGGCCTCGCACCACAAACAGTAGGCTTTTCCTGGTGCTCATAATTTACTGATGAATATATCCAACATAGTGTCTCCAGCCGATCTCTCCAGCCACACCCAATTTCACTTATTCTTGACACTTTTGTTAATGTCCTTCACACAACATTTGTCTTGCCGTACAAAAAATCGTCGATTAGCCATTGTGTTCGAAAATGATCGATATCTCCACAAAGTACATCGTCGTTTTCTATTGGTCCACTGCTTTTGTGCGCGTACTTCGATTTTACTTTGCAGATTCACAGGTTCGGTTCTGTCTCTAATCGCCAGGCAGCGTCACTAACACGTGGCGACACCCAGTGGATAGATGGTTAACTCAATCCGCGGAAAGATCGTCAGTGAATTGTCCAGGATTTGATATGCCCTACCCCCCCAACATTCATTTTTTTCTCCCCGGATTTACACGATTCGCAAAAGTGATCTTTGGAGCAGTATAAAAACCGGAACTCTGGCAAAAACCGGAAATTTCTCATCCCTGGAAATGACAGTATAAGTTTACAGAAGTTCCCTGTGGGCAAGATTATATTCTATACAACCCCTTCAGGGGCCAACATAGAACTTTGCAGTGCACTCATGGTGGGTGCATAAACGTAAAGAATATAAGATAATGACCAGTGACACGTAAGCAGTTCAGGTCGGTTGCTATGTATATTACATTGTTATACTGAATCACCGAGAGTGGACAAAATGTTCAAATTGCCACAATGTTGCACCATTTCCAGAAGGAACTACATTTCTAAGCCACAGCTGTAACTTGAATGCACACAGAAATTCAGATACAAGCCCAAATGTAATGCATTTTTAATGACATAAAAGGAACCCAACAGATTTGCGAAAGCCCATTATTAGAGAATATCATTTGGCTCACCTTAAAGTCGACATTCATGTTGCGTTTGAGGGCTATCTCATGAACAAGACTAATCTCAGACTTGATTACATCCTCATCATTCTCTGAAAGCAAACACATCTTATTTAAACTAACAAATTTACACTGGATAATTTGTATTAAACATGTCAGTACGACAGGCCAGACGGTCTGTGACGCTACAGTATGACAGGCTGGTTTTTCAGCATTGACAATGTCTGCTATTTGAGTCGGTTTTACTCACAATTATCCACTATGTGGAGGTACATGTTATAAAGTGTCTTTAAGGTTGATGCCATAGCATTTCAACAGCAGTAATCGTGGATTATCGCTCAGTAAATTTATTTCGAGATTTGTGTAGTTTTTGTATAACTGTCTGCAAAAATCTTCCGAGAGCGTAATGGCAGACACGTTTGTTACGATAACGATTTACGATGTAATAGCTTACTTAGATAGATTGTTTGATAGTTTTAGTGATGTATTTTGTTGGAAGTTGCCGGTGACGATCGGAATAACATTTTACAGACGTTACCTGCGGCGGCAAGCCTGAAACTAACAGCAGCAGTATATTCAATCATTACGGTAATGATGAACGACATAATTATCAGATTCTGGTTATCACGACTACAAAATTGAAATATGTCTTAACTTGTTTTATTTATCGATTATTATACTTTCAGAATATATATGATGTTCTATTAGTAAAATGTATTGTAGTTGGTGAAATCTAGATTTGAAGTGAGGCTATTGATGTTCACATGAAGTCACTGGGAATGTAGTACTCAGTGATCACAGCGCCGGGGGGCAGTAGTACTGAATGGTTAATTTTAGTAGCTGTGACAATAAACTAGTTTACCAACAAACAGTAGCATTGCCATTTGGACATTTCACACAGAATTGGAACTTAATTTTCCTTGGGATTTTTAAAGTTCAAATTGGAATCAATAATTTGGAATATATTTTTTACAAGGTGGAGTTAGAAATAATTTTTTGGGAACTGACCCCCCCCAACTGCTTGGACAACTGAAATAATAAAATCCCTCTAGACACCAAACTTCCTCAACACTGACCGTCAACAGTTTCTGTTTCTGATGGATTTGCTGGCTTTGGCTCTGGCTTCTTCTCTGCCATCATTGGCAGACCATGCAGGATATGGATGGCTTTCTCCGCAGCATTGTGGCGTGCCCCCTGGCGACAGGTGCCCTGACCTATGAACTCCCGCTGTCCCACTTTCAGCGACACGTAGTACATGCGTGGGAAACGCGGGTAATGATACCTGCACGCAAAACAACTGTCTCTCAGTAACAATCGCCTTACGCATCAACTAGGGTACGAAGAGGATAAGTAACTACTTCAACCACTTGGTTATTGGACTGCACAAAAGTGCACATGGATGAGAAGAGACTCGGGCATGTTGTCAACGAAAGGAGGAATTGAGGACGAGCCGCAAGAGTGGATAGTGGACATTGTATAAACTGTTGTATCCTGCATTACAATGCCACTTACATTGCAATGCTAGTTACACTGCAGTACATTATTATATGTTTAAATTTGTTTCTTGGAATACTGATATAATAATATTAACTTCAAGTGAGTCTCGTATGTTTTGTATCATAATTTCAGCATTTCCAACCCATCTTGTGAATATTGTTGTGAACAAAATATGTGATTGTGACATCTAGCCATGTGGTAAATCTTTCATCAGATCAAATTAACACACTGAAATAAATACAATGCAGTGTTTCTATGGTAGTGAATGACAGGATTTTCACACTTCAATTATACCAGTCATTGTTTTTTCAAATATTCATCGACACTAGTTTTTAGCACATTTGTATAAACATTATTACAATAAAACTATTAGATATACATCAATGGCATTTTCAGCATTTATTCCCAGTATTGATGTGCCCACAATAAGGTAGTTAATAACATATGCCATGATGACACATCAACTTTACAGAACATGTTTTAGTTTTTTGCATTTTTCTCAACATTGTATTTGTGACAGATGTTCCATATGGAAAAAAACTAGAACAGGAAAACTATACAAGATACAGTCAATAAATGTACAACAGTTGTTCCCTGTATTTTAAGACATACAATAAAGTGGTTGGGAATATTGTCAGGTTATACCTGGTGACAATGAAAAAAGTGTCTTGTTAAATATGAAATCACGTTACGTTTGGTTATAACATGTCAAAAATACATAATCAATAATCTAAAACACCTTTATTGTATACAGTAACCATCCTAGTTGTCATATAATGCAAAATAATCAATGTGGGATTAATGTATTTGTCAGAATAGTAATTATTGGAAATGCCAGTCGTTACAGGATTTTCGGTTACCATAGCAACCATTACGCAAATGAGCTGTGATTTCACTTGTCTTGTTTTCACATAGTAAACAAGTGTAGCAAATTTGGTCAAGATTTGTTGAATATTAAGGGAGATATATGCCTCTTTTCGACCAGCCCCTAACCTTAACAATACAGCCCGGTGTCTGTTCAAGTATTAACTTTCCTGTGTTTCAGTTAACCACCAAGAAAAACTTAGTAGTTTGGAAGTGGCGTTAGGTGATTGCCTTCATGGTTAGGTCAGAAATCAAGCAAATAGTTTGTAATTACATGGATGCTACATTCAAACAGATGCAGAAGATGGCTTTACAAAGTATTCGTATAGGATGCTTAACAAAGATTATATAATTTTGAGCAGTTTGTGTGCAATGCTTTTTTTCTATGAGAAAAAGCAGTTTCTATTTTCTGCAAATACCTGGACGGTTTACATAATTTTGAACAATCATAGAAAACACCAGTCGTCCAGTACAAACCCATAACCAGTAAGAACATGAGGAATTTCTAAAAAAGAAAACATTACAGATTCTTCCAGGGGTCTCGGATGTACCAGTGAAAGTTTACCGCCCGAGATGCAAAGTGTCTAGTAGGAATATAGTAATATACATACGTGTGCTAGACTGCTAGCTAGATTAGTTAGATGCCACCCACCTCTGATTGTACATGCCCCTGAAGTCGAGACTCGGGGGTGGGTAGAACTGGGGCTGGGGCATCTCAATCGGCCGATACTCTGCCAGTTCACCTCGCTTCATGGCGATTGCGTTCAACTCAACGGTGGCAGTGACACTCTCTACGGTCCCAGTAAACACATCGATATCACTGATACTCAAAAGTAAATTGTACATTGTCATACCTGAAATTACCAATGTTTTTTCCCGATTGACAAGCACGCAAATGTTAAAAAGATACCCTCACTCTTGCACATGTTCTAACAAAACACTAGCCTCCTACTTCAAATTTTACATCAACTATGAAACAACATAAAGCATTTATGGTTAAACAAAGAAGTGTCTCTTGAAGGTATCAGCCGAGGGAGTCGGGCAAACAGTAATTGGGATATTGTTCTACAATGTGGGGGGGGGGGGGGGGGGGGCAACAACAAAGTCAGTTAATCAACTTATCAGGACTAAGTCACTATGTCCGCTCACTTGCTGAGATGCTGGTCTTTGGCTGTTTGGGTGGAGGATGCTTAAACTGTGTCTTCTCGAGGGCCTGTGCAGCAGCGATATGCTGAGCCTTCTTGATGCTAGGTCCAGACGCAAAGTACTCCTCTGTATCCCCCAACACTAGTTTCACAAAGAAGACCTTCTTGTGTGCCGGACCCTGCTCGTCCGTCAGCACATACTGGTGTTGAACCTGTGCGTAAACAACTGATTCTGTCAAGAATTTGTTTGTCAACAATAACCACTATCAAGGTCTGGGTTAGTATATTACATACCACACAACTATACCCCCTGAAATTCCCTGAAAATATGTGATCCTCACAAAGATTACCAACAAAATTCTGAGAAATAGCTAATGTTGTCTCATTGTCCAAATAATTATAACTTTGTGCTTTTTATCATAGAAAATGTTGTCTAGTCATCTCATTTTCTCAAGACCATTAAGACCATATTTTCAAATTAATTACCCAATGCATCTCAGAACGTAACTGTCAACTACTTGGTCACTGTAAAAAATATCTGAACATGTCAATGGTATTATTTATAGTGAACATGAAACGACATACCTTATTAAAACGGGCCAGCTCATTGATAAGACACATCGGGGTTTTCTCTTTCGTGTTTGCCAAGTTGTTGCTAGTTACTTCCGACTTTGATGATGCTTCACTACCATTGCTGCCGCCCACTGACAATGCCTTCGATGACTCGGCAAACACCACCCCGTTGGACATGACGCCTGCTGCGGCCATTGACGGGGTGATAGGTATACCGTGGGGCATTGCCACGGGAGCAGGGATGGCAGTGTTGCCTGTGCAGTTGTTTGTAGTCGCATTGTTCACTGTATTTGTTCCGTTGCCAGTTGACGTAGTTATAGCTACAAAGAATCAAGAATTAGCAATTTATATGTGAATAATTTTTTTTTTAATATTCCTTTCACAAACTGAGCCATGTATGGGTTAGTCTGCTCGCTGCATCATCTAACAAGCAGAACAAATCAATCCCTTCAGTCAGATGATCTGCATGACAGTGGTGGTAAGACACAAAGTCAGACATCCTCTGCATCCATTCAAGTTTAATTCAGCCAGGATGACACACGTTAATGTAACTGAAGCTAACTGGAAGTGATCTATACATCCATGTGATGACGATTTTTTGGTCAAAGGGATACTGGAACTTTGCAAAGGCTGTGGATTGGATACAGGTGGAACTTTTTTTCTCATATTGTTAATGGTTGAGAGGAAATTACAATAAACGATGAATCCAGTGATCAGTTTTAGTCGCAGACTGACATGAGACCCTGCCGGAAAAGAGGGGTGTACACTAATTAGGGCATGCACGGTAAAAAGAACAAATGTGATACATGTACACACTTACATGTGACTGGCTTAATGCTTGTTTCAACCTGTGTAGTAGTAGTAGTGGTGGTAATGGTGTTGTTGCTCATGTTGGTCTTCTTCAGTATCTCAGACATTTCTGCTCAATCAAAAACTGTACAAGAAACAAAAAATGTTTTAGTAATTTGATACCATATCAGCCATTCCAGCGTGACTTCTGTAACAAAAGCTACTCAAATTGTAGTGATACTGTTCTACTGGATCTACATTCCTGAACAAGTCTGAACTGTTGTACAGTTATTTCAAAGACCATGAACAGCTCTTTAATTTAGCGAAACAATTTTTTTATTCTGTCAAAAATGTCATGGGAAAATTGAGAGGTGAAAAACGTGACAGCTAGTATTCCAAATATAGTCGCGCCTCGTTATAACGCACTCCGTTATTACGCGGTCAGTCGTGGACCCCAAATTTCTGCCGCCAGGGGGAAAATGGGCGTTATGACAAACCATAGTACCAGGGTAATAACTGTCAATTGTTTTGTGTGAAGTCATCCCCGTCTTTGTCCATGACATGTGTATATTGAAAGACTAGTTGGCGGACAATAAATTTAACATTGACGTACAACTGCAACGAATCAAGTGTGAGGCGCGTCACTACGTTGCAGTTGTTTATTCTGCAGTGCCAATGCTATCAAAAGTATATGTTTTTTTGACCATGATAAATTTTTACTTTAGGAACAGTAAATGTGGAGCGAGGTATTGTTTGTTTCACGCCGACATCAAACGAATCGTTTCCTATCTGCTAGTCATGCTCATGGCTTCCGCGGATCGCGAGTTCGCCTGGTTTCGGTGCCAGGCGGCTTGTAAAGTGCAATTGAAATTCACAAATACACCTTGCTTAAGAATGGGTTAAATATGTTTCAATACAGCATAGCAGGCAAGATCAGTAAGCTAACATTGCGTAACAAATATCAGTTTTTCGCTGTGATGAACGCAAAGCTACTGCCTGTACTGGTGCGCCAAAATATTAATTCTTCAACCGCATATGAATCGTAATATTGTTCGGCACGTTAAATGTTCTTTCTAAATTGGTATTTTGATATTGATTGAAAGACGAAGTTAAGCCAACTGAGAGCGTACTTATAGCTTTAAATCCGTAATCAAGCATTTGTCAAATCATTTGCGTATTCGCCTGCTGAGTGCCAGGTCATTATTTTAGATCTTACGTCAGCGGTATCATATTATCGTTTAGTTGACCGTGGCTTGTTGGTCCGTTGTTTATTTAAAAACGGTACACAATTCATGAATTTTATTCAGTTCAACATTCAACAGTATCCAACAGTGTATGACATTTAAACAGAATACATGTACACATTGACGTTGGCTGGCAGGTTAATAAGCTTCATAAACTGCGTATAGACTGCATGACGTGCACACTCTGGCTTCGATGGCGTTCTTCGTGCAGCAGCGGTGTCGGTCGTCATCATAGCGCCCCTGATGGCAACGTTATCACGCCCTGTTTATAACGCGCCCCGTTTATAACGCGGATTCATTTCGTGGACCCCGACTACCGCGTTATAACGAGGCACGACTGCATATAGACTGAGTACATGTTTCATCCATTGGATCCCTCAAACATCGTCCTTTTAAATTTCATGGAAAACCGACAAGATCTGTATATGTGGCCTCGCACTGAAGATACATCCTGGGAGTGTGGGTGTCCTCAAACAAAATGTGTACCTTAGCTGGAACCAGGGCCTCACCCAGGATAACATTTTTGCCAGTCCCAATTTGTTCCGACATGCTACGAAGTGCGGTCAGGCACGCGATCGAACATGCGATCGCACACACAACTAACTATAGTATATAAATTATATATACCAGCATGATAAATTTTGGTAATCATACTTAGTGTGTCCAATCATAAAATATAAAAATAACCTAAAAATACCATTCATAAAAGTTAAAAAAAAAGCCAATTTATGTTCAGAAAATTTTATTTTATTTCAAAGTTAACTTTGAAAAATAATACATTCTGTCAAATATTTAAAATATCACAATGTTATGATCTCTGCATCTAAATAATACTGTTTTATTGTGTGGTTAACTTTTCAAAAAAAAATTATTTGTGCACTATTTGCACAATAACAACCGTATATAATCAATTTACATAATAAAATAATTCCTGTCACACAATAACATAAATGTCTGGTTGTTTCTCATGCAGCAGTGCTTAATATATATACATTCACAAATATAATTTACACAAGCAATCATATTAACAATTATGAATGTTCAAATCACTGATGCCGTTTCATTTTAGCTAGCGCTATATATGACGCCATCCAACGGAATTTGTTAGAACTACGAAACGCGGGCTATATCACTTTGAGCCAGCATAACCTAGGCTGTTGTTATTCCTTCGAGTTTTGTGTTCGTAACCGGAAAATGTATACTTATGCGTGTTATAACGATGTGACATTTACATTTAATTAGTAACCTATCTTCAATGCGCTTACCGGACAGCCAGACAACGATCGCAAAAAGGTTTATGTTAGCGCCTTCCACCCACGTCCCTGTTTACGTCGGTTGACACCAAGGAGCCTACATTTAAACAGGAGGCGTCACTGAGCGAGATCATGGCAGTTTACAATTGGAGTTTTTGTCCGCCATTTGGGAGGCTAGCATGTGCATATGTTCTGGCTTTGCGTGCCTCCAGAAGAGTGGACTAACCGCTTTGAACAATGGAAATAGCGTATGCTGCACCGTCTTGTATTGATACACGGTCTTTGCCTTTGGCTGCCACGACTCACGAGGTAGCACTGGCGCCATCACACTCGTAACGATTTGCCTTGCGCATTTTAAAAATCATTCGTCATAAATCCACAAAAATAAACGAATACCGTTGCATAGTAATCATGTTTGTTTCAAAATGTTGCCAATAAAGTCAGTATTGTTTATGGTGTTGGTGATTTTACTATTTCAGCGTTTACTGAGTTTCCATTCAAAAACACAAATCCTGTTTCAAAATGTCGATTACGTGGAATTCCATCCGTTTTCCAAGAACACGTCGTAATCGGCAGGTGCATATTGTATCTCCCCACTCTGACTGTGACCTCACTTAGGATTATTTAGTCTGCATAGACATAGGCAAGTGTCGGTTGCTTTTCAAGGAACCGCCTATATATGCGGATAGGTGACAAGTCGCCACTAGCAGGTATGTGACAATTATCCTAGCAAGTCGAGGCCTGGCTTAATTGGTTTCTGACGTGTGTCGGGGAGCTGGCCAGGCGATCCGGGTAGGCGATTTTCAAAACCAGTCTCCCGTAGATTTTGTAACTGGTTTCGCGGCAGTTTCAATGATGTTGTAAAAATGGCATGGACGGGCTAGCCCGTGCAAAAAACGACATGGATGGACCCGTCCACAATCAATTTGAAACCGTCCAAAAACACAATTTTTGAATATTACCAGTCCCCCGGATGGGTGGACGGGTCTCTGGGTGAGGCCCTGTCATCCAAAAGCACCCAGATACTACAATTCTACAAATAAATGTAGAACAATGAACTCTGTTTTGATGAAAGTATTACATTTACATGTAAAATAGTAATTTTGTTACAAATTACTGTAGAGCAATAATATCTCTTTCAGAGAGAGCATTATGTGTATTAGAAATTGTTCTCTCTTTTAGAGAGAAATTATTGTATAAAAGTTTACATATCAGTGTAGAAGAATGTGCACTCTTCTGGAGAGAGTTATGTTATGTGTAACAATACAAGGTTTTCTACATCTCATCCACATGATATAATTAGAGTTAGTGGGTGAGAACTTCTGTTTCATTTATTGTCTGTGTAATTTGAGTTTACTTGCCATGCTCAACTACAAGTTGAATAATATGTGTGATTAGTATGATGTGGGCATCTTTAAAATGCAGTGATTGGTTATCAAGTTTAGAGTAAAAAAGCATTTTGAAATTTTTACTAGATGTCACAGGCTCATAATCATATGCATAAGGAAATGAAATATAACAAACATTTCATCTATCATCAGGCAAAACAACATGGTAGGACATCATATGTAAAACCGATATGATGTTTCTTTTTTATTTTCATTTTGTAGGCCTACCATTTCGTTTTAGGATCTACGTTGTCATATTATTTTTGTCGCATATTATTCCTTATTTTATACCAACTGTCTTTATATGCAAATCATGACTGTGTCACGTGTAAATTATTGTGAAAACTGAAACTGTCACAGCATTAATAGAGAGTAACTTTTAACGCGCTGCGGCATCATGGACATGGTCGATGATGTATTTTTGGCGACACGCCCACACCACGCCGGGCACTCAACGTAAACACGTGGGAATAAACAAATTCAAATACGAAGTTCAGTTACTGACATATGCTTTTGATAATGAAATGGCATACAGAAGACATTAATAAAATCAGTACAACCTGACAAAATGGTTTTATTCATGCAGAAGCTTTCCAATAACAGTAAACTGGAATAAAATGTCACGTGCGCATGGAAAATCTGTCAGTGTCATGCTTTTTGGCAGGCTTGCAACGAATGCGAAAAGAACAACATATACACTGAAATACATACATATATTTAGGCTTTCGTACCTGTAGTATCGGTCTTTAACTGTTCACAAATACATTGAGATCTTCAGTTTTATTGTATATGTCTTGTTCACGGAGTTTCGTGTTGGCAAACACTAAAGAAAATTCCAGACTAGCATTCCGCCATGTTTCGCCTGGTACCCAGAAAGCTGATACGCACGCGCTAGTTGTAAATGCGCACGCACTAGTCCCAAATAAGGAAGTCGGTCACATGATCGATATCACGTGATTTACTATTATCGTGGCTAGTTCGGAGTTCCGACTATGCGTCACGCTTTCGGGTCAGAGTGCCATGGACATAAACAGTTGTTGACAATGCTGTCATCTGTTATTTCTGCGATATAATAATATAATAATAAAGTTTTTATTTCAGACAAAAGTCCATATGTACCATAGAGTTACATCATTAATCATTCCCCTAAAGACTAGAGCGATAAACTGGCTCGTTGCAGTGACGCTGCCGTGGACCGCTGGCTGCCATCCAACTGTACGGCAGGAACTGTTGCATCCACTGGCATGACGTACAGCATAGAATTGTTTGACAATGTATATAACATGTAATAAATGTCAGGCATAGGACAGTTTAACTTGGTTATGTGTTACAGTGCTCTCTAGATAAGATATATCATAACTAATCAATGCATGGGGTAGGCCAGCGCAGCCACCAGCTTATAAGCGATTTGGGTTGGTTGGGGGTAGTGGTCTGGATTTTTGTCATCGTGCTTCCTTGACAAAGTGACTGATGATTAATTAATGGGGTAGGCTGTAGCCTCCAGCTTATTAATTTGGGGAAGGGTTGTGACCTGGAAATGAGTTTAACCTGAGGTCAATATATCCCAGTTAGATGATCCTAAACGGTGAACAGTTGAGTGGCTCACACTGGCGTGAACAACGTGTTTCTGTTTTTAGCTCTCGACAACATTTGGAGGCTTGCTGGTTACAATAGTTATTGTGAAATAGCAAATAATTGTTATTTCCCGTGTAGCTTACAACTGTACCAACCGACAGAAGACAGGATCTGGCAACTCTTTCCACGTGTGAGAATCCTCATTTATACAATATAGCTTAATTAGGTAATAGTTTGCACACACATGCCTCATTGCTATTAATTTAGAAAATTAACAGTTTTAAAAATACTACAATCATGTGCAAATTGACAATATATATAACTTAAGTTACCAAAACGTTATTTAATAATATTATTGTGCAGAGTCCTAGCATGGTCGACACGTTTTGTATTAATCTAAATGCTTAATGGGATAATATATTATGACTAATAATTACTGATAATGGATACTGCCCCCTGCAGATTCCCAGACGAAAAGAAAAGGCGAGAATGCCGAGCTGCTTGGGTTGAAGCAATCAGGAGAAAATACTGGACACTAACAACGAACAGCTTTCTCTGTAGTGATAATTTTGAAGTGAACTGTTTTGTGGTTCGTCCCAATAAGATCGGAAGAAGCCTCCATGATTCGGCAGTTCCCTCCATTTTTAATGTCCCTTTCCACCTACAACCTATGTGTACGCCAACTCAGAAAGGCTAGAAAGCACCCTGCTGAAGCATATGGAGGCAGTAGTCACATGAGTACTGTTGTGGAAGATCAGGATGTTCCAAGTCCAACCAAAGTATAGCGAGGAGATTAAATATGGAACACAGTTACATCTCGCGAGGCATTCATTATCTTCAAAGATGGTTCAGAAAACAACAAAATTAAAGAGGAAAATAAAGACCTTGACTCAGAAGGTTAGACGGACCTGTTAAACAAAATGACAGACCTTCTCAAATCCATTGGAGAACAGAAGCTACTTGGAGAAGGTGAGCTGGCACTGCTACGAAATAACTTTGGTGGGATGGCCCAACACATCTTTCGCAACCAACTCTCCAACAGCCGAGGATCGACAAGGAAAAGAAAGTACAACCAACAAATCTAGCAGTTTGCATTCACTCTAAAATCTAAATCGATCTAAAAAAGACTCATCCCTCAGACAGTGAGTGACTGTGTACCAATTACAGCCCTATTGAGATGCCACATACACGGGCATATTAGTGAGGCAACTGTCTGAACCCATTGTACATTTACAACACTGCCTAACTGGAGTCACTTAATAGTTAGCATGGTATATTATGATGAAAACTTGGTGCTGTGCTGTATAGGCACTGGGACTGCAGTGACTTATTGCCGTACAGCAGCATGGCTATCATTGGCCCATGCAGCTGTCACTGTATCATGTGCCAACTGATAGCGACTTAGCCTTAGCGATCTTTTCAACTAGCGTGTTCTATTTATATCTATGATATGTACATACAATACAAGTAAATAAAAATAAATAAATACAATACAAAGATATAGACACACATGAAATAAAATAGATGGTTAATAAAATATATATATAAAATGTGCATATAATTATAAACGCAAACTATTGTCATGTACGAAGATATTAGCGCATCAGATTCATTCAGGGAGTAACCAACTCGTACACATATTGAACAGAGTGTATTACATTATTGTATATACAGTGTGTATAATACATTAATTTTAAGGTTTTAGCGGCGGTTAAATTATCGTACGTGTCACTTTTTTCTTCATAGAACAGTAGTCGGTGTTGGTATGAACATATGTACTACAAAAGAAAGCATGGCATTAATGCCATATTTCACCAGTCCGTCCTTTAAAAACTACTTTTTTTATGTGACTCAGTGGAATTCCACTTCAAATTCTTGGAAACTGTAACGACGTTTCTATAGAAACGATGACGTCAATTTCACGCCAGCGCAGAATGTAAATTCGCTTGCATGCCGTGAACGCATATCGGGGGGGGGGGGGGGGGGCAAGTTGGTTGAACAGACATGGAATGTTATAAAAGGTTTGCCTCCAAAAAAACATTTATACACATATTTAGGATCACAACCTAGGTGGACAACCTTGAAAAAAAGTTACTGGAAAAAAGTTATTAGCCGGCCCCTAAACTTAAAGACGCCCGTCTAAACACACAACGAACTAGCGTTGTAACATCAAATTTGTTTTGGCAATGACAGCTAGGCAGAACGAAACCTTCCGCAGGCTGCGTGATGACGTTGCCGTGGAAACAAGGGTGGCCGACAAATTACCAAAGTGGCACGCAAAATGTACGAATGTGTACCTGAATGAAGAGTTTTAAACTCGCAGGAAAAAACATCAACGAGGGGTACCTCAACCTCGGCAGAGAATGAGTGCAGCACTTCATCCGAAAGAGCACACATTTCTACTAGGCAAAGCACACCAACATTTGATGCAAATGTTGCCTGTGTTATATGCAACAAAAGGTGGATGAAAGGCAAGGAACCAACTTGCAAGGTTTCCACAGAAAGTAATCAGCAGGCGATCATAGTTAAGGCCAAGAAGTTGAATAAGGAAGAATTTTTTTTAGACTGATTGGCCAAGAACATGACATGATAGCAAATGTTATATCTTATCATCCACGAAGCATGAACGTTTTTAAAGCCACTCGAATCATTACTGGTAGGCCAGTGCAACATAATATGTACGACATTGCTTTAATTGTCTGGTGGAGCAGCTAGAAGTGTCCCTCTTCCAAGAAAAGTGTGGCTTAAATTCCTGATAAAGTCAGTACGGGATCAGTACCGAGCCATTCTTCGGGAACTAGGAGTCAAAACTGTAGACACATACCGGTCAGTAACATTGAAATGGAAATTGCAACAAAGGTTTGGCAAGCACATTTCGATTGTTAACCAAAGTAGTGGATCTGGGTTCATTTGCGAATCTTCCATACCCCTCGGTGATGCCCTTGAGAAGCTGATTGTTCTGGAATTATAGATAGACCGTAATGTTAACGAAAAGCAGCAGACTCTACACCGTGCAGCCAAAAAAACTGATAATAGACATCGACCACTGCAGGAGAGAAAGACGACGTGAGCAGTCAACCGAAGTATCGTTCTCTGCTGCTAAGAAGATGGTTCCGACCTCTCTATTCAACTTCACTGCCATTCTTCTCTGCAATAAAACTTGATTACCACAGGAAGAAGAAGAGGCTCACAATTCAGGACGGATACCAGTTGATGAACCAACCAAGGAAAATGCTCTTATCGTGTCCCAACAACTTCTACAACATGTCTCTGGGATAACTACTCCACTGGGTATCGCCACTGCCAATTACCCATGTACAACAAGACGCGTAGCAAGGCACTGATCACATTAAACAACATGTTTGGTACAGGGATCTGCTATGCCAGTTTGCAGCATCAACTAACTTCACAATGTGCCAACATCATGCAACACATTGAGGAAGATGGGGTATACATGTCTCACAATCACGGCACACAGCGCGTATTTGCAATGGACAATCTGGTCTGGGAAAAAAAGACATTAGAGGGTGGAAGCTTCAATGCAACAACTGCAATCATCGTCGAAAATCCCGGCTATGTGCCCTCTGCAGAGGAATTCAGACAGATTGAGGGTGTCAGTATTCCCATCTCAACATCACATCGGATGAAAACCCTGGTCCACCCCTCATTAGGAAGGAAATCTGGTTAGTATGCATGGGATGTGATCGGGATCTGAAAAGTCAGAAGAGAGGAATGCATCACTACCTTACAAAGCGGCCATCTACTACATCATTCCGCGGCGAACAACGGCCAAGCAGGAGTAGGCTTTCTCATAAACAAGAAATTGAAAGACAGTATAGTAAGAGTTAACTGCATCAGCCCCAGAGTAGCAGAATGTGTTCTATGCATAAGAAAGCGCAACAAACTGAAGATAGTACAAGTATATGCACCAACAACATCATACTATGAAGAAGATACAGACACCTTCTACAACGACGTGGATGAGACCTTAGAAAAGCCAACTCACTACACGATAGTGATGGAAGACTTTAATGCGCAAGTAGGGAAACGAACTAACATTTCGGAAACGGCAACAGGCAAATTTTACCTAGGTGTGAGAAACGAAAGAGGCGACACCTTAATTGGTAGAACGGGCAACATCAAGAAAGTACCACATAATGAATACCATGTTCCAGAAGAAAGCAGGCAGGAGATATGGGCATGGAAAAGCCCAAATGGAGAAACGAAGAACAAAATTCACTACATCTTGACAAACAAGCCAGTCATGGTCACTGACGTAACTGTCATCAACCAAGTCAACATTGGAAGTGACCAAAGAATGGTAATGAGCAACATCAAACTAGACGTCAAGGCTGAAAGGAAGAAGTTGATAAACAAGAGACCACCAAGTGTAGATACCACACAAATCGGAAGAAAAAAAGATCGAATTCCAACTCGAACTGCGATATTGATTCGAGACACTACAGAAACTAGACAACACCATGAGCGAAGAAAACACAATTGAGATCGATGATTCAACTAAGTGCGACAAGTGTAGCCAAAGCAATCAACAGACATGTAGTGACAAGAATATCGTCACCGACATGAGCACTAATGAAGAAATGACGAGAAATGATGGATAACGGCGACCACAACAAAAACAAATAGAGTACGTAGAAATATGCAAGACCATCAAAAAGAAAGCGAAGGAGGACATCAGGAAGTATAATCAAGAGCTCATACGAGAAACGATTGTCATCAAAGAGCCTGAAGAAAGCAAGAAGAACAGAGGCACTAGGACGAGACAGACTGATTACACTTCTAGACAAGCAGGGTAGAGAAATACAAGATCAAGATATGATCATGGGACAAATAGAGGAATTCTACACCGAGCTATACGACAGTGAACAGAATACCATAATCCACACCGACCCGAAAGTGGTACCAGAGATAACATCATGGGAGGTGGAAGCAGCGCTAAGAGATATGAAGAATGGGAAGACAGCAGGCAACGACCATGTAAACATTGAAACATTAAAAGCAGGAGAAGATACCATATCGAAGACATTGTCATTGGCTAACTGCCGCTAAGCTGTATACTAAATGCTTAAACTTTAATTGTTAAAGCAGAAAGACGAATACCTACTGTATGGAAGAACGCAAAGATGGTGATAATCTTCAAGAAGGGAAATAAGAAAGACTTAAAGAGCTACAGACCAATATGTCTGTTATGAAATATATACAAATTAGTCACAAAGATACTAACGAATAGGCTAGAGAAGACACTCGACGAAAACCAACCTGTATCCTCAGCATGTTGAAGCTAGGCGTGTATTGGAAGAAGAAGAAGAGAACAAGCTGGAGCCACTTTTATTTATACACCATGCGGACAAGCGTGGAACTATTGTTGTAACCAACAAGTCCGACAGGTGGCAGTCCGTGCTACTGGGATACCAATATGGCGGTGTAAACCAAACAAGCTAAGACAGGACAGTGAACAGCTTGCCAATTTTATTCAACATCTGTGTTAAGTCCAATTGTTAATTTTTTTGTAAAAGTAACACTTATATTTAATGTAGTTGTGGAATCGTCAGCAGACTATGGCAAACATTGCCAAAAACCGTTTAAAAAGTACCTGGACGCCACTGAACAACGAAGAGGCTAATCGAAAGGTCGGTGCGCGCTGTTTACAAAAAATACATACACATTTATTAATTTAAGCTTATTTCCACACAATTCCATTCGTTATCACGCGAAGCGTATTTATTGTCTAGTTTACCACTATGATTGATAAAAACAAGGTGTATTTATGTTCGGAAAGAAATGTATTGTCATGGCCCTAGCTTTGGTCAAGGCTTAAGTTAAGACTAAGTTAAAACTTAAGCCTAAGCCTAGGCTAAGGGCTACTAAGCCTAAGCCTAAGGCAGGGCCGGCATGGCATACTCGTTGGTAGAGGGCACTAATCGTGCGTCAAATCATTTTAAACAAAAACACATAACATTTCTCTTTACGATATCTATGTGGGAAATCTCTAGCACATGTATTCCTTCAAATTTTAGCAAAAAAATTATAAAAGTTGTTTTGAGTGAATTAAGCAGTTACAAAAATTGACAGGCGAAATTGAAACTTGTCAAAGATGCCTGTGTAAAAAAACGTGTGTCCTATCTCACTGTATAAATCGTTTGCATACCACATGCGTTGGTGCAAGATCAGGCAATGTATTAAAATAGGCCAAGAGCATTAGAACACAACAATTTCAGTGACATAAATTTTGACCTGGTATGAATCTTTCGGTGGTGAGTATGCTACAGACTTATACGCTATATATTTAGCATAAACATTGTACAATCGTAGCAAAGACATATTAATATAATAAGATGTTTCACTCGCTGCTGTTTTATCCCAGCAACCAAGTGGTGCCCTCTTGCCGTTGGGTGGCAGAAGGGGCAACATGACTGTTTTGTTATGATGGAGGTTGGCAGACAAAAGAAATAAAAGGAACTTTGGTTGGTCTGTGTAGTGGCAGGTTGTTCGGGATAATACAGGGACAACCCATATCTATCTTTCTTATGTTTTCCGACAAACGAGTATAACAGGTATAATGCTTGTATAACTTACATGCTGTCGGAACTAAATTCATGTTACTTAATTTAATATAACATGTCATATTAAACTAAATATGAAGAAATGTCGCAATCGATAATGTGCACAAGTTACAATAATGTTATCAACATTATTAATTATAGGGCCTTTCCCCAACTAGGGGTGTAGGTCTAGGGTTGTTTGGTTAAATAATTATTACAATACATTGGTCAGAACATCAGTGAGCTGACTTATGTGATTTTTATCTATGCTTAAATAAAATGTTGTTAATCAGTTGACTTTGGGTGACAGTTTAATTTAATTTTTTTTGACCTACACATTCATGACATGTTTTATGTTGACAGATATTTGAAGAGCGGAGAAGACTAGTCAACAAATGGGTAAGTGCAAAACAAATGATTATTGGATGTTTTATGTTGTTTACATGATAAACTAGTAACTACTGGCTTTAATTTTCTTCTCACACTTCCATGAAATATACTATAAATCATTAATATACATTTTCCTGATTATGAATAAATTGAAATAAATTACTATTTTATAATCCTAACATTTCTGATGTAAAGGAAGATCATATTATCAATCTTCCTTTGAAATGCTGTCCCCAATTGTTCTCAAGATGATATGATTAAAAATTATATTGCATTTTCTTCTTGATGACAAACAAAATAGTTTAATTGTTCACAATTCTCATTTAAATAACTTCTGGCGACACAAAAAAGTGTTTATCAAAGCAAATAAAGACACTAATATCTTGGCATAGCAAATAACAATTATTTGCAATTATGTCCACATAAATAGGTTAACAAACAATGTAATAAGTATGTTCATGAATAACACATCCTTGCGTAGATCGTCTGTTGTAATGTTCAAACTATATTTTTTTATGTTGATATTCCAGTTTGAGAAATGGACGAATGCCCAGCGTAAGACTGTCCTCGGTGATCTTGTCAGCAAGTGCAAGTTGCGACAACTGGAGTTCACAGGGGACATTATCAGTCAGAAACGTCCGGTGCGGCGGGATGACTTCACGCGACTTTTGCCACGGGTGATCACCCTTTACATCTTCTCATTCCTTGATCCCCGCAGTCTCTGTCGGGCATCCCAGGTGAGTTGTCATCAGCAGGGAATTACCCATATTACTTGAGAGTAGGCTATTAAAACTGTTGTTATCTTCATGAAAGTGAATATATAGCTGCTCAGTCCTGGACCTGAAGCAGAAATACTCATGTACCTGAGTACTTATTTGAAGTACATGTATTTGTACAGATTATTGGTCATGTGCTTTTACTTTACTCATTATACTAAGATTTTATGATACATCTGAGTACTTTTTAGTTGTCTAGAGAGAATCTGTTCATGATTTGTCTGCTCAGTAGTCAATCCCCGTCTGGGTAATATGTCAATTGGTCAGTTTTAAAGCTCTGCAAACGAATAATCTGATTTCGATAACTAAAAAAATTAATGTGCAATGTCAGCCAATATATTATAGTGTAGAAATGTTTTCGTGATGGATGTGTGCTAATTTTCAGGAAGAAACTGCACACTGTTTTTTATGTCCGTGTAATTAGAAATAACAATAGTGCATATGTTACTTTGCTACAAGTAAATTGGCATAAAGTGTTTTCTTACAGCAGTTTATCATACAGGTTATTGTTATTGTGCAACACATATGTTTATATATATATAGTTTTATTGTGCATGTATATCTATATACATCTTGTAGGTACTTTTATTGTGCAACAGGTGTGCTGGTACTGGAAGTTCCTCACTGAGTTAGACCAGATATGGATGCCAAAAGCGATGCAGCTAGGATGGATCCTTTCCTTCTCCCCCAGTCCCTATGAGAACGGGGTGTGGAAACGACTCTACATTGAGAACATCAATGCACTGAAGTGTTTCACTCCAAAGGTTAGTGAAGACATTACATGCACAATGCAAAATGTGTGTATTTCTCCTGGAAGCTGGTTCTTTTGGCATTTCTCCAACAGAAACCAGTGATTGAAGACAGTACAAGAGAAGTGATTAACAGTTCACATTTTTAAAAGGTTGTATCTGAAGTTGCAACATTTTATTCTATATCATAGTAATTATTGTAATCTACAAATGTGTTACTGGGTGTATGCCACAAATGCTTTTACTCTTGAGTTATTGCAGTCTAAAAGACGCATGTTAAAATAATTACACAGTTTTTATATGGTAATAACTAAGAAAGTATTAAGCAATTGTTGCGTACACCTAGCAACATATTTGTTGATTACAATGTTATTTTTACAGTGATGTAGGGACAAATTTAAGTAATCGGTTGTAACCTCTGCTATTAGATATTGAGCGAATGATTGATAATGTAACTGCCTATCTCCATATATTGAGTTGAGCGTCTTGATATATAGGCTCTTTGATACGAGTACGGGTCAACATCGAGTGTTTCAAAACTCAAGCGAGGTGTTGCTTTGTTCCAATTGTTACATAATGGATATTGTATATGTTTCATATTACAACTTCTATACTGTACTGAACATTATGTAACAATAAAGAAAGATTAGTATTTATTTCAGTACGGATAGTTCTAAAATAATGAGACTGCACGTACAATGCATGTTAACCATTTAAACTGATTTACAGGTTTCTGACATATCTGACAAACTCGGCAAATTGGGAATGCAAGATAAAATGTCACTCATGAAAAGGTCGACACCGCGACCTTCGTCTGCAGTGAAAATGGATCGACCCCCATGGAAGGGGTCTGACCCAACACCCAAAGACACCTGGCGAAATAACTACCTGGAAAATGATGATGAAATAGAGAAAATAAACAAACTGTAAGTCTCACAGACTAGTGTTGTTTTGTAATCGTTTGTCTGTCCACAAGATGGGGGGGGGTACCGGTAGTAATAACTTGTGTCACCAGTTTACTGTAATGGTATATGCAAAAAAAATTGTTTTAAAATTACGTTATAGTGAATACTGCAGTAAATCATTAATTTTTGTATACAATAAACTGTACATACTTGTGTACAAGTGTGTTTGACTCGTGGATAATACAATGTAAACATAACAATTTTGTGATATTATTGTGTATAAATGATATGCGATGCAAAGCAAAAAATAAACATCACAACAAATGCTTAAAATGTGTGTTTATTGTTGTAGACGCAAGAGACACATTTACGGGGCGGAAGCTGAAGACATCGTACGGCGGGCACATGGAAAAGTGAAAACAGGAATGAACCACATGGAGAGGTCTGAGATCAGCAGAGTCCAGGTATGTGGCTGAATATCCATCAGCATTACGCTTATGTATGCATATTCAAATACAGTCGCAAAATGTTACATGCGTTTGCATCAGTTGCATGCGTACCCTAAACATCTTAGCGCGACCACCAAATGTTAGATTTTTCGATTGCTCAAAAACATTTCAGATGCATATCTAATTATTTGAATAATTATTGTTTTATTCTGCACCTGGTATACACTTTTATATTGTTGCATAATAACCTTGATGTGTTGCGACATAGATTGTTGTTTGATTATTATTCATCAGGAATCAAATTTATGTTTAGTTTTAAAGTAAAAACAAAACTCAGTTTGGGAATTGTTTTTATTATAATGGTCTTTCTGGGCAGTGGGGTAAGTTTTAAAATAAATTCAAAATTAATTAGACGTGTAATTCCTCCATGCAATGTAGTTAAAATGTTTACATTGTATTGCATGATAAAGGCCATAATAATATATTTGTAAATTACACTTACACGCAAATATTACTGTTTTGTAGTTAAGATTGATTTTTGTGGTGTAGGTTTTGAAACTTCCTTTACTGGTTGACTACCACAAGTGCAATGTTATCATCATTGCCTCAATCTAGTTCATCCTCAGATGTATCCATTCATACTACCACAATTGCAATGTTATTTTCATTACCTCAATATAGTTCATCCTCAGATGTATCCATTCATCAAAACAATATATGTTATTCCTGTGTGTTCTGCTTGCAGAAGTCCAAGTCGATGACAAAATTGAGTAGGTCTTTCGCGGGACCAACAGAGAGACCGACTTGGGCCAAACACAGTCCTGGCAGTCCGTTCGTCAACATGTCAGCTGTGGGAGACCCGAAGGCATCATTTGATGCATCTGTCCGTCCATCACCGGTGAAAGCCGTTAGGTTGACAACTAGTCGAACTCCCCGTGACTTGCCAAGTAAGTTTTGCTAATGACAGAAGTTGACGGAAAAAAAGGTACTAATAAAGTTAACGCACGTTTTGAAAAATAAGACTAATCATACAAGTAGACTACAAGCACATTTTACCCAGTCAGTTAATGATTCAAATTAAAATATATTTTCTTTATTTTAACCTAGCTGAATTATCCCAGCATTGTTCAGTGAGAAAAGACCTATTAATATTTATCATATTTCTGGGTCAGGGATTAAACAATGGTCATATTTAACAACACTGCATAAAAAGTACTAAATCTTGTATATATCTGCAGTTGTTTTCAATTTTTTACAGTTTGCAATGTTTTCTTTCAGCTACAAAACTGTTCCCCGACAACCCGTGGGAAGTTCCCGCAGAGGACGGAATTTCAGCAGCAAAATATTTCCCCGATAAACCCTGGACTGTGCCAACAGGAGACATCGACTCAGACGAATGAACTATTTATGAACACACTTCGAAACTAGCATAATCTTCCTGAATTCATTGAGGAGTGACAAAGAGTGAAAATTAAAATTTTACAGAAATGAAATTATATGGAATTATAAGTAAATTGCAGTTGGCTAACATGTTATGACAACAAAATTCCCATAACAATCAGAATGGTCAGGGATATGTATGCGTAGATATACAAGACCTAACACACACACACACACATGGTTGGTAGGTATCTACAGTGTCCATGTTGTAAGCTATAGGAACTAGTATGTTGTGTATAGTTTTGTGGGGTAGTTGTTTTGTCATTGTCATTGCTGTTTTATAAGAATTTTTGTAACCTCTGGCCGGGCCATACAAAATGCTTTGACTATAAATTTGTTTAATCGAAGTATCAAGCAACTTGCTTAATTAATATTATTATTTTGGACTCATGTTCTTGCATGTGGATTAGTATGTATTATTTATATTTTAGATACTGAATTAATGACAGTGTATTTATGCAATCAGAAGAAATCTTGTATTAAAATGACCTTAAATGTTTATTGTACTGCATCATTAAAAAAAAATAGATTCTCCTTTTTGTGTTGAAATACTAATACAAGTATACTGTGTACCAAAAAAATTGATTCAAAACAACGATAGGATAGAAACAAATTGGTTTCGACCATGTCTACTTTTAAACTGTCATATGGACAGATATCCAATGCATAGTATGGAAGTTGGCGGTCGCAGTTGTACCACCTGTAAGAACAGTGCAGACACCCAGTTAACCTGCACTCCAGTTCCAAGACAATGCCCTCAACTTCCGGAATACCCCAAATAATTACCCATTCGACCACTCATGAGCGACTGGGCGGTATTGTGTATTCAAATTACTACGTCTACTTCCCAAACATTCCATGAACAACATGTGGCTGAATCATCCTCACAAGCCAGGGCTGTTTGCCATGCAAAACTAGCCCTGGCTGATCCCCTACGAGCAGTGCGGAAGTTGGCCGAGTCAAACTAGTAATTGACTTCACCAGTCGCAACTGCAGCACCCGTGAGAACAATGCAAATACCCGCCCCAATTTGAAGACGGATAAATTACTGGGAATCCCAATATATAATGACCCGTTCGCCCATTAACACTAGCAGCTGAGCGGTATGCAACATGAGCCACGGTTGGTTTAAATTAGTCTTTTTTATGACCACCTGACCTGCCCACATCCATTGAACTAGTGAACGACTTCATAGACCGAGCTTAAATTCAGAGTTTTGCAGTGATCTGGCTAGCCAGGGGGTACTGCTGGCTGGCACGGACGTAATCAGCAGCAGCGACCCCTGGCGTGCAAGGAGGGCTGAATTGAAGACCACCAGAACTTGCTGGCAAGCTATATTATTGGCTGGGCCTATCTTAAGAATTTTGCAAGGCAATCTAACAGGGGGGGGTACTAGGACTGGTGTAATCAGCAATGCCCCCAGCATCCAATGATGGTGGAAGACAAAAATGCCAAAGCAATTTGTTTCAATATTCATCCAGCCTGGTTTCAGAACAACTCCATCACATTATATTCACACGTCACCCACGTCAACACAATTACAACTAACAAACACATCAAAGTTATGATGGAACACAACTTTCTTTATTCAATGAAAACCAGTGTGATTACAAACTATTAACTTAGCAAAGCAAATCCTTTGAAATTGTAAGCTAAATATAAATAGCAGTTGAGTTTCCATAACTTCAACATAATCAGTATTTTAGCTAAGCTTTACCATTTGTCGTTGCTGATTTGTCAAAACTCCATAAAACTTCAAGCTATGGAAAGTCTGACAACCGTAAGAACTACAATTTTACAAAGATCACATTTTCCTATATAGATGTTTCCTAATCAAATGGTGGTACATTTTACATGTGCAACCAAAATTAATATAGCATATACAGGTCCTTTAGTGAAGCTATTCCACAAATAAATAGCTGTACAGATACCAGAAATTGACACATTGTGATCAGTATGATCAGGGGACAATGTACAATGTATTATTATGAATTGTAGGTATTATTATTGGAATTACATGGTAAGGAAATAAAATAGATATATATGAAGTATCAATTCAAGTGCTTTTACAATTAAACTCAAAGTGCTATGAAGCAACACTGTGTGATAATTTGGCATTAGTGGCAGCAATAAGAAATGTTGAGATAACAAGGCCACTGATCAGTCGTAGTTGTGCATTGATTTTGCAGGCAATCATTCCATCTTTGTGTCTTCATCTCCCTTCCCGTTGTCTTTCTTTGCCATAGCAGCTTGCATCGCCTTCACAAATGCCTCCACATCTGTTGGACACATAACAAGAGTTCACTGTTCGTGAATCGTCTTTTTTTATAAATTACATGTAGCTGTCTATACACCAACAAAACGTTATCCAAACAATAGCTAAATTGGCAGATAAACATGCAGAAATAAAATCACTCTCTAGAGCAATGTCCTGAAACATCAACAAAACAAGCAATCCTGTATTTTTCTACAAAAGTGTTGAACGCTTTTTTACACTTGCACTAGATAATCTAACTACAACCGAGCTAGCGTGTGCATGTAGTATCCTATGGTAATGTTATTTCTTAAATGCTCTGCACTTCAGGCCCCAAACTTTCAGAAGTTCATCTATGATCCTTGGAAGGAACTGGTAACATAACATTTTTTACTCAACCCTCTATAACCATTTAGAAATTCACTCCCTTATTACTCTATTGAAAACCTTTTTGAATTACGGTTGTTTCACGTTACATAATCCATCTGCAACTGATGATCTACGTAGCTCGGAACTGGCTTAGAAAACAGGCATAACATAACGCTGCAAACAACTAACTGTTCAAAGTCAGGTAATCTTCACTGAACGAATGTCAGGTACTAACACTCGAAACTACGAAACCATTCACTGCGTCTTTGTTTATGCAATGCCATAATATAGAACAAAGGGTTTGGTTGCATGTTTTCTGACCTAACCATGAAGGTGATCACCTAACACCACTTACAAACTACCAAGTTATCCTTTGCGGAGGATGATTATTTTACTAGTGCAGAGAAAGTGTTATTGACTACGGTATCGTCCTGCTACATCTACAGGCCTTACCTCCTTGGGCTGCAGCATTGGCGACCTCCTCACCCAGACCAAACTGACCCATGAGTGGCCCAAGCTGACCAGAGGCGAGTGCAGCACTGAAGGAGCTCATCGCCTGTGGAGAACAAGATAACAATTATGGCCTATACTAGGGTGATCATTGTGGGGTGTTAGTTATAAATATTGGTCTTTGTTATCCAGCCACGCTGCAATTAATGCGCAAAGACTATATGTACAGATATCCACCACTGTCTATAGCCAGGTACTCATTCATGCAGCTGAATGAACTGGAGCAACGTAGAATGAATGAACTTGCACAAGGTTCAACTCGGCAGCACAGGATTCGAACCGAGTTGAGAGTCTAAAGCCCTAGCCACTGAACACTTGGGGAACAGTGTGCACAGATGTGTAATGTCATAACAAGTATAGTGGAACCTTGCTTTACAATCACATCGTTAATACAGTTATGGTTACCCTAGGATAAGCCATAATTATTATTACAGGAGGCATTTATAACAATGTCAGTCTGACCATGCACATTTGCAGAACAAACTTCCATTTAAACTACATAACATACCTGTCTTTTAACCTTCACACTATTTAATACAACAAAGACTAATAAAACTAACACCCCACAGTTGTGAAATGCCCCGTCCTTACAAACGGTTGGTTGAATTTTCACAACATTAGCCAGTAACATAGCTTTCAAAATATTTGCTTTGCTTACATAAATGACTTCTGTGGAAATTTGGTTAACTTTGGTGAACTGTTGATACAATTTCAAAATTATAGGTATTGTTTCAATGACAGGAGACAGTACAAGCATATTAATAATTAATGTCATTTTATGAATTGTAACGGTGAACCACCTGAAGCTGTCTTGGTGTAATAGTTGGGAACATACAATATTGCCACACAGAACAACTGTTGCTGTAGTAATACTTTGTGATGGCCTTTCTAAGGTGGAAGAAATGTTGCACAAAACCAACAGCATATATATCAGAGACAAACATGTTTATTTGCAATATCTGACCAACACTGCAGAATGCCAGAAAAGCTAGTGCATGGTAGGGTCTACAGTAGAGCCTTACTATTACAATCACCTTCAAGACTAGAAAGAGTACAGAGGAGAGCGACTAAAATGATACAAAATCTTAGGGATCTTAGTTACGAAATACGCCTAAAAGAATGTGGTTTAACAACACTAGAGACCAGGAGATTGAGAGGAGATCACATAGAAGTGTTTAAAATATTGAATGGTTATGAAAATATTGATAGAAACATTTTTTTCTCAGTTAAGAAAGATAGAAGGACCAGAGGACATGAAGCTACATTAGTAAAGGAGCAGTGTAGATTAGATATAAGAAAGTTCTCATTCTCACAAAGGACTAAATGAATGGAACAGATTATCTCCTGATTGTGTTGGTGCTAGTAGCGTGAAAATGTTTAAAAATAAAATCGACACACACCTTAAAAAGGCGGGATACATGTAGATAAAAAGGATTGGACTCTCGATAAGCCAAAAGGCTTCCTTGTCCAACTGCCATCCAGAGTAATTTTCTGGATGGCAATCTTGTTAAATATTTCTTGTTAACAAACTGTTAAGACTGGGCCGAAGTGACTTTAATGGTAAAGTTGCCAAATTAGTGAGATTCATTTTCTATGTTACCGATATGGAAATAATTATGATTTGTCCTACGGTGACCATAATTGTGAGTAAACCGTATTAACGATGTGATTATAAAACAGGTTACCGTTACACCTATTTTGACATTACGCATCAGTGCACAATGTGCCCCACACACCTGCTTGAACTGAGGTGACTTGACAGTGTTGCGCAGTTCTTCCTCTGTCTTGGGCAGTGACTCTCCTTCAGGCAGGAAGGGCAGCAGTTGCTGCTGTATTTGTGGGTTGGCCAGGATAGGAATCATCGCGTCGGGGGTGATGGCCACAGCCAGATCAACATCTGTAAATGGACGACATGCATGTCACTTACTGTACCAAGGATCGCGTGAGGAATAGAATTACTGGCAAGTAGCAAACGGCACAGCATTAAGTAGCTATTATACTACTAACTTATATTATTATTAGATGTTATATTTACAGCCAAAAACAAGTGGATGCATTTGTAAAGTATTTGATATGCATGTAGTTGCCTGTGCAGATGTTAATAGATCTATGTACACCAGTCTTAGGTTCAAATGCGAGTGAACACATTTAAATGCAAATTCAAATGCTTTAAAGGAATCAAATGCAAATGCACAGACACATAGTTGCATTTAAATACAAATGCAAGCGTTTGAAAAGATGCAAATGTTTTTATATCATGCAAATGCAATCGTTTTTATATTATTCATATGCAAATGCAGGTGTTTTTAATGCAAGTGTATTTAGGACTTGCTCCAAAACGAGGTGGAGTCAAAGACAATACTGGAAAATCAATTTGCAAGTAAAGATGTCATATTTTGATGTTTATTAAACAAATGCAAATGTTTTAAAATCAAATGCAAATGTCATCAGTATAAGTGTTGTTTTAACAAAACCATTCAAGTTGGCATCTGTGTAGCCTATGTATGTGGCTTTGTCCACGGTGTATTCTGTCATTTATGTGACCTTCTCCAAGACATGATAGGCCTACAGTATTTTTAATTATATGAACCATTTTGAAATGTTTAAAAGGTTATATTATTCTTACATTAACTAGCCAATATTAATGTCAGTTGTATACAGTTAATTTCCTGTGTTACCGTTTGTAACATTTGTGTTGGTATTTTGTCCAATCTACTGTAAATGTGAGTCTTTAGCCTCAACATTTATTCTTCATGAGAAATTTGGAATCACTACAAAGTCTAAACCCTACAACCTCATGTAACAACCTGAACAAGTGACCTATTTAATTAGGGATACAGGGGTAGGCTAAAGAATTAAACAACAAGACCTGGACAAACAATGGACAAAATATAAATAATTGCTTATAAACATTTTGTTATGAATAATTTTATGTGTCCAAATGTTATCACTGTCAAGTCCCCATCTGAATGTTTCAATGTTGAGATATCAAAATATACTCACTCTCTTTAGGATCAGCTGAAATCAAATCAAATCAAATGTCAACAAAATGCATGTTTAGCTTACAAACAATGTTTATCTTAAACATATCACACTTTCATTATCAACACTGGTTAGGACAACTGTATTTAATGGAATACTTATGAGAGTTCTTAAGATTCACAAACCATTTTCTGACTAGATGATATACTACACCTGCCAACTTTGTTTGCTTGAAATCCAGGAGATTTATCAGCAGTTCCTGTGTCACACTGTCTCGGATCTTGACATTGGAAGATGGGGTGGGGGGGGGGGGGGGTGCTGCTGTTGGAAATGTGCAGTTAAAATCTGGAAGATTAGCCTGTATTCCGGCAGACACACCCAAAATCCAACAGACTCCCAGAAATTCCAGGACAAATGGCAGGTATAATATACTACTAGTAACTAATATTCCAGATGACTTTACCAACAGTTTTGTAAGTAATGAAAAAATAGACACAAATCATTGATCAAAATTGCATTCTAAGCAATTTCAAGCAATCCAAACCGGCTGCAGTACAGAGACAACCAAATGACCACCCAACCAACATGATACTTATGAGACAACCCCTAATACATCACAGTATTCAAGAACCTAACCACTGCCCACCCAAAATTATGACAACTTATGAGACACCCCCTAATACATCACAGTGGTCAAGATTGTAACCACTGCCCACCCAACATTATGACAACTTATGAGACACCCCCTAATACATCAGTGGTCAAGAACCTAACCACTGCCCACCCTACATTATGACAACTTAGGAGACACTCCCTAATACATCACAGTGGTCAAGAACCTAACCACTGCCCACCCAACATTATGCCAACTTATGAGACCACTCCTAATACATCACAGTGGTCAAGCTGACTGACCTGTCATGTTGGAGAGGATGGACTGGAGGTCACTGAGCTGTATGTTGCTGGCGTCAGTCCCTCCCCCCACCCTGCTGGAGGCGGGGGATTGTTGGGTGGCTGGTCGCTCCTCAGTGATGGGAGCGGTCTGACTGGGCAGGGCGCTGGCCGTGACCGGACGCTGAGGCTGGGGGTTTGTCTCCGTGCTCGAGTTGGTGCGGGTCCACGGCGAAGACTGCACTCGGGACGGTCTGGTAAGGAGACACATGTTGTAGTCATGGCAATAAAACTTACCTATTAACTTATGATATTTATTATTATATGTGCGCATGTAAATTAATTAGCAAATGAAGTGTTTTGATTGTTTTTATCGATTACAGAAAGTTTTGTTCACTAGTTTTTGGCTGCTTTCTAGGGGGCATGTTTCATGGTTGAAAATTGTATAATTGCATTTGTTGATACAGATTAAAATATCACATTAGTGTGCTTTTTAATGTTATTAGTTGGTTTATCAGCACTGGAAAATATTATAATCATTAAAACTATAACGCCAAAGTAGATGAATCTATGCACAGCAAAGGAAGTAGAAATGTACTTTCAAAAATAAACAGCTGTTCCAAATACATTATTTTAGATCAATAAAAGCATTTATTGTTGACACAAAGAGGATAACTCATCGGCATTAATTACTATATATTTACTATGAGAAACAAATGAAAAATGGAAACATGAAAGAACTGTGCTTACGGGGTGGAGTCCGACTGGACACTGCTGGGTCGTCCCCCCGTCAGACTGGACAACCCCCCAATGCCCCCCATCCCCCCCAGGAGCTGCATCAGTTGCTGCTGACTCATGTTACTCAGGATGTTCTGCAGATCTGTGTCTCCTGTATAGAAAGCCAAGGAAAAATGCATGTTTTTCAGTCTGATACATTTCTGGTGCATAGTTAGTTTGTGGTTAATAAAACACATTAAGTGCTTTTTTGTTTTCTGTATTTGTGTAGACTTTAACCATGCGACCGGCCAACAGAAATCCTCTGTAGCGTACTGTTACAGTAAAAAGCATAACTTTGCTAATACGTATCACAAAAATATGAATGAGGTATAATTTTATTGCTAAAGGAATGGTTTTTATAGTAAAATTATATAATCTATATAACATTCGATAATCATGGGGATATTATTATTAGAACTACATCCCCCAAAAATAATGTTTTATCCTGCGACCAGATAATTACTTGTTGAATATACGCCCTACGTCCAGTGAGACAAACATAACCATACATGTTAGCTACCAAATAACATAAAAATGAATCAAATCCGTTGAGAATTTTTATTTGAAAGATTAAAAAAAAAAAAAAAAAGGCCGATTCTAGCAGCCCGATCACTACCGCTTTCACTACCGGCACATAACCATGGCTCGCCCGGACAAACAGCGCGCTGACAAGTTGTTGAATTTTCACCTCAAAAACCATCCAAAGTCGTTCTAATTATCTGAACTAGTATAATAACCTTATTCATGAATACTGTCAATCAATCTGCTCATGAACAAATATAACCATCTTAAAAAATCTGGCAGCTACACAATAATACCAAATGTTCGTGTGTCAGTTACCTAGCACAGACACTAAAAATGCTACTATAAAGGTAGGTACCGTCGGCCGATGAATCGGCTCTAGCCGGTCGCAGGGTTAAATAATTGTAGTAGTACAGACAGACAATAGATGCTTTGAAGCTGTCATTTTGTAAATTATGTGTCTTTATTATGTAATAGACGTTTGCCCACAGAATATGGTAGCTACACAATGACATGATTGATGACACAATGACATGATTGGTGACACAATGACATGACGATAACATAATGATATGATGACGACACAATGACATGACGATGACGATGACACAATGACACGATAATGACACAATGACAGGTACCTTATTTAACAAACAATCTGCAGCAACCACCAAGTACAGGTCATGCACTATCATGTAACTTGAAATAAAATGGTAGAATTGGAGCATTCAAAATTATGTTTCGATCGGACTAGGGTCATATTTAAACCACTTCTTGGGGCAATTTGTTTTGCTGCACAGAATAAATTTTAAATGTATACAGGGCAAAACAAAGCGAGTAGCACTGACTGACCTCCGAGACCAGCAGCAAGGTCAGCGGGCAGTCCTGCACCCATGCCCCCATAAGTGGTGCCCCCTCGACTTGACCCTGGGGTTGGAGGGTGGTTCAGGTACTCGTTTACTTTGCGACAGTTTTCTTCATCATTGTCTGACTTTGGTTCCTGAAACACATCATTAGAACTATGATTCAGAAGTCAATGTGTTATAGAACAGACTTGACAAAATGTTGATGAACCAAGCATTCAAGTTTGACTAAAAAGCTATGCTAAGCCAAGAGTCTGAGCTGCATGTAGGCAAATTTGCCTGATGGTGTGTGCGTGTGTGCATTTGTATGCATGAAGACGTTATAGGTATCACTCAGCCAAGAAAAGCACATTTTTACCAGGAAATTATACTTTACTTACTTATTTAGGCCGGTTTGCTCGCTGGGAGCATAGGCCATCGACTATGGTCCTCCACTGTGGTCGGCTTGATGCCATTTTCTCAATTTCTTTCCAGGTTTTTCCCACCTGCTTTCTTTCACTTTCCATGTCTCTCTGCGTGGTGTTTCCCGGCCTTCCTCTTCTTCTCTTCCCTGGGGGGGTTCCATTTAATTGCTTGTCGTGTGATGTTTGTTGCAGGTTTCCCCAGTGTATATCCTAACCACCTCCATTTTCTCTTCTTTATTTCGCTTTCTATTGGTAGTTGTTTGGTCCATTCCCATAGTGTAGAGTTGGGTGCCTTGTCTGATCACTTTAGGTGTATGATTCTGCGTAGGTATTTGTTGATGAATGTCTGTAATCTTTTTAGTGTTTTCTGTGTAATTCGCCATGTCTCCGAGACATAGAGTAACACCGACTTGCATTTGAGGTGGATATCCTCAATTTGGTGTTAAGCTTGATTTGTCTTGTCTTCCAAATGTTTTTCAAAATGAGAAATGCCACTCTTTCTTTTTGTATCCTTTCTTTGACATCTTCTTCTGTGCCTCAACTCTTGTTAATTATGCTTCCCAGGTATGTGAAGGAGTCGCTTTCTTCCAGTGGCTTCCCTCCTAATATGACTGGGCTGTTATTCTTCGTGTTGGCTTTCACGATCTTTGTCTAGTTTCTGTTGATGTTGAGTCCTATCTGTGTAGACATTGTGTTTAGAAGCTCTGTTTTCTCCTGCATCTGTTGGTGACTGTGGGACAGGAGAGTGAGGTCATCTACAAAATCCTCGTCCTCCAACTGGCTCCAAGGTGTACAATGGATACCATTTCTTCTGTTTTCTGTTGTCTGTTTTATAATCCAATCTATGGCAAGCAGGAAGAGGAATGGTGACAGAACACAACCTTGCCTTACTCCTGTCTTCACCGTAAATGAGTCTATGAGTTGTCCTGAATGACCTTACATGCCATGCCTTCATAGTTACTTTGTATTAGAGAAATTAATTTCTCTGGTATACCGTAGTGTCCATGGCATCTCCCTGTCGAGGCTATCAAATGTCTTCTCATAGTCTACAAAGATTATGTACAGGGATGCGTCCCATTCCATTGATTGTTCAACTATGATTCAGAGTGTAACTATTTGGTCAGTGCATGATCTATCTTGCCTGGTGATCTCTTGAGTCTGGCGTCCACTGCTGTTTTCAGTCTGTCCAAGATGACTCTGTTGAGGATCTTTCCGGGCACTGACAGGAGCATTATCCCTCTGTAGTTCTTGCCTTCCTCCAGGTATCTTTTTTTCCATTCAGTCGATATTTCTTCTTGATCCCATATCTTCCCAATCAGATCGTGCAGCATCTCTGTGGAGGTCTCCATGTGTGCCTTGATTGCCTCGGCAGGGATTTCATCTGGGCTGGAAGCTTTCCCTCTCTTCAGGTGATGAATGGCTTTCTCAATCTCTGCCTTGGTGGGTTTTTTTGCAGTTTAGCTGGAGTAGTTCTTCAGCTGGTGATATTTCTGGTGGGTTCTGTGGTGGTGGTCGGTTCAGCAGTTCATCAAAATGTTCCCTCCATCTCTTCAACTGATCTTTGTCACTGGTTAGTGGTAAATACATTGCCGTTCTTGTCTTTGATTGACCTGTCTGCGTGTTTGTACTTTCCTGCTAACTTTCTTGTTGTGTCATACAGTTGTTCATGTTCCCTTGGGCTGTGGCATCCTCTGCTTCCTTGGCAAGGCCGTCGATGAAGTTTTTCTTGTCTGTTTTTACACTTTTCTTGACCGCTCTGTTTGTCTCTGCATATTGTTCCTGGACTGCTGCTTTCGCTGCTCTAGTCCAGCTGTTGTTAATTGCGCCTTTCTTTTCCTTCCTCACTTGCACTTTGTTAATAGTGTCAGCAGAAATCCACTTCTTATGTTGGTATTTTTTCTTTCCCAGGACTTCGTCCATGTTTCCGTGATCTTTTGCCACTGTGTGTCTATGTCCGTGTTTCCTTCTTCGAGAAGGTTTTGTAAGACTTCATATCTGTTGCTGATTGTGGGTCGGAATGTCTCTTGTGACTCAGGAAGTTCACTTTGCATCTTGCTCTGGTGCTCTTCTTTATGCTCTCTTCTTCAGCTTCATCTTCAGTCTGGCCAGCACTAGGTGGTGGTCTGAGGCTGTGTCTGCTCCTCTACGTCCTGCAGTGATCTTCTTAACTTTCTTTCTAATCAGATGTGGTCGACTTGGTTTTCTGTTCGGTGGTCTGGCGATATCCATAAAGCTTTATGAATTCTGCTGTGTGGGAATACATTATGATTGCAATCATAGAGTAATCATAATCAAAGGGTGTCACTGGAAGATGGCTGTTAGCCATGTGACATCCATGCAATGTAACACATTTCCATTTGTATGACATGTATGTGCTAATTGTATGTTACGCTGTTACGTTGTAAATAAAGTTACTTACTTACTTACTTACTACCGCCAATGATCATGTTGTTAAATGCGCAGAAGTCTGCCAAAATCTCGTCATTTTCATTCATTGTCCCCAGTTCATGTCTGCCCATGACTTCTTTGTACTCGCGGTTGGTTGATCCTATCTTGGCATTGAAGTCTCCCATGAGTATCGTCATGTCCTAGTCCTTCAGTTTGTCGAGCAATGCTTGCAGTCTGTTGTAAATGTCTTCTTTTGTTTCTTTATCCTTGTCATTTGTTGGTACATAGCACTGTATGGTGTTTAACTTCATCTTTTTCTTCTTTGTTTTGAATGTGGCATAAATCATCCTTGGTAACACTGCCTTGCCCTGTGCCTCTTGTGACAACATGAATGCCACTCCTTCTGTGTGATGGGCATCTTCTTCATGTCGAGTAAATTATCGTTTCTCCTGTGTTTAGTCTGACTTGTCCTGACTGTGTCCACCTTGTTTCGCATAGTCCTGCTTTGTTTGCTTCGTACATGGTTCTCACGTTCCATGTTCCGATTTTTTAAATTTTCTTGGAAGATAAAAAGGGCATCAGCGATGTAGCTTCCTTTCGGCTTTCACTGCATAGCATCATACTCTCTATGGGAGGCCCTCTCTTTCCCAAAGTTCAGTACAGTTCCTTTGGTCGATGTTTTCATAACAAGGAAACTATAGATTGTTTTAATATGACGCTTCAATGTGTTAATAATCACACACTTCAAACTGTAACAGGTTACATAGATTGCCTAACATTTTTGTTTATTACAAGCGGAAATCTACGAGATCTTGATTCCCAAGCATTTCTGAGGTACATTTATTTGTGTCTAAAATTCTAAATGGACACACTAGGCTTACTAGCCAGTGGCTTATTTGTGCCAATTTAGCTACGGAAAATTAGCTTTCTAAGGAAGCAGGGTATCAGGCATACCCAATGAAGATATTACCAACCTGAATCCAGAAGAACATTTTACGACTGGAAGATTTAAACTTGAGCAAGTAGACTCGACCAGTGGTACATTGTTTCACATGCTTGAATTCTACATCTTCAGGAAAGATGATCAAATCCTGCAAAGAGTAATTCATCACATCAACACCAACATCAACAGGTATAAAACAAAATGCTTGCCTTAACGTGCATGATACAATACACATACTTTTAATTTAATGGTCAGAATAGCATTCTACACTACATTATCTAGAGCTGTTGTAACCAAAACATGTGGTGCAAATGCGCTATCCTATTGCAAATTGGGCTGCTTGTTTTTGTTCCTTAAAATTGTGTGTTTTGATCGAGTGAATGTCTTAAGGCTTAACACATAATTTGAAAGAAAAAAAACAGGTAAGAATATTGTTTAATATAGTTACCGGGTCGTTGTTTGACCTACATCAAATTTCTTTATTTTGAATCTTGCAAGATCAAGCCGCTGATCTCTGTGTATGACTGACGAGAATTTTAGCGTGACTTCCCATGTTGATTATGTCACGTGCGTCAACATGTTGTTCATTGGTTATAACTGCCAGCACGATAAATGCTGTTACCAAACTTTTTGTACAACACTGTGTTTTTGTCCGGAAACTGTAAGTATTTCACTAAAACCAACTTTTCTGACAATTTATTTGCCTAACATGACACAAATGAGTGGTAGGGAGTTACAATAGGGATATCTTTTGCAAATGTTTCTTCAGATTTTTATGAAAATGGCATGTTTATATTATTAGATATAGATGAAACGCTCTCAAATTATTTACGCAAAGAGCCAAGTTAAACCTAAGAAAAAATGCATTCCCACTTAGAGTGGCAGAACCATGGAGAATACTACTCGTTCAAAAATCGTCTATAAACTATACAAATACTGGTCTGCCCAGGCAATACTTTATAACTACGAAGCACCACTAACAATAAATACTTGAATCGGAAGTTGTGAGTTAGTAACTGAATCTGATGTCAGTGAAGATCTGATCAAAGACAATGAGGAACCGAGGGGATTCTGCGATCAGAACCATCTTAAGTTAAAATATTAGCATGGCCGTTGACAAGACCATAATAAATTAATGGCAGAAATAATTGTGCCCAAAGCTCAAATTTCCTGTTCATTTAATTAAATAAATTTAAGGTATTTAAATATTCATTTAAATTGTTTGTTTGCATCACAAGAAAATATATCACAGTTGTGTAGATAATGTTATGGCATTAGACTGGGTGATCTTTTACTTTTTGACCTAACCATGAAAACGACCACCTACAGCCGCCAAACTTCTCCTCACATATCTTACACACATTTACACACATCACATTACAAACATTATTTTACATTCCTACAACAATCAAATTTTGCAAAACAAACTCAAGTAAAACTCAACCTCTACAGCGGAGACTATCCGTTGCTCCGCGGTTACCGAAAAAAATTTATAGTGTGTTGAGCTTCACAGAAATTCCGTACAGTGGCGCTATCATTACTGTACGCATGTTCGCGTGCGATATAAAATAATATAATATATCGTTAATATATACGGGCACGTAAGTGTGTGTGCGTGTGGTAGTTATAATATTGGCATTGTTTCTATTAAAATGTAGCTCGATTAATTAAGGCATAATTATTATCTTCAGTATGGTTTGCAGGTAATGAAAGGTTTCTACTTAATGTAAAAACAAAATAAGTCTTACAAATAGCCAATAATTGTGTTCCAGCACATACACCAATACGTTCTTTTGATAAGAAAATTAATACGAATTATTATTCAATTAATGAAATATAATGCTACCATCAGATATGTATTAATAATAATATTAATAAATGTTTGGATATTCATTACTTGTTAAGCATAATGAATAAATGATATTTATACAAAATGTGAATATGGGATGGGAAATACAATGTTTTTAAAGTTTGTTTAAATAATATTAATATCTTAGTGCTTTATTTATTAATTTCACCATATATGCATAGTAGCAATCTCTTTTGGGGAAGTGTTGGTTGGCTCTGAAAAGAGAATCCACTGCTGGATTATAGGAATCAGCGTCACGGCATTCTTCTGTTGAACTGGGACAAGGAAAATTGCCCCATGATCAGCTCTGTCGACGCCGCCAAGCACCCATACCCTGTCGATGCGATGTCCGCGATTGAACTTTCTTTTCCCGAACTTGCTTTTAGCGATTTCAACTGTGTGGCCGACACCGTCGATGTGTACCGGGTTGATCTGGATGTGTTGAACACGTATGTTGCGCATGAAATTGCTCCAGCCTATCAGCGTTTTCCCTGAAGCTATCCCGAGTTCGGACTGGATGGTGGGATGCCCGACGCTGTCCATGCTCTACCAGTATATAAATTGTGCAAGATCTTGCAGCGAGATGTGGCTTTTTGCGATAAAGCTACCATGCCTTATGGAAAAGCGTTTCGGCATGCCTGGTTGGGACAGCGCCATGCATAGCCATCGGCCAACACAGCCGCCACCTCCCAACGACATGCCACGTGACACGCCGGACAGTTGAGGTTTGCTGCAAGCAGGCGATTTGCTTGCAGCCAGGTGACTGTCCTCCTAGTCGATCTCGTCGCAATGACCAAACTTCTCAAACACAAGCCGCGCAGATTCACATTTTCGAGATGAAAAGAACCGAAAATCGATATGATGTAGGAGTCGGAAACATCGCCTTATATACCAACAAGCTCATGGGAATGAAAGACAACCTTCTCACCAATAAAGCAGATCCAATATTGAGATCATTTGATGTTTCACCATAGCAACAACTACAGGAAATGTGTTCCAATTGCTTGTGTCTGCCGAACATGCAACATAGGCAAATATATGCACTTTCAGTTTCACAGAGAAGTCTATGGGAACGTAATGAATGAGTGATACATTTCCGGCTTGCCCAGAAATGACTTGTGTGAAAGTTGTTCATTCTCTCACGACACTGGCCCACCTGCGATTCACTACGATGATTTCATAATGCAGTTTTTTATTGTGGGAAGAATGGATTAAACAATAAAATTCATCTCCGAATTAAACTCGTCGTAATTTTGTGGCAGTTACAACGACTTGCTGTGTTCACTGCCAACTGATGTATCACAAGTAGTTTCCTTTTACATACAGAGTGGCAGAAAACTGTGCATAAACCTGCACTTTTAATGGTGACACAAAGCTAGCTGGAAATGAGGATTTGCATCTTCTTAGTTCAGTTTGTCACATTAACTAATTACGGAAATGACTTTCCCAGCTTAGCAATATGCACAATTTAACAAAATGTTCACATAAACGAATACATATATATGATTTATCGTAAGTCTGAATGCCCCCCCAAAATTATATAATTCGCAGGAGCACCGACTCGTGCGTTGGTCATCAGTTTGCCTGAAAAAGAATTGACCCACAGGAACACAATTATTGGCTATTCATAAGACTTATTTTGTTTTTTACATTAAGTAGAAACCTTTCATTACCTGCAAACCATACTGATGATAATAATCATGCCTTAATTAATCAAGTTACTTTTTAACAGAAACAATGCCAATATTATAACTACCACATGCACACACACTCACGCGCCCGTATATATTAACGTTATATTATAGGCCTCATATATTATATTATATCGCGCGCAAACATGCATACAGTAATGTAACGATAGCATCACTGTACGGAGTTTCTGTGAAGCTTGACACAATGTCAATTTTATGGTAACCGCGGAGCAACGCCAACGGATAGTCGCCGCCGTAGAAGTCGAGTTTTAGTTGAGTTTGTTTTGCGAAATTTTATCGTTGTAGGAATGTAAATTAATTTTGTTGTAACGTAGTGTGTGTATATGTATGTAACATATATAACATATACACACACTACGTTTCTTCTCTTCTTCTTCCAATACACGCCTAGCCTCAACATGCTGAGGATACAGGGGCGGTGCCGTGGCATGGCAGGCGAACAGGAAATTGTTTGTTTGTTTTTAGAATGCAATATATAAGAACACAAATTATTGTGTGAATAAACAGAAATACGTGCAGAAGAACTTGTTAACGTCTAAAACATGGGGTAGTGCAAAGTCTGGATGTTGTTTTTAAACGCATCCAGGCTGTTTTGATTTACAATATATTGAGGGAGGGCATTCCAAAGTCGAATGGTACTGGGGAAAAAAGAATACAAGTGGTAGTTGCATCTGGAGTGAGGGATAAGGTAAGATAAGGAATGTTGTTTTCTAGTGACTATGTTTACAGGAATAACTGGTTTGCTCAATTGCTGGTATACCCACTAGGCCATTTGCTATCTTGTTTGGCGGCTGTAATGTAGTTGGTAATTTTTATGATGGTTAGATCAGAAAGTGAAAGATCTGTCATCTAGTCATATTAAAATGATGCCCTAAAAATAAATATATTGACGACACTCGACAGTGACTTGCAAGTATGTGGGCGATAATAGCTTAACTACGCACATCGTCAACGGTGCCCTTTGTACGGTCCTTCCAGCAGAAGTGCATCAGCGAATCATCCGACTGGTAAACGTAAACCTGACCCTTGCGCTTGTCCGGGTGAACCATTTTCCCCTTCATGTACATCTTTCCGGCGCGGAATTCAACCAGGTTCTTACTCTGTTGTCGAGTATTTGCTTGGCCACCGAACAACGCTCCCAACGCCATTTTGGTAAAATGTTGTAGTAAAGCCTCGGTTACCCAGGTTTTGTATCACGGATATCCTCGATCATCCAGGCTCATCCAGATTCGGGAAATATCGCTCAACGATGGACGCCGGTCCGCGTTTCGGAGACTGGTCTCAGTTCCTAGACGAATCCCTGAAGAGACACCGTGACAGCTCGAGGAGAAGTGACTTTGGTGGTCTTGACACAAATGAGGCTAGAATTAAATCTATTGTGGACTCAAATATCTTAGAGTAAGTTATAGTCATTCAAGTCAATTTCAATCTTCAAAGCAAATGGGCAAAATCATGACATGATGATCATGATGAGGCATGATTCATATGAGACTGTCATCATGAGAATGATGGCAAGTAGCGGCCGTAGAACCTGCCCTAAGCCTAGGGCCAGTAGGCAGTAGGGCTTTGGCCTAGTACCGGTACAGGTGTTGCTTTAGCAAGGTGCTGATCTAAGATTTCACCAACTTGGGGAGGGGGCGGCCACTCAATTAAAGAACCACCTGCAATGCCAATGACCAAAGTAATCCCATTGAAGATTGAAAAAAACCTCCAACTGCCATCCCCTGAAGCTCACTGAAAACAACCAATTGCACCTACCTTCATGCCATAGTCACCAAAACATCAACTGCACCCCTAAACCTCCTGTATTATATACGTCTGATATCGCTGGCGTGGGTATTGTATTGTATTTATTCAGGTTCCAACAGATCCAGTGGACCAAGTAACAGGGCTGATAACTGAAAGTCCTGTTACTGGGTCTGGTTTGGCATCACAATTAAAATCTGCCCTGATTCCAAGTTTTGAATGCAGCATTCCGGTGTGGCCATATTTATGATGAGTACGGACGGGTTCACTACCAGTTTGTAAATTTAGCATTCAATGCACCATGTTTGTAAGTCAGTTTATGTGGATGACTATAGATATATAGTCATTTTTGGTACACATATATATCAGAGATGGAGTAATCGTACTCTGTAATCATACTCATTGTAATTGTGGGCAACTTTTTGAGTAATCGTACTCGTACTCGATTACATTGCTAAAAAAAGCCAAGTAATCGTAATCGTACTAGATTACATTGCCAAAGTAATCGTAATCATGATTACAATTTTTGTTCATACTTACAATGCAAACAGATAGATTAGACAGATAGAAATGGCTATAGCAGAAGTGTTCTAATAAATGTAATAGTCATTGTGACAGGCTATGGGAAGCACTGCAGTAAATAAGCCTCCGCTACCAGGTTGCTTTGTAAGTTTAGATGCCATGCCATGCCACCTGTACTGTTTGCACTGTTAGTATTGTGTGAATGACTGGTCATGGTTCCTAGGTCCTGACTGGCTGGTTAGCTGCTAAATCCCTGTCTAATATATCTAAGGGTAAACCTGTCTAAGTTCACTATTGTATTCTGTGTTTGACCTATCTGATATATAGCATATTTGAATCTGACCCTCTGTATTTGGAATTGTATTAGTTTAACGTATTTGATCATGTGTATTTGAAAATTTAAAAAGACGATATTTGCAATTCTAAAATGCAAGATATTTGTATTTGATTATGAAACCGTATCTGTCCCAAACCCTGCTTCTCTAAGCACACAATGGTAATTGGCTTGCTTGCAGAGATTTGTAACTGGGTAACCTGTAATTGAGCCCTTTGTGTGTGTGTGTGTGTGTGTGTGTGTGTGTGTGTGTGTGTGTGTGTGTGTGTGTGTGTGTGTGTGTGTGTGTGTGTGTGTGTGTGTGTGTGTGTGTGTGTGTGTGTGTGTGTGTGTGTATATATGTGTGTGTGTGGAAGCCATAGCTGGCCTGCCACTCCAACACAGTGAAGTAATTGGCTTGCTACTCTGACATTCTTTCTATGAGCAATTTTATCTGAAGCCATGAATTTATAATCTTATGATCCCACTGATCTTTTCACATTGTTTCACCAATGGCTCAGTCATTGTATGCACAGTACCTGGGACTGGAGCTAGGACCACTAAACCAACAATTCAACACTGCAAATTGATGTTTTACTATAAATGCTTCAGACCTAAGATTTCAATTCCAACCATTTTTATGATGTCAGTAAATAATAACAAAACCTGATTAGCAATAATCAGTTCTGAATTCAAAGAAGGTCACGTACATGGTAGAAACATGATTTGCATATTCTTTAAAGTAATCATTGTAATCATGATTACATGCTAAAGTTACATGCATAATTGTAATAAATTACATTTGTTTTCTGAATAATTGTACTCGTAATCATACTAGTACATCTTCATAGTAATCGTAATTGTAATCGATTACATTTAATTGTAATCAACCCATCTCTGATATATAGATACATTCTTACTGTTTAAAACTCAGTTAGGTCATCCATTAATCTGAAACAACAACGACAAAATGAAATATCATATATCTTTCAAAATACACAATTACAAACGAGTTATACCATTTTGATCAATTGCTCTCACTTTGCCTGATAAGCAGCTATAGTTTCTTTTTCATTTCTCGAGTTCACCTGACAGCATGTTACTTTTGTTTTACCTAATGACAGTTTACTTTCATTTCACCCTATGGCAAGTTTATCATTTCACCCTATGGTGAGTTACTTTTTTATTTCACCTGGTTACTTACATTTCACTTGATGGCAAGTAACTTGTAATTTTACCTTCTGTTTATGACAAGGATTGCTGTTGTCAGGAAAGCAGACTGGGTGCAGAGATACTTCAATGAGTGTGAGACAGAGAAGACTGGGCCAACAGCTAAGACGAGTCTGAAGGCAGAATATCACAGGAAGGAGGGCAACGGGATGTTTCAGAAGAAGCTGTACCAGCAATCATTGAAATGTTACAATAAAGTATGTAGAGACAGGGTGTGATGTACGTGAAGTAGGTAGAGACAGGGTGTGATGTTACGTGAAGTACGTAGAGACAGGGTGTGATGTTACATGAAGTATGTAGAGACAGGGTGTGATGTTACGTGAAGTACGTAGAGACAGGGTGTGATGTTACATGAAGTACGTAGAGACAGGGTGTGATGTTACGTGAAGTACATAGAGACAGGGTGTGATGTTACATGAAGTACGTAGAGACAGGGTGTGATGTACGTGAAGTATGTAGAGACAGGGTGTGATGTTACATGAAGTATGTAGAGACAGGGTATGATATACGTGAAGTACGTAGAGACAGGGTGTGATGTTACATGAAGTACGTAGAGACAGGATGTGATGTTACGTGAAGTATGTAGAGACAGGGTGTGATGTTACGTGAAGTATGTAGAGACAGGGTGTGATGTACGTGAAGTACGTAGAGACAGGGTGTGATGTTACATGAAGTATGTAGAGACAGGGTGTGATGTACGTGAAGTATGTAGAGACAGGGTGTGATGCTACATGAAGTATGTAGAGACAGGGTGTGATGTACGTGAAGTACGTAGAGACAGGGTGTGATGTTACGTGAAGTACGTAGAGACAGGGTGTGATGTTACATGAAGTACGTAGAGACAGGGTGTGATGTTACATGAAGTACGTAGAGACAGGGTGTGATGTACTTGAAGTATGTAGAGACAGAGTGTGATATTACATGAAGTACGTAGAGACAGGGTGTGATGTTACGTGAAGTATGTAGAGACAGGGTGTGATGTTACGTGAAGTATGTAGAGACAGGGTGTGATGTTACGTGAAGTATGTAGAGACAGGGTGTGATGTACGTGAAGTATGTAGAGACAGGGTGTGATGTTACATGAAGTACGTAGAGACAGGGTGAGAAGTTACATGAAGTACGTAGAGACAGGGTGTGATGTTACATGAAGTACGTAGAGAGAGGGTGTGATATTACATGAAGTACGTAGAGAGAGGGTGTGATATTACATGAAGTAAGTAGAGACAGCGTGTGATGTTACATGAAGTACGTAGAGCCAGGGTGTGATGTTACATGAAGTATGTGGAGACAGGGTGTGATGTTACGTGAAGTACGTAGAGACAGGGTGTGATGTTACGTGAAGTACGTAGAGACAGGGTGTGATGTTACATGAAGTATGTAGAGATGGTGTGATGTTACGTGAAGTACATAGAGACAGGGTGTGATGTTACGTGAAGTACGTAGAGACAGGGTGTGATGTTACGTGAAGTAAGTAGAGACAGGGTGTGATGTTACGTGAAGTACATAGAGACAGGGTGTGATGTTACGTGAAGTACATAGAGACAGGGTGTGATGTTACGTGAAGTACATAGAGACAGGGTGTGATGTTACGTGAAATACGTAGAGACAGGATGTGATGTTACGTGATGTAAGTAGAGACAGGGTGTGATGTTACGTGAAGTACGTAGAGACAGGGTGTGATGTTACGTGAAGTACGTAGAGACAGGGTGTGATGTTACATGAAGTATGTAGAGATGGTGTGATGTTATGTGAAGTACGTAGAGACAGGGTGTGATGTTACGTGAAGTACGTAGAGACAGGGTGTGATGTTACGTGAAGTACGTAGAGACAGGGTGTGATGTTACGTGAAGTAAGTTGTGACAGGGTGAGATGTTACGTGAAGTACGTAGAGACAGGGTGTGATGTTACGTGAAGTACGTAGAGACAGGGTGTGATGTTACGTGAAGTAAGTAGAGACAGGGTGAGATGTTACGTGAAGTACGTAGAGACAGGGTGTGATGTTACGTGAAGTACGTAGAGACAGGGTGTGATGTTACGTGAAGTACGTTGAGATAGGGTGAGATGTTACGTGAAGTACGTAGAGACAGGGTGTGATGTTACGTGAAGTATGTAGAGGCAGGGTGTGATGTTACATGAAGTATGTAGAGACAGGGTGAGATGTTACGTGAAGTGTGTAGAGACAGGGTGAGATGTTACGTGAAGTACGTAGAGACAGTGTGTGATGTTACGTGAAGTATGTAGAGACAGGGTGTGATGTTACATGAAGTATGTAGAGACAGGGTGTGATATTACATGAAGTACGTAGAGACAGGGTGTGATGTTACGTGAAGTACGTAGAGACAGGGTGTGATGTTACGTGAAGTATGTAGAGACAGGGTGTGATATTACGTGAAGTATGTAGAGACAGGGTGTGATGTTACGTGAAGTATGTAGAGACAGGGTGTGATGTTACATGAAGTACGTAGAGACAGGGTGTGATGTTACGTGAAGTACGTAGAGACAGGGTGTGATGTTACGTGAAGTATGTTGAGACAGGGTGAGATGTTACGTGAAGTATGTAGAGACAGGGTGTGTTGTTACGTGAAGTATGTTGAGACAGGGTGTGATGTTACGTGAAGTATGTAGAGACAGGATGTGATGTTACGTGAAGTATGTAGAGACAGGGTGTGATGTTACGTGAAGTACGTAGAGACAGGGTGTGATGTTACGTGAAGTAAGTGGTGACAGGGTGAGATGTTACGTGAAGTACGTAGAGACAAGGTGTGATGTTACGTGAAGTACGTAGAGACAGGGTGTGATGTTACGTGAAGTATGTAGAGGCAGGGTGTGATTTTACGTGAAGTACGTTGAGACGGGGTGAGATGTTACGTGAAGTACGTAGAGACAGGGTGTGATGTTACGTGAAGTATGTAGAGGCAGGGTGTGATGTTACATGAAGTATGTAGAGACAGGGTGAGATGTTACGTGAAGTATGTAGAGACAGGGTGAGATGTTACGTGAAGTACGTAGAGACAGGGTGTGATGTTACGTGAAGTACGTAGAGACAGGGTGTGATGTTACGTGAAGTATGTTGAGACAGGGTGTGATGTTACGTGAAGTATGTAGAGACAGGGTGTGATGTTACATGAAGTATGTAGAGACAGGGTGTGATATTACATGAAGTACGTAGAGACAGGGTGTGATGTTACGTGAAGTGTGTAGAGACAGGGTGTGATGTTACGTGAAGTATGTTGAGACAGGGTGTGATGTTACATGAAGTACGTAGAGACAGGGTGTGATGTTACATGAAGTATGTAGAGACAGGGTGTGATGTTACGTGAAGTACGTAGAGACAGGGTGTGATGTTACGTGAAGTATGTAGAGACAGGGTGTGATGTTACATGAAGTATGTAGAGACAGGGTGTGATATTACATGAAGTACGTAGAGACAGGGTGTGATGTTACGTGAAGTACGTAGAGACAGGGTGTGATGTTACGTGAAGTATGTAGAGACAGGGTGTGTTGTTACATGAAGTATGTTGAGACAGGGTGTGATGTTACATGAAGTATGTAGAGACAGGGTGTGATGTTAAGTGAAGTATGTTGAGACAGGGTGTGATGTTACGTGAAGTATGTAGAGACAGAGTGTGATGTTACGTGAAGTATGTTGAGACAGGGTGTGATGTTACGTGAAGTATGTAGAGACAGGGTGTGATGTTACATGAAGTATGTAGAGACAGGGTGTGATGTTACATGAAGTATGTAGAGACAGGGTGTGATGTTACATGAAGTATGTAGAGACAGGGTGTGATGTTACGTGAAGTATGTAGAGACAGGGTGTGATGTTACGTGAAGTATGTAGAGACAGGGTGTGATGTTACATGAAGTATGTAGAGACAGGGTGTGATGTTACGTGAAGTATGTAGAGACAGGGTGTGATGTTACGTGAAGTATGTAGAGACAGGGTGTGATGTTACATGAAGTATGTAGAGACAGGGTGTGATGTTACGTGAAGTACGTAGAGACAGGGTGTGATGTTACATGAAGTATGTAGAGATGATGTGATGTTATGTGAAGTACGTAGAGACAGGGTGTGATGTTACGTGAAGTACGTAGAGACAGGGTGTGATGTTACGTGAAGTACGTAGAGACAGGGTGTGATGTTACGTGAAGTAAGTTGTGACAGGGTGAGATGTTACGTGAAGTACGTAGAGACAGGGTGTGATGTTACGTGAAGTACGTAGAGACAGGGTGTGATGTTACGTGAAGTAAGTAGAGACAGGGTGAGATGTTACGTGAAGTACGTAGAGACAGGGTGTGATGTTACGTGAAGTACGTAGAGACAGGGTGTGATGTTACGTGAAGTACGTTGAGATAGGGTGAGATGTTACGTGAAGTACGTAGAGACAGGGTGTGATGTTACGTGAAGTATGTAGAGGCAGGGTGTGATGTTACATGAAGTATGTAGAGACAGGGTGAGATGTTACGTGAAGTGTGTAGAGACAGGGTGAGATGTTACGTGAAGTACGTAGAGACAGTGTGTGATGTTACGTGAAGTATGTAGAGACAGGGTGTGATGTTACATGAAGTATGTAGAGACAGGGTGTGATATTACATGAAGTACGTAGAGACAGGGTGTGATGTTACGTGAAGTACGTAGAGACAGGGTGTGATGTTACGTGAAGTATGTAGAGACAGGGTGTGATATTACGTGAAGTATGTAGAGACAGGGTGTGATGTTACGTGAAGTATGTAGAGACAGGGTGTGATGTTACATGAAGTACGTAGAGACAGGGTGTGATGTTACGTGAAGTACGTAGAGACAGGGTGTGATGTTACGTGAAGTATGTTGAGACAGGGTGAGATGTTACGTGAAGTATGTAGAGACAGGGTGTGTTGTTACGTGAAGTATGTTGAGACAGGGTGTGATGTTACGTGAAGTATGTAGAGACAGGATGTGATGTTACGTGAAGTATGTAGAGACAGGGTGTGATGTTACGTGAAGTACGTAGAGACAGGGTATGATGTTACGTGAAGTAAGTGGTGACAGGGTGAGATGTTACGTGAAGTACGTAGAGACAAGGTGTGATGTTACGTGAAGTACGTCGAGACAGGGTGTGATGTTACGTGAAGTATGTAGAGGCAGGGTGTGATTTTACGTGAAGTACGTTGAGACGGGGTGAGATGTTACGTGAAGTACGTAGAGACAGGGTGTGATGTTACGTGAAGTATGTAGAGGCAGGGTGTGATGTTACATGAAGTATGTAGAGACAGGGTGAGATGTTACGTGAAGTATGTAGAGACAGGGTGAGATGTTACGTGAAGTACGTAGAGACAGGGTGTGATGTTACGTGAAGTACGTAGAGACAGGGTGTGATGTTACGTGAAGTATGTTGAGACAGGGTGTGATGTTACGTGAAGTATGTAGAGACAGGGTGTGATGTTACATGAAGTATGTAGAGACAGGGTGTGATATTACATGAAGTACGTAGAGACAGGGTGTGATGTTACGTGAAGTGTGTAGAGACAGGGTGTGATGTTACGTGAAGTATGTTGAGACAGGGTGTGATGTTACATGAAGTACGTAGAGACAGGGTGTGATGTTACATGAAGTATGTAGAGACAGGGTGTGATGTTACGTGAAGTACGTAGAGACAGGGTGTGATGTTACGTGAAGTATGTAGAGACAGGGTGTGATGTTACATGAAGTATGTAGAGACAGGGTGTGATATTACATGAAGTACGTAGAGACAGGGTGTGATGTTACGTGAAGTACGTAGAGACAGGGTGTGATGTTACGTGAAGTATGTAGAGACAGGGTGTGTTGTTACATGAAGTATGTTGAGACAGGGTGTGATGTTACATGAAGTATGTAGAGACAGGGTGTGATGTTAAGTGAAGTATGTTGAGACAGGGTGTGATGTTACGTGAAGTATGTAGAGACAGAGTGTGATGTTACGTGAAGTATGTTGAGACAGGGTGTGATGTTACGTGAAGTATGTAGAGACAGGGTGTGATGTTACATGAAGTATGTAGAGACAGGGTGTGATGTTACATGAAGTATGTAGAGACAGGGTGTGATGTTACATGAAGTATGTAGAGACAGGGTGTGATGTTACGTGAAGTATGTAGAGACAGGGTGTGATGTTACGTGAAGTATGTAGAGACAGGGTGTGATGTTACATGAAGTATGTAGAGACAGGGTGTGATGTTACGTGAAGTATGTAGAGACAGGGTGTGATGTTATGTACATGAGATGTTGAGTTGATGTCAACAGTAGTCTCTCTCAGCAGCTACTGGTAGTCAGAGTCAGAGATCTTAAATTTTAAAGTAACTGTTACAGGCTAAGCATTGTCTTGTCATTTGTTGTCATAGGAAGTTAGGGTAATCATTGTCTTATGTCAATGAAGACATCTATTGACAACGTTGTGATGAAACCATGTAAGTGACCTTTTTGGCAAATTGACTATTTGATACAAAACTGTTGTAGAAGACAGCATTGCAGTTGTTATCAGGTAACCACTTAAGTGATATTCCATGTACAAGTTACATAAAATGTCCTATAAAGATATCAGTAATACCTATAACGATATGGAAAAGAAACGTTTGTTATGATATCCTGCAAGTTTCATTAGAACACCATTGCTATGCATTTGTTCAGGTTATGAAATGTTTTATTTGTAAGCGACATTTCAGGTTTAGGAGAGTATTTGAAATGAAATTTGAAGAAGCAATTGAAAAGACATTAAAAAAAATTATTTCAGAGACTAATTGAACAAGTATTCAAAACATGTTTACCCAAATACAGATATTTTGCATTGAAAATTATTTGAAACTAGTTTAATATGTACGTATAAATCAGTTTCCTTTTTACCTCATGTCTAGAAACCTATAGTGATAATAAAAGCAAATATATTTACTTATTGACATGTTTTTTTAGTTCGAGGGAACTTTTCATTTCTTCTGATAGGGAGAACCCTTTTTCTGTTGAACTGGTTGTTTAAATACATAGACTGTATTTGTTGTTAGGCGGTGGTACATGCGCCAGGTCAAGGGTCGGGGGACGACGAGATGGCCCTGAGTCTTGGCAACAGGTCCGCTGTCCTGTTTCACCTACAACACTATAAGGTGACATCATTGGAACATGTCATCAGGACGATCCTTATTAATGATCAATTGCTTTGTCTAGTTGCACAGTTAGCCAATTATAAATAAATAGGGTAGGTGTAATACTGTGTATACATGTGTTATGTATGCATGCATTTACTGTATGTACGTTTGTATTCAAGAATGTATATAGAAAATTATATATCGTAGCTTAGCAAAATCGGTTTTATTGATTAAAACCCTCCTATTGTGGAAATATATATACATCAGTTGTAAATCACATTCTGACTAACATGCAAAGTTATATCAATATTACATTTAAATATTATATCAAAGTTATTATTACATTTAAGTATTACAACCATAGCATAATATTTTACTTAGGTGACAAACATTTGCATATTTTAAGGCTTAGGTAATTTAGAAGTATTGACAGTGTGATTATTTCTAATACAGGAAAGTCTGTCAGACATAGAGCTGGCGACAAGGCATGGATACCCGAATCATCTCTTGTACAAGTTGCTTCAGCGCAGGGCTTTGTGCTACAGACAACTGCGTGACACAAGGCGAGCCACTGAAGGTGAGGCTAAGGCTGAGCCAGTCTACATTGCTAGGTGTGCTTAGTGTTTGCACACACGCATGCACATACACACGTACACACACACACACATACATACAAACATGCACACATGTGCACACACACTTCCATGCATGCAGGCACGCACACACACCACTCACTCATTCACTCACGCACACACACCGTTTCATGCCTGAGTGGACACACATGCACACAAAGATATATGTACACATGCTCACATGCTTGTATGCATGCCTGCACACGCACGCACGCACGCATGCATGCACACACACACACAAGCTGGTTCCAGGCATCGCAGGCATCTAGTATTAATTTCATCTGGTTTTGTAAATAGCTGTACTTAAATTAATCCATATTGTATGTGTTCTGATGCTTTGGTTAGTGATATGATAACCTTTTCAATATTTAATTCAATTACTGACTGTCTTCAGTTATTTTCCCAGGTCTGAATGAGGCACTGAGCTGTGTGGAAGCAGCTACTGACATGGATTCAAAGAAGAAAGGTAAGGATGAGATTGACATACCTGGAATATGTACTGGGTAGATCACACAAAGCATAAATTGGTACATCAAGAAATAGCTAAATGGTAACATAGTTAATGACGTCGTTAGGGAGACCACTGCTGAACTGGCAAATACAACAAATCGATTTAACTAAGATACTGATTCTTTTATTTTATGGAACTGTGTAAAGTAAAGTAGTTACTTAGAGTTAGTTCCTTCTGTTCATTTCGGGACATCGGGGACGAGCTTTCTCCATATATTACGGTCTTTCGCAATTTCTTTGGCCTCATTCCAGGTCATTTCCATTTCTGCCAGATCTTCTTCAAACGTCTTGCGGCAGGTCTTAGTCGGCCTTCCTCTCCTTCTGTTTCCACCTTCAGGCACCCACTCCATAGCTACATGTGCTGTTCTCTCTCTTGGTAGGCCCGCTACTGGGGTAGTCTCCGTCGACGAGACTTAACTATGTAATGCAGGCTATCCAGACCTGCCCTCCTCATCACTTCTTCATTGGTGATGTGCTCTCTCCATGATATGCCCAATATGAGCCGGAGACATTGCCGGTGGAATATGTCTACTTTTTTTGATATCCTCGCCGTATTCTTCCACGTTTCACAGGCATATATCGCTGTTGGTATTACGATTGACATGTAAAGGTGTAGTTTTACGTCCTTTCTGATGGTGGTACTAGACCATATTGGACGTAGTCTTTGGAACACTGCTGATGCCTTGCCTATCCTCGCTCGCACATCTACTAAGATGAATGTAATGCTAAAGAAATGTATCATTATGAAAATGGTTGCATCTCTCTGGTATATCATGTGACATAAGCTTCATGCACCAATGGCAATAAGTCCGGGCATAGCAAGCGGAACGTATAGTAGCCCAGCAGCACTATTGAGAGGTACAGTGGTTTTAATCCTTTTGTTGTTATATCAAAGCATGGGCAATTTATTCACTTGCAACATGGCTGAATTCTTCCTATATAAATAGTCTAATTGGAATGTAGAAGACTGCCAGAGAGTGAAATGTCAAAATCTATTAGCCGTCCTAAGGATTGTATATACAGTAACAACACTGTTACATACTTAATAATTTACTCATATATTTCAGAACGTCTTCTGAAGGATATTACTTGTGTTTTGGACAACATCCGGTCTGAAGCAACACAGAGCAGCAGGTACTATTTTACATTTATTATTCTTTGCAGAAGTGGCCCCTTTATTATTCTAAAGAAATTGTAGATGCCTTAAAGTTCTCATGTGGCATCTACAAAAAAAAGAGCCTGTAGAGAAGTTGTCATAGTTAATTTTTACAGTAAGTTACAGAAGTGGGCTTTTTGGTTTATTGGTAGCTCATTTTCCATTTCTGTATTTTCATCATTGAAGAAAATATAAATTATTAAAGTATTATTTATCGTCCAGGTAATTCCAATAAACAAAGCTGTTAAGTTGACAAATGCTAACATGGTTTGCTTGATCTAGGGTGTATGGTAAAATCGTGAATGTACTTGGTAGAGTACAACATCTAAAGACATCATGAAGCAGAAAATGTAGAACGAAAGATACTGGATGTTGATCAGTAAGCTTAGATTTGTTATCATCTGCTGGCACAAATAAAACGTCACATGACAATTTTAAATTCTAGCCAACAAACTTAGCATCTAAATGTTCTGGGGTACAACTGGTGCATCTATTAAAACAAGTGCTCATTATTTTGTGTTAATTGTAGTGATCACGTAGAAGACACAGAAACAGTGCCACTAGACAAGCTTCCTACACCTGTTTATGGCTGGAACAAGCTCATTCTCCAAGCCAGCGATGCGGTGCACATCGCAGCAACTGAAGACATGGGGCGCCACATAGTGGCAAGTGTCAGAAACGCATTAGTTTCGAGTGTGTTGAACTATATGTTGCAATGTCCATTTTCAGTATTATTCAATTAAATTAAACCAAAATTTGGGTTTCATGGCTTAATATGATAGGGACCATGAAGTTCATTTTAATGTTTGATTGTCAATGTGTAGTTAGTTTAAAAATATGATACTTTCATAAAGAAAAAAGAGAGATTTGTGTTCAACAAACACAAGACAGCAGACTTACACAAGTATTGTATTTGATATATAAAAAACACAATCTTTCCCATCATCTCTTTGAATATATGTTTTTACATGATTTTCTATTTTTTTAAATAAATCAGTTATTGCATTGATATCAGAAAGTTTGTATGATATTACTTCATTTTTTATTATTACTTTGAAAATCAGTTTTACCATGTCTGATATTTGTATTCCTATTTTAGGTGAACAGACATATTAAAGCAGGAGACATCCTAATCGTTGATGTACCATTTGCTGCGATCCTGCTACCTGAATACTATGGGATGCACTGCCATCATTGTTTTGTGCCACTGTTGGTAGTTGTACCGTAAGTTATTTCTTGTGCTGCCACGTAGAGGGCAATTGGACAAATGAGTTCCTCGAATCGCAACGGCTTTCCAAATTGTTCTATCTTAAATGTATTGGATATTGAGCTGTTGATTAAAAGGAAATAGCTTAGATAGTAGTTAATATTAATAATGTACATGCATAGCAATATTTGTCAGTATGTTTGTAGTATATTATACTGTGCGGTATGAGCAGGGAACACTTGCGGTAGATGTAAGTTTTCTCTTACATTTTCCTTTGTCTTACTGTTTTAGCTGCCACATATGCACACATGTACGCTACTGCTCGGAGGCATGCCGCAAGGAATCATGGGATGTGTACCATTACATCGAGTGTCACTATGCCGATCTCCTTTTATCGGTACGTTACACAAAAATGCCAACCACTTACCATCAGTTAATTTGCAGAATGTGTTTTATTATTATAATGGATATTTATGGAAGATAATCTTACATTACACGAAGAAGCAAAAATGACCAACCTCAAAGTGGTGCCATATAGACAAAGGTGCAGAAGATGATTTCCTCGAGTATTCGTCCATGACATTGTTATGATATGAGCAGTGTTATTAAAAGCAACTTACCTGAAACGTCCCCAACTGATTTGCGGACCTTGGAAGTATTGCAAAAAAGATACGTAGCATTATGAACAATCTATTTATTTCCACTCTGGTATGAACCCTAAAACAGGCAATAACCCTTAGCCAATGTTGAATTTCAAAAAAATAGAGGCATTAGTTTTATTCATCATGCAAGCTGCCTACATAGAAAATGTTAACATAACCACACACGTGACCTTCTTTGAATTCAGAACTGATTATTGCTAATCAGGTTTTGTTATTATTTACTGACATCATAAAAATGGTTGGAATTGAAATCTTAGGTCTGAAGCATTTATAGTAAAACATCAATTTGCCGTGTTGAATTGCTGGTTTAGTGGTCCTAGCTCCAGTCCCAGGTACTGTGCATACAATGACTGAGCCATTGGTGAAACAATGTGAAAAGATCAGTGGGATCATAAGATTATAAATTCATGGCTTCAGATAAAACTGCTCATAGAAAGAATGTCGGAGTAGCAAGCCAATTACTTCACTGTGTTGGAGTGGCAGGCCAGCTATGGCTTCCACACACACACACACACACACACACACACACACACACACACACACACACACACACACACACACACACACACACACACACACACACACACACACACACACACACACACACACACACACACACACACACACACTCACGCACGCACGCACACACGCACACACGCATTTGCTAGCTCAATTATAGTTAGATTTAAGAATATATTTATTTCGTGGCCACATTCAGAGTTCACATCGCACCTTGATCCGTTGCGGTTCACCACCAGAAATTGACTGGTTAAATTTTATGTACAGTGACATTTGCCGCATTCAGAATGGATGCTGCTAATTTTTAATGTGTTTTTCAAAGAAAATGCTGCCGTCCCTGCAACAAGGAACACTTTGTTTTTGTTAAACACTAAACTTGTTATGCTTGAGTGTGAGCTGAAGTGCTCAAACGCACCAATGATACCATGAAAAAGAATTATCATCGAATGCGAAACTAACAATGGAGGCCATCTTTGGAGATGTGCTGGCGCGACATGTGTCACGATGTAACATTAAACGGCAAAATCGACTTCCGACGCAAAAAGCGAACTCTGAATGTTGCCCAGGTAAAACCCATAAACTGCTACATACTCATAAGTATAACAAATTTGCTACATTGGCAATCCTTTTCATAGTGTGTGTGTATCTGCTGACAAGTTGATTGTGTCAACAAGGTGGATATTTCTAAGAGAGAAAATATATCTATAAATATTTTCATACCAATTCAATATCTTAAGCAATTCCATCCAATCTCGCAAGCCAGGGCTGTTTGCCATGCAACACTAGCCCTGGCAGATCTCCTATGTGAAGTGCAGATGTTGAGTCAAACTAGTAATTTACTTCACCAGTCGCAACTGCATCACCCATGAGAACAGTGCAAATACCCGCCCCAATTTGAAGACGGATAAACGACTTCTGGGAATCCCAATATAATGACCCGTTCGCGCATTAGCACGAGCAGCTGAGCGGTATTGTGCATTCGAATAATTGCTTCTACTTCCTAAACATTGCATGTAACACGAGCCACAGTTGGTTGAAATTAGTTTTATTATGACGACCTGACCTGCCGCCAATCACCGATATAGTGAGCGATTTCATAGGCTGAGCTTAAAGTCAGAGTTTAGCAAAGCGATCAGCCAGGGGGTACTGCTGGCTGGCACTGACGGAATCAGCAGCAGCGACCCCTGGCACGCGAGGATGATTCTATCTGATCTCCTCTTAATCTCCAGGTTGTGGAAGTGACCACATCTGTCTGTCCTCTTGTAGGTTGGGATTGCCCACCTGAGTCTACGGGTCATCTTAACTGCTGGATTGAAATTTTTGCATGGTAAGACTGTTTTTGTAATGACCACTATGTATACCAGGGATAGATAAACAGTATATTTAATATACATATTGCAAATTCTGCTATTGCATTGTCATAAAAGTGTTGCAAATATTTGTAATATTGGAAACACTTGTTATGTAATAAGTTTCTGCTTATGATATAGAATACATTGCAGTATTTATGTCGGTAATACATTGCAGTATTTATGTCGGTAATACATTGCAGTATTTATGTCGGTAATACATTGCAGTATTTATGTCGGTAATACATTGCAGTATTTATGTCGGTAGATCCTTAGAAAAATGGTTTAGACTTTAGTACATATTACACAGACGATTATTAAAGTACCTTTTGAGTGAGACTGATAGTGTAGATTTTTTTCAGATCACGTTTTTGACAGCTTAAAGCTATAACAATGAAATTTAAACACATTGAATTGCTTAGAAAAGTATTTTACTAAATGAATAGAAGTTAAATGTGTGATTACATCAGACACAATTTGTCTACAATCTCTGGATGTTGATATCACAGCAAAAACATGCATGGTGCTGTACATATTCATGCAAGCAACATAAATCCTCTTAAGAAAGGTTTTGCCTAACTCTCTGTGAAGTGTGAGGGCTACTGGATCATCTGCCTGTAGGGCAGTAATTTATCTATTGACTAGACCCAATAAAATGTTGTATCTGTTGTACGTAGAAGAAATAGAGAAGAACTTTCATTGATGGTTGACTGCAGAACTGCCCTGATATTTTCTGGCATATTATTTAAGTATAACCAGAGAAACCTTTTGACCTGTTTTCATTACAGACTTCAGAAAGAAGATCAGCAACTTCCCCCAGGATGCAAATGGTCGACTCACAGGGTTTAACAAACAGGGCACATATGAGCGACAATATCTTGCAACGTATGCCCTCCAGGACCATTCTGAAGACTTCCACTCTGAGGACCTCTTTCAGTATGCACTAGTAAGTAATCATAAACATATTGACTGTCAAGGTGTCCAGCATTAGTAATAATAACAAGTTAATCACCATATACAAAATGCCAATGGTGTTAGTACATGAGAAATATTGTGGATGAATCACTAGAATAAATTGAAAATAATTCAGTTGAGCACCCGTTTAATAAAAAAATCAATACATAATATTTCATAAAATATTTATTATAATCAGTGTTATTCAAGAATAAACTAAGATAATTCGGAACTTATTTTTGTTAAATGACTACAAACAACATTTTATTTTTTTAGTGAATGTTTTCAATTGTCTCATCCTTTTCAGTTTGAGCAATGCCTGTTTTCAGCAGAACATTGCTACACTGATGTTTATTTATATTTCACGAAGTTTCAATAATATCTAAGCTAAATCTGTTAAAAATACTAGTTTTTAAAGGACGGATTGGTGACATATGGCGATAGTGCCTTGGTTTTTTTAATAGTACACATGTTCATACTGACACCTACTAATGTTCTATGAAGAAAAAATAAAGAAATCAACTGACATCATAGCCAGCCCAGCTACCTAAAGCGCTGAGGATTTTCAAACGTTAATAACTTAAAAACTATTCAAAATGTCTGCATACATCCAGCGACATATTTGTAGATGACATAATTATATTTACGATGATATAGAAAAACATTAAATTCTGTGGCTAGAACTCCACATACAGCCTTTTGAAATATTGAGCCCCCAAGTTCTCCACCCCTGGGACAAATTTCGAAAATGTCTAAATCTATGAACCATCTCAATCAGCCTGCTAGATCACATGCAAAAGTTCAGCCCAATACATGCAAAACTGACGGAGATTGGGTGCACATACAAACAGAGAACGAACTGTTTTATAATATAGATGCTTTATAATATAGATGCATACAAAGGTATCATAATCTGGCAGTTCGAGTATTTGTTGTCAAAAACATAATTTCACCTGGGGTGTTTGGCCTCAACCCAGGATCGCAGTGTGCTATATGAGTTCCGTGGAGAGATTATTCTAAAGCTGTTGTGTTTACAGACTGCCACGCTGTTGGTGAAGTGTCTGCAGGCCTGTAGCTGTGGTCTCTCTGATGCTGTCTACGTTGGTGGCCTACTGCTGAGGCACATCTGTCAACTTGTGTGTAACGCACACGCAATCACCAAGATAGAGGTCAGTGGTGACGACGAGGTCAGGTCCTCACAGGTCAGTACCACAAGGCAGGTGAGGATAGCCACAGCCATCTACTCGACCACCAGTCTCACTAACCACTCGTGTGAACCAAATGTCATACTGGGGTGAGTCGGCTGTGATTTATGAACTTATTATTTTTTGTATGATAATATATGTGTGTTTTTTGTTTGTGTGTGTGTGAGGGTGTGTTTGTGTGTGTGTATGTGTGTGTGTGTCTGTATGTGTGGGTATATGTGGGTGCATGTGTGTGTGTGCGTGTGTGTGACTTTTATATTGTTCTTTGCATTTACAATATAAGTTGAACTATTAAATACATTCGGGTGAATATTTGCACCCACCGATGGAGTGACATGAAGTGCAAGTGTATGTACGTGTACGTACAGGCATGTGTGTGTACTTGTACGAATATGTGCTTGAAGTATTAGTTACAACCTACTCTGTTATGCGGATAACCACTTTCAAAAATAATTATTTTGTGTTATTCTTCATTGCCTTGTTTCAGTTATGATCAGAAAGTGCTCGTAGTACGAGCTACAGAAGACATCCCACCAGGGGGCGGTGTGTTTGTGTCTTATGGTACGCACCAGCTGGTCTTTCCTATTTCTCGTTTGCTCATTTTTTTTTTTTAATTCGGGTAATTATCCAGAACAACTAATAAAATAATGCTTGAAAATAATTCTTGATGGAGTAATTTGAAAATAATGTTATACATATACTTAAAAGATTAATTGTATATGACACACACAGTAATATATATATATATATATATCTTATCATGTGCAAATATAATTAATCTTTGAAGTTAAGAAGATATATATAAAATGAGGTGATAATCAGTACAGTGTTGTGAATCTGACATCTACAGCGCTCAAGAGAGCAACCTTGGAACTGGCTCAACAGTTCTTGCAGTTTCTCCACTTGATGCTGTCGTTGTGGTCCTACCAGCTGTACCACTCCTCAGTGTAACAGTGTTCCTGCTGATGTTGCAGGTCCAACGAGTGCCCGGATGAGCTGGGCTGAGAGACAACAGCGTCTGCGGGAACAGTATTTCTTCACATGTCACTGCAAGGCTTGCCAGGCAGGAGACAGAATTGAAGAACACAGGAGTGTCAGTTCTCTTGTTTATGTGTCAGCATAATGTATCCTGTAATCCAAATAATGAAATGGTACACAATTCAAAATTATTTTAAATATAATTTTACTATAACACAATTATTAATTTGAAACGCCCTTTGATGTTTTGACTACCATCAGCAATCGTTGTCAGGAACTTTTCTGGCAAGTTGATTTCTGCTAATTTCTGTTCATGGAGGACAGTTCCTGATCAAGAATTGAGTGAAATCGAGGCCTTTCCTGTTCTTGCAACTTTTCTGTGAATTTAATAAATACTTTCACAGAAGCCTGAACCTCATTTATTCATATTTAAGTTTTCGATGATGTACAGTCAAATTTTCAATGATGTACAGTCAAACCTCACTTTATGGTCAGCTCAATAATACAGAAACAATTAAACTAAAGTCATCCTGGATGTGTCCCAAATTATTTCCATACCAATGAAGTACAGGAAATGAATGCCGCTAGTATAGTAACTTTGTTAGTCATGTCATTTTAGCCGACTTCCGATTGTGACCATATCAGTTTCATTGTGTATGGTTTTGATTTTTCTCTTGATGAATTCCTGCCTTGACGTCAGTACAAACATCTACATCTGTCACATTGTTTCCTCTTGTAGGTGGTCAAATGTCCACATTGTTCTGGACCTCTCGACAACAAGCGATCAAAGTCTACTTGTCTACAATGTAACCATGTCACTGATACCACTTATCAAAGGGAGCTTTTGACGCAAGCTGACAGTGAATTTGTCGCAGGTTTGCAGCTGCTTGAAAAGAACAATATCAAAGGTATGTTTGGAAATCATTCAATCTATATATTATTATGCTAATTTTGGAACATTGTGACTCGGCTATTTCTATGTTCATTTAATTCCTTGGGACCAGACCCCATGTATATGGTGTGCATATCGGGAAACGGTTCGCTTTCCCATGATTTTATGCATGCATTTGTAGATGGTTCCTAATCATAAAAGTAACTGACTCAAACATAAACCTGTAAAAATATAACTGAGTGTATGTTTGAAGGTGCCACTGAGAAGTTTCACAAATGTTTGGATGTGAGGAAAGCTGTTCTTTCTGGACAACAACGAAGTCTTGGTGAAGTCTGGGATGTTCTGGCTAGATGTTATGCAATGCAAGGTACAAGCATTATATTATGTACATTTAATTACTTAGACTTAGTTCCTCCTGTTCCTTTCGGGACATCGGGCGACGAACTGTCTCCATCTACTAGTCTTTCGCAATTTCTTTGGCCTCATTCCAGGTGATTTCCATCTCTGCCAGATCTTCTTTAAACGTCTTGCGCCAGGTCTTGGTCGGCCTTCCTCACCTTCTGTTACCACCTTCAGGCACCCATTCCATTATGTACATTATTATATATATATATATATGTATATATTGGCCAATGTCCCAAAAAGTGTACAATTAAGTTTTAACAGGTCAAAAAATAAATGTTTAATTCTGAACAATTAAGTTATATTTTCTCATTGTACATATATTGAGGCATATTTTCCATAAATGGGTCAATGTAATATGGGTTACTTTTGTTATGACAGTCACTTGAAGTAAAACGTGATTTTCATCGCGTGTCCAGCGTCATCGACGAAAAATTACAATATTTGCTACAATTAGAGCATTTAAAATTACATGTAAAGGGGAAAATGTTTTTGGATCATCTAGTGTACATGCCATTTAATAAGAATCAAGAGGTAGACGATTAAATTTGACTTGGAAACATTCTTTTTCCTCGTTGTTACTTTGGTGATAGTTTTTATTTTCAATTAGTGCAGCTCTCTCAGAAAAGTGTGTGGAATTATAACTGATACATAATCAGTAACCCTGATCAGTTATCTTTGTGTGTGCGAACTGTCATATGCGTCCGGGGATCGAGACTAGACAAACTGTGAGCTAAGAAATGGGTATATACTGATGACGCTGGACACGCAATGTAGCTTTAATTGAAGACAATCATTATCCTTCATCACAAATTACAAAACAACTACGAACACCATTTTAAACATGCAGCGGCGTGGACAATAATGTCTACATTGAATTCTTATTGTTCCTTATAGTCAGTCAAAGTATATTTCTGCACCTTCTTCGTACCATCTTTCACGGCATCCTTCTTGCCTGGCAGAAGTGTAGATTTATCCGGTCTCTTCATGAACTCCTTCACGTGTAACGGCATACGTCTGGCCTTCAAGTGTTGTGCTGTATTTTGTCCTGCGAAGCCATTCTTGCGGAGAACGTATCGTCGGTCTAGGTTCAACTTCTTCGCGACCATGCTTCCTGCCCGACTTCTCTTCAGGTGACGTCCTGTGAAGAGTGACTGTCTTTTCTTGACTGGAATATCTTGCATTTTCATCACAAGTGATTCATGGGCAGCGAGAACCTTTCTCACTTCTTTGTTTCGCGAAGGGTTCAATCCGTCCTTCCTCATTATTATGTCAGCACGGCGTACCAGCGTTGTCAAAAACGGGGTTTATGGGAGTCGTATCAGTTCTTGTTTGCCCTGATCCTTCTTTCTGATTACGAGTAGAGCGCTTTAAATGATTCTCCAAAACCCATACACGTCTTTGCAGCCTCTTCGTCTTCACCTTCAAGGCATTTAGCTTCTTTTGGACAGATGACCTCCTTTTCCTGGGTAGGTTTCCAGCAGTCGGTATTTCAGCTGTCACGTCAGCTCCTAATTCTTGTGCTACTGATGAATGTAGTTAGGGAAAATTAATCTTCATGACCAGGGTTTCTCTGAAGAAAACAAACAAGGACACAGATTGTACTTAAGTTAAGAAGACAGCAAATTCCAATGTTATAACATAAACTATGAATATTAAACTGGAATTATATGTTTTTGAAATTACGGTTTACAAATATGTGTTAGTGTCATAATGTAACAGAAATAATTATATATCACCACGCGGGCGGTAGTCTGTGAGACCACTGAATAGTTGTGTCCATAACAAGAACATCGGTTGTCATAATCATAGCCCATGCAGTTGGTTTGTAAACGATAGCAATCCTCCACTGTGACCTATATATTACAGGGAAGAAACATGCCTTATTTAGCATGCACAACATAAAGCAACACATGCAGCCAAATATAAATTATGCTCTTATGCGAATATTTGCTTAGTTGTACATTATCTTGTTACATATTTCTGAAAAGAATATAATATATCTTGCAGAGTTAGTATCATAAATCGTATGGTGTAATGGTTTACAAGTTTGTAACACAACACACAATGCCTGATAATGGTACGTATTCTGAGTCAGCCAAACTCTGCAAAGACATAGGCACCTCACGAAAAAATTAAAAAACGGTGTATGTTTCCTACTATTGTTTTGAATATAGCCTTTTCTATCTATGACGCTGGACACGCAGCTAAAACGCCACTCCATATTTTTTTTACTTGAACGTGTTATATTTTCATCGAATTTAGGTTTAGACCCATATTTTTTTTTAAATATAATTTACTTAACATGTAGGAAAAGAATACATGTATAGGTATCCTACAACGACAATAATAAATTAATGTAATTGACCCGTGTAAACCGATGACGTTGGACACGCAAACATTGGTCATTATAGAAAACGCAGTGTACATTTTTTAGTTTAAATTGTTAAAACATGCTTTTTTTTACTGTACATTCCCGATACATACTCAGCAAAAATAAATACAGCACTGTTTTTGTATGGCACTACTTCAAACTTTGGAAACTTCAATTGGACACGTCATTTTGGCCGTTTTTGGCAACTTACGGCCAATTTCTGCCATTTTAAAAATTAACGAGGCTGTCAAACCTTACATGTCCTGAAAGAACGTAATGACACCAATATATGGTGAAAGTTTCGTTAGGCTGAATTTATAATTGACGATGTGAGAGACAAAAGACAAAATTTTTTGTCAGTTGTACACTTTTTGAGACGTTGGCCCATAAATTACTGGTGTGGTTGTGTGTGTGTGCACGCACGTGTGCACGCGCATGTGCTCCAATTACAAGACATAATACAATTATGTTTGACGGTTGTTATCTGGAATTGCAAATTCATTATTTTAAATTCCTTAAGTTTCAGACTATCTTTATCATGTCTGTTTTATGAACTGTATACCCTGATCATAGCCACTTTAAAATATGTTTTGATTATTATTTACTTGAAACAGAGATGTTTTATATTACACGTTGTACAGTATTATTTATATTACATGACCTTCTTTGATCTAACATGTTCCCGTGATATACTGCAGGTCTATACCATGAGTCGGCAAAGTACCTCGAGTGCAGCGTCACAAACACAGAGACTCTCTACGGCAGCACCAGTGTTGAGCTGGCTCACGAACTACAGAAGATGGCCGAGGTCCTCTTCCACTGCGATGACCGGGTCCTTGATGCTATGCAAACCACAGACAGGGCCGTGGAACTGTTCACGTTGAACTACGGCTCACAGTGTGATGCAGTAACTGAACTCAGACAGTTGAAGTATTGCTTGGTGCAAGGCAATTTGCATCATTAGCCGTATTTGTTGCTGGATTCTCTTATGCTATGTTCACACTAAGTTAATGCATACTAGATTGTCAAGTGTACTATTTTATTTACATATACATTGATGCATAAATGTAGTATATCCCGACATGTGAACAGTGTACAGAAGTGAGGTTGAAATTAATAAAGTGAAATAGGAATCGTTTTTGAAAAAATACGATGTTAGCCATCAAACTTGTTTGCACATACAAACTAACAACAGACCTCCGGAATTGTGGGCACGGGAACAGTGGACCTTGGTGACTGTGACCTGGGAAACAGCCGAGATCGGGGACAGTTGGCCGGAGACAGAATCTTGGAACAACACATTGTAAATCAACGTGCTATAAATAGTAGACATGTGTGACAGCAAGCCAAAGAATAGCGAAACTCGGGAACAGTGTACAGTAGACCACGGTGACAAAGGGCCTAAATCCCTTAGAAACAACTTCGGCAACAAAAGGTCTGTGAACATTGGCTTCGTGAACAAAGAGTCGTGGTAGCAACTGTTCCAGCGGTTTGGTATGATTACCACTTGTCTACGTGAAGCGTAATTTTAAACAGATTAAATGTTGACGCTGTAATCCAGTACTGTTTAGAAGATCCTAAAATGCCAGCAATACGACATGGAGTGGTCAAAAGACCGGGTTCCACAAGCTGCAAATCCAGATCGTATCCGATGTGTGAATGGTTACAAATCTGCCGACATTGCTACACCGTTTTCTTTTTACAACTGAGAGTCTTTGAGTTGAGCTCGATGTGTATTGGACGGGAAACTGGTGGAAAATAATGTGTCGGATTGCTGCGACAATTGCATCAGATGTTTGTCACGGTGACCACGTTCGTGGTTTCATTCTACAGTGTAAGATTAACAATACAACAAGATGCCGCGGTTCCTCGCCATTCTCTCCACCGTCGTCCTTCTTGTTCACATGTCGGTAGTCAATGGACGGATTGAAGCTGATGGCGTTAGTTCGATTTGGTTTTTCCTCTGAGACACGACGACTGATAATCATAATTGTGTTATCATTGATGAGATACAGACCAAGTAGGCATTGCTAGTCTCAGTGCAGAGGCACCGAGCAAGTATGGTAGCTGCGATGATAGCTCACATGCTGTGACGTTGGCGCAAGTTGTCACGACGTCGGGCCACCTGCCGCTCCGAATATGATTATAAAAGACCGAAGAGTCGCATATGTGTTTGTCGACGAAAGTTATTCCCCTCCTCGGTGTATGTGTGTCCTCACGTCATCCAAGATGCCAGATTTACGAAGTTTATTGCTCGTCGTTGTACAACCGCTGAGGCCATCTTAAACTACTGTCGTACTGCCGTAGTGACGCGGTGATGCTAGGACATGTGGTCACGGGACATTCACGTGACGACTAGAACTTTAAGGATGAAGAGAGTGAGAGGGAGAACTTTCTAACAACAATACCAATAGAAACTACTGTATTGATTTATTTGAAGTAATAATGAGGATTTGTTTCGTATGTATAACTGCAATATTTAGTGGCGGATTCGATATTTGTAGATGATATAATGTTTGTTCATGTAACCCTGGTGGATATTCTAGTACTATATATATGTTAATTCACCAGAGGCCACACCCTGCTAGTCGAGCTAAACCGGTCAGCTATTGTATAAGGCGCAGTTTGCCCTGGGCCAGTGACAGAGATACACCCACACTGGTAGAGTCTCTGGGCCCAGTAGTTCGTTTATACCTACGGTCTGAACGTTGAGTATCCCTCTGGGAGCTTAAACATTGACAATTCAATAAACTCTGTCGTGCCCAAACAAGCACAGTCATCTGACTTGTTTACAAGTGGTACCAGAAGTGGGGTCCGACAGAGTAAGCTCCCAGGGGAGTCGAGAAAGCATGGCGTCGGCAGACGAGAAGTTAGAGCGACTAGAGGAAATGATGGAAACGCTCAAGCGAAACCAACAATCCATCAACGTCACGGTTACCGCCCCTACGACCCGAAAATTAAAGACGTTCGAGGGTCGTTCGTGTGATCTACACGACTGGATGGAAGATGCCCGCAACTGTTTGTCTTCCATCTCATCGGTCGAAATGTTACATTTCCTGATCGCACACCTGGATGGACCTGCCCGGGAAGAAGTCAGGTATGCGCCAGAGGAGGAGAAAGACTCAGTCGATAAACTATTTGCTTTACTTGTGTCCACTTTTGGGGAAACCCGGAGTAATGCGCAGTTAAAGAAAGAGTTGTATGATAGAGGTCAAGGAAATAGAGAAAGCGTTAGGGATTTTTCCCGGGCACTTCTAGAAATCTCCGAAGGCTTATCAGACAAATCACAGAGTAAGAATGCAACTTTGATAGAGGTATTCTGCGAGAACCTGGTTGATCCACAAATCAAACGGGAAATGAAAAAATTGGTCCGCACCCAGCCTACGATTTCATTTAGTGCTCTGAGGTCGGAGGCGATCCGTCTCGAGGAGGACGGATTGAGCAGTATGTGTAAAAATGCATGTATTCGGGGAATTCATGAACCTCACCACACCCCCGTCGACCCGAGTATTCTGGAACGAATTGCCACCCAGCTAGAACTACTCGCGACAACTCAGACGCAAATTGTTTCTTTGTTGCGAGCACAACAGTCGTCGGTGGGTGTGGAGAGGGGCGAAAGAACTAGCCGACCGAAGCCCCGTAACAGTGGCTCGGTCTCTTGTGAATATTGTGGCCGAAGCGGGCACACTTACACTAATTGTTGGAAACGTGCTGGGGACATGCGCCGTACTACAGATCAAACCGAAAATCGGGCATACGGGGGGCAACCAAATTCTAGCGCAACACCCCGTAATCATCAGGAAAACTAAGTAGCCCTACTGTCGAGCGTCACGCAGGCGGGTGTAGTAACATAGACTCTATGTTAGTTGACGCCATCATTGGTAAGACACCAGTAATTTCGTGTTGTATATCCGGTGAAGACACCAATATGGTTTTAGACATGGGCTCTGAAGTAACGATTTTACAGGAGTGGTGATTCAATTAACATTTAATGACGTCAGTCAATGGGTTAAAGGACGCATCAGCGTGGTTACGGCTGGAAGCAGCCAATGCTCTAGAGTTCCCTTATATAGGGTACTTCACAGCCGATATAAATGTGTTGGGCACGGTCGTTAAGAACAAAGGTATTTTGGTACAAAAAGATCCACCAGGGTTTGTCCCCTCCCGACCAACGTCTGGAATACTGGGTATGAATGTTTTGGGTGACATGCCAGAGATAAGGGAACTACTTCATACTATTGAGACCCATGATACTAACCCGAAACAGGATATCGATGGAAGAGTAGTGAACATTGCAGGTGATACTAGTGTTAAGATACCAGCATGGTCGTCGTGTAACGTAACAGTATCAGGTCCACATTGCACCGGTAACGGAATGGTAGAGCCATTCGATGTTCCCCTGAAGGGAGGTTTACTACTCCAAACTTGTTTAGTAGGTTCCATCAACGGACATTTCGAAGTAACTATCCTCAACCCGACCTCCGAAGATGTGTGGCTACGTTCCCATTCATCTGTCGGGAGGATATATACGGTAGATGTAGTCGATCGGAATCAGGAACACTTCGTTGATTTCGAAGAACTGGATGACGGCTTGCGAGTGTCCCTGGAACCACGACAGGTAACTGCTACTACACGACAGGTAAGAAGCGAGCAATGTAAATATATATCTGATGCGTCACCCCTTGACCCTGGGTACAACTGGATGGAAGAGGTACACATAGGTGAGATACCGCCAATAGACAAAGATCGACTAATGGAATTATTGCATAACAATCAACAAGTATTTGCCCAGGACGAGAATGACGTGGGACTGACGGACACGGTTAAACACCGAATATACACTTCAGACTGTTAAGGCGGCCTATCGTCGCATTCCACCAACTCAGTTTGCGGAAGTTAAAGCGCACATTAAAGATCTAGTCCACAAAGGGATAATTAAGCCCAGTCAGTCGGAATTTGCGAGTCCGATTGTTATTTGTCGAAAGAAGAACGGTAAGATTAGGATGTGCTTGGATTATCGCAGGCTTAATACCAAGACAAGAAAAGATGCGTTTCCACTTCCCCGAGTGGATGAGATCTTCGACCAGGAGCAAAGTATTTCTCGACTGTCGATTTGAAATCGGCTTATAATCAGGTGGAGATAGACGAGGTTGATCAACACAAGACAGCGTTCACCACCCCCATGGGGTTGTACGAGTACAAGAAAATGCCATACGGGCTTTGCAATTCACCAGCAACCTTCCAGAGATTAATGCACATTGTGTTCAGGGAAGAGATGAATGAAAAAGTACTTCTTTTCTTGGATGATATAATCATCTACTCCTCTACCATTGAAGAACACTTTGAACGACTGAATTTGGTGTTCCAACGACTGGCATCTCACGGTCTAAAGATTGAGCCCACTAAATGTTACCTATTTCAGGAATCAGTTTCTTATTTGGGACAGATAATCTCTAATGAAGGGATTTCTGGGGATCCAGAGAAGGTGAACGCAGTAAGGGAATGGCCAGTACCTGAAAATGCGAGAGAACTCAAGGTTTTCTTGGGAACAGCGGGATATCACCGACGTTACATTCATCACTTTTCACAGTTAGCATCACCTCTATATGAATTGGTGGATCAAGATCCCAACAAAGGAAAGAAGAGAAAACCAGGTAGAAAGTGGAATTCAGCCAAACCGGTACCGTTTGTGTGGAGGCAGGAACACCAAGAAGCATTTTATTCACTGAAACATGCTCTTACTACAGCTCCAGTCTTGGGATTCGCTGATTTCACGAAACCATTCATTCTGGAGACAGACGCCAGTCACCAAGGACTAGGAGCGTTACTACTCCAGGAACAGGAAGGGAAAACCCGAGTTATAGCCTATGCTAGCCGTAGTCTCAGGGGTCCTGAGAAGAAACGAACGGCTTATAGCTCTATGAAATTAGAGTTGTTAGCAGTGAAATAGGCGGTGACTGAGAAATTCCGCGACTACTTGTTGAGCGTGCCGTTTGTAGTATATACCGACAATAACCCATTGTCGTATATTCAGACTTCGGCAAAGCTAACGGCGGCGGAACACCACTGGCAGGCAGAGCTAGCCAGGTTCAATTTCACCATTCGCTATCGTTCCGGAAGACTTAATGCATCGGCGGACGGTCTGAGCCGGAAACCACTTCAGACTGAAACAAAAGAGTTCACAGTCATCGAAGAAGACGAAATAGCTGACATTCTCCAAGTAACGGTGTTGCCATGCGATTTGCGACATAAATTACTCAAGGCAGCAGTCTGTACCACCACAGCACAGGTGCGATATACATCCAAGTATGTAGAGTCGCCGATCCTACCAAGTCTTAGTTCGGACGCGATCCAGGAGGCACAACGTTATGATCCGGTTTTGGGTCGAGTCTGGCAATACATAGACAGAGGGCGAGAATCGACACTCGGAGAAAGACGGAAAGAACAACCAGCAGTAGCGAAACTGCTACAACAATGGGACCGCATTCAGGTCTGTTCAGGAAAATTGTGCAGAACCCTAATAGACCCAATGAGTGGAGAAAAAGTAAGCCAGTTGTTGTTACCGCGTACAATGAGAGAGGATGTATTACAAGAATTACATGATCGGATGGGACATCAAGGCATTGATAGAGTTGAGAAGCTAGTACGAGCAAGATTCTACTGGCCGAATATGCGTTCCGACATCCTGAATTGGATTTCGAAGTGTGATCGTTGTAATCTTGCAAAGATGCCACATTTGAAGGTACGGACTCCAATGAATAGTATTGTGACAAGGGGCCCATTAGAAGTCATCGCAATAGACTTCACAATTCTCGAACCAGCTAGTAACGGCATCGAGAATGTCCTGGTCATGACCGACGTGTACAGTAAATACACAATAGCCGTGTCGACGAGAAACCAAACAGCCCTAACGGTAGCTAAAACCTTGGTACGGGAATGGTTTCTGCGTTGTGGAGTTCCGTGTCGTATACACTCTGATCAAGGGAGATGTTTTGACGCAAAAATTTTCAATGAGTTGTATAAGATATACGGTATCGAGAAATCTCGTACGACACCGTACCATCCCATGGGAAATGGACAATGTGAGCGATACAACAGAACAATGCATGGATTGTTACGCACACTGACACCCGCTCAGAAGACCAAATGGCCGGAATATTTGCTAGAACTTACGTATGCATATAATGTGACCCCTCATGCTGCAACGGGGTTTAGTCCATTCTACATATATCATGTTCGGTCGTGTTCCGCGCTTACCGATCGATATCAAATTGCACAGTGACGACACCCTCCAATTACAAACGGTTCATGGAGCTAACCTGGACTGGGTTGACTATCATCAGGCTAGACTGACAAGTGCCTATGCTAAAGCTACGGAACAGCTGAAGTTAGACATTGCTAACCGAAAAGCAAGTTATGACAAGCATGTCGTGGAGAATGCACTGCGAGTTGGGGAACGTGTACATTTACGCAATAGGGTGAGAGGGCGTAACAAGATTGCGGATGCATGGGACCCGGGAGTGTACGTAGTGACAGAACAAAAGGACGACACATACGTAGTCGTACCGGCGAGGGGGCACAAGAAACGCATAATTAACCGCAAAGACTTGCGGGTTTGTGTCCCAGAGACTGCGAAAGGGTCAAGACTGAGCAGACTAGGTCAAGACAGTGAGGAAACTGACCACCCACCATACGAGGTGACAATCTCTGGTCAACCGAATAATGGCCATTTAGACTTGAACTCGGACGTAGAAGAATCAACTACTCCGAACACACCGTTACGACGGTCAACGCGAAGCAATGCGGGGTACCATAGTAATCCACACCGAGAACCTAGGTCCGTCCTTAGTTAATGATTTCAATTTATTATGTTAGCCGCGGCCGGCTAAATGTTAAACTTGGGGGACATGTAACCCTGGTGGATATTCTAGTACTATATATATGTTAATTCACCAGAGGCCACTAGGGGTTAGAGGCCACACCCTGCTAGTCGAGCTAAACCGGTCAGCTATTTAACAAGATTTAACAAGATTGCCTTATCGAGAGTCCAATACTTTTTATCTACATGTATCCCGCCTTTTTAAGGTGTGTGTCGATTTTATTTTTAAACATATTCACGCTACTAGCACCAACACAATCAGGAGATAATCTGTTCCATTCATTTACAGTCCTTTGTGAGAATGAGAACTTTCTTGTATCTAATCTACACTGCTCCTTTACTAATGTAGCTTCATGTCCTCTGGTCCTTCTATCTTTCTTAACTGAGAAAAAAAATTTCTATCAATATTTTCATAACCATTCAATATTTTAAACACTTCTATGTGATCTCCTCTCAATCTCCTGGTCTCTAGTGTTGTTAAACCACATTCTTTTAGGCGTATTTCGTAACTAAGATCCCTCAGATTTGGTATAATTTTAGTCGCTCTCCTCTGTACTCTTTCTAGCATATCTATGTCCTTCTTGCGATATGGCCTCCATGCTTGTATACAATATTCTAAATGAGGCCTCACTATTGTTTTGTACAGCGGTACTATGAATTCTTTTTTCTTATACGCTATATTTCGCCTAATTAATCCAAGGATTTGATTTCCCTTTGACGCTGCAATTCCGCACTGCTCTGAAACCTTCATATCAGCACTAATGGTTAACCCTAAGTCCTTTTCTTTTACAGTAGTACTTAGAACAGTACCCCCCATTTTATATTTTACCTCTTCATTCCCATGACCTGTGTGGAGGCATTTACATTTCCCAAAATTGAACAGCATTTGCCACTTTTCAGACCATTTGATCAACCTATCAAGATCATCTTGTAAATGCTGTCTGTCTCCATCACTTTTAATCCTTCTAAACACTTTTGTATTATCCGCAACTTTTAACACCTTGCTTGTTATATCATCGTCCAAATCGTTGATATATATTAAGAATAATATAGGTCCTAGTACTGATCCCTGTGGTACCCCACTCAATACCGATTTCCAGTTTGAAGCCTCCCCATCAACTACTACACGTTGTCTTCTGTCATTCAGCCATTTTTCTATCCAGTTTATTATACCATTTCCTATGCCATGGGCCTTTAGCTTAAGGAGAAAGCTTTTTGAAAATCTAAATAGATGATATCTACTGGTGATCCCTCATCTACCCACCTAGTGATGTCTTCCAAAAAACATAACATATTTGTTAAGCATGACCTCGCTTTTAAAAACCCATGTTGAGATGGGTTTATCAAGTTATGTTTAACAAGAAAATCCACCATGTGATCTTTAATTAGTCTTTCTAATAATTTGCAAATCACTGATGTTAAACTCAATGGTCTATAGTTCTCTGACTTGTTTCTCGAACCTTTTTTAAATAACGGTATCATGTTTGCCTCTTTCCATTCTAAAGGAACCACTCCCTCTTCTAATGACAAATTGAAAACTGTTGCAAGCGGTGCGCTAATTTGTTCTACAATTTCCAATAGTAGTTTGGGCGGAATCCCGTCCACTCCAGGTGATTTATTATCCTTCATAGCCCTTATTTTCTTAGCTACCATTTCCGAGGTTACAACTAACTGTCCTAAATAGTCTGAATCTGCCCCCTTGAACTTAGCCTCTGGTACTGGCAGTGAACTAATATCTTCCCTGGTAAACACTGAACTAAAATACTCATTCAGGTCTTCTGCCATTAAGAATCCCTCTGATATTGTATTTCCAGCACTATCTTCTAGAGGACCGACCTTATCCTGAACTTTCTGTTTGCTTCGAATATACGCGTAAAAACTCTTACTGTCATGTTTTATATTACTACCTAATTTTTTTTCATAGCTTCTCTTTGAATTTCTAATTTCAGCTGTAGCTTGATTAAGTGCTTCTTTATAAATGTTGTAGTCTTCATCATTTCCAGTACATCTATATGACTTCCACATCATTTGTTTATACTTAATTTTTCTAATGGCTTCTTTCGATAAGTGTTTCTTTTTAGACCGTTTCCCTTGTTTTTTGAAAGGTACAAATTTATCGACTATGCACTTAATTTCACTATTTAAGATATTCCAGCATTCGGTTGCTGTCTTATTCTTCAGTGTGTTATTCCAGTCTATCTTTGCTAAATATTTCCTCATGTCCTTATACCTTCCTTTGTGGAAATTTCTCCTATACTGCTTTTTACTATTCCTTTCTGATTTTACTTTGATGGTAAAATGTATCTGGTTGTGATCACTACTCCCCAGTGGCTCACATATCTTGACATTGTCAACTAATTCTTTCTGTGAGGACAAAACTAAGTCTAACACATTCTCTCCCCTGGTTGGTTCTAGCACATGTTGAGAAAGGAAACTATCTTGTACTAAAACTAAAAACTTGTGGTCCTCACTCCCCATACTCTGTAGAGATTTCCATTGTATATGCCCATGGTTAAAGTCCCCCATAATAATACAGTTCCGTTTGCTTACTTCCCTTTTAGCGTTTTGTATTTTTTCATTCTCTTCTATGCTTAAGTTTGGACTTCGATAAACTAACCCAACTGTTAACGTTGAGTTTCCTGTAACTATGTTACACCAAACAGCTTCTCCGCAATCCCCCTTTCCACTTATATGTAGGCCATCTCTCATGTACATATCTTCCCTCCCAACAAAGTATCCCCATAAATCTACGAATCCCACCCCCTCTTCTGCTATTGTATCAGGCGCAGTTTGCCCTGGGCCAGTGACAGAGATACACCCACACTGGTAGAGTCTCTGGGCCCAGTAGTTCGTTTATACCTACGGTCTGAACGTTGAGTATCCCTCTGGGAGCTTAAACATTGACAATTCAATAAACTCTGTCGTGCCCAAACAAGCACAGTCGTCTGACTTGTTTACATTCAGTTGATGTGTGTAGCCAAATGTAAACACAGCACGCTAAGAAGACATGGAGCTGGGACGCACGCGCGCGCGTGCTCGCACGCTCAGACACTCACACACACACTGTTTTTGGTACGACAGTGTGGTTGCATGCAGGACAATATAAAAAGGATGTAGGCCGTAGGATCAACTGAAAGGACAGCATGTTGAATAGGAGACTGGGTGAACTATATTTCTGTAAGATGTCGAACACGTGCTCGCGATGACAGGCGAGTATCGCGATTGCGAAACAGGCAAACGCCTTGTTTTGCTGTTAACACTATGCGCAATAAGACAATAGCTGTTTACCGCACGGCTACCCAATTTGTTTATCGCGTCTACCTCTAGTCACGTCCTGCAGATTTCATTAACTACAGTATTGATCACCACGTAATCCCCGAATCAGTTATTCCGACAAAACGTATTCGCCATTTACACATATTATACAGTTGTGCTTATCTCTTTAAGAATAATAACATGAACTAAACTGACCCTTGTAGAACAGTGTGTACTTAGGATACTCTTTGTTTTAGCTCCCTCCCTCCCTCCCCCCTCCCTCCCTCCCTCCCTCCCTCCCTCCCTCCCTCCCTCCCTCCCTCCCTCCCTCCCTCCCTCCCTCCCTCCCTCCCTCCCTCACTCACAAACTCACTCACTCACTCTTCGCTGAACTGGAGTTTGTGAAATACAACTTAATTGTTTCGACACCAACGTCGCTACTCTTCCACCCGTCTCCGTCGCCATTCCTTCACGTAAAATGCCGTCAACCTTCCATATCACTCGGTTCATGGCGCACCGATATGTCTCTGTCCATGTCGTGAGAGTAAATTTACGTGCTCGAGTAATATTTGTGACACGCCTATGCATCTGACATCGGTCTGCAAGTCACAAGCTTCCATATACCGGTAACGAATTTGCCGATGGAAATGTAACTGTAAGTATGTGTCGCTATCCGATATTTTGCTCGACTACACCCACAATCGATCTGTTATAAGTTGTCTCTGTCGCTGTTCACCCACCCTAGACGACAGCTGTCACCAAATGTCGCACCTGTCTATATAAACTCTTACCATCAACTTTGGAACATGAGCGGCATACTTTCGATATTGCGGGAAGCAGGTAAGTGAACCACGCTGAAGCGATATACGTATGATCAGTAGAAACATTCGCTTAAAGACAACTTACTAAATTAAACAATACTGTACCGTATTTAGCACAGCAATGTTAAGTTCTGAAAATAAATAAAGTGTCCCATTATATAAAATTATAATTAATACAATGTACACGCGTATCTCAGGATGAAACCAAATGTGTGTTAATTGTACAGTTTATGTATTATTTTAAAATGACGTAGTGTGTTCTTAATTTTTCATGTATTAAGTAATATAATGTTTTTAGAATATACTAACTATGTCGAAGGTATACTGCCCACCAAATTGTGTTTAGCAAGCCCGTAACAACAGTCGCAATTTGAAGGTACGACCCCGGGTGCATGTTGAATTGCTCAACTGGTAAACAAAACATCAATTTTCAAAACAAGCTTTATTGGCAATACCAGCTAACTGCTATACCATTTCCTGTTCAACGATGCTCGCTTTCCCTCAGTCAACACAGCAGACTTCCAGTTAGAAATTATACGCCCGCTAATTCCGGGTAATAGAACATACTACATCCCTTTAATACGCTAATTTTGGAGCATTACAAGTCCACCTCCTCCCAGGTACGCAGGTACACTCGCTTCTTGAAAGGTAGTACATCATCATCATTATTGTGCAGTCGTAGGGTCCCGAGGTTGGGCGAAGGCCTCACAGCATGTCGTTTTCAGATCTGCCTGTCTTGCGCTATCCTTTGCGGGTGGTGCCCTTCCAGTACTCGTCTAGTTCGTCTCTCCACCGTCTCGCCGGTATTCCTCAAGATCGTTTCCCTTTGCAAGGTCTCCAGGTGGCGATACGCGATGTCCATAGGTTATCTCGTAGTCTGCTGATGTGCCCTGCCCGGTCCACTTCTGTCTTCTGATTTGTTCAATCACGTTTATGACCTTAAATTTGGCTTCTCTCTTGCCCAGATATTTGTTTTCTCTCTCGTGATGTTTAACATACTTCTTTCCATCTTTGTATGTGCGGCTGCTAGCTTGTTCTTTCCCTGGTTGGTAACTGCCCATGTTTCGGCACCATATGTCATCGCTGGAAGAACGCAAAGGTAGTTACCTAGTTAATTACTTTTTGTACAAGTTGTATGGTTAGACATTCCCAAGAGGGCGCCACTATTGCGGATTTGTTGCACCATGGATGCGTGTAAGCCTGTTTATTATTATTTTTTAAACCAAGGTTATTCACAGTGTAGGTTTTTACCTTACACATTACACAGGTTATATCAGCCTACTCCGATAGCACACTGTCTGTTGTTTTATTTTCCATATACTTCTAAGACTGGCACTTATCCATGGCCACATCATGGGCAGCACCACTTCAACTGTTAGTGGTCGTCAGTGTGTTCTCGAGCGTTACCATGGCATCGATGTCGAACGAAGGTACGTTACACTAGACATAGACCCCATTGGCACATTTAATTAATGAACAGATGCAGGAGAAACAGAGCTTCTAAACACAGTGTAAATACGGGTAGGATTCAGCATCAACAGAAGCAAGACAAAGATCATGAAAGCCAACACGAAGAATAACAGCCCAATCATATTGGGAGGGAAGCCACTGGAAGAAACCGAGTCCTTCACATAGCTGGGAAGCATAATTAACCGGAGTGGAGGCACAGAAGAATACGTCAAAGCAAGGATACAAAAAGCAAGAGTGGCATTTCTCATTTTGAGAAACATTTGGAAGACACAACAAATCAAGTTTAACACCAAATTGAGGATATTCAACTCAAATGCAAGTCAGTGTTACTCTATGGCTGGGAGACATGGCGAATTACACAGAAAACACTAAAAGATTACAGACATTCATCAACAAATACCTACGCAGAATCATACACCTAAAATGATCAGACAAGGCACCCAACTCTACACTATGGGAATGGACCAAACAACTACCAATAGAAAGCGAAATAAAGAAGAGAAAAAGGACGAGTTACCAGTGCACTGGCAGCATTAAAACTAACATTTCACTTATTAATACGTAGGCACACGATATGGAAATCAAGCCAACGGTGTTATCTAAATGTAACAACCAGAAACAGAGGTTTGCGTTTCCATTTGATCTTGCTGTACATACTCCAACAGATAGTGGTTCCACGATTTCATTTTGTTATACAGGGTTCATGTAGAGACTCATGCATCACATACTGTTTGGTTGTAAAATGTGATCAACTAGTCAGCAATTAATTTGTATACGTGTGTTTGTGTGTGGACTGTTTATGTTTACGCCAAATTTGATTGACTGTATATTATGATGCTTTTACTTGATTTCAGAACCGTGGGAAATCTTAGTAAGTATTAATTACTAATTAATATTACTAACTAATTTTTATTTGTTTTTCCCAGTAGCAATGTAAATATTCACCGGAAATATTTAGCAAGCCTGGACACTGGCATAACATTACAATGTATTCCGTGTCATCTTTACGTGTTTTGAAATACACTGTATTTGTTTTGTATAGTTCATTTTAAATGCTAACATAACGTAAACCGTAGTTCAGTCTTATTTCGACCAATCTATATCAAATCATATGTAGCCTAAATTAAAACAATATTCATGCAAACAGCCAGCGTGTTTATGATTACGAACTAACTTTCTCTAAGCATTTCGTGTATTTATCAGTAATTATTGTAGCTACCTTCACGAAAAATAAACACTAACATTTGTGCCGTATGACAATGACATGTAAATTATATACTGAAGAGATAAAGGTATATCCATGTTGTATCAACCTCTCTTGCTTGTACATACGTGAGATTGAAACCCGGATTTTCCTTACAATCTTAAACACCGCCGTCGTCGTTATTAGCCAACATTATTTGCTCATGCTTGGATCTGTTAACGTTTTGCAGACAGACAAGAACGCCGCTGCAAAGGGTCGTCTGGTCACCATTAACGTGTGTTTTATCTGCGACCAAACATGCGTAAGTAAGCCGAAACGTGAAAGTAGAGTCAAAGGGATTATGGGGTAGGATGGTACAGACTGTTTGTTTACGGATTGTTCACCAAATAATACCAGATAGTAATACTTACTTATCTATATACCTGGTTATTTACTTACAAATATTATTTATGTCGTTCCGTAAGAGGAGTGTTCTGAAGAATTCCTTCCTGCGTCTACGCTTTGTCATAGCATTTCGTAGTGAGCCCCCCTGGACAAAGAGCGTCGTGATCTTCTCAGTGGTCTCTCGAAGGGTAGTATGTTGGGTGTCACCTTCTCGAGGGCCCGTTACAGCCATTGGTGGTTATTTCGTCATGGTGCATCACATGACCGGCCAGACGACGCTGTCTCACGATGGTGGGGATCCGCGGGAGGGAGTTATACAGTTCCTGGTTGGTGATGTGATCCCGCCCATACACATAGAGAAGTTGTTGCAGTAATCTTATATATGCCATCTGCTGATTTCTCCAGAGTTAGCATTGGCAAACTGAACGAGTTATCGTTAGCTAATAGACCGATATATCGCTAATTTATTGAAAGAGTATGGCCTCTATAGAATGTGACAAGTCAAACGTAACGCAAAATAAATGTTTTCGACAGAGGACATTCATCGAGAAAATCCTTGGTGAAAATTCTCCATACGACTACTTTATCGACGTAGCAGAACGGGCATCTAAGGTAATGTGCTATTTTAACAAATCTCAGCCCAATTTTAATGAAAGTGAATCAATTGTAAGAACACTTTGCCAGATTAGTCAAAACAAAAACTGTCTACGTAAGAAAACGAATAGCTTATATAAATAAATAAATAAAATCAGGCACATTTATCTTCCTATCAGTTGGTACGTTGACATACGCCCAGAACGTACACGACCAGAACTGCGTATAAGTTCTTCCAGAACTGCGAAACAATGTGTGTTAGAAACGGATTGTACCACTATTTTGGAACGTTTATAATTCAACCAGTATAAAACTAATTAGGTATATATTCTGAAAATGCATTCAGGTTTGCCAAATTATGTGTCAACGTGGAATTAACCGTTTGCGTTTACACGCATCTAAGCATTTGGTTATACCTACTGCTTCTTCGTCCCCTTGCTCCCTTGCTCCCTTGCTCCCTTGTTCTCTTGCTCCCTTGCTCCCTTGTTCTCTTGCTCCATTGCTCCCTTGTTCTCTTGCTCCCTTGCTCCCCTGTTCTCTTGCTCCCTTGCTCCCTTGCTCCCTTGCACGCAGTGGTCCACGCCACTCAGTCACTTCTTCTGCTTTTCTCGTTATTTCCCTCCATCTCTCTCTGTTGTCCGCAATGATCTTCCATTTATGCCCTCCTCAAGTCTCTTTTCATGCTGTCATTCCATCTCAGCTTTCGTCTTCCTCTTAGTTGTTTGCCACCTCTTCTTTCCTTCTTCTTTCCATGCTCCTTTATGACAGTCTGTCTTCGCTTATTGTTTGCATGTATCCTGCCCATCTCAATCTGTTTCCGACTGTTTCTTTGTGTTTTTTTCGTGCCAATTTATTCTCCTAGTTCCGTCATCGTCCGTCTATCTTCTCGCGTTACTCTATATATTCTTCAGACCCAGTTGTTCTCTGCTATTTGTAGCTTCTGCTCCTGTCTCTTCGTCAGTGTCAGTGTTCCTAATCCATATATACATGCTGGCACCACGCAGGCTTTCAACACTCCTTTTAGCAGTTTATTTAGTTGTCTGTCCCACATAATGCATTCCACCCTTTTCCACGGTGCTGCGTTTTCTTGCACTCTGCTCTGTATTTTGTTTATAGTTCCTCCATCGTCACACACTGTACCGCCCTAATGCAATGGGATGATTTGTCACAGCTAGCTTTGGTTATACCAATCATAACACAATGCCACAACTTGTCCCTCTATGCCCGTGACGCAAGCATTATTTGTTTCGACACCGTGTCCGATGAATGAGGCCATTACCATGTCCCACCTTGCGATCAATGTCTCTTTGTGTAAATGGAGTGTGATTATGGAATTATCTAAGTGATCATTTAAACACTACTAATATTACAACTGCGTTTAAGCGTAAATGCAAGAATAGTTTATTTAAGAAATATCTGGTTATGGTAATCTAAATAGAATTACCAACCAGTATAATTCTGCCACTGTGGTAACTACCATATATGTTAATATATGTACTTATCATATACTTTAAATGTTGAACATGAATATTCCATTACATGATATCAAATATGACTGATAGGGTAGAGGAACAGCATGTTTAATAAACGTAACTCTAATGTATAAATATACATGCCAGGGGTAAACGTACATACAATTCAATGACCTCTTGTTTACCCCATTCAAACATTCTCAAGTGTATTATAGTTAAACTTGTCTTGTATATATTGTTGTTGCCAATGTTTTGAATAAACGTTCGTTCATTCATTCATTCGATCGCTTATTTTGATAATATTGAATATACTAACAACGTAAGCTCTCGTTAATTAAGATCCTTACTTTGTAATTGACAAATTACGGTTTTATTAACAAAAAAACATTTCAAAGAGATAATTAACAAAATAAATAAACAAAATGTAACTATAATTCAAAATCAAGTTTTTCCGTCATATATTATACGTAGGATTGGGCCCTACGTTACAGGCTATTACTCATGAACTGTACGAACCGTTTGTTGGTAGCTGTTCGCCAAGAGTGAACTAGCGGTCGAGGTACACGTTGGCCACGTGCATGTACTGAGTGACCAACTCGTCTCCAAGTCGCAAGCAAACAGCAGCGGAACAGTGGGAACCATGGTAAAACGCCATCTTTGTCACGTGATTCAACGAACGCCGGTCCATCTACGGTGCTGGCGGGTTTTTGGCCGCTCCATGCTAAATAATCTTAACAGTCCGTTTGTACGTTTTAGCGTTGCATGTTTCTGTGATCTGGTACAGTTCCGGTGTATTTAAATGTGTATTTTGTAGGGGTTTTATGCCGGCCACTTAGCATATGAAGTTCATTACATTCACTGTTGTGTTATCTCATTTATTAGCTGAAGAGCGCGCATGAATATCTGGAATGTAATTCGGTGTAATGTAAACTACCACTGATATTTTGGCCTACGTGTGACATGTCCGGTGGAGTATGGCGTGAAGATGTGATTGTATGAGAGCAGAGAAACGCGAAATAGACGATGCTCATTCGACTAACTAATTGTCTTAGTTATTCTGCAGTCGCTGGCTCTAATGTTCCTCAATTAAAACATGGTAAATTGTGTAGGTTGTGTAGACTCTACAGTGCAGTCTATTTGACAGCTCATTCAGATTAAGCGTCTTTTCGAATTTGCTTATATTCACGAACATGTGTACAGATTACCAACTAAATGTACTCTCGAATAAATATATTTCTGGATTCGAGTACTGTATCTATAGTATTCACAATCGTATGCTTACTTTCAATGCTTTATCCCGCCGTCATTTCATCTGTCCGTAGCTGAGCAAAGTCCTTCGTGAATATTGGTCCAAGCCAAGCAACAAGGAACGTCTTCTCGACAATGACTGTCACTTCGGCTTTCTAGTAACGTCAGTGTTCAATTCCGTTAACCCGATTCGCTTGCATACTTGCACACACGCCCGCCCGCACGCACACGCGCACTCACGTACACACACAACGACACACATACATATACACCGACACACCGACACACCGACACACCGACACACCGACACACCGACACACATTTAAGAAGATTTAACCAACAAGATTGCCATTCAAAGCAGAAAAACACATATTTGGCATACGGACAATAATATTGTTACCTGCATTTTCGTATCATGTCGTATATTTATTTACTTTAATAACGATATAATATAATTCACGTTTGTCCCATGGTCGTTGTTTCAGGCGAGCCTCGCTACTAAAAGGTCACGCCGTAGCTGGTTACGCCAACATCGCATCGCTCTGTTCCTCTAAACCGTTCGGCCTGTTGCAGCTACAGGTAACAGCTATGACGGACACATGTGGTCTGTTGGGTGGTATATAGGGTCTACAAAGGGTAGCGCAATGGTGCAGTGTCTGGAGTTTCGGACTCTCGACCGAGATAACTCGGGTTCGAATCCTGTGCTGCGGTGTCGAACCTTGAGCAAGTTCGTTCGCTGTACGTTGCTCTAGTTCACTCAGCTGTACGAATGAGTACCCGGCTACATACGTTGGTGGATATTTGTGTACGAATAGTCTTCGCACATTAATTGCAGCGTGGCTGAATGCTTCCCAGAGAAGTCGAGATGATATTCGATTGAACAGGTCTGTCAGGGAGTAAAGTGTAAAGCACTTTGAGCAGTCCCGAAGACTGCATACTGCGCTATATAAGAAAGTACCTTTTTTATACTTGTTATACCAATGCAGAAAATACACATTAGATGGTTGGATACGCAAGACAGCAGGTTTCTTCTGAACCTGCATGTTTAATATTCATTCACAAGTAGTGTAAATATTATCAACGTAGCTATGCTAAAAATTGATGGTTTTCTTAGAATCGTGGGTTGTACCTAGAGGAATAATTGGTAGGCAGTCGGTGCCAATGCCTTCATTGTCTATTTGCCATGTGGGGTTCTCTTCATTGGATGACAAGTTAAATCTCGTTAAATCTTGTTTTAGTAATGGGAAGTCGACGTAATGTGCTAAGTTGTTGCCTCTTACTCTCCGTCATATGACGAGCTTTCTGTTTTCTAAAACATTGTTTTCAATTATCATGTTTGTGCATTCACGATGCCATTAAGAAATCGAACTAGATTGCACGTTCGTGTGAATTCAGCGTAACGGGTGTGCTTTAAGAGGTTTGGTGTCCTTATTTGGCGACGGGGACGTGGCCTAAAGGGGATAATGAAATCTATTTTGCTATTCATATATTACTGTTGTAATTCTTGTCCACGCTTGCAGGTGCGGATGTCAACAATGACAGAAGTGCTCATCCATGAGCTTGGGCATGCTCTAGGAATGTACCACGACGACGGTAGGTGGCGCTGTAATGTAAACATTACCCACTTTGCCGGGCGCTAGTATTTTAATTCAGGGTCTATCGTAGTAACCTTCATTAACCTTTCTTCCTTGTGTAAGTCACGGCTTCTTTTTGTGTAAGTCGCGACGTCTGTGTTTTCGCAAGCAGTTGACGACGTGGTTGACGGTCCAAAATGTAACACTAACGTCTAAAACACGAACGTGTACAGGTAATGTTTTGAATCTTCGACAGTGATATCCAACAGCATTACCAAAAAGTAAGAGTTCTCCTTCCCAACGTTGGAGATTTGACACATTTGTAATAGTAATAATACTAACACTGTGGACATATATGTTACCTTGTGTTGTCGTCTGCAGACGTCGCTCCCGAACATTATAACTCGGCCGATGTAGGAGCCAACTGCAACGGCGTCGACCACACTCACATCATGTCCAAGGGAATCGGAACGTTCACCACCTCTACCGAGGGATTGGCTGTAATAGCGGGTATAGATCGTTCCTCAACCGCAACCGGTGGATTGGATGTGTTAAAGGGAGCTGCTGTTCCACCAACTGGCCCCGTGGGTGTTGATCCTTCTCACATTTTGTCCAGACGAACCGTAACCGGAGGCGCAATGTCGAAGTCAGCAAGGTCAATATATGGTGTGAACAATCATTAAGACCGGTTCACACAGCGATGATTTTGTTTAATATTTTGGCTGATGTCGTGTCGCGATCCTGGGGATTTATACACAATAAAAGTGTTATTATTATGTATAATTATAATAATAACACGTCTATTGCGCATAAATCCCAACACGGCATCGGCAAACACATTAAACAAATTATCGCTGTGTATGTATACGTATACGCACACGCACGCACGCAAACATACAATAATTAAAACACTTCTATTGGGTATAAATCCCCAAGTATACTATCATGCTAAATTCAAAATCTTCATCAATCAGCAAGGATCGCTAAGGATTTTGTTTGAAAATGCAACGTGGAAAACACATTGCTTTCCAAATTATAGAGTTGCACATAATTTTTAGGTGGTTGGGAATAATACGAGAGCGTTTACTTGCGAAATCCGAGTTGAAGTTTATATTTTGCTGCATTGTTTCAGCAACCCGAGTGATATGTTTAGCGAATGTTCCAAAGCGATGATGAGAGAATGGGCGCAGATGGACCGGCCCAGCTGCACGAATCTTGTGAGTGGAGTTATTCAATCGAACAGCCAATCTTTGTTGTCCTTGACTATTCTGCTGTCTTCTCGTTTGATCTCTTTCCTGTTGGCTTCAACTGCGCTTGCGTTTTTTTTGGTCGTCGATTTATAATACGTGTTCATATATTACATTATTTGTTGTCTTTGTTGTTGTGATTGCATGTGATGTAATTTATCACCGATTGCTAAAATAGTAGCAGCTTTAACAATGACGTGGGTAATAGTTGTGTCGCAGAATAACAATAGTGCTATAATGTTTTGGTAATCGGTCTCAATTTAATGGAACATCTTTTGTGTGTGCGTATGTGTGTGTGCATGTGTCTGCGTGCACGTGTTTGTCTATGTATGTGAATGTGAGTGTGTGCGCCGTGCGTGTGGGAGCGTGTTCGTGCATATGTGTGCGTCCTTGCATACGTGCGTACGTGCGAGCGTGTTGCGTGCATGTGTGTGACGGTATCAGCCGTGTGAAATATTCGTGGCTTTTTACAGGTGCACAGAGCGTCATCCGGAGAAATACTAAGCACGGACCAATGGTTAGTGATGTTTGCATTTCGTCTCCGCAATTCATGACAATATAACATCGACAGTGACCTAAAACTAACGCTGCTCACTATACTCGTTGTTGCCGTTTAGTGGTTTAGTTGTTTAGTTGTTTAGTTGTTTAGTTGTTTGTGTTGTTATTGTTGATTACATATTATTTAACTTGTCGTATTTTAAAGTTTCGTCGATAAGCTACTGTTAGATGGAAATGCGAGACACCATATGCCGTTAAAACAAATGCATAAGTAAAAACATGTAATATAAATTGTGTGTTTTACAATAAACAGCGGTGTGTCAAATACATCACGAGTAATTATCTTGTATGTAATTATTATAAATTGTTATGCACTTATAACAGCCTGTGTTTTTCTTCTGTTCGCAGACCCGTTGCCCAACGGCCTGACCAGAGGAACTTGCAACAAGGCTAAACGATATACTGTTTGATTTCGGTAATCTGACCTACTGCGAGTGATAAACGCCGCCAGTGTAACACATATTTGTCAATGTACATATACTGAAAATTATCCTACACATACAAAAACACCTGAAGCAATAACGATTCGATTCGATACGCAACAGGAAATGAACTGAAAACAGAGAGTACATTATCGACATGATATTAGCTTACCGTGGTACCCAAGAACATGCATATAATACAATTTGATCCGTTATCCATCATGTCAATTGCGTAGGCGGGTTACTGAAATCATATGTTTTTTAGTTTAGCTTTCGCTGTTGTTATTTCAAATGTATCTAGAACATTGCCGTTAAAGTTGTGCCCTTCACGTGACGCGTATCGACAGCGCTGGAAAGGGCACACGTCTCTATGTATACGGAATGCGGCATTCATATAATCCAAAAATGTAAAAAAAATAAAACATGACACATTACTTATACTAGTATTTGGTGTTCGGTTAATTTAATATAAATGTGCATGCGATTTGTTTATCCATGGCACGATAGATGCAACGTAGAGCAGTGTATACATACGACAGAGCTACACCCGAAACAACATCGATGATGACGCAACTAGTGTTGACAAATCACGAAGAATTCGTTCAAGGTCACTGACCTTCTACGTGTGATTTCGTGTTTGATGTGAAAAAAATAACTGTAAGACGTACTCTTCCTACATAACACATTGACATACGGTGACGTGAACGTGTCCTTGATGATGCAGCTATCACCAATGACAGTAGGGAGGGCACATACCACCATGTTCACTCGTCATAATACGAAACTGTCTGTCTGCGAAGTCAGCGCTCATATGAACAGGAACGAGCATACACGAATAACATGTAAACATAAAGTAAGATTTTTCGCCGTGAAGTTCACCGTTTCAAAATGTGTGAAGCTCTTCTGGCTATCTGAAAATATCGATTTGCACCCCGCTGAGGCTCGCCAACAAAACCCACCTTCAGACTCAATAAAACATATAATTGCACCAACAACTATTGGGGGAGCTAATCTTACCTCCAACCCCCCACCAATAAAAGTATATAAGAAAATGCACAACCCTTCCCTAAACATGGGGGGCTAATCCTATCTCCAGCCCTCCCTCCTCAACTCTCAACTATTTCCGGCGCCTATATATATATAGGAGGGAGGGCTGGATATAGGATTAGCCCCCCATATATATATACACTGCTTTTCCGTATAGGGGCCTAATGTCTACAAACGTAATATTATTTACCTTTACCGCCAATCGTTTGCGTACGTTATAAATTTGTAAATTAATAAATTCGTGTCGGTGTGTTTGAAAGTCGGAAATGCGGCATGAACGGAAGGCGAGCAAGCGTAGGTGAGTAGTCATTCGTGTTACCACCCTACACAGCTAAACGTGTAGCCACATTGCCTGAAATTGGATTGGCACTTTAACCCCACTTCGGGCGATACACCGACCCTACGTACTGTACTTTTCGAAACAAAGGCAATATTTTATCGATGCTCCTGGTACGATTGTGTGGTTTGAAACACGGCTATAGACCCTGGCGCTTTCTACGGTGGCCCCCAACTGAATGACACTTATCTTATAATAATTATCGTATTTTGTGCATCGAACGACAGGTCCGTGGGCCCTACACGCGAGCCCGCAAGTGTTCTTTATAATAAAATTATGGTAAGCAAGAAATCCTGCGGCCACTTTCTTTGCTTGTACATTGACTCAGAACCGAGGACGAGTAATATCCTACATTGTTGTTTCTAGTTATCTAGCATTGTGAGCAGTGTTTTGCTGCTAACAAAGGAGAGGGGTTCTGCTCATGTATGACACCAACACACCCATATCGCCTAGAAACTATAACAATGAGAGAAACAACTGGATAGGGCACAGGTTTGCGAAAACACCTGGGTCAAAAGAATTGCGGGAATGAAGAGAATCGACAAGCGAAGGATGGGGGCGCTAAGAGAGGAGGTTGGGGTAAATGAAAGTTTTAAAAAGCTGGTGAGGAGTCGACTAAAGTGGGCTGGAGTTATGGAGAGAATGGGAGTAGAACAGTTGGGAAAGAAAAAAGATGTCCGGAGAAGTAGTAGGGAAAAGGGGGCGAGGATGACATAAGAGGATTGTGTAAAGAGATATTTGGTGGGATTGGGAGAGGAGTGGAGAATGGGAGTGAAAGGTAGAGGGGAGTGGAGACAGTTGGTGGAGACAGCAGTGCAAAAATAGTGGGGAGGGGGAGAAGAAAAGAAAAAGAAAATTGACGACCAGTATGGAAGCCTGCCTCACTGCGGACATACAGGGAAACAAAAGGAGAAGAACAACTAACTTATCAATATACATTCGGAGTTTAACGTGTGCCGTCCTGTCCCATATTATCCTACGTAGCGATACTCAACCGTTCAACCTTGGCTTTAAGTCTTTGTATCTTTTCATCGAGTTGCACTTGACTTGTCTTTCGAGGTATGCAACCCTCTAGTTGGCTGTTAGTTATGTCTGTTACGTCACACGACGCGTGCGCTCACGTATGCGTGGAATGTTTCAACTAGAATGCGCCTAATGGCGTCGCTAGATTATCAGGGCTTTTATAAATGCGTCCATGGTGCCGATAACGTAATTGCCCTGATTAGTGTACAAATAAAATTGCCATGTATTACCCACTACAACACGTCTGACGTGAACAATTAAACACAATTTCTCAAAAGTTCAGTTGTTGAGGACACTGGGGGTGCTGTTGAAGATTTTTTGCCGCGACGTTCACAGTTTCACAATTTTTGAAACTCTTCAGCCTATCCGATACCCTCGATTTGCACCCCCTTTGAGGTTCGCCAACAAAACCAACTTTCAGGCTCTCCAAGAAACCTTTGATTGCTCTACCAAATATTGGGTGACTAATCTTATCTCGAACCCCCACCAACAAACATTACATCAGGAAATGCACAACCCTTCCCTAAATATTGGGGGGCTAATCCTATCTCCAGACCCCGTCCTCAAATATTGGGGACTCGGCCCCAAGCCAAACGGTTCCGGCGCCTTAGCAACTTATATCAGTGCGCCATATAACACGTTTATTATTCCGCTGGCCGGACCTGGCAATCGGTAATAATATTATTTTGCAAAAGCATAACGTTTCAATAACATATCAAATGTCAAAGTGACATTTGTAGTAGCAAGTATAATCAAGTGGCCAGTCATCATCATCATCATTGTGCAGCCATAATGTCCCGTGGTTGGGCAAATGCCTCAGCATATCGTTTCCAGATCTGCGTGCAGTGCGCTATCTTCTGCCAGATGGTGTCTTTCCAGCACGAGAGCAGAAAATGAATTACAATAACACAATGGCGTCTCTTGCACGAGAGCAAGCCAGATTTCATTGGCTAATGGCATGCGGCAGATTTTACGTTTTGACTGCACCAGTAACTCCTGATATGAGTAAGGTTATTATGTAAATCGATGCGTTGTGAACGTTATGGCTACACAACTGATTTAACAGGCGCATCGCACAAGGTTCCGCTTGCATGCTCATAAGAGCGATAAGATAGACAATGTGCATCTGGCATGATTATGCCGTCATTAACATGTTGCCAGTCGATACATTACGACTGTGTTTGCATAAATAACGTTATCTTCCTGCTATAGTAATATATTCCATTGTACACGAGCAATATTTCCGTAACGTCAGTCAACAGGTAAACACGAACAATAACAACTATACTCAAAGTGTCTTAACCGGTTTCTATTCAACTGATATCCTGCTATGCATTATTAGGGTCGACGCTTGATCGCTGCACAGTCAGACGTCAAGTCTTCATCAATTATTTCTTATTTTAAATTGTGATATAGTTCCACTACCATAACACAATATTGGTAGTAACACTTACAAAGTAACTGAGACATTCAAATAATTGCCGAGATAGTTGTTATCGTGATCGACATTATAAAGGAACTGGTCTACATTTATGTGTGCTTGAGAAACTCGTACTAATTAATTATAATGTCCCTTTTAATTATTAGTATATCATTGTGCTCATTGGACGTCCTCATTGGTCAGATCAAAGAAAACGGTCGAAGCAAACTCCAGTGTCCAATACGATCTGCAAGCGGCGCATGAACTGGCAGGTTCATGTTTAACGGATTCCCCCACAAGATTCGCCAACCAGGTGTTATGGTGAATCTCAGAAGGAAGAAGGAGGAGAGACCGACCTAAAATGAACTGGCACCAAACCATCCAGCGAGATCTTCAGCGGGTGAACAGGAGCTGGAGTGACGTCAAAATGCTGACTGCTGACCGATCCAATTGGACAGCGTTGACTGCCTCATGCGTCGGACGACACATCAAGCTTCTAAGTCTAAGTAAGTCATTGTGCTAAAGCAAGTTTTAACTTACGTTTTGGATTGTTAAGTCAACAAGAGATT
>OZ023209.1:56175828-56310828 GCA_963995525.1 Escarpia spicata
CTACCCGAATCTGGGATAAAGGCCCCCTACCGGTAACATTGGCTGGAGCATAATAATCCAGGCCCTAGTGAGAGGCCAAGCGAATGCTGCCACCTCACGGCACCTGGATAATCGAGGCTAGCAATGGTACAACTTGAAAAACTGCATCTGGATTTCTGTTTAGTTTATGGCGAACCATATCATCAGCCAGCAGCATATTATCACGCACACACACACACACACACACACACACACACACACACACACACACACACACACACACACACACACACACACACACACACACACACACACACACACACACACACACACACACACACACACACACACACACACACACACACACACACACACACACACACACACACACACACACACACACACACACACAATTGTTGTACAATGGTTACGTAACAAGAAAGATGATCAATTCAACATAATCTGATATGTAGTCGTATGCAAAATACATTGACATATCTTTGCTCAGAGGTATTCGCATTTGGAATTCACCGAGATGTGTTACTTACTTTCAGACGAGATCGGTTGTTTGACAAATTTGGCATTAGTGGCGTCGCCTGCCAGAATTCAATGTGTACATCCTATGCTCGTGGGATTATCGAGATGTCTGTCTCGCGAGGTCTCATGACGATGAGAGTTGCACACGAAATTGGGCACATACTTGGCATGTATCATTACGATGGTAAGCTACCGTTGCTATTCCCTGAGGTTGTTATGTTTTCATACCATTATTTGCCATCCTTTTCATTTGCTCCAACCCAGAGTTTTTCTTATTCTGACTCTGCCACTTACTTAACACAATTCTTCTTCTTATGTTTTAAAATTATTTCAACAGGAGAGTGGTTCCTACACACACCTTCAGTGTTAAAAAGAAGATCAAAAGTTAAACATAGTTTTAATAAAACTGTAGCTGACATATTTATGTAAAACGTAATTGTGTACGTGCTAAACCACATCAGTATTTCTGCTTGTGTTATAACTGTTACGTTTGAGCATCAGCGATGTACGTAAATAGTAAAATGTAATCTATACTATGCAGAGCCGGTGCCCAATCATTTCTCAGAAAGCGTGGTTGCAGCGTGCAAGGCAAATACAACATGCACCGACAAGACTGGACATTGCGTCATGTTGTCTTGGTCACCGAGGTTAGCCAACTGTTTGCTTCCTAATACCAGTGGTATGCTTGCGTGTACGTTGTATCGATTCATCGACCATAGTGACCATATACTTTACTCCGGATGGGGCTATTTGTAATACGCAAAAGTGAAATCGAACGCCGATTGCAAATGCCTTATAACTCAGCATACAAACATGTTTGTCATATTTTGATGCTGAAATGTCACGATGCATGCCTAATAGTTGACAGCATTGGAATATCTTCCTTGGATGGATTCCCTTTCCAACCTTTCCAACATTAACATCATTGACCCGCTCCTTCTTCTCCCATTCCTCTCCTAATCCAGTGGCCCACTATTCCCTCTAATCCAGTGGCCTATTCCTCCCCTAATCCAGTGGCCCACTCCTCCCCTAATCCAGTGGCCCACTCCTTCCCTAATCCAGTGGCCCATTCCTCCCCTAATCTAGTGGCCCACTCCTCTCCTAATCCATCGGCCCACCTCTACCTGACGATTCGTCTGAAGATGGCACGAAGACCAGTCTTGTCGCCGACGTTTCTTAGCTCTTTCGACACTACAGTATCTTGTTGAACATGCGCAGTTCACATGTTGGGTCGTAAAAAGGAAAAGCACACCAATGAACGTTAAATTATTACTTACCACATTTTCACGTTCATTTTCGCCTACTTCATCAGTAGTACCTGATCAGTAGATGCTCACGACAAGTGATTAATGTGTGAATGTGTCAACAACTCGTCTCACACAAATCAATTATGGTTTTCTGGCGTTCATTTGTGGTATACAGTTACTTGGGTCTCTTCTCATTGTGACACACTCATCCCAATTTTCCTTATGTTGCCATTTTGTTCTGTTCTGACAGCTTCCCTTATCCGACGCAGTTCAGCGCATGCGCCAAAGCCATGTACCGGTCAACGACGAAACAGAGGTCGTGCATTGGCAGCACCGCTCAGTCTTCCCCGGATAAACACGTGTGTATGAGTTTATGATTTATCACATAGAGCCAGTATTAAATTAGATACGTGCCCTAAGTGTACGATCGTGTATAAGCCTATTGTACATATTAATGGCGATACCGTCTTGACCTACTGAGCGAAAACAGGCTTGTAAGACAACACGAGGATGATATGCAACAAGTGGAGTCACCTATACTGACTCACCTTTTGTTTTGTAGGGCGACTCCGGTTCAGGCGATTTGAGTTAAACCAACATTAAAAATGACAAATTCAACTGGATAGAACAATGCCAGACTGACGGAAGACAACGGTGCGAGATGAGGATGCTTCAATTATATGGTTTTTTTTTGTAAGGTACCTCAGGAATCAGTATATTAGAATCAACATTACAACAACTGCGGTACTAACATTTGTATGTAGAACGTTTAAAATGATTGAGATAAACACATTTTACAAGACGAACTACACAAAATGGTTAAATTGCCTGAACGTGTATAAGATGTTATGCAATGTTTGGAAATGCAAATGGCAACACACAGGACACGAGAATAGCGAACACGAATAAAAAGGAGTGTAACAATTAGTGTTAAATGTATCATAGCAGTGTGGGATTGCCGCTTGGAAGGATACGCAAAGTATTGTGTTGATTAGAAGAAATAAAGAAACTTCACATACTAAAGAGGCTCGATTGCATGTCTGTATAAATTAGTAATGAGGCTTCATTGCAAATATTGTGCAAACAGGGAGGCCATGTTATAAAGACATAGATCGGTGGAAATACTACAGGAGAGAAACTTTTTCAACGCCTAAAATGCCGTTTAAACGAAACTAGAGACAATTATAATTGTTTTTATTAAGGGGAATTCAGTCAGACGTTGTTAGGTAATTACTGCTTGTGCAACTGTTACTATAAGTAGTGTTGTTGTTAAAGTAAAAACAATTTGAAAACACAAAGTAAAATTAGTGAACTAACATAACATTGGATATCAGAAAGGATTAATTCTTATAGAGAATTAGTAACAAATACATTGATTAAAGGCCATATCCTGGGAGAAAAAAAATTGCTAATAAGTATAAAAATATGCATGTGCATATGTGTTCTGCAATATAATGACAACCCCGAAACCACACGTTTGCTGAAACATTTCTAAAATTGACATTAAACCGGACCTGTCTTGGTGCAGGCTTCGAAAAGTCTGTTTTCCGGAAATGCCGCGAGGTGCAGAATCGTGTCGTCAGTTGTGGAAAACATTCCCGGGATCACAAGCGTTCTCGGCGGCTGGATTTCTTTGGTGGATGTTTGAACTGGTATACATTCGTTCACATATAGAAATGGTGAACAAATGTGTTGTTGGAAACTGCAACAATTCGAATCTGACTGGCCATTCTGTGCACAAATTTCCCAAAGAGCCAGTTACTCGGCTGAAATGGGAACGTTTTGTTTGAAACGGCAGGACCGACTGGACGCAAGCATTATTTGTGGTTCGCATTTCGTTGCGCCTGACAACTTCGAAGGCTTCGTACAATGGAAGATGGGTTTCAGGCGTAAGTCAGATGTAAAGAAATATGCCGTTCCTTCGAAGAACACAACAGGGGCGAAACCGAAGGCGAATCGGTTACCGGCGAATCTGCGCAAGTGGGCTATGATGTTTTGAGTCTGTTTATTGAGAGCTTTGGGAAAACGTTTATTTACTGTAACCGCCCGGATGTAGTTATCCCGGATCTTCAGTCTAACTCGATACGCTAGGTGGCGATACTAGTCACTCAGTTAGTCAGTAATTGAACTATACAGAGTTGAACACTACATCCCTCCCAAAACTGGATAAAAGATACAGCGTTCAGAAAAAAACACATTAGTAAAAATGCATAGGCCCGATTACATAGTGTCCTTGCATGGAAAAAATTACTAGCCAGACTACAACATTGTTATGGGTAGTGTCTGTATGACAAGGCATTATTATGTTAGTGATACGAATTAGAACACATCGTAGTCGTCGAGATGTCGCGGGCGATTGCGCATGCGAGCTGGATAGCGAGGCATCTCGTCGACGTCATCAGGCAGGATTTGCTGATCTTCGGCGTCACCGATGTCACCGGTGCTGATGTCATCATCCCAGCTCGACTCATCTTCCGATTCGACTACGTCGCTCGTGACGTGTTTGAAGAATGACGAATTTCGCGTCACTCGATGCGTTCCACGCTGCGCAGTGACCATGGAACCTTTGACGTGTGTGACGTGGTACGGACGTGGATCATACACTGGGTCGATTTTGCGCCTCCTCATCGGCGGTTTGATGATGACCGCGTCACCTTCCTTGATGGTCGACGGCTTGACGTACGCTTTGTCGTCAGCTGCACGTTTCATCTTCGCTTTGTTGTTCTGGTCGCGTTGTTGTACGTCCTTCCTGTTGAACGGCTCGGGTGTCGTTTGTGGAAACTTGACCTTCATCCATCGTCCGTGTAGAAATGTTGCTGGAGGAGATCCGGTTGTCGCATGTGGAGTTGCGCGATAGTTGCGAAGGAACCGATTCATCTCGGCTCTCCAGTCTTTCTGCTCACAGATAGATGTTTTGATGACTTTCTTCACCGTTCGCATGAAACGCTCGACTTCGGCGTTCGCTCGCGACCAGTACGGAGTGATCTTCCTGTGGCGGAAACCGAGATCTGAAACAAAGTTTGCAAAGTCACGACTGTTAAACGGTGGACCGTTGTCCGTTCGAAGTGTGTCGGGCGTACCATACTCTGACAATACTTTGTCCAAACGAGGGATCACCACGTTTGCCGATGTTGACGATACGATTTCAACGATCGGGAATCTTGAGTAATCGTCCATTAGGACCAGCAAGTATTGTCCCATGGGTAGTTCTGCGAAATCTGCGCTGATTTCTGTCCAGGGCGCTGTGGGTAGTGGACTCATCTGCAAAGGTTCACGTTTGACCTCTGGCACAGACGCTTGACACGCAATGCATGCTTTGACACGACGTTCGACCATCTTGTCGATGCCGGGGAACCAAATCTTTTCTCGCAGCAATGGTTTTGTCTTCACGATTCCCTGACGACCTTCGTGGGCAAGGTCGATCGCGCATTTCTGCAGTGTTGCGGGGATGGCCAACCGATGACCACGAAGAATGGTGTCACCGTCAACTGTGGTCGTCAGCTCGTTCTTCAGCATTTGGTAGGACTTGTACGACTCGACGTCTACCTTGTCTGACAAGTTTTGCTGCCATTTTCCAGTGCCTAGGGCTTGCACTACAGCTTGTAGTGTCGCGTCAGCCATTGTTGCGCATCGCACTTGTTCGATCGACATCGCTTTCGGCACGGAGTTGATCAAGATGTAATCGATGAACTCCTCAGCGACCTTCTCTTCACGGGAAGTCTGACGCGTTTGTTGGCATGGGTGTCGTGACAAGAAGTCTGCAGGGTTATCTGACCCCGGACGGTAGACCACGGTGGCGTTGTAGGGCTGCAGCCTGATTGCCCACCGCTCGATGCGTGCTATTGGTTGAGACTTTGGGTTGCCGTAGATCGACACTAGCGGTTTGTGGTCAGTGAATACCACGACCGGTTGACCGTAGACGTATAGGTGAAAGTGTTCACAGGCCCATACGACGGCCAGCGCCTCGCGTTCGGTCTGGGAGTACCTCTGTTCCACGGCGGTTAGCGCACGACTGGCGTACGCAATGACACGCTCGTCTGACTCGGCACTCTGTGTGGGGATTGCGCCAAGGCCGACAGGACTGGCGTCCACGTAGATTGCCGTTTTCTTTTGCTCATCAAAGTACGCCAGCACCGGCGCCTTCGATAGCGATTGACGTATAGAGGCGAGAGACGTGCTGCACTCATCCGTCCAGTTCCAAAACGCATCTTTCTTCGTCAACTCTCGTAGAGGTTGCGTCATCGTCGCGCCGAACACGAGAATGTCATCGCTGATGTTGATCGCACCGGATATGCCACTTAGTGTTTCGCGAATGGCATTCTGGAACACTTCAGCTGCACTAGATACACCGAAATTGAGACGTTTATATCTCCACAGACCGATGTGCGTGGAGAAAGTGGTGATAGGTCGCGATGACGGTTCGAGTTCCAGCTGATTGTAGCCTTGGTTCAAGTCGAGTTTGCTGAACACAGCTGCACCGTTGAGGTCGTTTACAAGCTCGTTGATGGTCGGCGTGATGTGACGTTCTCGCGTGATCGCCTGATTCGCTTGGCGCATGTCGACACACACCCGGATCTGACCTTCACTTTTCGGTTTCGGTACTACGACCAATGGCGATACCCAGGGCATTGCCCCCTCGACGCGCTCGATGACGCCGAGTTCCTCGTCTCGCTTCAACTCCTGTTCAAGTTGTTGCCTGACGTGAAACGGGATCCTCCTGTGTGGTTGCGCAACAGGTTGCACCGTCTCGTCGACGTGTAATTTCACTTTGAAATCCTTTAGTTGACCGATACCTTGGAAAAGGTCGTCATACTCGGAGACTAAGCGATCGATAGCTGTAGCCTGTGGCTGGTTGGTCGATAGCGGTTGCACGAGTCGTACCAGATGAAGTCGCTTTGACGTCTTCCATCCTAGAAGTGAGCCACCTGAGCCCGCTACAACATAGAACAGTTCGTCACTTTGTTGTGTTGCAGATTTCACAGTGGCCGTGAAGATACCCTTGACAGGAAGTGGCTTTGCAGATCCGTACGGGAAGATCTTCGTGTCATCGCGGCTCAGCTGCGGTTGCGGTGTCATCGTGGCGTAGTCGCATTCATCGATGATGTTGATTTCAGCTCCCGAGTCAGCAATGACGTTCAGTTCGTGGCCGTTGACATTGACAATGAAGTGTGGACGTGCATCGCGTTTGTTGACACCGACGTTGCACAGTGATAGTTTGTAGACACACGCGTCATCACTCGAACTGTCTTCAGCCGCAACGATGTGTACACCTCGTCTCTGTGGTTTATGCGTGTTCTGTTTACGTTTCTCCGTTTTCGTCGGTCTGCGCGTTGTTGGTCTAGACAGGCAGCATGAAGCGAAGTGATTCATCTTGTGACAGTTCATACACTCCTTCCCAGCGGCAGGGCAGGACGATCTCCCTCCAGGGTGCGGTCATGTCTGCGCACAGTTGCGGCACACGTTATTCTCGTCCTTCGGTTTCGTAACCCACTGTGATTGTTTGGGTTTGTGGGTTGACATCTTGTTGACAGACACCGACTGACTGTTGTGATTGACGCGTTCTATGTCCTTGGCTTGCATCTCGGACAGTTCCATGACCTTTGCGACATCCACCAGTTTGGTCAAAGTCATGTCGGGGTCACTTAGTGCCTTCCGTCTAAGCCGACTAGACTCGCAGTTCTGTACGATCTGGCTCATGATTTCTCTGTCGATATCGGAGAACTCACACGTTTTTGCAAGCTGCCTCAGCCTCGTATAGTACGCGGTGATGTCTTCCCCCTTCTCCTGCATTGCCTGTCTGAACTTGTATACTTCATACACGCGGTTTCTCTTTGAAGCGAAGTGTGTTGTGAGTGCTTTGACTGCTTTGTCAAGTTCGTTTTCGTCATCGTCACCAGCGACGACAGGCAGCGTGTCGAAGATATCGTGCGTTTCTTCACCCGCATAATGAAGCAGTAGTGCTCGTTGACGTGTGTCGTCCGTGATGTTGCACGCCTCATGAGATTTTTTAAGCGAGCGACCCATTTAGTCCAGGGAATTGCGACGTCACCGCTTGCACTAACATCGAAGTGTGGATACGTTAGCAGATCGGACATTATTGCAGTACTTAACCTTGTTGCGAAGTTCACACCTGCATCACTCGTCGCCAAATATGATGTTTTGAGTCTGTTTATTGAGAGCTTTGGGAAAACGTTTATTTACTGTAACCGCCCGGATGTAGTTATCCCGGATCTTCAGTCTAACTCGATACGCTAGGTGGCGATACTAGTCACTCAGTTAGTCAGTAATTGAACTATACAGAGTTGAACACTACATGGGCCAGGTCAGTTGTCGGAGCTTCTTCACTGGTTCGTGTCTATATTGTGCCACAACGTGCTGACTAACATCAACATTGTCGATCTCGGCAATGTCATCCTCATTGTCACCGAAATATATGTGATCAAACGTTTCGTGATCCGCGTCAAAATTTATATCGCTATCTGAACTAATCGAGTAAGCCGCCATTTGTATCGAATTGTTTACATGACACCGCGCGACTGTGCAGGACCGCAAGCGTGAAGCCGCTGCACTAACTCACGGCGGAACCACGACTGACGTCACGTTTCAGCATCAAATGCAAACCCGGCATCGCTCGGGAGTTTCCGTAAAATGGCAAATTTAAAGGCTCTTTTTTTGTCGTATGTTCATATACGATATTTAAACATTTTGGCAATATCATCATTTGAAAGGGTATCAACCATTTGTTATTAAGGGACATAGCACATTTTATCCCAGGATATGACCTTTAAATAATCCTTTGACGATGTAATGTTTACCATCACAAGAACGCGTAAACCAATAAATTCCAAAAATTTTGAAAGGCGGATTACACATAGACGGTAGTAGTAATAGAGGACACATCTCGGTCATAGTCTCGTCTCTTGTCTCGTGTCATCCGAAGTCTCGTGACACATCTCGGTCATAGTCTCGTATCTTGTCTCGTGTCATCCGAAGTCTCGTGAGACATCTCGGTCATAGTCTCGTCTTTTGTCTCGTGTCATCCGAAGTCTCGTGACATATCTCGGTCATAGTCTCGTCTCTTGTCTCATGTGATGTGACATCCGTAGTCTCGTGACATAACGCGTGATGTGTCATCCGTAATCTCGTGACATAACGTGTGATGTGTCATCCGTAGTCTCGTGACATAACGTGTGATGTGTCATCCGTAATCTTGTGACATATCTCGGACATAGTCCCGTGTGATGTGTCATCCGTAGTCTCGTGGCGTATCTCTTGTCTCGTCCGTACTCTCGTGTGATGTGACATCCGTAGTCTCGTGACATATCTCGGGCATAGTCCCGTGTGATGTGTCATCCGTAGTCTCGTGGCGTATCTCTTGTCTCGTCCGTACTCTCGTGTGATGTGTCATCCGAAGTCTCGTGACACATCTCGGACATAGTCCCGTGTGATGTGTCATCCGTAGTCTCGTGACGTATCTCTTGTCTCGTCGGTACTCTCGTGTGATGTGTCATCCGAAGTCTCGTGACACATCTCGGTCATGTCTCGTCTCTTGTCTCGTGTCATCCGAAGTCTCGTGACACATCCCGGTCATAGTCTCGTCTCTTGTCTCGTGTCATCCGTAGTCTCGTGGCATATCTCTTGTCTCGTCGGTACTCTCGTGTGGTGTGTCATCCGAAGTCTCGTGATACATCTCGGTCGTAGTCTCGTCTCTTGTCTCGTGTCATCCGAAGTCTCGTGCCATATCTCGGTCATAGTCTCGTCAGTACTCTCGTGTGAAGTGCCATCCATAGTCTCGTGTGATGTGGTATCCGTATGTGAGTGATCAGACACGAAGGCTGAGTGATTTGAGTGATTTGTTAATCGGGACTTAGACGAGTACCTTTACTTGTGAAGTGTAAGACACGAAAAAAGACGCAAGATGAGGTTTGCACAGTTTATTCGTGAACAACACAAACGTATTTACATGTCACGGTCCATAACTTCAAGAACCGGAGACTAGACATTGATACAGGGTCTTGCAAAGTTTAATCGTGGATAGTGTCGTCTTGAGAGTTCAGTTTTGCACACCTTGGTTATGGAGCTAATTTTGCCGCTAAGCCTAAGCCTAACCCTAACCCTAACGCTGCCCGAAATCCTAACCTTAGCCCTAACCCCAACCCTAACGCTAACACAAAAATTGTGACATTCGTCACGTGAGTAGAAGTTGTGACGTGTTCAGGAGTGGTCGTTGTTACATTGGTACCATCGATAGAAGTTGTCACATCGGTCGTATCGCCAGAGGTTACGACGTCGGCGGGATCGGAAGTTGTCACATCGATCGTATCGGTAGCAGTTGTGACATCGACAGGAGCAGAACTTGCGACATCATCAGAAGCGAAAGTTGGTACATCGCAGAGCCTAATGTACCAGATGTCCTCGCTCTCTGGTTCCGTCGACACAGAAGGTCGATTGGTGATCGGCATGATGAATCGGTTCGTTGGCTCGGCCTCATCGCTGGAGTCTGCCGCATCGCAAGGTCGGAAATAAGGTGTCTTCAACATGCTGTTAGGCGTGATGGCATCGTAATACGAATGGTGAGCCGATTGTCAAAACACAGCGCTTATATAGTTAGTGAATGTACCGAAAGGTCACGTGGGCGTGCCGAACGAGCACGGACTGTAGGTTAGGGAATACACATTCACGGGCTGTAGAGTAGATCAGACTTGCACAGCGAATACCAGTTCAAACCAGTTTACAAACAGACACCCATTTGAAGTAAGTTCAACTCTACTATGTAAAGACTATCGTCGTTTCTCCTTGTACTGCTTGGGTGTGTTCAGCAGTAGAGACAGTCGATTGGCGGGGCGATATTTGTCGCGACGACAGGAGAAGAGGGAGAAGCATCGACGGTTGCAGCAATACACTCCTTTTCTTGACGCTGAAACAGTGAAGGAATGAGCTTAATAATGAATGGTCAACTGGTATGTATAAGAAAAAATATAATATTATGTGCTTTTGAAAATTTTCTAACAAAATGACATGAATAGCATTTGAACACTATGAGAAATTGAAGCTTACTGTTATCTCTTCAAGTTGTTCTTCAAGCTGTTCTTCGAGTTGTTGTTTACGTCGCCGCTGTTTATCTTGCTTCCTTTGGCAGCAGCCCTGCTTCACATGAGCGGGCCAATTCCCTTTATACTTGAAGGTACTGCCACACATACAGCAAGTATAACTAGGCAAAAGCTTCTGCCGTTTCGTCGGAGGTGATGGCCTTAGGTTGATGGTTGGGTTGGTTGACGGAACTGATGACAGAGACGAAATTGGTTTGATCGTCGAACTGGTCGTCAAACTGGTCGTCGGACTGGTCGTTGGACTGGTCGTTGGCTGATGGTACGGGTTGATTGTCTGGGTCGAGAGGTCGAGTGGTCCCATAGCCGGAGAAGGCTGCGCCTTCGGTAGCAAAATCCCTTGTCGGCCATTATCACTAGTCATGTTGTTCATCTTCCAAAATGTAAGATATAATGACCACAAAAAACAGACGCAGGCCTTTTATAACCGGTCCACAGACCATAAAGATCACGTGGGTGTGCCGAAAGATCTCGGATTGTAGAAAATTCAAGAGCACGGACTGCAGAGTTTTAACAATGTCACTGCATCATGACGACACATAAAGGGATTACATTACATACGCGCTATGGTGAAAAATCCCTATCCTTTACATAGTGAAAATGTCCTGTGCTTTAACTTGGAGAAAATTCCCTATGCTTTAACATGGGGAAAATCCCTATGCTTTAACATGGGGAAAATCCCTATTTCTTAACATGGTGAAAATTCCCTATGCTTTAACATAGGGTTCGCTCACTTGCCCCGCCAGGGATGATGTTTGTAGTTCGGGATGTATCCGTCAGGAGGCTCTATTGCACGCTAGCGTGCAAGAGACACGAATTTGGGCAGTACTCCTACATTTACTTCACAACTTGTCCATCAGGTGGCACCACTTGTAGTTCACGACCTATCCGCTAGGTGAAGTTTAGTTTACAAAAAAACCGCCAGGTGGCGCTAACGCCCAAACCAAGACGCACGAATGTGGGCAGTACTCGAACATTCAGTTTGACTAAAATCCGCTAGGTTGCGCTACTGGCAATATTATTTTAGTTCCGAAAAAATCCGATAGGTGGCGCAACAGGTCAAACACATTTATTTCAGAAAAATTCCGCTAGGTGACAATGTTTGGTTCATGACCTATCCGATAGGTGGCGCCACCTGCGCTACGTGACCTACATCCGGGTACTTGGCATTGACCTACATCCGGGTCCTTGACTTTGACCTTGACCTACATCCGGGTACTTTTCCACTTCCACCCCCTCAAACTCAAGTTGCCCGCGCTACTTAACCTCTATTACTACTGACGGTTAATCAGTAATCGTTGGATTCCTAGTAAATTAATTGCTTCTTTGTTCACAAACCATAAAGGGTCTGCTTTAGATGGCCATAAGTGAAACGAACCTTTTTATTCCCAATCTAAATTAAATATACTCTAGAATAATGTACTGATATTCAAGTATTTTTAATCCTCCCCGTCACCCTTTTCAAGATTGTGTTTATTTTTATTGATTTATTCAATATAAAAATGTAAGCAGACAATGCAAGCACTTGTTTCCATCGTCCTTATAATAGCAAATATTAGATAACAAATAGTGGTAGCTAATTTTTAATCGTACCATTTGTGTTCGGCTAAATAGTAATTTCCCGACTCAAGTCATATAACAAATTTCGAACTAACATGGTGTAATTAAGTACTCCTATAGTTTGCCTGTTAATTTTCACTAAAACGAAATTTGAAACAAAAGTTCAAACGAACTGGTGCATCATAGCGAATACTTGATAGGTTTGTTTTTTCTTGAAATTAGCCTGATAAGTGAGGGGCAAAAATGTACCGAAGGTGGAGTTTTAAATATTAGCGTTAGTATTAGTATGTCGCAATAGCGGCCCAGAACGCATCCAAGCCCCCATCCATCGGTGGCAGCTCTGCGTCCGTAACCATGGCGAACTCCATGAAATCCGCCCGCAAGGTATCAGAGTAGTCCTCCGGGAGCAGGTGTTCTGGCAAACGCTTGGCCAGATCGAGCACTTTATCGTGCGGAAATCAGATCGCAAATGAGCGAGTACTTTGCCGCGAGACCAGGATGTAGGTCACGCGTTCGCGAGAGAAACAAAATATCGAAACGGAACGAAACAAATTTCCGTTTTTATATTTAAAATAAAAATTGTACGTAACATTTTTTTCCGCGCTGACTCAAATGACGGAGATTTTCGTCTCCAGCTATATCGAAATGGCGGAGTCTCCGTACGAATGGCGGAAAGTTGACATGTATGAATTCACTGTATGACTCGATAAATAACCTGAGTTTTGCATTAACACGTTGTAGTAATGTGTATATATATATTCCTTGTTTGTGAGTTGGTATAGTTACATTGCAGATCTATAGAGATATGCTTTACGACTCTGGAACAGATGCAGCAACACCGCAAACTAGCCAGTAGTGTTACGTGCACTTTATAAATAAACCATCTGTTACGGTGGTTGAGGTCGGGAGTCCAATGTGGGATTCAGCTTCAGCTGAAATATTACTTCAACACTACTCATCCAACGATGTTTTGTATCTGATCGTTCACACCGGATAGGTCGGAGCTGTCCTTACTACCCCACTGCTCGCAAAATCAGACTTTACTTGTTATCCTTATTGCTGCAACAGTACATGGCCACACACACGGTAGTAAACATTCAAAGATAATTTGAAAACGAAATGAATTAGCATGGTGCATATTCCTTAATCTGGGCCTAAACTCATACCTATATTGACGTTTCACGCAAACAATGATTGTTGGATCAAACAGAGTACGAATACGTAACGTCTAAATCGGCTACGTTTTTAAAAATAAAATGGCAGAAATGCTGGGAAATCAGATGATTGTTGCGCGGTTGTTAAAGCACATATAACGTTTGTTTTTGCATCTAAGCAGATCTAGGCAGATCCTGCCAAAGGTATAATTTCCTGACTGAGTGACGTAGGATGGTTTTTGCATGAATTACCATAGAAAGAGGCGGGTGGATCTCTGCGCCTGGGAAGGAGACGCTATCACGATAACGACGTCATGGCCCAATCTTATCGGCTGTATTTGTTTACCGAGCGACTGTTTTATCCCCGACGCCAAGCAAATCTAGCAGTTCGCTCAAAACAAGCCTTGAAATAGAGAAGAAAATAGTTCTTAAGTTAAGAAAACTGTATCACTTAATCTCAGAAATTACTTAGACAGGGTGGGACATGAAGCCCCCAAAAGGAAAATGGACATAGTTATTCATGAACTTGTCATGTTTAATTCATATTACCCTTGTCATACGATTGCCGTGAGGTTATGCTATGTATTACCAACAGATTTGTGACATTTGACAATAATAACTTTTATAATTAAACATATTGTCACAAGGGGCGTCTTGCCCCATGCCTGGGGGCTCCATGCCATAGACGGTTTCATTGTATAATATACGAATACTGAAGTGATCAACGTGAACATGGAATGTATGTATTATCTCATCCAATACAGGTATCTAACAGGATTACGACAGTCCTTCACTGTCAGGGAATATAACGTTACCATTGTATAACACACGAATACTGAAAGGAGACAAACTCGTGATCAACATGAAAATGGAGTGTATGTATTATCTTACGATAGTCCTTCACTGTCAGGTAACACAACGTCATAAAAAATCAAGTTGTTTAACTGAATGCACCTGGCGACAGACAGCTTCGTTCAGTCACTATCTGACTCGCAGTTTGGACAGATGAACCCTGGCAGTCCTTGCAGCCGTTGTGTGCCAATTTCTGGCACATCTGACACTGCACCCACACTTCCCTTGACCTGCTGTTCACGAACGGCTCGCCGCAGATGATGCATGGCCAATCCTCCTCCTCATAGCTGACGCGTCTTCTCTTTGGTTTCGTCATTGCGATCTTGCTTGTGCTGTTTCTCCACTGTGACTTCCCTTGTGGTTTCACAATTCGCTTCGCCTTCTCGTTGTTAGACTCTCGTTCAGCAAGTTTTCTCTTATAAGGAGATGAAGTCACCACCGCAGCTGATTCAGCAACACGTGACCTCGGGAGTAGTATGTTGCGTTGAACAGAAGGGATGGATGATTATGGTGCAAGAGCAAATGACGTCAATTCTAGATCAAATGTCAAAAGGTCAAGTGTCGCCCCTGGCGAATAGGTCAAGGTCAGATAGCACCTCCTGGTGGATAAGTGGTGAACTAAATAACTACATCAAATTAGGTCAAATTATGTTGTTAAATAGGTTATTGCGCATGCGCAATGATATCTTTTGTTATGTCGCATAGGTTGTGGACCATTTTTCGAGCATAGCGCCCCTTAGCGTTTACATTTGTTATTATTATTATTATGTGCACTTTCGCGTGGCAGACGTGATGTGGTTCGCGTCTGTTTCGCTTGTGTCAATCCACACGATATGTACCATCACAGTTCTTTGTAGAAGTTGAATTAATAGCTATATAAGTATATATATATATATATATATATATATATACGTATGTGATTAAAATGTCTATATAATAAAAAACGTAAAATACTAATTAAAAAGTTAGTAGAAATTGCACTAACATTTTATAAATAAAAAACTAATTTAAAAGGTTAATTCCATGGATTCACATAATGCTTTCTTATTTTTACATATTCAACCACTGTTCGCGGTTGGGTGCGCGTCGACGTCGGCACGGCAACGTAGCGTACGACCTATGCGATGCAGGTCGGCGATCAACGCCGTCGGCAGAGTCGTTCGCGGTCGACCCTTGTATGTGGTGATTCCTGTGTCCACGGCGAAATAGTTGACAATTGCTCGCTGAGCGGGTGCATCGGGTGGCGTACGGAGCATGTACCCGAATAGACTCAATATTGCAGTTATGACAGCTTTGCTGATACGACGGCATCGGCAACTGTGGTACAGTGCCTCGTTAGAAATGTGATGTGGCCAACAGTTGCCGATGATCTGGCGTAGATGACGACGGTGGTACGCATCCAGACGATGTAGTTCTGATTTCGTAAGTCCCCATGTACCCATGTTGTACGTCAACACGGGCACGACAACAGATGCATAAAGCCGTAGCTGCAGATGTAGAGAGATCTGTGATCGCCTAAAACACAGTGTCTTGTACATTTAGAACTAAAAAATAACTCAAATCCACTGAACTAGAAAACTATGTCAAATTATGTAATTTCCGGTTACCCTACAGGTCTACGACCTTCACATAACTCTACTTCTGGTTACCGTACAGTTTCATGATGTATTTTTAACCATATTTCCAGTTACCGTAAAGGTTTGCGACCTTCCCATCACCCTACTTTCCTTTACCATACAGGTCTACAACCTTCCCCAAACCCTACTTCCGGTTATCATACATTTTTACGACCTTCCCATAACCCTACTTCTGGTTACCGTACATTTTAATAATGCATTTTTAAGCTTTCCTCTTCATTCACCAAAAATACATATACATTTTATAACCCTAATTTTATAACCCCAAACCTATCTAGGCCTTAAAATCTAGACCCAAAACCCTACTTGAATGGTGGGAAAATAGTCTTACTAAAGCCACGGAAGAATACACTCGGTGCCCTCTATTTTTTCAGCAAACTTGTTACATTCCCGACAGCAGACATGCGTTGTGATGCTAAATATAGCAATCTTGCATCAATGTAATAAAGTCTGACGTAACTCTCTGCCGTCCTAGCAACTTTTTGATTGATAGTTATTTTTACATCAACCGCTAGCATACGGTTTTGACTGGTTTATGTAAAATGGCGGGAAATTGATGAAAATGGCGGGAAATCGGTGAAAAAGGCGGGCATTTCGTGAAAAATAGCGTGAAATTTCTGCCGACGTAAAAATTTTGCCGACGCAGATGTATACAGTTTGATTGGTTCATGAGGCATCAAGAAGCCTTGTCTATTTGTGATTGTTCTATCGCACATGATCACGTGATTCTCAGAATCCTATAAAAGACCGTGGAGGCGACCAGGTCGTCATGTGACATCGTCATGGCTAACTACATTCGTCGTCGATTTTCATGTGCAGAGGCAACTGGAGCGCAGCCCCGCTCCACCATCGTCGGGGTTTATGATATTTATCTGTATGAGCCACGCGAGGTAAGTCTTTATTAATATTACTTCCATTTCACTACTTTATAGGTATAATTATGTAGTATTAAGACATTTATGAAAACACGACGACTAGAAACAATCGTTCCTACTTTTAGAAGGTCGTTCGTCAGATGACTTCGGCCTAACTTCCCGTTGCCGCCGGTGAGGAGCCCACGGCCTCGCTACTCGTGAAACCGGCGATAGTCACCTGCCATTCTTGGAAGACCCATTTCATGCGTCGGGACTCCCGGAAGCAACACGTCGTTAGCGGATGTTGTGGCCACCTGAAGAGGACGGCAGAGGAAGCCAATTTTACTATGCTGGTGGTGAGTCATACTTGATATTGTTTTTACTATATACTTTCACCTAAAAAGGCGTCCCCCATATTTACATGAACCAATCAAAACCGTATGCAAGCGGCCAAAGAGTTACGTCAGACTTTAATACATTGTTGCAAGGTTGCTATATTTAACATCACAATGCATGTCGACTGACGGAAATGTAACAAGTTTGCTGAAAAAATAGAGGGCACCGAGTGCATTCGTCCGTGTCTTTAGTAAGACTCCTATTTTCCCACCATACAAATAGGGTTTGGGGTCTAGATTTTAAGGCATAGATAGGTTTTGGGTTATAAAATTAGGGTTTTTAAGTTTATATGTATTTTTGTGTGACTGAAGACTTAAAATACATTGTGAAAATGTACTGTAACCGGAAGTAGGGTCATGGAAAGATCGTGAAACTATACGGCAATCAGAAGTAGGGTTACGGGAAGGTCGTAGACCTGTATAATAAAGGGACGTAATGTGATGGGAAGGTCATAGACCTTTACGATAACCGGAAATAGGGTTAAAAATACATCGTGAAACTATACGGTAATAGGAAGTAGGATGATGGGAAGGTCTTAGACATGTAGGGTAACCGGAAATGACATTATTGGACCTATTTTTCTAATTTCTAAATGTACACGCTTGGGGGCGCTATAAAAATGGTCCACTACCTATGCGACATAACAAAGACACCATTGCACATGCGTAATGACCTATTTAATAACGTTTGACCTATTTTGACCTATTTATTTAGTTCACCACATATCCACCATGACCTATTCGCCTGGGGCGCCACTTGAAATTGACCTTTGACCTTTTGACCTTTGACCTAGAAGTGACGTAATCTGCTCTTGCTCTAATCATAAGCATCCGTCCCTTCTGTTCAACGCGACATACTACTATCGGGCGTGGGCGGGATAGTTTGGGTTTTTGTGACAGTTTCTCTATGAGGTCATTGATCAACTGGCGTGTCGCCAGCAAGGTTGTAAATTATCCGGCAGTTGGAGGCTGTACTGAGGATGATCCGGCAGTTGGCGGCTGTACTGGGGATGATCCGGCAGTTGGCAGCTGTACTGAGGATGATCCAGCAGTTGGCGGCTGTACTGAGGATGATCCAGCAGTTGGCAGCTTTACTGAGGATGATCCAGCAGTTGGCGGCTGTACTGAGGATGATCCAGCAGTTGGCGACTGTACTGAGGATGATCCAGCAGTTGGCAGCTGTACTGAGGATGATCCGGCAGTTGGCGGCTGTACTGAGGATGATCCGGCAGTTGGCGGTAGTATTGAGGATGATCTGACAGTTGGCGACTGTACTGAGGAGGATCCTGCAGTTGGCGACAGTACTGAGGAAGATCCGACAGTTGGCGGCAAGGCAGAGGTTGATCTAGCGGTCGGTGGCAAGGCATCCTCATAGTCTTCATCCGCGAAGATTTCTGCGTCGAATGGCCAAATTCCACACGCGCGAAAGCCTGCCACGGTTTTGTCTGGTATGGCGGATCGCAGGAATGCCTTTCCAGATATTGCTACTATGTCGTATGTGGTGATTCTCCTTCCGGGATTGGCGACCATCCAACTGTCAGCCGCTGAGTTGTACGCATTCTTGAGGGATTTGAAGTATAACTTATCCAATGGCTGCAACTTGTGACGTGTACGTGGACATCTCCAATTGTGAATTATACAGTTCGAATAATTGGCGTACCTTTGGTCGATTGAAACCGACAGCCCGCGCAATGTTGGTGCCCTGCCCCTGACCCAAATTTTCGGCGAGATCGTACGCCAGACGTCTCACGTCTACAGTCGTCAACCCATACAAACATTTCTCCATGTAAGAAATGTGGTCGCGCAGAATGCTCTCAACGGGAGCGGGTAGCGCTGTATTCATAAGCCCAAGCGCAAGGGCACCCCGGGTAGCAACCCTGCTGTAACGGTGTCTACGCAACGTACGTGTGGGAACGTTATACAGTCGACTGACTGTCTTCAACCGCTACTCCTCAAAAGCTAAGAGTGCGTTTCATCGCCGTACGCACCCCGTTCCGTCTTTCGCTTGTATGTGCGAACCATATCTGAAAAAATAAATTGTTCACTAAACAAGTTATCACACCACATACAGGTCTGCAAATATTACGTTCTATAAGTTGTGAATGACATTCCGCACTGACCGTTTCAACGGAACGTTAGATACATTGTCAATTGTCAACATAATAATGGAACATTATTGCGCACTGTGAAGTTATCTCACCAGCTATAAAAAACAACTATATTTTCGTGACCTACTCACGATCGTACATTACCCAAATCACGTGGGCAAGACGCCCTCGGGGGCGTCTTGCCCCGCACAGTAGGGGGGGCTTATTGTCCCCAGCATGCATGATCTACACAAATGTCAATTCCCGCGCTAATACTAATTATTGCCCATTTTTCTAAAAATGAATGAAGCTCTATGGACTAATGATGAATATAACAACAATTGCACGAAACTATGTGTAATTCAATTGTTGCAGTAAAACACACAAATATTACATCAAACATGCAACAAAACTTAAAATGCAAATATTTACTAACCAGTCATGTTTTTCCTGCGTCTGCTTTTCGGTCAGAGTAGTTTCTAAGTAGCAGCATTGTTTTCGTCCACCAGACACAGACATCAAGCACGTATAACCGACGTAATACAAGGGGGCCTTTTACCCCACGGAAGCTCACTGGCCCACTCTTCCCTATTTACTTATGCCCCTCGCTCCAAAAGGAGCATAGGCCATCGATACTTCTGCAGCTGTGTCCCTTCGCCAGGTGTTTTTTGGCCTTCCTCGCCTTCGTTTTCCTTCAGAATTCTACGTCAGAGACTGTCTTTTGATGTGTGTTGTTCTCAGTGTGTATCCAATCCAACACCACTTTCTTTTCAGGGTCTGTATGGCGGCTGGTTCTTGGCTAGTCTTTTCCCATAGCTCATCGTTTTTGATTTTGTCTTGTCATTTTATACGTAGAGATTCTTCGCAGACATCGGTTAAAGAAAGTCTGGATTTTGCCTAATGTACTTTATGTCATTCTCCATGTTTCAGAACCATACAACAAAACTGATTTTACGATAACAATCCTGATTGTTTTTTGTGTTTTGTACTTTTGAGGCATTTCAGATCTTTTTAATATCAGGAATGCTGTCCGTGAAGACAGTTGATCATGATGATGAATAGGTAAGGCGGCAGCAGACATCCCTGCCGAACCATTTTCTTAACCTCGACACTATCTGATACTCGTCCCCCCATACACCATCTGGCACGGCATTTCTTGATACGTACTCTGGATCACGGAGATTAACTTTTCTGGAATGCCAGTGTCGCACCAGATTCCAGAGTGTCTGTCTGTCCACACTGTCAAATGCATTCTCGTAGTCAATGAAATTGACATACAGTGTGAGTCCCATTCCAACAATTGTTCTAATATGATGCGCAGAGTAGCGATATGGTCTGTGCAAGACCTGTCCTATCGGAAACCTGCTTTGCATCAACTGCTTCTTTCAACCAAACTAATATCACTCTGTTTAGCATCCCGGGACGGATAGTAACATTATTCCGTAGTATGTAAATTACTTCCGGACTCTGTTACATTTTAGTTTTGAAAATACGGCAAGTTACCTTTCCGAGTCCTATGTTGCTCTGAACGGAGCTTTCGACGTCTTCATGACGTCTTCATCAGCGTTGGTCTGCGCAACTCTCAGTCGTCATGTGACTGTGTTGGTAACTGTCACATGACAACATCTCCAGGGAAGAACGCATGGCACTACAAACGCTGAAAAAGGACAACGACATCCTTATTCTGCCAGCATATAAAGGCAGAGCAACAGTCACACTCAACAGCAGTGATCACAACACCAACATTCTGGCCCTCCTTGGGGATACCAACGCCTTTGTACAATTAAAGAAAGATCCCACAGCAGAATACAAGAATAAACTTATCAGCATATCAAAGATATGGCAACAGAAGAACTCTATTCCTATGCAGTTGAAACGCCGGATATTTCCGACATCAGAAGAAATACCTAAGATCTATGGAACCCACAAAATACACAAACCAGAGGAACCGCTTAGACCGATATTATCTAGCATTGGCAGCATGTCCTACATTGCAGCTAAGACATTGGCTAACATTCTCACCCCTCTTGTTGGGAAGACACCTTACCACACCAAGAACAACAGGGATTTTGTTAACAATATCAAAGACCTAGAGGTTCGCCCTGGACAGAAACTAGTGTCGTACGATGTGTCAGCTCTGTTCACCAGCATACCAGTACCTGACACGATCCAAATTGTGAAGAAGAAACTACAGGATGACACCACATGGAAAACGCGAACCCCATTCAACATTGACCAAATCACAGAACTGCTGACATTCTGCCTCAACACCACTCACTTCATGTACAAGGGTCATTTCTACAAACAGAAACACGGCGCAGCCATGGGTTTCCCAGTCTCTCCTATCGTGGCCAATCTGTACATGGACACTTCCGAGAAACAAGCCGCCATCGCCACCGCTCCCAACCCCCATCTGTTTGGTACAGATACGTCGACGACACTTTCGTCCAGATACATGAATACCACATGGCGGGTTTCACTGCACACCTCAACATCAAATTCACCACGGAACCGCAACGAGAAGGCCAACTTCCTTTCCTGGACACTTGTGTACACGTGAACGATGACGGCAGCACACGGGTTACGGTCTACAGAAAACCCACGGACCAATACTTGAACTTCAGCTCCAATCACCACCTCGAGCACAAGCGCTCAGTGGTCAGAACATTGATGCATAGAGCAGACCAACTCATAACCACAGACGAAGACAAAGCCACCGAAACAGCACATGTCAGAGCAGCGCTCAAAGCCAACAACTACAGAGAGTGGATGTTCAACATCACCAAGAAAAAGAGAAAGACACCAAGTGCAGAAAAACAGACCAGCCAAATACCGAACATCCCTTTACCATAGGTGTGCAACCTGTCAGAGAAATTGACCACCATTTTCCGGGAACATGGAGTGGGGACGTACCACAAACCTTACAACACCATAAGATCCATCGTAGTGAACTCCAAGGACAAAACCCCAAGAACAACATGTGTGGGGTAATATATGAGATAGGATGTCCGGACTGCCATCAGACCTATGTAGGCGAAACCAGCAGAGCACTAGGAGCCCGATGTCGCGCTAACATTTATCCGGGCGTTAAATTTTATCCGGGTGATGTTTATGTGCATATGTAAGGCATAATATTTGGCACCAGTAGATCACGTAGTGATAGATAATATCCAGTAGTTAAATATGTTTCAATTGTTGTCGTAATACGAGCGTTATAGTAAGAGTACATAATTATAATTTGCTGTTTCAGATTTATGACCAACTATAAGAGTAAGTCACATGACGTGTGTGTGGAGAGGAAACTGTTTTATGATAGAAATTGTTTATCTCTGTGGGAAGCAAACATTTTATAATTTACACACACACACACACACACACACACACACACACACACACACACACACACACACACACACACACACACACACACACACACACACACACACACACACACACACACACACACACACACACACACACACACACACACACACACACACACACACACACACACACACACACACACACACACACACACACACACACAGAGGTGCTCTCCAGAGAAAACAACTTCTGGAGAAGGAAAATCAGCGAGGCGATTGAAATCAGAGAGAGGCGACCAGAAATCAACAGAGATTCCGGATACAACCTTGACGCATGCATGATACACACACGCGCGCGCACACACACACACACATACACACACACACACTCACGCACGCACACGCACTCGCACACACACACACACACACACACACACACACACACACACACACACACACACACACACACATACACACACACACACACACACACACACACACATAATGAACGAATTAATGAATTTAGTTACATTCGTTTATGTATGCGCCTTCTGGACAATTGATCACCACTCAGTGGTCTCTTGTAGGAGAAAAAGGTAGCATATCGAAACCACGTCAGTTAGTTACTCTAATGACCATAGTTGTGTTTTCTTAAATACGCTGCCAGTTGGCAGATCAGAGGTCAATGCTCCAAGGAAGCAAATGAACAGAGAAAGAGGCGAATGAACATCGGCGTCTAGGTGGATAGACGCCGATATCTTAATAGTACAGATAGTTTGAAGAGAGGGAACACTCCTAGTTATCCACGTGATTAGGCGTGTGTTCACATAAAGCATCCGGGTATGATTGCACTCCCAGTTCGAATTATGGTAGACAGTCGAGTTTTCCAAATTCGAATTAACTAACTTGTACTCTAACCGAAGTACAAATACCTGTAAAGTACAAAGTAAAATCAAGACACAATCTTCATGATAACTAGGGTGCTGGACGTATAGCTCATAACATTGTATACCCTGTACTACGAACACAAAGATTTGCGACATTACAAGAAATTATTATTATAAGAAAACGTGACCTACAAAATGTCTTAAACTTCTCACCTGCTGTTATTATCATCTCATTGACATGCTGGTCGAGTTTAGTCAAAATCTAGTATTTCTAGCTCTCGTAAAATGCCTGTATTTGTGACACCCGTCAATATTTATGAATGGATGCAGGCAGTAATCCGGCTAAAGGGTGAACTAGCCAAATTGCTGCCAAATACCCATTCCGCTAAGTAAAATCAACTAAAAATACAAAATTTTATTGTCAACAGCTTCTACAATCACACCTGGAAATCTGACTACTCAAATGCACTTATGTCAGAGCAGGTGAATTTCGTAAACAAAATAATTTCTAAAAAATACACTGCACTTTTTTTAACCAAACAGGAAGTCTAACAGTGTCCTGACTCCTGAACCGTGCTCGCGAGAGTTGTGCGCTGCTCACCATCATGGTGTGCGTGCGTGCGTGCGTATGTGTGTGCGTGCGTGCGTGTGTGCGTGTGTGCGTGTGTGCGTGAGGTGTGTGGGTGTGAGAGTGTGAGTGTTTGTAAGGTTGAATGTTAATTCATATATTGTGTGAGTGTGTGAATAAGTATGTGTGTACGTGCGTTTGTGTGCATGTATGAATGTGTGCATGCATCTAATACTTAAACGCGTTTTTCACACTAATCATATAAAACCTGCGTTAGCATGGCCGTTATATGACGCGACTCCAATTACGTTAAACGAAACGAAGTGCACAACAAACTGTAAAGATAATTGCATTCTCGTGGCCCGTGCGCTGACGTAATGTCATTGCGGGCCTTGTCATCAACGCTCAGCCGCGCCAAAGTCACTTTCCATCGTCGGCCAAAGGAAGGAAGGGAAACAGCCAGCTCTCAGCACCGACCCGCCACCCCTCGAATGGACAATCGAATCGTCCCACTGGCAGCAGGCTCCATCTTCAAGACAACGTTCGTGGAGCCAGCTTCCCAGTGCACAAGGACGCGACGACGGCTGTTTCGTTCGGCGCCTGCCTAACGCTTCGCCGACGGTTATTTATGTGTGTTTATCACCGGCCGAGCATCCGCTCTCCGATCCGGCACGATCTGTCCGTCAGTCAGCCTGTCTCCGTCCCATCTATCAACATCGTGTGTTTACTCCGCCGTGCGCCGCGGCTGACTGGGTTCACGGAAGGTAGGTGTCGATGACCATCGTGTCCGTCCTAACTGCACGGCAATTGATGACCGCACGCACTTGCAGTGTTCTCACAGCGTGTCGCAGTGGGGGCGCTGTCTAGTATGCATGTTGTCAGTGCGTATATGCACGGGTGCACGTCAGAAATCACGGCGACACAGTCGAGGTGATGTATATCGATCGGCGCACTGCGACACGAGGCCGGCCATGGGTCGTTGTGCAATCTGCAACGTGATTCCTATTAAAATAACATTATCTTGCAGCACATTCGTTGACTGATGGAGTAATGTTTCACCTAGTCTCCCTGCCTCGCGGTGCTTTAGTGACAGCCAACCGTGTTGTTTACTGGCAACACGGCGTGCATTCTTTACTCACTTAGTTGTGGTAGAGAGGATAGTGGCCCATCATACAAAGTACTTCGATAATCTTTACACCAGAGAAACAGCAATAGACCTACTGCAACTGAACACATTGTAATTACATACGACTGTAGCTAGGTCGCAGATTCCATGATCTTAATTACGGCAGTGAACCACAGAAATTACCAAAATACACACACACGCACGCACGCACGCACGCATACACACACACACACACACACATACACACACGTACGCATGCATGTCCACTCGCGTGTACATGCGAACGCGCACTCTCTGTCCCACACGCACGTAGGCACACACACACGCGCGCACACACACACACACACACACACACACACACACACACACACACACACACACACACACACACACACACACACACACACACACACACACACACACACACACACACACACACACACACACACATACACACACACATACACACACGCACGCACGCACTCACGCGCGCACGCACTCACATCACGGTCCTTACTAAGCCAACTGTCTATAATGTTTTACGTGTTAGTAGTTACTAGTAGTTACTGAACTTGTTTGAACTTATTTCCTTCCCAATCTAATATTACAATGGCACGACTCGACCTCTCTCAATCTGCCGGACATTGCCCCGCATTTGTAGGATTCGACGGTTTCAAGTCACACCCCCTAGACCAGCAAGTATGAAAGTCGGCCGTTATCTAGTATCTAGTACATCTCGTCCTTTCATAAGTTAACCGAAGTACAAAGTCTGCATTTATGTGGTCATCCGCAGTTTTACAGTTCTACAAAGGTGTGAACTAAATATTCCGCTCATCCTTCAAACAAGAACAAATTATTTGTTTTGAACACTCTTGCCTTACACACCACACTCTGTTCTCATTAAAATACCCGTGCGTGCCTGTTGACGTGCGTGTGCAGCGCGTAAACAAAACAATCACGTAAACAAACAATACATATTACAATGCTACCAATGAAGTGGGAGAGTCTAATTTGCATAACATGCAAAATATATATTATTTTACTTGCTCTTCTACTGCATGTCAATGACACTTTTGCACAGACATCAAATTTCATGTGTATTTTAAAAAGGCTGACTAGTTGCATGAGAGCTCATAAGAAAATAACAGTCTCTAACCACGATATATACAGACTAGTTAGTAGAAGGTTGCAGAGTGCTGGAAAGAACTAAAACTAGATTGGTCGCGAATGTAAATCCACAATCGTTCTGTAATATTGAACATCAATTAGATGTTACTATTAATTCCTTCACCAACCTGTTAGTTTCAAAAACTTATGCCTTCTTTTTTCCAGAAAAAATAATCAACTAAATGATCTCCGTCAAACGGCCTCCACATCACCTACCCACTGTATTTCTAAATATTGGCTTAAACTGATTTGCAAGTTGCATAGTTGTAGTAAATAAGTTCTTAAGCACTGTCTGAGTGCATCCTCGCGCGCCAGGGGCCGCTGCGGATCGCATCAGTCTCGGTACCCCCTGGCAGATTGCCTTGCCAAAACTCTGAAGATAAGCTCAGCCAACAATATCGCTTGCCGTAAATTCCAGTGGGCTTCTAGGTGGTTTTCATGGACTGTTTGGGCAAATTATTTGAATACACAATACCGCTTAGCAACTCGCGAGAATGGTCGAATGGGGTAAATATACCGCGATTCATGGAAATAGAGCGCGAGTTGGACGGGTGTCTGCACTGTTCTCACGGGTGGTACGGCGAAGTCAGTTATGAGTTTGATTCAGCTAACTTCCATACGATGCGTAGGAGACCTGCCAAGGGTAGTGTACGTAGTCACACTCCTGGCTTACGAGGATGTCGGAGTGAGGGTTGTAGAAGAGTTGTGCACATCGAAGACGTCATGTTCGTGAAGTCTTCCTATCCGCAACCTCCATGTGCGTCCGTATCTTTCATGTCCGTCACCAGAACAATCAGATAACCACTGTGAAAAGTCCAACTTGTCGCGCATTCCATTTTGGTCGTCATAAACGTCACTGGCAGATTCTCTGTTTCACAATGCAGCTGTTGTTGCGGGCCGTCGAGTAGAGAGCATGTGTGTGTGTGTGTGTGTGTGTGTGTGTGTGTGTGTGTGTGTGTGTGTGCGTGTGCGTGTGTGCGTGCGTGTGTGTGGATATGTTGAAGTCCCTCCCTAGAATGCTTGTACCTTGGACGCCAAACGCTGATGGACTCATCTACGATCCGTCGGAAGAAAGGTAAAGCCGTTACTGTTTCGAGATTCACCGTTTATTAAGTTTTTGTTAACGTTTTAGGGTTCGTACCGGACGTTAGATGGAAGTAAGTCGACTGTTCATAATGGAAATCTATTGTTTATAACGTCACGCGAGGAATGTCGATCAGTTGAGGACGTTAGATGGAAGTAAGTCGACTGGTCATAACGGTAATCTATTGTTTTTAACGTCACGCGAGGAATGTCGATCAGTTAGGGACGTTAGATGGGCGTAAGTCGACTGTTCATAATGGCAATCTATTGTGTTTAACGTCACGCGAGGAATGTCGATCAGTTAGTGACGTTAGATGGGCGTACGTCGACTGTTCATAATGGCAATATATTGTGTTTAACGTCACGCGAGGAATGTCGATCAGTTGGGGACGTTAGATGGGCGTAAGTCGACTGTTCATAATGGTAATCTATTGTTTTAACGTCACGCGAGGAATGTCGATCAGTTAGGGATGGGCGTAAGTCGACTGTTCATAATGGTAATCTATTGTGTTTAACGTCACGCGAGGAATGTCGATCAGTTAGGGACGTTAGATGGGCGTAAGTCGACTGTTCATAATGGCAATCTAATGTGTTTAACGTCACGCGAGGAATGTCGTCAGTTAGGGACGTTAGATGGGCGTAAGTCGACTGTTCATAATGGTAATCTATTGTTTTAACGTCACGCGAGGAATGTCGATCAGTTAGGGACGTTAGATGGGCCTAAGTCGACTGTTCATCATGGTAATCTATTGTGTTTAACGTCACGCGTGGAATGTCGATCAGCTGAGGACGTTAGATGGCCGTAAGTCGACTGTTCATAATGGTAATCTATTGTGTTTAACGTCACGCGAGGAATGTCGATCAGCTGAGGACGTTAGATGGCCGTAAGTCGACTGTTCATAATGGTAATCTATTGTGTTTAACGTCACGCGAGGAATGTCGATCAGCTGAGGACGTTAGATGGCCGTAAGTCGACTGTTCATCATGGTAATCTATTGTTTAACGTCACGCGTGGAATGTCAATCAGCTGAGGACGTTAGATGGCCGTAAGTCGACTGTTCATAATGGTAATCTATTGTTTATGACGTTACGCGAGGAATGGCGATCAGTTGACGACGTTAGTTGGGCGTAAGTCGACTGTTCATAATGGTAATCTATTGTTTTTAACGTCACGCGAGGAATGTCGATCAGTTAGGGACGTTAGATGGGCGTAAGTCGACTGCTCATAATGGTAATCTACTGTTTATGACGTTACGCGAGGAATGGCGATCAGTTGAGGACGTTTTACGTAACTAATTTTGACGCGTAACTGTTTCAAATTGACATCATCACAAACGCCATTGACGAGTACTCCGGGAAACCATCTTCTGCTTGTGCAACGCCACTTGAGGATGACCAGTTATGTTAGTGTTACTAACGCACATTGTTTTTATTGCGTCGACGCGCGTCATGTGCGCCCTGTATAAAATGAATTACCACAAACGCGACTAATGTTCACTTTTGAAATGTAATTTATCTGCGTGGTTGTCAATTTTGTTTCTGTCATGGTGAGTGGTTTGTCGACTTGCTCCACGTTTTATATTAAATGCACATCTATATTTAAAATACAGTATCATGTCGCAAGATCCAGCAACTCTGTATGATATTGAATCCGCATCGACAAAAACAAAAACAAATTGGCAGCCGCGCGATTACATTCTATGTGTCAACGTTCATTACGTCAAACGTAATTCGTTTTATGCGTCGCGCACTTAACACACGTCGTGGCAATGAGGAAATGAGGCTGAACAGAAAGAACAACTATGTCAATAGACAAAGTAGTGGCAACTAATTAAGTATCGAGATATGGGAGATGCAGTAAATTGCGAGTTGATTCAGTAACTTCGTAGCGACATGCTATCGGGATAAGCAGACGATGTGGCGGGACACGCACCGTTTGCTAATGAAGCCGTGGGTGTCTTCAAGAGGGTGGCACGACCGTGGAGCCGTCAACTCAAGTGTTTATGCAGGGAGAGTCAATGTGGGAGAATATCGTGTGTCTGTGTGGTCGTATAGTTTTACGTACCCACCCAAACACACCCACCCTTCTATTCCATTCACTGACTCACAGACTCGTTGACCGACCGACCGACCGACCGACTGACCGACCGACCGACCGACCGACCGACCGACCGACAGACCACTCACCCACTCACCCACTCACCCACTCACCCACTCACCCACTCACCCACTCACCCACTCACCCACCCATCAACCCACTCACCCACCCATTCAGTCAGACAGTCAGACATAATAATAATAATCTTTATTGATACATAATGTTCAGTATAGCACAGATGTAGCAGTAATATGTAACATGTATACATTACGTAACAATTGTAACAAAGCAACACATTGCTTGTGTTCCTTATTCATGTCATATTTGAAATGTAAACTATAATTCGTGTCAAAAAAAAAACATAATACATAAACATCTTCATAATAAACTAACTAATTATTTAATAGTGCATTATACGAGTACCGTAACACTTCACTCACTCACTCACTCACTCACTCACTCACTCACTCACTCACTCACTCACTCACTCACTCACTCACTCACTCACTCACTCACTCACTCACTCACTCACTCACTCACTCACTCACTCACTCACTCACTCACTCACTCACTCACTCACTCACTCACTCACTCACTCACTCACTCACTCACTCACTCACTCACTCACTCACTCACTCACTCACTCACTCACTCACTCACTCACTCACTCACTCACTCACTCACTCACTCACTCACTCACTCACTCACTCACTCACTCACTCACTCACTCACTCACTCACTCACTCACTCACTCACTCACTCACTCACTCACTCACTCACTCACTCACTCACTCACTCACTCACTCACTCACTCACTCACTCACTCACTCACTCACTCACTCACTCACTCACTCACTCACTCACTCACTCACTCACTCACTCACTCACTCACTCACTCACTCACTCACTCACTCACTCACTCACTCACTCACTCACTCGTTGACTGACTGACTGACGGACTGACTAACGCACTCACTCACTCACTCACTCACTCACTCACTCACTCACTCACTCACTCACTCACTCACTCACTCACTCACTCACTCACTCACTCACTCACTCACTCACTCACTCACTCACTCACTCACTCACTCACTCACTCACTCACTCACTCACTCACTCACTCACTCACTCACTCACTCACTCACTCACTCACTCACTCACTCACTCACTCACTCACTCACTCACTCACTCACTCACTCACTCACTCACTCACTCACTCACTCACTCACTCACTCACCCATTCAATCACCCATTCAATCACCCATTCATTCATTCACTGTTTAATCGACCAGAACACAAAGTCCTCGTCCACCGGTCAAATTCTATTAACCTCTTTACGTTCAGACTTGCGCATAACACTCAATGAAAATTCATTAAAGGTAATGAAGCAATTCGATTAATTGACAAAAACAAAAGTTACACTCAAACATGTCATGCGTCAGAAACAGAGAATACAAACGTTCTTCTAACTTTGCAAAACCTGTAGCCCAGACAGATTATTGAGAAAACATAATTTATTCGGTTTGATCGCCAGAGCAGTAGTTTACACTACAGTATATCGCTGTTGCTGCTCTTTTCTCCCAGAGTTGTCATTGTTGTTGCGTCTTGGTCTTATTGTGATATTGTTGTTGTTGCTGCTGCTGCTGCTGCTGCTGCTGCTGCTGCTGCTGCTGCTGCTGCTGCTGCTGCTGCTGCTGCTGCTGCTGCTGCTGCTGCTGCTGCTGCTGCTGCTGCTGCTGCTGCTGCTTCTGATGATGATATTGCTGCTGCTCCACTCTCACGGTGTCCGGTTGTAGAAATGTCTTGCCGTACACTGTTGCATGGTGAAGTGCCAACGTGGCATGTTTCGTGACTAATGCAACTTCCCATTAACACGCCTGGCCTCGAGGTGTGTTATGTTACGGCCATAAGAGTTGTAAGATAGAGCAACGTACGTCTAAACTGGGGCCGGTTTCATGAAGTGGCTAAGAACGTTCTTAACGCTAATATGATTGTTTTAATAAATGACGTGATTTTTTAATGTAAGCAAACATAGGAGTTTACGCAAACACGTGACGCTAAGTAATTGCGTAACTTTAAGTACGCTTCATGTAAACATCTTCATACCACTGCAGTTATCACACCGCGCGTCCACGACTGGAGGTAGAATAGGACAGTAACTAACATTCCCGTCGACTTGTCCGATAACACAAATACGTAAACACGAACCTAACATCATATATTTCATCTATTTTAAATGTAAAACACAGGGACACGGGTGACTGTCTGCTGAGAGGAGGCACTATGCTATTGTACACACACACTGCCACCACCGACTATAAGCCCATTTACGCAACATAACGGCAGAGGTCGTAAAAAGAAGTACATTAATAAATGTGTCCTAGTTCCGTTGTGTCTACTGTACGGGAAACGTTATAATGATCGCCGACGGAATTTTACATTCAGGCATTCGTAAGACTTTAATGGAAGAAGGTGCCGGAAGAGGTACATACTAACGTGGGCTAAATAATTGTAAAATATATATGTAAGTAATGATAGTGATCTAGATATCCACTCGGTGTCGTTGTCACTACGCTGCCAGTAAAGCTGGGTATTCGACGATTATATGAGAACACTTCCGTCTGTCTGTAATTTCCCCACATATCCATTTCTCTTCTGTCAGTCTGCTAACACGTGAAAGTTGGAAATTTTGGTGCAGGATCGACTACACAGATGGGAATTAATAAGGAGAACACAGCGTACGAAGCTGAAAAAAACGAACGAAAGTCAGATTCAAGTGGTATCTGGTTGGTGAGAAGATAGTAGTATATCACGTGATACACTACTGAAGAAGATTCCAGAAGCTGCAGGTGTATACCGCAGTTTATTGCAAATGTATAGCTGCATTCCACTTCGTCAGACAATCAACAAACGTGTCACAACTCGATGAAGCCGTTTTGCGGTCACTGTGACGAGAAGTGACGGGGCTCCTCTATCAACGCCAAGCATCCTGTCTTCTATCAACGCCTTGCCTTGTCCTTTACCCGTAAGGTCACCATATGTTTTATGCGATTATAGACAATCGCACAGAAACAGACCACCGTGTGTTTCTCGACCATCCGATTGTGCTACAGCGGTCAGTGGCGGATCCAGCAGCTTTTGTAGGGAGGTCCACTGCATGGTCGTCACCGTCGACGCCCCATTCCTGCTATCCAACCGTCTACAGACCATAGACATAGCCTACGCAGAATGTGGATAGATGTGTGTAGGTCTAATAAAAGCCAAGCTCAAGGACGGTTCATGTACAATAAAGGCATTACAACATAATCCATGTCAGGTTTTGCATCTTTAATTATGACATGCACCTGATAGTAGTCTATGCTACATAAAATATCAAGCAGCTCTTTCATTCCGATCTAGTTTCACTTTGCTACTAGGCTGTACGTAACGTGGTACAGTAACACTACACTGTGGCGTGATACAAATGATCAATCACTTGGCGGCTTAAGCTGCCAAAATTTTGCAAAGTTCCAATCGCCGTGGTTGCTTTTGAGTACTGTTTGCTAACGCTTTCTTGACGAGCGCGGTTTATTTGTCGATTTACTGGGCGCCTGCTTTCCATCCATGACTGTTTTGAATTCCTTTGCGGCTACAAAAGCTTGTATATGGAAACATTTATCTTCCCGTCCTTTACACCGAAATGACTCCCCAAGACGGTTGATGCTTTGTGAACTATTTCACTGTAAGGCCATTTCACTAGAACGCCTTCTGATTGTTGATTACCGAATAGTGCACGATACACACACATGCCACCTTGCGTCACACGTGAATATACTAAACCTTTATATCTGGTTAGCTCAGGTATCTTGAAAGTGCGACATTTGCCATGCTTGTTTTCAGCAGGGAACTATCTATCTGTTTGACAGGGTGGTACATCGTGGTTAGTCAGAAGTTCGTATTTCAGATGATCATTAATGGATGTAGAGAGGTCGCCCGAAGACCCGATGTAGTGTTCTATATCAGTTGACTTGATTTGCTCTTGTACAGTAGCACTGGTCACGGTTGTCATACACATCTTCTGTGATGGCGTTGTGCTGTATGTATTCGATTCATCTTGCAAAGAACGTTTTTGAACACGTTTGCCAATTGTGATTGGGCTGACCTCGAAAATGTGTTTCACCATCACATTGTAGTGAATTTGCAAGGCGATTAATATACGGCACCACATTATCCAGAGAGGCCACGGAGAGTAGTACAGCTGTGCCATCTGAAATGCAGACCCCATTGCTGTTGCGACTATGGGAGTCAAAGCACAAATATGTACCATTAGTATGCGCTAGTATCGCAATTGTATAGCCTGGACTATCCCCGATGATGAGAAAACACGTCGCGGCAGTGTCGAATCCTCTTTTCAGAGCATCCGCCAAATTAAATGTCAGCGCCGATTCGTTGGATGTTTCTATTGCGAGTACGAGTGCGATGTCAAAGTCATTATCCCAAACGTGGACAACGTCGGGAATATCCGTGATGAGAAGATAGTCCCCTGCGGCTTTATCAATCGCACAATTTAGCACGAGTGCCTTCTTTTAATACGGTGTCAACAACCGAGCTACTCATAACCGTTGCTGCATGAATGTGCCAAAACGCTAAGAAAGCAAACGCAAAGCAGGTGCACTGCTTCCCACCATTGCTGAAGACACCTTGGTGAATCGGTCTCCTAGCAATTGCCCTGCAGTCATTCTCTTGTTTTTTTGGATAAAAAAAAATCAATAATGACCAAGGTGCAGTACTGATATTTATTATATGAACATACATGGACGGGGAGGGAGTATCAAAAAATAGTAGTGTTTTATTATTTTGTTCGATGAATTAATCTTCAAAAATTCGGTACCGACCTCCGAAAGATGACTTCAGTGCTTGCAGTTCGAGGTATAGGGCCTCTTGACTACCGGTAAGTGGTAACGTGTTCAGTTTATATTTGTTTCAGCCCTTTGGTTTGTTTTTGTACTGATAAATGACGTTACAGAAATATAAGCATGAATTTCAATTACTAGTAGCTCATTTCGGACATATATTTAGCCATTGATTGTAAAGTTAATAAATATATTTATATATATAATATATATTAAATAATATATATTATATATATAATATATATATATTCTCAGTGATTTTACAATCTGATATGAAAATTTAAGATAGGTTCTATCAAACAACTCAGTTGTCTAAATGTCACACAGATAGGTGAAGAATTACTTTAATATAAGCTCTTAGGACAAAAAAGCAAAACATTTATTAAAAGACGTTTTGTGTTTCACGTAGAATCAGAATGACTGATGCCAAGGTTATGGGCATGTTTATGGTTAATTGTAATCCCCGTCAGCAACGCCTGATACACTGCCTGATCTCGCACTGATTCACGTGACACGTTCTGGCCATAGAGCGATTAACACAGCGCAGATAGGACGCAAGATTTTTGACCTATGGCTATGCGTCTTTCACGAGATTTGGATTCCGCTGGACTATTTTCGTAAGTAATTAACCCAAAACAACTTTTCTAACAGTCTGCTTGCATACCTTTGACGGAATAGGTGTTACAGATTTAGTACGTAGATTTCTTACGGAAAAAAATGGATTAGGTTTTTGCTAAAACAGCATAAAACAAGTTGACGCACGATTTGTGCCCCCACCAGTATATTATCGCCCAGTCATTTCTTGATTTTGATTGATACGTTGCAGATACCAATACTGGCGTGATTGCAACTGAATAGGGAGTGCGCACAGTGTTTATTTGTGGCCGATTCGGCACCGGAAGGTCATAATCGAGTCCGCCGTCACAGTGCTCTCTTCCACCTGGTTCCAGTCGGTCACAGTCTGTACGGAATAGGAGTGTCTTTATTGTCAGTCAATTGAATCATTAGCACTAGCAAACTCCAATAAACACCTGTTAGATCTGTTATATTTCAAAGGTTAGACCTACCTTTGCAGGTTAGACCTACCTTTGCAGGTTAGACCTACCTTTCTAGTGACGCTACATTTGCGTTGCATTTTCGAAGCTTTGGATTAGTTAACATGAATGATGATTAAGTGGTTGTAAATTTGAACGCTCTTCTGCAGCTCCACCACTGATTTCCATAGTTCAGTTCGTAAGCGAGCGCCTCTTGTGTAGACGTTTCAATGGACATGGGTAAGCCTATGCAGTGTTATTTGCGCATAGATTTGTATCACATTATTCAGTGCTGTATATTAAAATCCTTGGTAACAACAAGTACGACTTTTAAATTATTACTTGTTCTCGCAAGGGGTGTCTGGGACCCCCCTCAGACAGGATGGGGGTCCATGGACACCTGGGACCCCCTGAATCCGCCACTGGTTGTATTCCGTCTTTCCAATCGCCCCACACGTGCTTTACACAAGCCTCCGCGGAGAAAGACGGCCCAATTTGACGTCATACCTCGCTAATATCGACTCCTCTCTTTCAATCAATGTCTGCGTCCGTCAGTGCCACATGGCGGGAACCTATTTGCGGCCCTCGGGGTAAGAAAAAAATTACCGCCGCTGGCAGTAGTGTTCATAATTTACACCTCTAAATGCCGCTATTTGCGCCGCGAGACGAGGCGTTGGACGGCGAGGGACATCGCCAGTCCCACCGCCTGCCTCGGGTTTTCGGCCTGCCTTTTAATCAGAGGCAAATCTAGTGGTTTGGGGCACAACTCGACGCGTGGTGCCGTAGAACTGAAATTACTATTATTTAGCCAGACAACTCCTGTTACAGGCTCGGCGTGCCTGTCGCCTTGTCAGAAAATGTACTCATGAAAATGTAAAGGTACTAATGTGATAAAAACAGGTGTTAGGTAAGTTCTTATACAGCGCGGTGTTCAGTCCCCGATGTACGTAATACTCCCATCACCAACTCGACTCTCTATGAAGTATTCAGCCACGCCGCTGCAATTATTTTGCAAAGCTAATTCAGTCACATACATTTCACTAGTATCGTTGGCCAGGTATTCATTAATACAGCTAGGTGAACTCAGGCAAAGGTGAGAGAACGAAATTGCCCAAGCTTCGAAACGGCAGCAGTAGGATACGAAACCGGGTAATCCCGATTAAGAGTCCGATATTATATAACCACTACATTACCGCGATGTTCCGTCAAGTCGTACGACTTTCGGCGACTTCCACGACGATCTGGCTCCAACCAATCATGTCTCTTGTTCCTTGTCTCAACTCGTCGCATTGTTCTTCTCCAGCCATCTCATGTGTGGTCTTCGTGTCATCTGCTTGGTGTCACTCATTCCAGTCAGTGTCGCCTGTTGCAACACTACCTTTACCCGAATAGAGCAACTTTAGTTTTGCGATAGAGGAACTAAAATATATACAATAGTATATATATATATATATATATATATATATATATGTATATATACATATATATATATTCGTTACTGCAAACTATTGTATATACAATAGTATATATATGTATATATACATATATATATATTCGTTACTGCAAACTATTGTATATATCTTAGTTCCTCTATCGCAAAATTAAAGTTGCTCTATTCGGGTAAAGGTAGTGTTGCAACAGGCGACACTGACTGGAATGAGTGACACCAAGCAGATGACACGAAGACCACACATGAGATGGCTGGAGGAGAAAAATGCTATATATACATGCATATCCCGTGAGGATATTTACAGTCAAGTATAGTTTTCGTAAGATGTTTACTTTTGGTGATTGGTTTAGTCACGGGCATGTAACAGTTGGCTTTCGACTAGCACCTGGTGATATCGAGGTTTCTGTAGCGTTAGAGTGACTCTATGATTAGGAAGACGTGGAGTCGAGTACGTAGTAACTCGGGCTCGCAGAAACGTGGATATCATGGAATCGTTACTAGTCACTATGTCAAACAACGGCATCTCGGCGACGTGGCGTAGACCTTGGAACCAAAGTCACCTAGGCCCATGTTGACAGCCGTACTGTACACAAGGCACATGTATCACACACACGCATGCACGCATGCACGCACGCACGCACGCGCACACGGACACACACACACTCGAACGAACACTAATACACACACTCGAACGAACACAAACACACACACGCACGCACGCACGCACGCACGCACGCACGCACGCACGCACGCACGCACACAAACACACACATGATGAAGCAAATAATAATTCCCTCTTGTAACGATGTTATTACATCGTTCTATGTGTACGTGACAGCATGCACGCAGACAACCACGGCCATTTGTTAATAATAAGCACAATAAAAACTAGTGGTGCGTGGATTTTATAAAAGGCCGTGACAATTGATACAAGTTCGCATTATGGTGTAATCGGAAGCGGACAGTGACGACTGATACAAGTTGGAATTAGTGTAACGGAAAGTGGGCATTGACAACTGATACAACACGTTGGAATCGGTGTAACGGAAAGCGGAGATTAGCAGCGCGCATCAAACGTATAGGTAATATCTGCCGAGTCACTCGCATTGCAATGGAACGTCATGGCCGATTTGTGTTTGACGTTTTATGTGAAAACTATAGCATTGGGATACCGCGTTAGGTCATGTCAGCGCCGTAGTCATTGCACCGCGTGTAAGTCGTCGGCCCGGCACCCGGAAAAATCATAACGATCTGAGAAATGCTGGATGTGGTCTCGCACGTGTATTTATAGGCGTGTCTATTTTCGGCACATGTACGTATCAGCAACCGGTGTGTTGTGTGTGTGTGCGTGCGTGCGTGCGTGCGTGCGTGCATGCGTGTGTGTATGTGTCTATGTGTGAGTCTGTGTGACGTGCGTGCGTGCGTGCGTGCGTGTGTGCGTGCGTGCGTGCTCGGTTCTTCACTTGTACCGTAACACATTTTCGCGTTTAATGTTGAACCAAATGCTGTCAAATGTATAAAATTCGGCAATTAAACAATCACGTTGAAAACTCAAACGATAGATCGTAAAATAACCACACTCGAATAATTGGTCGCTCGCCAATGATACATCAACATCGATTAACCATCGTTATGTTATATTGCGAGAGAAAATATAAAACAGTGGCTTAAACCCAGAAGTAACCGAACCACGAAAACCCTCGACCTGGCTCAGGCATAAATAAAACACAGTTCCTGTGTAGAACGCTGTATCTATACGGAGATGATTAATGATGAAGTTCTCTGGGTCTAACGGGGAGCATTGTTAACGTGTCATAGCAGGAGCAAGCTACATGGCGGTTTGAACGTACACGCTTGTTGTACGTTGACGACTAGCAGATGTTTGTTGACACTCGCGGAAAGCGAGAAGGCTTTGAGCGACGTAAAACCGTCGTGCCAAAATGACTGAGCGGAAACGTGAAACCGGGCCAGTAATATGTAAACAGTATAGACGCTGCTGCAACGGCGCTATGACCTAAGGCCGTGTTAACATCTAATTTTTAACCGAATTACGATGCGGATCAACTAATTCGGCTCTGTTCCATACACAAAATTAGGCCGGATTAAATCGCCAACCGAATTAGTGCACCAGGGGCGTGGTGTGCGGGTCATAAGTCATACTCTGCGCGAGACTACAGCCCTCTGCCATGCAGCAGCGCCGCCATCGCCGAATCAAAGCAAACGGAGCGTTCACATTGGCTTGATCCGCATCCTAATTCGGTTAACCTTCACCGATTTTTCCCGCATTAGAATTCGGGTAGCTTAGTGCGGATCAAGAGGGTTCACACTGCGCTACCCGAATTGGGATCCGCATCCTAATGCGGATTCAAGTTGAATGTGAGCACGGCCTAACTCCCGACAGTAAAAGCGCAGTGTCGGTCACTCACTTCCGGTAATTCACAGCGTGTTCTGCAGGTATGCTGTTTGCGGTTGGATGTGCTATTTATATAAACCTACCTTCAATATTAGTTGAATAGCAACAATAATTGTTGTCGACACCGTTCCGTTACAACAACAACATAGTAACGCCCAAACAGTACTTGCGCAAATACGCAACTGGATAGCGCCGTATATAATCGCATCCTTCTTAAAATAACGCCGTGATGAAACAGCTGGTGTGGCCATGCGGAGATATGATGTAGTTGTTTCCCTTCGAGGGAAGGGGAAAGGAACCCGTGGGTGGAGGAGGTCCCCGCCCAGCTCCTGTGTCAACGGGAAGAGTGCAGTTAGACTAACGCCATCTTCCCGTGTGCGGCTCCACCTTCCGCCCACGACGAGTCCCCGACCCTGGCGCCGTGGCCATGTTCCGTCTCCCAGTGGATGGATATCATTTAACGGCCCACCGACGAGATTCATCAACCACGTGGGCCAGTTCGCCGACCCGTCTAGCGGCGCGCTATAAGCACACGAAGTTCGAAACACGAGTTTTACGGATGATTCTCAAAACGATCCTTCACCCCTGTGTTTTTATCCGGCGTGAGAAAGCAACGTCAACGGTTGCAAGTGATTTGGCAGTCTGTGGGGTGTCGGAAAGGGGTGGGAGAGGGGAAAGGAGAGTCATACTTAATCACCCATTAATATTCCAAGCTAAAGGTAGTGACGTAAAAGGTTTCATGAAAATTTAAGAAGCGAAAACAACCCTAAATACGCTTCTGATTTACATACTTGCAAGCAGCGCCCCCACACGTTGGTGTTTTATACATATGTTAAGGAAAAGCAAATTTAAAGCACGAGAAAATAGGGTATAATTATGAAGACTGAAAACAACAGGAAATTCACGAACAATGCTGCAACTGGCAGCGCTGTTGAATGATTCAAATCATACTCACTAGGTGGCGCCCAGTTTACTTTCAACTAGTTACTGCAAGTGCTGAGCGTATAGTCGGACTGGCGCGCCACCTGGCGATTGTAGGACCAATAAAAAACGTCTGCCATCAATCCAGGCGTAATTGCAAACCATCCTCTCCAATCCGCCATTACCATTATAATTGACGCCAACGGGAAAATCAATTATAGCTAATCGTTCCCAGAAGCCCGGCAGGTTTGTCTTCGTTTGACAGTTCCAGACGCGATGGTTGCTTCGTTCGTTATTGCGTCACAATAATTGCTTGGCGGCGAGGTCAGGGTGGCTCCGGGGGCGTATTAAAGGGGATTCTGCCTTGGCCCCCTTTATATTTTTTGAGTTTTTATTTTCCTGTAAATCTGGTTGGGCGAATACATTTTAGCATGGAAACTAATGCGTACCCCACTTGTCCCCCCTACGAGGTGTTAGATACACCACTGGGTGGCTACCTGTGTCTGGGCTAGGTGAAAATCACAGGTAAACATTGATTACCAACACATTATTATAACGATTGGCGAAGCGTACGTTTAAATTATTTGTTATTTACATCGTGTAATATGGCCTACGTTACAACAAATCGACACATATGCGCCGTAAATACACATATTACGTGCCGTTTTGACTTCGTAGTTTGATGTAATACTGTTATAAATCAAATATTTGGTTTGCCTCGGTGGAAATCACCGTCTGATTCTTGGAAATGACTTGGGGGGAAATTGCCACGATATGATTGCGTGTTTCCGAAATCTGCTGAGGTCTACGTAGGTCTACAAATGTTCGCCTAGAGGTGGCTGGTTATAACGTCACCAATATACACTTCAGTGGAATAGCTACCGAAATTCATAACACTTTAAATCTGCAACGGTTAGAAGTTACGATTATGTTCTGTTCAGCCTCGATCCTCTAAATAATCACGCTTCGATTGACGGCCATGCGTCAATCAGCACGTGGCACCTTGGGATCGATCAGGCACCCGTGGTGTTTGCGTATAAACAAACTTGCACGTGGCCCATGCATTGAGACGTATCAAAGTATGTTTAATAGCTCATTCAACGTGATGCATACGAAGTGGCGTTTACAAATGGATCGACAGAACCACAGAGTTCCATAGAACCGAGCATTTTGTCGCCGACAACAAGTTACATCTGACATTAGTTTCATGTAAAATGTACTCCCTCCATCAGTTCGATATTTTTGTTCCTCGCATTTTTGTGTGCGTGTGATTATGCTACCGAATGGGTGGCTGAAACCTAATGTAGCCAGACAGAGACGATGATGAGGATGGATTTGGGAAAGGTAATGGCGCAATAGACAGAAGGGATGCGCGTGTTTCGTAGACGTCTCGTGAGCGCCACATTCAACGGATTGGCGTTAATGTCGGATATAACGACCGAATCAATTTCGTTATAATACTGAAAAAGTACGCACTTTATAGACAGACTGCCTACACTGCCTACACTGTTAGCACACTATACATGCATCTGGACATAAAAAACTGATTCGTGATGGACAAACAAACTACGGAAGCAGCTTCAAACTAAACAGCCATACTTACGGCGCTGTCATTTACCATAGCGACGTCTTCCTTGTCTCAGCTGGTGCAGCTTATTTTATTTAACAAATTCAAGAGATTTTGTCAAAATAGTTATATTTAATTATCACTCATTAAATTATATGTGGTTCCTGCATAGCAATTGTGAATACTTTCAAAACCGACGTTCGTTTGATCAGTGGCACTGAAACAGTTTGCCCTTTCTGTCTGGCGGTTGGCGGTGGGTGGCCTGGCGTCATTTCTTCCGGAGGAAATCCAGCCGGCAAATTAGCCCGCTCCGGTTTCACTTTCCGTTTACTGCGCACCCCGTGCCTGTTGGCGTCTGTCTTCTCTCTCGGCAGAGACCGGCGACGTTTGTAAGATTCAACGTAGAACAGCGTCCCGAGCCAGCTGTTTCACGTTGCCCGTAACGTCTCGAGATGTGCTATTCCGTCCGCTCGTAAACATATCTTTTTTCGACAGCGTTAAGCATCGATCAGACTTAATGATTTACTAGCAGTCTATATTCTGAGAGTCTACCATGGAGGTGTGTCATTTTACGACAGGTCATCATTAACAATTCCCCAGCTGCTTGTCAGTACCCCCGCGCTGTAAGTCTTTGTGAACAGTGGTCGGAATATAAACATGTTTTGTTAAAAATATATCAATGTACAGCGTGAATCAAACGGCTGTAACCCCCGCATGAAACCAGGTTCGTGTGTCGAACACTGATGTATTGAGATGGTGGGACATTAGGTAAATACGTCAGTGGATCAGCTAAAAGCGTTGGTAACCGTCATAAACGTGCCGGCTAACCTCACGGCGATACGTCGATGTTTATTTTGATGTATTGTTGTTCCAACGTCGCCATTTGCTCTATGTAGTAAAGTCACCGATCCTTATTGTGTACTTAGTGCGACTCTACAAATAGGGAACACATGTCAGATGTTACAGACGTCATGTTGTTGTTTCCCTTAGGTCTACCCGTCTATTAATGTCATCGGTTGACGTAATAATAGTTTGTTCTGGCCCCAACGGTCTTTCTTTGTGATTAAAAAATGGCAAAGTTTTTTTAAAGTGACAACTGTATGCGGGAATGTTTAATCTCAATTCACACAAAGTCATATAAGCCCTAACCGTTATCTACATTGTTGGCAAAGGCAAACCTTGACGAAGGTCTATTTTGATTGTGACTTGTACGCAAACCGCGACGTAGCGGAACCGTCAATTCATTCTGCCTATAATGGTGTAACAAATATAGTCGTAATGACGTAACATACGCAACGACGTTATTGACTGCATGACGTAGCCGACGTAATGGCACGTATAGCAGATGCAAAAAAACAGTAATTTGTTGCAATTCCGGAGTATGTTCGCTATAGGTCAAACCGACATCGTTGCGGTTGACGAGGACAGCGAGTAATTGCTTCAATAAATGTTTGATGACGAGGAGAAGGTCCGCCCACATTAGCAGACCGGGCGATAGTGGCGTCGTTGTCATCAAGTGCCAGTCCGGACAGATCGCGAAAGCTGGTGACAGCTGGTGACAGCGCGCGAGAGGCCGTGACAGCTCGTGACAGCCAGTCCGAAACAACCGCAACGTGACAGCTAGTGATGGTTCGTGACAGTCCACAAACACCCCACCACAGTCCGTGACAGTCCGTGACAGTCAATGATAGTCCGTGATGATCTGTGACGGCCGTGACAGTCCGTGACAGTCCGTGACAGTCCGTGACAGTCTGTAACAGTTGCCCACCCAGTAACATCATCCCCAAAACTATGCTTAAAGAAAACGATTACACCCAGCCTAATCATACTCGACATCAGTGTCCAGATAGTTTACATCGCATCGCTGTCTCTCAGTCAAAACCAGATAGACGGGAACAGCGACCATCCTTCTCTCTCCCTCAGGTGTGGCGGGGACCTTCTCTCCCCGCCGCCGCTCTAGCACGAACTGTGTATAAACATGGCCGCCGTCCGAGGCTCCATCAGCGGCTGTTCACGTGACGCTATAAATGTACAGACCGCACCACTTAGCTTCAAAGCCGCGCGGTTACCGAGTGGAGTCTAGCGCAGTACATACACCCTGGAGGTATCCGCGCTGTGTGCGCGTGAGAAGTGGCGACTGAGCCAGCTGGTCGACCTACGCTTGACCGCGACGTGTCCAGGTGTCGGCGGCATCGACCGTGTTCGCGGGCTACCCGCTGCCGTCCCCAACAACAGCGCCACCGCGCCTAGAGACTGCGACAGGTGTGCACTCCGCACATCGCTATTAAGGTCACCCCTGGGACTGTGCAAAAGTGACGTGAACGACGAAGTGACCATATTAGCAAAGACATATTAAGATGTTCGTATTAGTGAGACTAATCTCCTATACTTTACTGTCACACGAATAATTTGGGACTATCCCAGGATGACCTTACTTGCGAGGTGGCTGTATTACTGAGGTGACCGTAAAGCAAGGTTCGACTGTAGTTAACGTAGTAAAAAGGTTTTACAAAGGTACCGTGTTACCTTTTATTACAAATGGATGCAGTGCGCGTTATCCAACACCGGGGTGCAGTTGCATGACTTCGGAATCGGGCGCGTGCTTTTATAACGGAACCATTTTTAGTCCTTTGGCCGAAGGTCCAAGGGACTATTGCCATCACTCTGTGTCCGCCGTCCGCCGTCAGCCGTTAGCTGCCGTATCCCAGAAACCGTTCAGCAACTTTTTCTCTAATTTTGCATAAACATCTTAGGGCACTGCCACTATGCACGAAAAATATGTATTTGATTGAATAATTTTAAGGGCTCCCTATGGCCTCCAAGGACCCCAAAACTTGTAAAAATGTAACATTTTGCCTATTTTTTCAAAAACTGTTCAGCAACTTTTTTTCTAATTTTGCATAGATGTTCCTTAGGGTGCTGCCACTATATACAATAAATCTGTATTTGATTGAATCATTCTAAGGGCACCTAAGGGGGCCCAAAGTGCAAAAGTTTTATATTATCTAGTGATGTGGTTTTGAGAAGGGCCCTTGAGACCACCCCAACAATAGATTTTTGTTTATTGTGCCAGAAAGCCAGCAGCATGACTAAACTCTGCAGCCTAGTGCTATTGTTCCATTGAGACCTTGACTAATCTTTAATTGGTCACAGGACCAAGGCAGAGCAGACACATTTGACCCCTGTTAGACTGAACAGTTGCCTAAAACTTTTAAACTGTATCTTAAAAACTATTGATTTTCTATAATTGCAAGTTGTGTTTATTTTGATGTTCATTTAATTATTATAAAATGGTGTGGCTGTGGTGTCTATTGGTTAAATATGTATTGTCTGTAGAAACCTGTAGGTGACAAACATAGAAAATTAATATTCTGTCACCTGTAGGTGACAAACATAGAAAATTAATATTCTGGACAACTACAGAGTGAAATATCCTACATTTGATTGATATCAAATGCATTCTACTGTTCTGTTTACGCTTGCCATGCCTTGTGTAGACATGGTACTGTGTAAATCAGTTGTATCAATATAGACTAATAATTACAGATTCACAATTTGAATTGTTTCGACGGTTGTTTTGGTTGTTTACACCTGAAACAACCAAATGTCAACCATTAGAAGAGTTGACATAGTTCCGCTGTACACAAGCAAGGAATCTGTATTTGATTGAATCATTCTAGTGTCATCAGCATATAGTAGAACATACATTTTCTACATCATCATCGCTAAGGTTGTTGTAAATTTCACCAGCTGCCATGTCAAGTCCGTTATAATTGTGACTAACAGTGTTCAAAATTATTCAGGTAAATAGCAAATAACAAAGGACATAAGTTTTCTCCTTGCCATACCTCTACATCACATTAGAAGAAGGCTGACACAGCCTGGTCCTGATTTATACATGATTTAGCATTTTTGTACATGTTGTATACAACTTTCAACACATTACCATTAATACCGCAGGAAATTATCTTTGACCACAGTGAGGACCAATCTACTAAATCAAATGCTTTCTTATAATCGATGAAGGCACAATAAAGCCTTTTGCGTCGAGACAAATACAATTCAACCAATACCCCTATCTGAACACTGCCTGTTCTTCACCTATTACATTCGCTTTGTTTAGGTATGTGGTCAGACTGGTGTTCTGAACAATCACTAAGGATTAATGAACACTTGTGCAGAATGTCACCCACTTGGCAGGTTTAATTGATCTATTCAACAATGAGGACCCTGCTTAGGCCTCACTCTGGACACTGTCACTCACAGTGTTGTGTAATGTCTTAGTTGGTGCATTGAGCTAATCTACTTGACCATGAATCAGTGGTGGCTCTGGTTGTATATTACACCCAGCTGTGGAGCTAAGATTCTCTGCCTGCTATTGTTTGATAGAAACCGTGACTAATCTGTAATTGGTCATTGACAGTAGCTTGTGTCAACTGACAGCATTAAGCCACTAGACCCCTGTTAAACTGGACAGTTGCCTGTAGGTTTTAAACTGTGTCAAACAGTGAGTCTACATTTTGCTCTCAAATGATCTGTCCTCTTAGTTTTACATGTAAAAACATAATCTGGCATAACTTGATAAGTCTTTGTAGCAGCACATTTGTACTTCCAGTGTATCATTGCAACATAACATACATATTACAAACTGTGTGCCACATTTGAATGTTGTGCATGTAATATTTCCATGCAATCCATTTTGCATATATAATATAAAACTTCAACAGCTGTTTTCTTCATTTTCACTTTTTGACCCCTACCATGTTCAATGCTCCATAACTTCACTAATTTTTGTAGCAGTCATAATTTTTGAAACCGTGTAAAGCACCCTACCAAACCTTTACAAGGATGTAAGAAAACAATGTTACAATTTTTCCGACTTATCACTCATTTGGTCAGCCGGGGTCACATATAGACGTATTAGTCCAAAAGATTCCAGGGCCACTTGGCCCATTTGTTAAATTATGGCGAGGTCATTTCATTAAGTTTTGAAATCACCCAGTTTACGTAGTTTTGTGATATTTAAATTAACATTATCGACAACGCCCATCGTGTATGCGCGAACACGTTTCTGTATGTCTAAATGTAATAATATTAATAATAATAAACTTCTATAGCGCCTAAATCCCAAGGAACCTGAGCTCAGAGGCGCAGCATACAAGAATCATTAGGCAGAACATAGTCATAACACACAGCACGAAATCAAATACATACATATGTGTGTGTGTGTGTGTGTGTGTGTGTGTGTGTGTGTGTGTGTGTGTGTGTGTGTGTGTGTGTGTGTGTGTGTGTGTGTGTGTGTATGTATTTGATTTCGTGTAGTGTATTATGGCTATGTTCTGCCTAATGCTGCGCGGTTGTTCCGAGTCCAGTTTGTCAACAACATTTTAAGATTGTTGTGGTATCCATCAGAGGCGCCACGGACCATCTCTTATTCTTATGCCCACACTGTCTGTCTCTCGTTGTTAATATGGTATTTTAAATACTAGAACTAATATTAGCTTTATGCTTCATATACACTGCCCGCCAAATTTTAATAAACCCAATGTAGTGTTAGCAATTTTGATGGAACGCTTGCAAAACATTCAAATGGTAAACACAGTATCCTAATTCCAAACATCCTCTGTTGGCAGTACTGCGATGACAAGGGGGCTAACCGCAAAGCCCGTTGATAAACGGCGCGTTCGCGATTTCCCGTATTGATAACAACCAATTCAGCGAACTTCCTGCAAATAATTACCACCCTGGCTTAAGAGGATGATTCCGTGTACTTGACCAGCAAGATGCTGTCGTAACTTCGATTTCTGTTCTTTTTTCGATCGGCAGACAAGAGGGTACTAAAAAAATAAAGTACTAACTATGTTGTCTATATACCTCGTATCAAAGATCGTTCGTTGCACGAAACTCTATCTAATTAGACTGTAAACAGAAGTACTGATTATCACGATCAGATGTTACTGGGTGCTATCCTGGTGTAACAAACTGTGTGTACGAACTTGACATAACGAACACAGGATAACGTCCAGTGCACTTCGAACACATCTGCGGTGCGTAAACACACGCAACTGTTTAGTCACCAGCGCAAGCGCCAGTCACATCGCACCTGATGAAGAGATCCAGCGGAGTGCCTTTGATGAGGAGAAGCGCGACCTCGTGGCTCGTTTGTCGGGTCATCTTCGTTCTCCCGGCGACTCGATAACCCAACAGGACACACTGCTGCGTCGAGCGCCGAAATCTCATTACTAATTTTGCCGATGAAAGAAATTTATCTTGATCAACTGGTACACGTGAGTGGTCAAAGCACCGACAGGAAAATCTAGTTTCTGCGCCAGATCGATATGCTGCACGGGCATAGCGCAGCAGGGGTCTCAATAAGGATTGTCCCCGATTCTATTCTGTCGCGTCTGGGCAAACACTTGACACGAACTGAACTGTTCACCTCATCTTCGCTTTCCACTCATTGTGGTAAATGCATTATCGTATCGTGTTAAGGACTCCTTCGAATGTCAGATGATTTCGCTCGAGCGTGAATCAGATATAAGATGGGTTTTCGAAGCAATATCGAATATAAATAATTATCAATATACTTAGCGTGCTTCGTCTTATTAAGACGTTTTTCATCTAAAAACTGCACGATCGCCGCTGCTTGGTGACCAATAAAATGAACTACGAGTCGATAGCAATAACGGGAATTCGCACGTGCGATATGAACAGCTGCGTGTTTTAATATCCGATTGAAACTACAATGTTGTGGTAACCTATGTATCATGGTGTATACATACATAAGCTTATTTATTTTCAGTAACCTTCGCCTGACCGATGTTAGTTGATTAATTTGGTTATTGTGTCTGGGGTCCTCCATCGCTCCTGAGTTTAGTTTCCTGTCTCTAAAAGTCTTCTAACGGCGTCTTCTGTACAAAGCATTTGTGCTTCAATTGTTCTCACAAAATGCGTTCAAAAGGCTCCGGTAAAACATCGCGTAGTCTGCATTATTTCATCTTGGTTTTCTGTACCCGGATGCCGTTGCTGCAGGCAAAATAGGTTTAATATCCTGCAAGATTTAATCTTACCTTGCTGACAGTCAGACTCCCAAAAACAGGAAATGCCGACGGCAGTATTGAGTGCGTATAGCGAATAACTTGTGGGTGATTGGGAAGAAGGAACTTCAAACGGCAGATGAGCTGCACCCACGCAGGGACAGGATTTGTGATCCTTCGTGTATATATATATATATACACACACACACATATATATATATATACATATGTATTTATATATATATATATATATATATATATACATATATATATGTGTATATATATATATATACAGCCACTGTATATATATATATATACGTGCGGTACATATGTTGGAGTAGCAATGACGCCGTTACTAGAGCATCGGACTCTCACTCGAGAGAACCCGGGTTCGAATCCTGTGTTGCCGTGTCGAATGTTGGGCAAGCTCATTCACTCTACGTTGCTCGATGACACTCAGCTGTATGAATGAGTACCTGGCTACAGGCAGCGATGGATATTTGTGTACGAACAGTCTTCGCGCATTAATTGGAGCATGGACTCGAGATAGTGTTCGATTATACAGGTCTGCCAGGGAGTAAAGTGTAAGTCATTTTCAGCAGTCCAAAGGATTGGATATTGTTTTATACAAGAACTTACCTTTTACTTTTTAACGTTAAAATCGATGCGATTTTGTACCTTTAGCGGTTGCTTTGTTGCATAGTCTTAAAGGTTGTATAATGTTAAAGATGTTAGCCAGCAGGCCCACGATTGAAAGAAAATGTGGTTTCTCTATGTGTTCGTCGGACAACATGTGTGAAGAAACGAGAGAACCAGTTGCCCGATTGACATCACAGCACGTGGCGATGCTGGTTAGCTAATAACTGCGTATATCGTTGGTGAGCACGGTGCCGGGTAACAAATGCCTTCATTAGTTGGATCTGTGATCCGTAAAGATCAAATCACGCGCGTTATAGTTTAGCGTCGATAGCGAGGGTTGGCGCTGCAACGATTTACCGCTCTCGCGAAACACATTCCCGTAATAGCGTATTAGTGCAAGAACACCCGCACACTCGCACGCAACCTCACATACCACGCCCGCACGCATGTGCTTACATCATCCGTTATGCACGTGTCATAATTAGATGTTAATTACGAACTTTCCATGTCGAAACTAGCACTCATTAAATCAGACTGCGGCGGTACTAAGAACTCTTCAGCAGCCCCATCGACGCAAAGTTTAGGGGTCAGCACACTGTCAGGTTTCCAAATTCCAGTTTAGTCAAAATCTCATATTTCTAGCTCTTGCAAAATGCCTGTATGTATGACACCCGTCAATATTTACAACTGGATGCAGGCAGTAATCCAGCTAAAGTGTCAACTAGCCAAATTGCTGCCAGATACCCTTCCGCTTAGTAAAATCAGCTAAAAAGACACCATTTTACTGTCAACAGCTTCAACAATCACATCTAGAAATCTGACTACTCAAGTGCACTTATGTCAGAGCAAGTGAATATTATAAAAAGTCATTTCTCAAAAATATACTGCACTTTGTTTCGTCTGTAATCAAGCAGGAAGTCCAACAGTGTGCTGACCCCTTTACTGTATCTCCGTCATTGTCACGAAACCCGACCCGTCGTAGACCTAAATACCGGTTAGGTCCCGGACAACGCATAGGTACTTCAGCGATCAGACCAGAATTAACTTTCCTGTACGAGTGTAACGACTCCAATTTTGTAAGTTATCCGATTTCAGTAATTCTATTCGCGAATTAACTGTAGTAGGTTGGTTGGTAGATTTGAGGCAGATAAGGACACCCGCACTTGTCAGGCTGACGAGGGGACCGTCTCACTGAGACAATGACCCCATGAGAATGTCTTATTTCGTTGGTTATAAAGTAATTAAAAACAGTTCACATATGTTCATAATTCGACGAGTAATTACAAATGTTTTCATGGTTCAGTTTTCAACGCGAATATATAGGGAATTACTTGAAACGGGTCGTAATTCAGCGAGCTACTAAACTGCGTTTATGGCTCTATGTCACCCCGTCGTATGCGTGGCGTGGGTTTGTGACGTTCATGGAACATACATAGACGTACGCATTAGTGCCAACTCTGTCAGTTGTTACGGTAAATACATAGTAGCGTATAGCATACGAGTTTATTGTGAATCAGTAGATGTTGCCGGCGTGTTTATTCCGTTGACTCTGTTTGCCGCCGTACAGCCCCGCACTAATGTTGGCCCTCTTGCAGTACTCGTTTCCACTTACATTAGGTAGGTCCATCTCGATTGGAACCAGGTGTTAAGGGAGAGCGGACGGGGTGGGAGGGGAGGACGGAGAGAGCCGTCTGCTGCTGGACGGGAATGGACACCGTGAATACGCCCTGTCAACCAGAGAAACACTCGTTTCGGTGTCTATCTAAGATTGTGGAAGAAACCCGCAATTATATGTTACTAATTAATTAGACAGACAAAAGTGTAGTGCTAAAAGACAAAAGTCAGCGGTTTGTGTTGTGGTTGACGGTAACTAACCCAGTATATGGTATTGCATAATAGAAAATAACTTATTGATTCTTCCCGTTAACGATGTAGATGTAGAAATGTACATTGTAATGTATTGCTAATACGTGCTACTACTATAGCATACCAACCAAAATATTATAATGACATTGTAACGTATTGCTAATACGTGCTACTACTATAGCATACCAACCAAAATATTATAATGACAATGTAATGTATTGCTAATACGTGCTACTACTATAGCATACCAACCAAAATATTATAATGACATTGTAATGTATTGCTAATACGTGCTACTACTATAGCATACCAACCAAAATAGTATAATGACATTGTAATGTATTGCTAATACGTGCTACTACTATAGCATACCAACCAAAATATTATAATGACAATGTAATGTATTGCTAATACGTGCTACTACTATAGCATACCAACCAAAATATTATAATGACATTGTAATGTATTGCTAATACGTGCTACTACTATAGCATACCAACCAAAATAGTATAATGACATTGTAATGTATTGCTAATACGTGCTACTACTATAGCATACCAACCAAAATATTATAATGACATTGTAATGTATTGCTAATACGTACTACTATAGCATACCAACCAAAATATTATAATGACATTGTAATGTATTGCTAATACGTACTACTACTATAACATACCAACCAAAATATTATAATGACATTGTAATGTATTGCTAATACGTGCTACTACTATAGCATACCAACCAAAATATTACAATGACATTGTAATGTATTGCTAATACGTACTACTACTATAGCATACCAACCAACATATTATAATGACATTGTAATGTATTGCTAATACGTACTACTATAGCATACCAACCAAAATATTATAATGACATTGTAATGTATTGCTAATACGTACTACTACTATAACATACCAACCAAAATATTATAATGACATTGTAATGTATTGCTAATACGTGCTACTACTATAGCATACCAACCAAAATATTACAATGACATTGTAATGTATTGCCAATACGTACTACTACTATAGCATACCAACCAACATATTATAATGACATTGTAATGTATTGCTAATACGTGCTACTACTATAGCATACCAACCAAAATATTATAATGACATTATAATGTATTGCTAATACGTGCTACTACTATAGCATACCAACCAAAATATTATAATGACATTGTAATGTATTGCTAATACGTGCTACTACTATAGCATACCAACCAAAATATTATATTGACATTGTAACGTATTGCTAATACGTGCTACTACTATAGCATACCAACCAAAATATTATAATGACATTGTAACGTATTGCTAATACGTGCTACTACTATAGCATACCAACCAAAATATTATAATGACATTGTAACGTATTGCTAATACGTGCTACTACTATATCATACCAACCAAAATATTATAATGACATTGTAACGTATTGCTAATACGTGCTACTACTATAGCATACCAACCAAAATATTATAATGACATTGTAATGTATTGCTAATACGTGCTACTACTATAGCATACCAACCAAACTATTATAATGACATTGTAATGTATTGCTAATACGTGCTACTACTATAGCATACCAACCAAAATATTATAATGACATTGTAATGTATTGCTAATACGTGCTACTACTATAGCATACCAACCAAAATATTATAATGACATTGTAATGTATTGCTAATACGTACTACTATAGCATACCAACCAAAATATTATATATTATAATGACATTGTAATGTATTGCTAATACGTACTACTACTATAGCATACCAACCAAAATATTATAATGACATTGTAATGTATTGCTAATACGTGCTACTACTATAGCATACCAACCAAAATATTATAATGACATTGTAATGTATTGCTAATACGTGCTACTACTATAGCATACCAACCAAAATATTATAATGACATTGTAATGTATTGCTAATACGTGCTACTACTATAGCATACCAACCAAAATATTATAATGACATTGTAATGTATTGCTAATACGTGCTACTACTATAGCATACCAACCAAAATATTATAATGACATTGTAATGTATTGCTAATACGTGCTACTACTATAGCATACCAACCAAAATATTATAATGACATTGTAACGTATTGCTAATACGTGCTACTACTATAGCATACCAACAAAAATATTATAATGACATTGTAACGTATTGCTAATACGTGCTACTACTATAGCATACCAACCAAAATATTATAATGACATTGTAACGTATTGCTAATACGTGCTACTACTATAGCATACCAACCAAAATATTATAATGACATTGTAACGTATTGCTAATACGTGCTACTACTATAGCATACCAACCAAAATATTATAATGACATTGTAACGTATTGCTAATACGTGCTACTACTATAGCATACCAACCAAAATATTATAATGACTTTGTAATGTATTGCTAATACGTGCTACTACTATAGCATACCAACCAAAATATTATAATGACATTGTAATGTATTGCTAATACGTGCTACTACTATAGCATACCAACCAAAATATTATAATGACATTGTAATGTATTGCTAATACGTGCTACTACTATAGCATACCAACCAAAATATTATAATGACATTGTAATGTATTGCTAATACGTACTACTATAGCATACCAACCAAAATATTATAATGACATTGTAATGTATTGCTAATACGTACTACTACTATAGCATACCAACCAAAATAGTATAATGACATTGTAATGTATTGCTAATACGTGCTACTACTATAGCATACCAACCAAAATATTATAATGACATTGTAATGTATTGCTAATACGTGCTACTACTATAGCATACCAACCAAAATATTATAATGACATTGTAATGTATTGCTAATACGTACTAAGCTTAGCAAAATATTGTAATGACATTTGGTATAATTTAACCAAGGAGTGGGACAACCCGGATACTGCTGAACAACACACGGCATTGATCCAGCAACACCAGTGCCGATTGTTTGAACATTAAGGGGTATTCTCAAAACATCGATGGAAGACTGTACAATTCCTTTGGAACCAGATAAAGCGGTTTGTGATCACCACAATGTCCGAAAGATCTGAGCACAGACTACCTCGAGTAACCCGGATGTCATGCATTATGCGATGTATCATTTCAATGTTAATACTGATTTGGCAATCGATCAATCATAATAATAATAATTATTAGAGCAATTATAAAGCGCCGTAGCTCCAACTTACCCTGTTCGAAGGCGCTGAGACAAAAAGAGTAAACAAGTCGAGATTGTATAAACATAACAAATATAGCGCTACAAATCCAAGATCATAAAAACATGGCATCAAATCTCCAATCAAATTGTCATTAAGAAACTTATAAAAACAAAAAAAACAGCACTAGAAATTTAAGATAATAAAAACATAGCATAGAATAAATAATCATTATCAAGTCCAGTCGAGCGAAAACATTAAAAAACAGTGAAAGTTCATGAATAAAAGGCTTGTTTCAACAGGTGAGTCTTTAGGAGTCTTTTAAAGTGGTGTAAAGAGTCTCATTTGCGCATATCGTGGGGAAGATTGTTCCACAGGCGAGGAGCAGCGATGGAGAAGGCACGATCACCGTACTTGCGGAGTTGTGCACTGCACACATTCAGTAGAGGATCTGATGACGATCGCAACGTTCTGCAGGGCTGGTAGAACTGGAGCAGGTCTGTGATGTAGCTCGGCGCAAGCAGATGAAGGGCTTTGCACGTCATCAGTACGACCTTGTACTCGATACGGTACCGGACGGGAAGCCAATGGAGAGTCTCTAGGATTGGTGTTATGTGACCACAGCGACTGGCTTTGACCACAACGCGAGCTGCCACAGTCTGGACTCTCTGCAGCTTGTCCAGTAGCTCGTCAGGTACACCGTAAAGGAGGCCATTTCCATAGTCTAGTCGCGATATGACGAGGGCGTGAACCAAGAGTTCAGCGGGATGTAGTATGAAACAACCTTTGATGGAACGAATTCGATGTAGATGAAAGTATGCTACCTGGCACAGTTTCGACATTTGCGATTTCATGCTGAGCTTACTGTCTAACATCACTCCAAGGTTGCGAGCGACGGTAATAGGCTTGATGATGTTGTCACCGATGATGACACCAGTCAGGCTGTGCTTGCTAGCCGAGCTTGGTGTGGTGACCACAAGTACTTCAGTCTTGTTGTCATTCAGCTGAAGACGATGATGAGTCATCCATGCTTTCAATTCTCCCACACATGCTTGGATGCGTGCCAGTGCAGCGGTCACATCGTTAGTGTCCTTGATCTTAAATGAGATATACAATTGAGAATCATCGGCAAAGAGATGGAAGTCAAGTCGGTGCCGCCTAACTATCTGCCCAATGGGTCCCGTGTAGAGTGTAAACAGAACTGGGCCAAGAACAGACCCCCGTGGCACTCCCTGGAGCAGCTGCAACGGGTCTGACTGGGTCTGAGTCCTCGAAGTCAATTATGACCTAAGCCACTGATGCACGACGCCGATGATACCCGCGATCTTTATGCAAGCCAACAGCAGCGTATGATCTGTAGAAGATCAAGTAGAATCAACACGACACCCCTTTGTTGTCCAGGGTCATCAGGATATCATTCTGGATTCGCATCAGTGCAGTTTCAGTACTGTGATTCGGCCTGTAGGCGGATTGGAATTTCCTGCAGATTGTTGAACGAGACGTGGTCAATGAGCCTGTTGAGCACAGCCCAGTCTGTCAACTTTGAGAATTAGGACAGATTAGAGATAGGGCAGAAACTATTCATGACATTCTTGTCCAAGGAAGACTTCTGGAGTAAGGGCTTTTATTTTTGTTGGCACAATTCCTGTTGACATGGACACGTTGGCAATGTTTTTAATGCTTGGTAGAAGACAGTCTAACTGTTCTTTCAGAAACCAGGTCGGCATTGGATCGAGTGAACACGAATTTGAGGGACTCTGGTTGACCAGTCGTCTCACCTCTTCTTCCGTTGCAGGCAACAAAAAGCTGAGTTTATCGTCCACATTGCCTGGACTCTCATACGAAGGCACGTAGTTGGGGTCTGCCGTAAGCGTTAAGTTCTCCTGAAATGTCCTGGAAGAATGCACTGAATCTGCTGGCCAGTTGTTCCAGCAAACCACCACCATGCAGGGTAGATTCAGGCTTAATCAACATTTTACAACTGTTTGTGTCAGATGCAGCTTTGGTGATCTTTGGAGTGTAATAAGTAGGTTTAGCAGAGGAGATTAGCTGAATTGACGTGGCGTCTCTGCTCTTTGAAGAGATCGCAGTGAATTGTGAGCCGTGACTGTCTCCAACTCCTCTCCAATTGCCGTCTCTTCTGCTTAGCCATCGTGATGTCACCACTGAACCAAGGAACTTTGGGTCGAACCGCTGTTGTTGTCCAATAGAGCTGACAGGGTAGTGTATTTGTGCTCGAGGAGACTGGCTGCTGAGGTGGCAGGGTCAAGGCACAGAGTTGATGCCTCAATGTCGACTCGGAGCATCTGTTTGTCTATGGCAGCATAAGTGCTGTATTGCGCTTAGCGTCGAAGCGATTGATGTTTTGGCAGATATAAATTACAATGGACAGCGCCATGATCTGTCAAGAAGTCAGACATAGTAGTCTTTCATACCAGATAACCAATTCTAACGTATGCCCATCCATGTGAGTTGAGGCATCAATGACGTCGAATTGTTTGTGTGTGTTTGTGCGTGTGCGTGTTTGTGCGTGCGTTTGTGTATGTGTCTGTGTCTATGTGTGTTTGTCTCTCTGTGTATGTGTGTGTGCGCGCGTGTGGTGCGTGTGTGTATGCGTGCCTGTGTGCGTGAGTGTTTGTGTTTGTGTGTGTGTGTGTGTGTGTGTGTGTTTGTGTGTGTGTGTGTGTGTGTGTGAGAGAGAGAGAGAGAGAGAGAGAGGGGGGGGGGAGAGTGATCGTGTGCATGTGCGTGTGGGTGCACGTGCCAGTTTGTGCGTGCGTGCAAGCGTGCGTGTGTGCGGGCGTGCGATCGTATAGTATTCATTCGTGCACGCAATGCTCCACAGTAGATGCTAGCCCTATTGTTAGTTAGTGACATTCCCAACTGACAGTTCCCTTAATTGTAGTGTGCAATATCATACACACTGTGGAAATGTCAAAACATGTCAACAAACATCAATCGAACTGCAGTCGTAGGTAGCCACATAAATATAATAGCTCGACAAATGTCAAAACACAAATGAAGGGACCGAAATCCAATTGCGTAAATGTTGGAATAATTCATCATTCCCACGTCGCATTTTCACAGAATTAGTTTTGAGCGCGTGAAAGAGCCTTTGTTACAACTGCGGCTTTTGGCAACAAAATATCCAATGTACACCAAACACTCAACTGCCGGTTCTTTACACGTCATAACAAATGAATTAAACCTAGCTTAAGCCCTCATTCTAATGGCGATATTGGCACACAAATACCTGCTTATCTCAAACCGCGTCGATGCTTTAGAAAGTGGACCACGTTGCATTATCCTTCATTACCGTTCTGCACACGGTCGGGCAATATCGTCGTTGGCTCTTGTTTGTAGCTAATGGGATCTCGCTTCGGAAAATCCGTTTAGCTCATAAATGAAAGGACGTTAGACAGGAAGATTGGAAAACACAATAGTTTTCTTGAAATAATAGGCCTATTGATGGTGTTGACGTGAACTGTTGCACTTACCAGCGTCGTTCAACATCCATGCCCTATGATTACACGTCCATCATTTGACGATGACGTTGTTTGTCCTTCAGTTCACGCTTACTGCACTACTTGACAGCCTGACGACATACCTCATTTTGACGGGGAGATGTTGGACGTTCAAATTGTGTATGACGTGGGCGTGTGTAGACATGGGCTTTTGACTTTTTATAATAACACACTTTTTTGCGGGATTTGCCGCTCATCTTGTTGAACGAATCGTTTAAATATAATTTACAGTCCTGCGTAACGTTGTAAGTTTGGCCGTGTGTATTTATACTTAAGTCGATATAATGCTTGAAGATAAGTCATAGAATCTCAGTACTGTGGTGATACTTTATGTTGTGTACTGACAGTACAATATCAGGTTTCAGTCTTTTTATTGTGTTGACACACAGTTTAGCGTCAATAGGATAATGCGGAGATGGACCATGCTTCAGTTGCAGGGTTTGGCCTCGACTCTTATTAGCAGATCCTTTAGTCTCAAAGTTAGGAGCGGTGGTCGCGAAGTAGACCGCCGGACTGTCTGCTCCCTGCAGCCGAAGTTGCTTCCCGGTCGGCCGTGTGAGAGGCGCCGAGCAGGCAGTGCATACGACAGCAATGTCGTCGCTGTCTCCCTACAGCCATATACAGACATATTTACTCTGTGAATATGCTTTGGTTGATTCGACAACTCGTACATGGTTTGATCGGGCCTCAACCCCAAACCCTACAGATCCACCTCCGTGATTGCATGAAGGTCGTTTCAGCACTATCGTAGGCTCATTTTGTGGAGTACAACCATTGTGTTGGCGTGACATGTAGTTGATACTGACAGCGAAGACACACCACGAGGCGTCAACGATGACGCCTTCTAGAACGACCACGGCAGTTGGTGTGTAAATACACGGACCGTGTCGATACGTGAGAGCGTGCCGTGATCTCTACCATGTGGTCGACGCGGCGTGTTCCGCCGGCGCCCAGACGCTACGTGACATGCATTAGACGGCGTCTCTCGACCCGTAACACGCCCCTGGTGGCTCGCTTATAGAGTGCCTTCACACCGGCCCAAGGAGGTGGGCCCGCCTCCGTGCCAACAGGGACAATGGGAGGATGGAGTTGCCAGGCAGTCAGCGGGTAGACGGGGGAATCGGTGACCGCGGCGGACACATACGGATGAGTGCTTCGCACGTGTGCTCCTCTCAAGTGTCTGTCGACGTCTGTCTCGTCACCGATCACACACATACACGCACACGCACACGCACGCACGCACACATACACAGTCGCATGCATGCATCCATATACATATACACACATATACACACGCTTAAACCAGCAGCATACACACTATCGCTCAATGAGTTACAGTTGGAGTAACGAACCTATCTCATTTCTCAGACGTTATGTGCAGATGCATCATTTGATATTATCGCGGTTTGCGGCTTCCGAGTGCGCGTCGTAAATCTTATAGTGTGTGTCATAAATCGTTTTGCGAGAAACCACGCAAATTTTGATTACGCCACCAACGAAATGTCAGTAATGTAAAGCATCTCTAGAAGTGTAGTGGGATATCCTGTGGGTAAGTTCTAGAAGTAAAGTGGGACAACCTGTGTAGCCTCTCTGTTCTGAAATGGAGTGGGACAACCTGTAGATAAGGTCTAGAAGTGAAGTGGGACAACCACTATATATCGTCTCAAAGTGAAATGGGACAACCTGTAGATAAATTCTAGAAGTGAATTGGGACAACCCGTAGATAAGTTCTAGAAGTGAAGTGGGACAACCTGTAGAATAGTTCTAGAAGTGAAGTGGGACAACCTGTAGAATAGTTCTAGAAGCGAAGTGGGACAAGATGTGGATAAGTTCTAGAAGTGAAGTAGGACAACCTGTAGAATAGTTCTAGAAATGAAGTGGGACAACCTGTAGAATAGTTCTAGAAGTGAAGTGGGGCAACCTGTAGAATATTTCTAGAAGTGAAGTGGGGCAACCTGTAGAATAGTTCTAGAAGTGAAGTGGGGCAACCTATAATAGTTCTAGAAGTGAAGAGGGGCAACCTGTAGAATAGTTCTAGAAATGAAGTGGGGCAACCTGTAGAATAGTTCTAGAAGTGAAGTGGGGCAACCTATAATAGTTCTAGAAGTGAAGTGGGGCAACCTGTAGAATAGTTCTAGAAATGAAGTGGGACAACCTGTAAAATAGTTCTAGAAGTGAAGTGGGGCAACCTGTAAAATATTTCTAGAAATGAAGTGGGGCAACCTGTAGAATAGTTCTAGAAGTGAAGTGGGGCAACCTGTAGAATAGTTCTAGAAGTGAAGTGGGGCAACCTGTAGAATATTTCTAGAAGTGAAGTGGGGCAACCTATAATAGTTCTAGAAGTGAAGTGGGGCAACCTGTAGAATAGTTCTAGAAATGAAGTGGGACAACCTGTAAAATAGTTCTAGAAGTGAAGTGGGGCAACCTGTAGAATAGTTCTAGAAGTGAAGTGGGGCAACCTGTAGAATAGTTCTAGAAGTGAAGTGGGGCAACCTATAATAGTTCTAGAAGTGAAGAGGGGCAACCTATAATAATTCTAGAAGTGAAGTGGGGCAACCTATAATAGTTCTAGAAGTGAAGAGGGGCAACCTGTAGAATAGTTCTAGAAGTGGAGTGGGGCAACCTGTAATAGTTCTAGAAGTGAAGTAGGGCAACCTATAATAGTTCTAGAAGTGAAGAGGGGCAACCTGTAGAATAGTTCTAGAAGTGGAGTGGGGCAACCTGTAAGTAGGTTCTCAGAGGCTCGTTTTAGCGCACACATCAGTCAGGAATCAGTCGGTTGATTCTTGTAGTTCGTTTAGTTTGCCGTTCTTCATTAAACTCATCTATACTTTGTGATTGCAGATATCCACGAGGTCTCATTCATATATCATTCACATGTTTCTGCGTCAGACGTTGGATATTTAACATTCGACGAACTGTTCGCCACATAAATCTTTCCCGCAATGAATTCATATCACGGATATTAGTCTCGCGAAGGTTCTGTGCATCGATGGATTATACGTACACTTCCGAAACTGTATATGCACACGCAAGCATGCACACACACATGTGCACACACAATTACACACGTATGCATACACACACACGCACACACGCACACACGCACACACGCACACACGCACACACACAGACATACTGACAGACAGACAGACAGACAGACAGACAGACAGACAGACAGACAGACAGACAGACAGACAGACAGACAGACAGACAGACAGACAGACAGACAGACAGACAGACAGACAGACAGACAGACAGACACACACACACCACACACACACACACACACACACACACACACACACACACATACACACACACACACACACACACACACACACACACACACACACACACACACACACACATACACACACACACACACACACATACACACATACACACACACACACACACACACACACACACACACACACACACACACACACACACACACACACACACACACACACACACACACAGACATACTGACAGACAGACAGACAGACAGACAGACAGACAGACAGACAGACAGACAGACAGACAGACAGACAGACAGACAGACAGACAGACAGACACAGACACACCACACACACACACACACACACACACACACACACACACACACACACACACACACACACACACACATTTACATTTGAAGATATTACTACGGGCAGATTCAAAAACGGCTTCGAGTCATAAACACACTTAATAGCATTGTGAACATATTTCTTGCCCATCAATCGTCCACTGTTCTAGTGTTTCACCAGCGCTGCTGCGAACTTGAAGGATTGATTGAGTTACTGATATACAACACTTAACTCCGTACATTAGTTCTGTGACCGAATGAGTGCTGTAGTTACCATAATTTGGTATAGACAGTGACGCGGTTTTGTTTGTCAGATCTGCTCTGTTTTGTGTACCAATCTGAATAATGACGTTTAGTTATATTGATAACTCTTAAAAGTCGGGAATATCATGATTAACTATGTCGCGAGTTGTGCGTGTGTGCGTGTGTGTTTGTGCGATTTTGAAGAGAATGTATACTTGGACTGTATACTTGTTATGTGCGATTGAGATTGTCGTCTTTGTTTTGTATCTCTTAGACCGATTACTGTCAGGACAACCTTTAATTCACGCTCGTTCGCTTGCACGCACGCACGCACGCACGAACGCACGCACGCACGCACGCACGCACGCAAGCAAGCACTCGCTTGCTTGCTTGCTTGCGAGAGAGAGAGAGAGAGAACGGGATAAATGTGTGTGTACTTGATGACTGTTAGTATAGGTTTTTCTTATAAAAAAAAACACAACATGAGTTAGATTGCGGTAAAAGGCTCCCGAAATGAATTAGGTAGTTATATAGTCTGAAGGTTCCTGCAGATTTTTTTACGCGTGAGAGAACTTCCGCGGTGCATTGAACTAAGTCCAATTAACTTATCACCGACTAACTGGGCACAGCTGTGGACAAGGAAGTGGCAGCACATGATCTCCTTCGTGAGATGTTCATACAAGACACCAACATGCAGTAAATCGCCAGTGGCTGACGTGATCTGTGTCTTTCATGCGATACCATTACCCAAATGGGCAATATCGCCCACTGGTCGCAGATGGGGCTGACCTTCGCCAGCTGTGCTTTGGTCTTCTGCCGAATGTGCGATTGATGGAGACGAGTAATCGACTGACATTATATAGCAGAAGCGACGCTCGAGTCTCGTGCAGTTCGTGGTTCCGTTAGAGACAGTTTTCGTTGAGTCGTTTCAGTTGCAGCGTTCATGTTCTCGGACTTGCGTGCAGCCATACAAGATGTTGACAACGGCGTAATGTTACATGTGCGTATGCAATTATTGTCCGCCGAGTTGGCCGCTGTGTTCTTTCTGGCTATGGCACATCAGATGTTATTTCATTGACTTGATCTGTGGCTGTCCGAAGTTCGGATTAGTTTCATGTAAGCATTTCTGTGCGGTCGCAGAATTGATAGTGTCTCATCGTCTCGGCATCAAAAATAGGCTCTACGTTCATACTTATATAAAATTGTCCCTATGCATATTTCATGCAACTTCAATTGTATGAGGTGGTGGCGTAGGAATACATGTAAGTGGATAATGACGCAGGCCGCAGCCGATTACTTGTGCTATTACGCCACTGTCGAATACTATCACTGCGGCAGGTCGAAATATATCATTACATTTTATATTTATTTTACACTCCTAACAACTGAATTTAGCCAATCCAAACTTACTATTGGGGACTATGTTCTCTAGTGCAACAGTCAGTTGCATGCCGGTTTAAGACAATTGTATTTTCAGTGTGATGATATATCGAACATCACACGGTCTGATCAGTTGAGGAATATAATGACACCTACAAGTAAGGAAGAACGTAACGCAAAGGGTAGAAATTGGTCAAACATTTACGAATCTTGCCCTTTGTGTGCCATCTTCAGGTGGCACTCCCATTGCGGGGTACGTGGAAAAACGGGAACACCTGCTACACTTGACTACAAATACAATGTTCAGGCAAGTGTTACGTTCCGAATTAGAAGTGATTCATGGTTGGTCAGTGATCCGTTTTATGTAATTTAAAAATAATATCGCGTCGCCACTAAATAAACACATCGACAACACTGGAGAAAACACGTAACCCAAATATATTTATTTAACAACGTTCTGCTGAGTCTAGGCCATAAAACTGCATTAACTGAAACAAGCACACATACAAACATGTGGCTTTTCTGTTTAAGGGTTGTTTACCGTTTTGTTGTTCCCCATATAATCATCAGTTAATATTTCCATTGTAGCGTGCAGCTACCTCGCACTGACGACAACGAAAAGTGGTGTGTAGTTGCTGGTGCGTATAGAGTATAATTATTAATTTAGTTTAGGAACTTCCCTTAAAACGACCTTATCTGTACCCGTACGTTTATATGTTCAAGGATTGCATTATGGTGCACACGATATATATAAAGAACATTTCAGTGTTATTGCCAGTGCCCAAGCAATGAGCGCTACCACCACTGATACCAACATAGCCAGCCACAATGCGCACCACCCGCCACAGCTACTGTCATGGCCGCCGCCACGATGTTTGAGTTTGAGTAAGTTGCGGTATATCTGATATTTGAACGACACGCCTACACCTACACACATCCGGACCGCCGACGCCTTTCGTAGCTCATACTCCTTCCGTCTTGGTCGGGAAGTGTTCGGGAAGGTGCAACACAACAACCCCGGAAGCTGACGCCCCGTATAACAACCAGCCTGCGTAATGCAGTTCCTCACACCGATTAGTATCGATTCGTGCCGGACAAGCAGTATCTGATTACGGAATGAACTATGCAGTTTCTTGACAGGCCATCGTTTCGATGTATGAATACCCGAAATGCGTTTTGCGAGCCAGCGCCGCCCGCAACATCTGTCAATCAATTCGGTCATCGCGATCGATCAGCGGCACTGATCAGCTGCTGCCACTGTCGTCTGCACTGGCCAAACGTGCAGACGGCTCCAAGTGGACTGATCAGTAAACCGGCGAGATACTGCACTGGACATCAGCCGGACACCAGCCTCTACACGTGTATACAGCTCGCCGTATCGTGTACTTAGTGGTAGGGGAGATCGTCGGTGAAAGGGTATGTCAATGGCAGGCGGAAGTTCGCGGAAGGCAAACGCTAATGGAACGCAAACGTTAGTGAAAATCGAACATTAGTGGAATGCGAATGTCGTATCGTGCATAATCACAAGTCATTTTCATGTTGTTGATTCGCGGTCTCGTAATGTTAAGTAATTCAAGTGATGCTGCGTATCTCGGTTATTCTACCCGAGCGCTCACTGCGTCATACACGTCGTCGATTCCTGCGACGTCGAGCGTGTTTACGTGTGTGTTTGCGTCGCCGGCATGTAAGCGTGCGAAACGATTAAAGGAAATAAAAATAAGGCATTAGCTAAAATCCCTTTTCCATGTGTACACAAAGTTTAACATTTGACAACATTAAAAAAATACAGAAAAATACATTTGTAGCATAACTTCGATTTTAAACCCGTCTGTGTAGCAATTCCCGCGGAAAATTAAAATGTTTTGAGCTAGGCGATCACGTGGTATCAAAATGATTGGTTTATATTACTTCGTGAAAACATAAACCAAAAAAAGTTTAAAAAAATCAATGGTTTGGTGTGGGGATTGAACCGGCGTCACCCGATTGTAAAATAAATGCGACGGAACCAACGCCTTTACTAAATGAGCTAGCAGGACCAACAGAAATTCACTGACTGATTTCAGTTGTTATGATAAATTGTACAACTTCTCCTTCATACATTGATATTCTAGTGATATTATGATATTATACATGTCACTTTATGTAGCTGGATACGATATATGTTTGCTATGTATGTATATTGGTGTAGATTATCTCCCGTTGGTTGCATTCGATATAATTATTCTGAAAACGAGCTTGTAGGCCCATTCGCGTTCATTGTTTTGAATAAAATTGAATTAATGTGGAACCGTAAGATAACTGCTTGTTCCTCTATGATGACAGTGTTTGTATTTCATCGGAATATTGCACAATGACTCATTCTGACGCTCGTTTCGACCTAAATGCTATACTTGTAAACATGCTCTGAATGCACGGAAAGGGTCGGCCTGATGCAAGTGTGGGTCACAAGTGCCGTCACATGTCGGCATCCCGAAAAGCGCGCCAAAAATATGCATATTCGAAAATGTCCGGATGCACAGCATTACATGTGGAATTTCTAATTCATTGATTTTTTTGATTGTTTTTGGCTTGGTGGACATGGAAATAGATGTAATATAACATGAATTCAAGCCATAAATGTTTTTATTCCCTTTAAGTTCAATTACGCAACAATGGATTGAGAGAATCACCGAATTATTCATCGTTTCCGAGGTCTTATCCTGGATTGTTTCCTATTTGTATGGCGCGTCCAGTCGCGTATTGACGACTTTGTGTGCAGTTGAATGATTTGAGAATTATTTTGTTGCTCCATATACAAACCACACCAACATTCAGTTCGGAGCGAGGAATTGTATTGCTATTGGTTGATAATGTCGATGTAGGTGCTGCCATTAGTTGTTAGTTTGAACACAGTAGAAGTGGCATAACCATTTGTGTGATGTTCCATTTAGATTCCAGACAGCCCCGTCTGGAGCCAACGCGGGATTGTTATTCCATGTTTCGTAATGAGCATGGGTCATCGCTGTAGGGAACATGGCGCCCTCGTCGGATCCTTTTATCCCCAATTAAGTAACACCGATTACCGCGGTAATCCGACACGCCAGAAATACACATCCCATTAACCTACTTTTAAATTTTGTTTCCAGAATTTGACTTGGGGAACGTCGATGTTAAGAAACACGCCACTCAGGCTATACCTGCTAACGACACGGCATGCGGTAAGTATATACCAGTTTCCTTCTTCGGCGAATCGTTAACCGAGATGCTATGGATGTAGACAGCAAATATGCCTTTCCACAACATTATCGGAGAAACTACGCCGTAATAATAATAATAATACACTTTATTTATACACTCATATCCAGCGTAAGACACTGTTCAAGGGTGTTGACAACTAATAGCTACTGAATGTACATGTACATCATAGAATTAAACGTATTAGAAAGACTAGAACTGCATTAAATAAGAAATGTACTAGGGCCTAAACAAACCTAAGCTAAAACTATCAAGACATACATAAAAATAGTAGTAATAAATAAACAAATAGTACCAAAAGTTATACCAATAGCACTACACTACTGCGTCCTGATGTTTTCTGTCAGCGTCGCTGTTCAGCGTATTATTAGCCTTCGCATAGGGGAAGATCACATTTCGCAAATTGAAGCCACCGCTGCGTTTCGTTTGACATTTCTGTCACGTCAGGCGTAGGTGCAGGGAGGTCAGTGTTTCTTTCGTTGTTAGAAAACAACGTCTCATATAATGGACACCTTGTGCACATTCTCTGCTCGTGTTCAACAGCAATAACTGTTATTACAAATGGTACCTTGTTTTCTGGTTAGCTGGCTCTGTTCACGCGAATTCCCTTTGTTTGTTTTCTTTATTCATCCCTAAACGCCGATCTATATCTGGCGTTTGGGCGGGCGAGCAGGAGGTAAACTTGAAAGGACCGTACAGCACAAAGCGATAAGCTCCACTTAATGTAAATGTCAATACAACGTTAGCCCGCGTTCCGATAAGAGCCCGCCAGCCCGATAGTAATCCGAAAATAATCTCTGGTTGATATCTCGAACATAAATAACGTATCCTTTGTTTTGATTAATTCGATCTACGCCTGCGAGATGTTCTTCCTAAAACCTTTCTGGGTGCAGTAATGGCAGTTGGACATCGCAGAAAACAAGTCAGTCTCTGTATGGCTGCGTGATGGTTTGGCACTTTTGCAGAAGCTTCCTATCGACTTCTAGGAACCAGCAGTGAGGGAGTGATTAGCAGGCCATTACCATGGGCAGAGAAGCAGTATCACGCGAGTGGTACATTCAGTTGGGATGGTTTATCCAGCAGAACCCTGTTATTGTTGCCCGCGCCGGTCCATCGGCACAAGGAAATGCTTCATCCATGTTGAATTGTTGTTCGCTGGATGCAAATTTGCTTCAGTGGTTATGGAGACTGATCCTTTATGAACAACCTTCCCATCCTATTATTTCAGTACGTGCCTCTCTGTAGTAACATATTTACAGTATTGTAAAGTTGGGACCATCTATTAGGGATAGAGACCGCCACTGCTTGAGCCGGTTAGACAGGACACCTTTCCGCCGTGTGGGGTAGTTCCCTTTCCCTGCACATACACACTGGTAGATTGGGGGACCAGAGACCGTCGTGCCGCCCAGCTTGGTTTGTCTAGTCACTCTAGTGTTCGCAGTGGCGCGCCGTCTTTTCCTCCCATTCATGTTTCTGTCGAGATTGCAGACATTCATGAATCGAAGCCCTGGGCGACTGGTATGTTTTGGGATCGACTTCATTACCGTACCATCTGTGGTGACACGCCAATCCCACGTGTTGTGCACCTGCCCAAATCATCAAGACCCTTTCCGTTTAAGGAGTGCCGAAATGCTCCGGTTGGCGGATTTGGCAACAGCTATGCGGGGAAAACAGCGCAGATGAAGCTATTTAACTTCGGTCTTTTGACAGTTCCATGTAGCTAAAGACTTGCTGTTGTGCAGAAGACGCTCGATTGACATATAATCATCTTGATCTAGGTGGTGAATTTGGCATTTTCCCAGGCACGCTTTGTATTTCTGGCAGTAGTATAGTATATTGGCAGGCTGTGTCGTTGGACACTGTAGGGCATATATAGAAAGTGCCGACCTTCTCAAAGGGTAGACATTAATAAAACATTTACCCATCTTGCCCTTTTGCAAGCTCTGTTCAAGGTCGAATATTGTTGAATCATCTTCAGTTGGTACCTCATCATTGCCTGGCACGCTGAAACAACGGGACCATTTGATGTGATTGCTAGCGGTTGAAGAACTCCTTCTAGGCAATATAACTTGTGTCTTTTAGATCCTGATAATGAAAGCACAGGCAAGATGATCCACGTGATTGTGCAACTGACCTTCCTCACGAGCAGTCAGTGAAGCTTCATTAGGAAACACGAATTACCTGATCAGGAGCCATTCATCGGGATCTGTCTGATATTGAGTTTAGCTTTGAGGAACGATTGTATATCACTACATTATGTTATGCGTATCTAGAGCGTGAGATCACAAACGAGTAACGAATGACGCCCGTGTCACGTAATGCATTAAGCACAGCGTCTCTTGTGATGGCGTGAGGGTATTACGCCACTATAAAACAACGTTGCAAATAGCGAAAATGTACCATTTACTCTGACGTTTTTCTGTTGATTAGTGTCTGTGCTGCATCGGAGACTAATCTAAATTATCAAGTAAAAACGACATTTTTGACGGTTTTACAGAGTTCTGCCCAACTGGACACAAGAATCAATATTTTGTATTAGCATTGCACATTCGCGTGACCATTTTAGTGTTTTAGCAGGTATAATATAGTACATCCACGCGTATTAGGAAATCTAAATTACAGTACATCGAACGAACGTGACAATGCATAACAATCCACCGACGTCGGAACGTAGTGAATGTTGGAGGACTGAGGTTCTCCAAAAACCTCAATCAAGCCCGTCCTTGTCCTTGAGGCTTTCCAAAACACCGATTTGTACCCCCCCCCCCCCCGTGAGACTCGCCAACAGCTCTCATCTTCAGGCTCTCCACAAACATAAATTTGTACACACCCCCCAACGCTAACCAAAAATTCAAATTGCACTCCAAAATCTGAGCCTCCAAGCTTCCGCAGAACCGACGCCTATGAATAATCGCGTAATGAAACGAGCGACGATTTCACTAGTGAAGATACGTGCTATTCGTGAAGGTCTTGGAGAACGAAATTGAAATTAATATTCTTCAACCGTCTGCATCGCGGCAGTCTCGCGTCGTCTCCTTCGTTCCTTCCTGTTACGTATTTGCTACTTCCGTGTAAAATCACTCCGATTAATCACCGAAACGAGCACAGGAAATTATATGACCTTTTTATCCGATGGATTTCCTCGGATCGACGATGTGGATCGCCGCAGCGTGACGATATTGCCTGCGGAGACGGCCGCTGGAGACCCAAACCACCGAGGCATCTACCTCCTTGCATGTTCCGGGTCTCCGTGTTCCTCATCGCACGCGCGCACGCACGCCGTGCGGGTCTAATTGAGAAATTTCACGTGTCTTGTGTTTCTTTACTTATTCAGTTAGCGTGTGTCCAGCGCACGTGATCCAGATCAATGTCGAACAGTTTCTGTCTGCTCCGCTCAAGCGGAACAACATTTCATCACTCTCGCACGCGTTGTGTTTATGACGTTTCCGTGGATGTATACACATCAAAGACAGCTTATGTGCTTTATGGAATTAATACAAACAATTGTAGTCGAGCACAATTTTTCGATTAAATATATGCAATCAACCAAAGAAGCTTTTGAATTTTCGCATTTGCGAGTGAATACAATTCACGGTAAACCGGGAAGATGTGTTGTGTAGCATGACGCGCTAGTTTTATATACATCTTAATCGTAGCTTAACTTAAATGTTTAATTAACACAGCCAACGTCTTTGTGTATCCCTCATGGAAAACAGCCAGGGTATATGTACAGATTTAACAACAATTCCCGTCTTTGTGGGAATTGGTGACATTGGGAGACATTGTTCAGAAGAACAAAAACAGGCCGCCAACTGTAAAATAAAACTACACGCGATCAACTGATATGTAACCAACAATTATGACAAGATATATTGCAGACCAACAGGGCATTTTGCCATTATATATGACATTTCCTAACCCGACAGCACATTCACGGACTTGATGCTGTTGAGTCTGCTCCAGCACTGTCGTGCCCTCGGGCCGGTTTCACGAATGTTCCTACCGTACGAAGATTCGTACGGCGATGTTTGACGTAGATGGCGTAATTCGGTACAAAGGTAGAAGACACATTTGTCAGTATTGCCACATTGCCATATTGCCAGTACATGACAGGTGTTTATTAACAATATCTCTTTTGCAACGTAATTGTAAGAAAGACAGATATATATAAAATAATAATTTTATAATTTTTATTAAGCGAAATACCAGTATGCACGAGTAAAGAAACATGTTATGATATGGTTAAATAAGCAAATTTACAAACTATTTGTGAGGCAAAAGCAAGCTTGTTATTAAATCATACGAATACTGAATTACAACTCTTACTGTCCTATATTTGGCTCTACATTAAGCGCAGATAAATTAACACGGTTTTGGGCCAAGTAACGTATCGCTCATATACTACGAATATGTATTCACCACAACGTAATGTATATTATTACGATTATTAGGTCACTGTGGAGGTCACGCGACCACTGACTTCGCCGCCGTAATGAATTGGGTGAGCGCTAGCCAGAGCTGTGGTCGTTGACTCCAGTCTACCCGCCAAGTCGATCGAGGTCACGCGCGCAGCGAGAGATGCGATACAGCGAATCTGTGTAGCCACTAACAGGCCGCCGACCGAGGAGCGGAACGGCGTCGGGCTTCACACGCTAGTCTCGACTGGCACGGCATTGCCCGAACCGCATCGGCCGACGCAGCACTGAGCGTAACCCGACAGTCGGTGCTTGGTAGACCCACTGCAGTGACACGGCCCGCGGCGCGGCACAGATGTCGCAAGGTGGATCTACTAGTGATGCGTACGTGTCATCGACAGGGATGGAATAAAAGTGTAGTGTGTTGTACGGTGTAGATGGTATCCGTTGGTGAAACAGACCCGCACGGGTAGTCGCTGATAGTTGTGTGTTATGCGTGTCCGTCCAGTCTGTCACCGCGACGACAGAGCGATGGACGCTGTCCCGGCGAGAAGACAACGACATGTGGTATGTTTACTTGTAGCAATCATAGACATCGTGATCGCACGACTAACGTAATCACCGACCAGCTGGTCCCACCGCATCCGTTCGCCTTAACCGCCGTTGCCATGGAGACGAAGGATTCGGAAAATGGCCGACCAGCGGACATTGCCATGGCGACGTACGTGGCGGGAGGCGGGAAAAAGAAAACGAAACGTTATGGTTTGGACAAGAAGCAGAACTCGCCTACGCCGAAGGGGTCGCTGTCGTCGACCTACTACAGCTACAGTGGCGCCTCCCCCGTCGACGCCTACCAGATCGACAACGAGTCGCTACTGGATCATGGCGCCGACGCGAACGGGGAGATGGCGGTGTACGGCGACGTGACGGAGCCGGCCGATGACGCCGTCGACGTCCACTGCACCTACCTGGATCGCTGTCTCAACATCAAGTGCTTCGCCTTCTTCTGTTGCGTCTTCGCTGTCGTGTCCGGTGCGCTTGTCACGGGCTACGTGAGTAGCGTCATCACGACGATCGAGAAGCGCTTCGAGATCGGAAGTTCAGCGTCGGGATTCATCGTCGCCTCGGTCGAGTTCGGCACGCTCGGCGCCGCCATCTTCATCAGTTACTTCGGCGGGCGTCGCAGGATTCCGGCGTGGATCGGCTTTGGCGCATGCGTGCAGGGCATCGGCGCGATGGTGTTCGTGTTGCCCCACCTATTGGCGCAGACGTACACGATCACCGGCGGACTGGGCGGCAACTCGACGCTGGGCGATAATATATGCACATTGGGACCTCAGAGAGCCAAGAAGATGTATCCCGGACAGATATGCGACCTGCGTGGGGGCTTTGGCAATGGTCCGTACGTGATGATACTAGTGCTCGCGCAGACCATGGTCGGCATTGGCGGATCGCCGCTGTTCACTCTCGGCACCACATACATTGACGACCACGTGACCAGAGAATCGGCGCCAATATTCATAGGTGAGTGCTCCGTCTGATTCGACGTACATTAATGCAGTAAAGGTAATCGTAGAATTCGGCAGATATCTAATTGTGGCATCACTTAAGTGGGTGCCTGGGCATCGAGAACGGGGTAACTTGGGGTTGAGTCCCACAGTACTTTGATTGGCTCAACCACCCATCTTTTTCATGGTCAATTTCAACTTATGACGTTCTTGGGTCCCTTATGGTGAATATATCTGAGTGATACTTGAGACCCTCTGAGGCAGACACAACTAAGGGGAAACACGCAGGCTGACGTCACATGAGTAACCACACACGCTGAAGTAGACGCCGTATTAAATTATACAAACAACGAGTTTGCCAAAACTCAAACAAACGGCAGTGCTATTTGTGGTTATGACATTCTGTTTATGCCATTCTGTTTTCTTATCTGCGACACTTGAGACTGTGTGATATGCCTTGATTTGGCAAGCTAATTTACAAGCAAAAGTTACTGTTACATTTTTATTTTGAACGCTTCTGCGCTGGTTAATATTCATCAGTCATCTCATTCATCGACACTTCAAATTGTTTGAATGGCGGTTGAAGCATTTGTACAGGATTTAAGTTATTGACAGTAATGACTCTGTCATGGTGGTGTTTGCTTTGCATATAACACAACTCTCCTTCGGTTGATTCGGTCCACATAACTAATAGGCCTCAGCATATTCCTAATATATAGGCAAGCCTTCAGCTCCGGTATTCCTGTTGATACCAGCTCTCTGCAGAGCTAGCATCTTGTCTTCCATTTCTCGTTCACTGTATAAACGAACTCCCTCTTCACGATTACGTTAGTTAGTTCCCATCTTCAGCATTCAGCTGTAACGCTTTTTGTTCTCGTAATCCGTTTGATTTCCGGTCATTGACCTACAACCCTAACCGTTTCGCCTTGTTACCATCCCGTCCTTGTTAATGTAATTATTACCATTACATCGGTTGTAGTCTGCATCATCTGCAGCGTGTTCTCTATTCCTTATTGTTGTGCCACGCACAACAGAACCTCTTGTTTCACCTTTGTCAGGATGTAAACCAGCGCTGTGGTCCAGCTAGATGACCCAGACTGAAAACGTCTCTTCACACCAACACGCACTTTCCGCTCTAAGGCTAAACTGATTTCTTTGCATACAAAGCAACACGTTCTGATAAGGCAGGAGAACAGACTACATTATAAGTTTGAAGACAATATTTCTATCAACGAAATATTACATCCATTCAACAGTAAACAAAGCGCTGATGTCAAAAAATGTTGAACTCCTTGTCTAAAACTTATTGTACCACACGCTAGTTTGTGTTTTGTAAAGTCTTATTCTTGAAACACCTTTGCAATATTCTCCTTTATTTTCTATGTAGCTCATCAATGTCCATCTTATTATATATATATATATATATATATATATATATATATATATACAGGTGTATATATATTGAATACCAGTATGTATGTCACTTTCTAAACGTTTCACAAATGTTGCCTTGTGCTTGGGTGCAATTAAAGGAAATAAAAACTAGGCATTAACTAAAATCCGTTTTCCATGTGTACACAAAGTTTAACATTGTATGTAACATTTGAGAACATTAAAAAAAATACAAAAAAATACACTTGTAGCATAAATTATATATAGCGATTCCCGCGGAAAATTACAATTTAATGAGCTAGGCGATCACGTATCGTGACGTCACATATGACCTACATTTTCTCGTCAGGCCGACACTTTCCATGCATTCAGAGCATGTTTACAAGGATAGCTTTTGGGTCGAAACGAGCGTCAGAATGAGTTATTGTGCAATATTCCGATGTAATATAAATACAATTTATCATAACAATTTAAATCAGTCAGTGAATTTCCGTCGATGTCGCTAGCTCGAATGGTAGACACGTTGGTTTCTTGTCATTCATTTTACAATCGGGCGACGCCGGTTCAATCCAGACACCAAACAATTGATTTTCTTGACACTTTTTTGTTTATGTTTTCACGAAGTAATATAAACCAAATAATGTTATACTATGATGCACTGTTTGTAAATATTTTTAATTTTTGTAGTATTATTTATTCGCCACAAAAATGAAAATATGGTAATTATATATAACGATGTTTCTAAATTGTATTTATCCAGACATATCACAATTTGTTTTCACATATATAATTACAATATATTATCGAACAATATATATACAATTCATAAATTATATATCCATTACATTATATTTGTTTGGAAAAATTTAATTTAGAAACATTCATTTTTGTGACGAATAAATAATTACTACAAAAATAAAATATTTATTAACAGTGCATGTCAGGATTGAGCCGGCGTCGCCCGATGGTAAAATAAATTACAAGAAACCAACGCGTCTACCAACTGAGCTAGCGGCATCGACGGAAATTCACTGACTGATTTAAGTTGTTATGATAAATTATACAACTCCTCCTTCATATATCGATATTCTAGCGATATTATGAGATTATATGTATTACTTTCTGTAGCTGGATACAATATATGCTTGCTATGTATGTTTATAGGTGTAGATTGTCTCCCGTTGGTTGCATTCGATATAATTATTCTGAAAACGAGCCGAAGCTCGGCGAAACCTAGTCGACTTGTAGGCCCATTCGCATTCATCTTTTTGAATAAAATTGGATTCGTGTGGAACCGTAAGATAACTGCTTGTTCCTCTGTGATGACTAGTGTTTGTATTACATCGGAATATTGCACAATAACTGATTTTGACGCTCGTTTCGACCCAAAAGCTATCCTTGCTATGGCAAATGGCAAGAAACCAACGCGTCTACCAACTGAGCTAGCGGCACCAACAGAACTTCACTGACTGATTTTAAGTTGTTATGATAAATTGTACAACTCCTGCTTCATATATCGATATTCTAGTGATATCCTGAGATTATACACGTTACTTTCTGTACCTGGATACAATATATGTTTGCTATGTATGTTTATTGATGTAGATTATCTCCCGTTGGTTGCATTCGATATAATTATTTTGAAAACGAGCCCAAGCTCGGCGAAACCTAGTCGACTTGTAGGCGCATTCGCATTCGTTGTTTTGAATAAAATTCGTTTCATGTGGAACCGTAAGATAACTGCTTGTTCCTCTATGATGACTAGTGTTTGTATTACGTCGGAATATTGCACAATAACTCATTCTGACGCTCGTTTCGACCCAAAAGCTATACTTGTAAATATGCTCTGAATGCATGGAAAGGGTCGGCCTGATGTGACTGAGTTCGAGTTATAAGTGACGTCACATCTCGGCATCCCGAAAAGCGCGCAAAAAATATGCATATTCGAAAATGTCCGGATGCACAGCATAAAATGTGGAATTTCTAATTCATTGAATTTTTTTATATATTTTGCTTGGTGGACGTGGAAATAGATAGCAGGATGTACTATAACATGAATTCAAGCCATAGATGTTTTTATTCCCTTTAAGAACAATCTTAGTAGGTATTTGATTATAGTAAGTTCTAATTCATCCTAAATGTGAAAGCTTTGCTTGGTATAAATTGGACAATCCGTACACACGTAATAAGACGTCGGTACTTTACTTGATCTGAGGCGCACACAGAGGTTTACGGTTAATTGGAATAGGCAGTGAGGAGTATCTAATTGCGCTTAATTATATTATTGTGGACTGCAGATGCTCACGTGTAATACACGTGATATCAACTGTGGTGTAGGGATTTGCGGAATTTGTGTCAATTCCAAAAGTTGTATAGAGATCGCCAGCTTAAACATAAATATAGCTAACATGCCGTGACACTTCCAGGAATTCTCAACAGGCGATAGCCATGCGAATGTTTCCGAATTAATCTTGCCGATAACCGCAATACTTGAGGTGACACCCACTAACAGCTTTCAAATTACGCAACTGCCTGAAACAGCCGCAGGCGGAAATACACGTTATGATTTCCTGTTTGTTCCTTCAAATGCGGAGATACGGTTGGCCCGGCGAAGATAAAAAAAATTTACTCAGGCCGCTGACTAACATGTGCGCAGGCATTTATATAGCCTGTTTCTGCGTCGTTTGTTTGCGCGTTCAAACGAATGCCGCCGACGTTTTTACCTGTTTATCGACGAAACACGAGTGGTACAGATGGTCGGGAGTCGCGAGGCCGGCTGCTATCGAGTCATAACTCACAATATGTGCTTTATCGCTACAGTGAATTGATAACTAACTTATTGTGCGTATTTGGCCGCGCCGTAGACTTCTCCCACTCTGTCTCACTGTTTCCATCTTCTGCGTGTCTCTCCCTCTCTGTCGTTGTCACCAGGTCGACACTCCTTGTCACGTGTCGATGTCCACGCGTTCCAACACACGCACGTGTGAGTAACGGTTGTTGACATTTTGCTGTTGACCTCTTCTATAATTCATCGGCTTATCTCGCGTTGCGTCCGGCCCATCTTAGCTGACCTTTCAGTGGATAGCGGGTTACGCGCTTGTGCAGGTACAATAGAGACAAAGTCAAAGACCACTGAAATACATCTTCCCGAGGCAGTGTGGAATTGAACGCTGTCGCAGTTTCACAAGCTGGTAAACTCTGTTTTATAAATGTAGCCCGCTTCAATATTTCTAATCAAAATGTTTAACTTACAAGCGTAAATATAACAATTAAATGTTCTGAAACTAATCAATGGAAACAAGCCATGTTTCGGAAATAAAGGTGTAATACACGTTAGTAGAGGTAGACAATAAATTACTAAAAGGAGGATGCAACTACAGAGCCATAGATAAACTGGAGAGGAAATTGCTACGATATCGTGTAACGTGCGGAATCAGTGCTTCGTGGTCGCATCAAGATGAATCAAGATTATGCCAAGTTACGCTAATCTGTCACGTCAGTTTGCCTTATTATGGTTGTTTTCGATCAGTCTTACGTTCCACGCAACGGAAATTACATTTGAATTAAAGATTAAGTTTGCTGAAGTGTAAAAATACCGCTGATTCCTCTCCACTATATTTAGCTTGGTTGAACACACGAACCATGTTTAATTGTAATTTGTAATTTGTAATTAAGTACAAGACGATGTTGTGCGCGCGCGTGCGTGCGTATAAAAAATAACTGAACAATAGCATATATTTAAAAGTGCATAGCATAACATTCGTATATACAACAATTAGGACAGTACAACGTTTCACGAATCGTGAAAGCAAATGAATACCCACCATCCGGACGCTAGACGAACGACGGATTGAACGGTTTGGCTACAGTTGCTTTAATCCCTGTCGTAGTTAGACAGGTTTTTTTCTCCAAACATACGACATGTGTCGTCTGATCATCTGTTGTCATTATTAAATGTACGGCAAAAGTCCGCTTCCTAGATTTCCCATCGTTCGCCTCCTGTTTGGAAACCTTGTATTAGTCCACCGCTGTGCAGGCGCCGTTGGTCCTCACTTAGTTAACTTGGATAAAATGGTTCGGATTAAGTCGATGTAAACACAGCTCTGGGTGGCGCACCAGTGATCCGGCAATCATTGGCCGGGGATCACACGTCACCCAACCATAGCGTAACCCACACTGTAACCAAATCGAATGCATGTTGCCCGCATATTCCGTATGGCAGGCAAGATCGCGGTAATAAGCGAAAACGAGAGAACATCGGCGTATACACGTATATATATATACATTATATATATATATATATATATATTACATATATATATATATATATTATATACATATATTATATATATATATATTTATATATATATATATGTCCACATATCCGATTAAAGGTTTCCTATCACTTTCGAGTGTGACTTGTTTAGTTGTGCTGCCTCCGTAGACGTAAAGCCGTTGTACGAATTTAAAAACATTACCTAATTTTAAAACACTCTAGAGTGTTCTGAAATTGATTTGAAAACACTGTAGAATGTGTTGAACGTAAGTTGAAAAACACACAAACGTAATACGTTGTTGCAAGGTTTGCGTTTATAATATTATATTCATATACTGCTGTAATTGTAACGTAACGTGTAAATATTCGTTTATGCCCAGGGTGTTTTTATATTGATAGGTGAATTGTTTTCAAAACCTAACTGTAATGTTTTGTACTTGGGCAGACGATTGTTTTAAAATTAATTTGAAAACACCCTAGAGTGTTTTCAACAGAAATTGGACAACTACCTCAGTGTTTGCCAGGGTGATTTTGCTTTTGATATTGCTACACCGGTTGTGTTGCCTTGCCCTGTCTCTCACACCCCGTGTCTGTGTGTGCAGCCTTCCTGTACGCAACAGGCGCCCTCGGGCCTGTCCTCGGCTTCGGTCTTGGCGCCCTCATGCTGCAGTTCTACGTCGACACATTCACCTTCGACAACCGCATCCTCAACCTCACGCCTGCAGACTCAGACTGGGTACGTACAGCGAGGGATAGGGAGGGAGGGATATGTCGAAGAGACTGATTGAAAGAGAGGGTTAGGGGGGAAAGAGTGAGAGAGTGAGAGGGGGAGAGAGGGGGAGAGGGGGAGAGGGGGAGAGGGGGAGAGGGGGAGAGGGGGAGAGGGGGAGAGGGAGAGGTGAGGGGGAAAAAGGGGGAGGGGAGGGGAGGGAGGGGGAGGGGGAGGGGGAGGGGGAGGGGGAGGGGGAGGGGGAGGGGGAGTGGGAGGGGGAGGGGGAGGGGGAGGGGGAGGGGGAGGGGGAGGGGGAGAGTGAGGGCGAGGGGAGGGGGAGAGGAGAGATAAGGAGAAAGAGGTGAAAAAAGGAAGGGACGAGCCGCGAGGGACTAGAGAAGATTGATACCGTATGGTGGGCACCTTACTTTCGTCTCACGCTAGTCGGTTCACCCGACAACCGATGGTCCAGGGTGTCAGACGGTTTATTACAACAGCTTCGCCGCAATTAGCACGCTGCGAGTGCTTCGAAACACAAAACAAACAGAGCGCCAGCCAGCAGATTAGTGTTATCAGGGCGCAGTGTTACGCCATGTTTCCTGTTTGACACGTGTTCTTAAGATAAAGACTGCGGCCTATGTCACAAATCTGAATACCATAGTAGCTATCTACATTGATTACATGTTATAAAACACAGGAAAAGGCGGCGTTGCGGTAATTCGTTTAGAACAATAACAAAGTATAGGAATTCTACTCCGGCCTGTTTACCCGTTTGGTTTATGATCAGTGATGGGTATTTAAAGGAAATAAAAACAAGGCATTAGCTAAAATCCGTTTTCCATGTGTACACAAAGTTTAAGATTGTTCATTTGGGAACATTAAAAAATAAAGAAAAATACATTTGTAGCATAAATTCGATTTAAAAACCGTCTGTGTAGCGACTCCCGCGGAAAATTAAAATTTTATGAGCTAGGCGATCACGTGGTATCGTGACGTCACATATGACCCACACTCGCATCAGGCCGACCCTTTCCATGCATTCAGAGCATGTTTACAAGGATAGCTTTTGGATCGAAACGAGCGTCAGAATGAGTTATTGACTTATTGTGCAATATTCCGATGTAATGCAAACACTAGTCACCATAGAGAAACAAGCAGTTATCGCACGGTTCATCGTTATATATAATTATCATATTAAAATTTTTGTGTCGAATAAATAATTACTACAAAAAATATTTACAAACAGTGCATCATAGTATACAAAATGATTTGGTTTATATTACTTCGTGAAAACATAAAAAAGTGTAAAGAAAATCAATGGTTTGGTGTTGGGATCGAACCGGCGTCGCCCGATTGTAAAATAGATGACAATAATCCAACACATCTACCAACTGAGCTAGCGGCACCAACGGAAATGTCATTGTTTCGAATAAAACTGGAGTCATGTGGAACCGTAAGATAACTGCTTGTTCCTCTATGATGACTAGTGTTTGTATTACATCGGAATATCGCACAATAACTAATTTTGACGCTCGTTTCGACCCAAAAGCTTTCCTTGTAAACTTGCCCTGAAATGGTCGGCCTGATGCGAGTATGGGTCATATGTGACGTCACATCTCGGCATCTCGAAAAGCGCGCCAAAAATAAAGCATAACATGTGGAATTTCTAATTCATTGAATTTTTTTATTTTTTGGCTAGGTGGACATGGAAATAGATAGCAGGATGTAAGATAATATGAATTCAAGCAATATGTGTTTTTGGTCCCTTTAATGCACGTTTTACTCCCATTGTATGACACACTAATCAACGAATGTTTACATATTCCTCACCGCCATATTATGTTGATGTAGTGGGGCCTACTGCGCTTGTACACACAGTGATGTTTGTTATTAATTGTATAATGTTGCCTACAGTTGATTATACATTTGCTAAGTGTACATTGCAACACCTCGTATTCGGAATACAAGTACTGTCAACAGAACATTTAAAGGATCGGTGCCTTGTTGCAAAAACGGTGATATTATTTGTTTTGCACACGATCATGTTACGATACTGATTCGTTCCGTGTTACATAACGTTGTTTGATGTCACTGATCTTGTTAGCATAACAGCGAGGGGGAAGGACCTGGGGCGGCGTGACTTAGCGTAACTTTGCGGAAGACGACTGCATTAGGCTTTGAACTACGCGCCATTTCCGTGTTCAGGGTAGACGAATATAGTGCAGTGATGCCGAGATGGTTTCCCTTTTGTAGGATATGTTGCACGCTGAAAAATAGTTCGTGAAGAAGGAAGGGGCACATTTGCGGAGTACAACACTTGCCGTGGGCCCGGGCTTAAATGTTTAGTTACTGGTTAGTCCCATTTGCCCTTGACAGTTACGGAATGATCCACGTACGAAAGTAACAACATTCGGTTTGGATGGACAACAAATGACGGGCAGCATCTTCCACGTTGATTATTTTCTGAAAACAAATCGTATTGTACCTTTCATGGATTAATCTATACGACCCCTCGGCAGACGCCTTTTTATAAATATTCCCGATGTGCTAAGGTTTCTTACCGGTTTTAGGGTAAATCAGTAGTTCGCAATGTACAAGGTAATTTGCAACAATGAACAAACCGGCGAACGGCGAACTCTGCTAGAATGCATGTCATAACAAACTCCCGTACGAACTTGTGCTTCGGGAAACCGTCTTCTGCGTCTGTGTGTATGGAGGGATGGGGGTATTTGCTAGTGATGTCAATGGAAGAAACAACACTTATATGTAACTCTATTCGTTCTGCAGGTGGGAGCCTGGTGGGGAGGCTTCATTATCTGCGGCGCCCTCCTGCTACTCACGTCCATCCCATTCTTCGGCTTCCCGAAGGTGCTGGTGCGGGAGAAACAGAAACTGCGGGAGAAGGCGGCGGGACTCGTCGACTCGAAGGTAGTGGAGGACGACCTGCTGGGGAGGACGGGACCGCACAACTACGGCACGAGTATAAAAGGTGAGGCACGTCAGGGAGATCGGGGGAAGAGATTAGACAATGCGGGTCATGACGAGAGACGTGTCAAAAGTGCTACGTAATTTTGTGGAAAGCTCCCGGATGTAAATATGAAAGCGTGATCGAGGTGTGATAGCATATATATATTTTATTTATATATTAAATATATATATATATATATATTTAATATATTACATACTAATATTGTTATGTTACATAGTATTTGTTATTTTTTGGTAATATATTAAGATTTGTGTCATGTTTTGTATGTGTTTATGTAAGGAATACAATAGAAAATAGCCGTATATATATATTATACTCTTTATTTAAATGTTATATAAAATTATGTATATATAGGCTTACATTTTTTATACTGAATGATTAAATCAAATTAGATACATCTTGATCATCGATATATGTTTTGTGAACCACAATAGCTACATGTAATTTAATCGTTATGTGTTTAATTTGAAAGTTTCAACACGAACATTGCTCAGTGGGCATTATGGATGGTATTAAGAAAAAATACAGAAATCTATAACATTATATGTGAGCATTGTTGTTTACTAAAACGCATTTGTCAGAAAAGTTTTGAAGATATAGCGCCTAAGCAACATGGCACGAGTTTACGATGAAAACAATCAGATTTCATAGGTTAAAGCATACTCCTAAACCAGGATAAACACTGATACATATGATAGGAGTTGTTGATAAATAAACTAGGATTTACACACTTATACAGTTCAAATATACCATATTCCCGCCATGCATCGGTGAAGATACTTCTGATAGGATCAGAATATCAGAATAATTAGTACCACGTTCACGGCGCGTTGTTTCTTCCGAAAATGACATTACCGGAAGAGGGCGGAAATTGTCAACATAAATAAAACGAAGTAGGCCCTATACGGAAATTATTAATTTATACAATTCCACAGAAAAGGCGATGTCTGCATAACGTCGACCAAATGCCCTGGTTCGGTGGTTCATCGTTAGTAACGACAGTGTATAGGGTCTACAGCAGCAACGTCCACCTCGACTGGATCTGCTAAACTCTGGAGAAGATGTCATCGCGTCGACAGTCAGCATCACGCGGATTAATAAAGACGCTGCCTATAAAACGAACATCAGATTTCCAATAGAAAAAGCGACGTTGCCCCGCAATTTCAGAAACGCAAAGAATTCCGAACGCCAGCAAATTGATATATGATTGTAATATCGCGGCGGGATCACTTTGTTTTGTCAGCTATGACGTTACTGGTACGTACATTTGTTCGGCGCTCATTTCCGGTGTGTCGCAGCCGGACGTGGTATTTCGTCGGCAGTATAGTAGGTTCATCTATCGCTCGGCCGAATACATTACCATGTGTGAACGAAAATAAACCACCATACTTAGCATTAAATGCTATTCACTAAGTCTTAGCACGAAATAAATGTTGCTGGACAATGTTGTAATGTGCGCATTAATAACGCTATTTTATGTGGGTGCTCTTACGCGGTATGAATTAACAATCGATGGTCCCAAATAGACACTATAAGCCGCGGTCACACGGATGAAACTGACATTCTGGCAGCTGAAGCACGCTATTTTAAACGTTGACATATATTTTTGTTTTCCTGGATGACGGCGATATGTAGACTAGGGGAACGCAATAATGCGTTGATTACCATATACAGTCAAACCTCGCTTTACAGTCTCTTCGGTAATACAGCCACCTCGCAATTAAGGTCATCCTAAGACAGTCATGAATTATTTCCATAACAGGAAAGTATACTAAATCAGTCCCGCTAATACGGTCACCTGGTTATTCAGGTCACGTTTGTCCAGTCCCGGTGGTGACCTTGACAGTGAGAGTCAACTGTATACATATACTGCAGGGGCGGACGTTGGCTTTGCGGGCCTTGTTAGACCAAATACCGTCGTTCATTCGTTCGGGGTAACTCTTCCACTCAGGCGTAGAATTAGTCGGGACTAAAATCTAGTCCGTGCTCCCAGCGTGAACCAAAATAGTACGGTTCAGTTGATCCGCACTGAGGCTGCGTAAATACAAGGTATGTCTCAGGTTACAAGGTCGACGCGACTACGCGTAACAGGTCTGCTCTGCATTAAGGAGGAACCGAAATGCAGTTTTTCATCTGCGAAAACGAAGACAATAAACACTGCAGTGGTTTGCTTTTGGAATCTCTCAGATGGAATGACCCCCCCTGGTCGCGTTGTTGTCTCTCCGTTTTAGCGTCGTAGGTCAAAATGTAGACCGACACACGGGTCTTTGTCTGTTGGTTCGTTTAATGCCTTTAGCGGCTGTGAGCGTATCTGGGTGGGATAGCTGATAAGTCGGCGCTTGGGGTCGGTAAGGGCCAAACCCATCACAGTTGCGTTTTTCCTGTAAAATGACAACACACCATTGCCCTATATCGGTAGCTTAATGTAGTTATTCATACACACCACAAAATTGCAATTTCTAGCAACTCAATGAATGTGTGAAGATTATAGAGTTTCGTCGATTTTCTAACGACACGATCTTCAACAAATTCGACATACACTGCTGCCGCCTTGCGTCTGGTTCAGACAGCATATGTGTCGAGTTTTATTTCGTGCCGATGCATGGTTTACATACATGCGTCGTTTTTCTCCAGAATTGCCGCGATCGCTGTGGCGGTTGCTTAGCAACCCGATCTATCTAATCACAAGTCTCGGGATATGTTGCGAGATCTCGATCGTCAGTGGATTTATCCTCTTCCTGCCAAAGTACCTCGAGACGCAGTTTGGCCTGTCCAAGTCGTTCGCCAACCTGCTTACCGGTAAGGGATCTCATTTATTGCGTATTTGCTGTCGACAACTCAACCCGAGTGTCAGGTTTGTTTGTTTCGCATGAATGACGCGGTTAACCCGTGACACCAGTGCGCAGGACGTCATAAACTACCCCGGTGTTGTTGTATTCACTTGTGCTGTTTTTGAGTATATTGTGTTATTTATATTCTACTCCGTTCATTAAACTACATTGAACCTGTTTTTATTCCTCAATATTTCTATACGTTTAATGTCAACGTTGCGGCAAGCACATTAGATTGATTAATTTCGTTGGCGCGGTAAATGTCTCCATTACTATTAAACAATTAGATAATGGTGTTATGAAATAAGCGGTACATCTTTTCATGTACGCACACAATGACGTGCACACAGGCTCGCACGAGCACCCACGCATGCTGACACAACACACAAACACACGCGCGTTCCTTCCCTCCCTCCTTCCCTCCCTCCCTCCCTCCCTCCCTCCCTCCCTCCCTCCCTCCCTCCCTCCCTCCCTCCCTCCCTCCCTCCCTCCCTCCCTCCCTCCCTCCCTCCCTCCCTCCCTCCCTCCCTCCCACCCCCCTCCCTCCCTCCCTCCCTCCCTCCCTCACTCACTCACTCACTCACGCTCGCTCGCACGCACGCACGCACGCAAGCAAGCACCCAAGCTACCTTTTGATTAGTGTGCTATTAAGACACATAATTGTGACGCCGTTCCCTTCACTTGCAGGCGGGATTGGGATCCCAGGAGCTGTTGTCGGCATTCTCGTCGGGGGATATCTACTGAAGCGCTTCCAACTCGGCGCTAAAGGTAGGCTTAGTCGAGGGCATTTTCGGTGTCCAGTCACGTTTCGGTGTCCAGTACATTGTATGTTTACAATGAATACCAATTAGGCTGAGAAAACCCCCACAAACTAAAACACTAACAAAATATCGTTAAATGAGACTATCATATGTGAGACAACGATCATTATACCTATATAAGTATCCACAGTATTAATACAATACATAAATACCAAACAACAAAGCGTTTAAAGAAACTTGAAATAAATATTACGCACGCAGTACAACGAACCGTTTGTGTACGTGCTGTTAATGACTGGGTATGTGTGTGCAGGCGCCATTCAGTTGACCCTCATCCTCAACCTCTCCGCCAGCACTGGCTTCGGGCTGCTTCTCTTCCTCGGCTGTGATAACGTTAAGATGGCAGGGGCGACGACGCCTTATTTCAACAGGTGATGCTCACACGCACGCACGCACGCACGCACGCACGCATGCATGCACTGACACACACACACGTAGACTCATACACACACGTACACACGTACGCACGTACGAACGTACGTACATACATATATACATACATACATACATACATACATACATACGTACATACGCACGCACTCCTTCCCAAACATGCACACACACACACACACACACACACACACACACACACACACACACACACACACACACACACACACACACACACACACACACACACACACACACACACACACACACACACACACACACACACACACACATACACGCACACACACAACCCTTTGGTTTCTAAGGATTTAGCGGCGAAGGAAATTACCTTATTATTATTATTATAATTATCTTTACATCCTGTTCGCCCACCCACAGCTCGTTCCAGCCGCTGTCCCGTCCAGACCTGGTCGCCTTCTGCAATGTCCGCTGCGGCTGCTCGACCAACGAGATGGAGCTGATCTGTGGCGTCAACGGCCTGACCTACTTCTCTCCCTGTCACGCCGGCTGTCTCTCCCTCCACGCTGTCGATGGCTCGCGCAGGCAGGTACGTGTCAACGTCGGGGTCAGAATCACCGGTAAGTATGACTGTTAATGTCAGAGATACAGGTCAGAGTCATCGTAAGTGTCATAGGCACAGGTCAGTGTAATTATATGTGCCATAGTCACGGGTCAGTGTCATTGTCACGGGTCAGTTTCATTGTCAATGTCATAGTCACGTGACAGTCAATGTCAGAGTCACGGGTCAATGTCATCATCGGTGCTATCGTGACAGGTCAGTAAATAATCATCAGTGTCCAAACCAATGCTAAAGTAACAGGTTAGTGACATCAACGATGTCACAACGACATGTCAGTGTCATCGTCGATCTCATAATCGTAGTCACAGGTCAGTGCAGTCATTAATGTCACAGGACAGTGTCGTCACCAGTGTCACAATCACAGGTCAGTGTTGTATGTGCAAGGCGTTATTATTAATGGCAAGGACAAATATATATATATATATATATGTGTGTGTGTGTGTGCGTGCGTGCGTGTGTGTGTGTGTGCGTGCGTGCTTACGTGCGTGTGTGTGCGTGCGTGCATGTGTGTGCGTGCGATCGTTAATCGTGGCAGCAAGGTATTGCTGTTGTTGCCGTTACGGCAGCTGCTTTCCATTGCTACCACGACTGTAGCAGTGCCCGTCGTCGTCGTTTGTAACACGTGTCCTGTTCTGCCGTAGAACTACACGAACTGCGCGTGTATCCGGGCCTACCTCGGCGCGCAGACGGAATTCTCGGCGCAGGCGCCCATGGCGGTGAGCGGCAGGTGCAAGAGCACGTGCGACTCGCTGCTGCCCTTCATGCTCCTCCTCTTTCTCATGACGTTCCTCGTCGCAGGCACGCAGATGCCGCTACTCATGACGACACTCAGGTGGGTGGGCACGCACGCACGCACGCACGCACGCACGCATGCACGCATGCACGCACGCACACAAACTCATACACACACTCATACATATACGCACACACGCACGCGCGCACGTGCGCTCAGACATACACAAGCAAGCGCACACGCACGCGTTCACGCCTGCACGTTCGCACACATCCACGCATGGACTCGCTCACGATAATACGCACATAAGAACGAATGCACACGCGCAACCATTAGTGCACACATCCATAAAATACGAAAGAGAATACAATATCAAATTCACTGGAATATGAAAAAGTGGAGCAAATCAAAAGTAGATGGAAGAGGAATATTATCTGTACAATGTAAATGGGAGAGGAAGCGAAAATATATTCTCACTCTCTATTCACTGGGAAATAACAGTCAAGTTTATAGTATTTTAACATGGGAATAGTCTATATGTGAACACACGCCACTCCGATAAATGTATTGGTTATAACGTGAACGTAACCAACGTAGCTGCTTCAATGTAACAATCATCGTGTCTTGTAGATCCGTGCTGATGGAGGAGCGAGCGTTCGCCCTCGGGGTCCAGTTTGTCCTTTTCCGAGTGTTTGGTAAGTCATCAAAGCTCCAGCATAATGACAACGAGCAGATGTCCTGAACGGGAATGATTCCCTAGTATACAATATTTTTTTAAATTAACTGTTAATATAAATGTTTATATAATGTTTGTTTGAAAGCGATGTGCAAGCCATGATCACGATGGTGATGACCACCAAATTATATTATATTCGTGGGTGGATTTTACAAAGACTACCACAATAAAGTATGCTACAAAAGGTTGACGATATAATAGTGTTCCGTTCTAAAGTTAGACAACATCACTTAGTAGTGTAGGCCACTATGTCGAAAACTTTGCGTTCGTGCAAAATGTTTGTTAAAAGCAGACTTTCACGTGATTTTGCATCTTTGGATAGTAAAGGTCTAAACAAATTAGGGTGGCAATTTTTCTACGCAGGATAAGTTTACTAAATTCCCACCATGCAAATAGCGCTAGTTTTCCGTTTAATGTTATTGTAAATAATTAATTATGTGTATACTGGTTTCTGGAGCTCTTGCCATTAACAGTATCCATTTATATTAATACTCGTGTGTCTTAGATACACGTGAGCGGAGGTCCACCAATTTGAATTTCAAAATGGTGGTCACAAAAAGGCGAATTATGGGAATTACCTACTGGCGACTGTACTGTTATATTCTATCTATATTATTCTTTTACTAATCATACTTGGTGTGCTCTAGTTGTTTTATCATCGTTAAGTAAAGGAGTTTAAAAACAAATTTTTATTAATATTTCAGTACTTTCTATATGTTATACAGGTTGGACAGATTGTCGTTGTAGCAACATTAGTGTGTCTGTCCAACAACTAATATTGGGGGTTGGGCTCCCGTAGGCATGGAATGTTAATTTATGGTCACCTTAATAAATGTATTCTAATAAGCCTTAGCAATGAGAACATAGATGTTGCCATTTTTATGTTGACCTTAATGACTTTGAAGAAAGATCAAATGTATTTCAACGCAAAAAATCTTTCTGCTAGAGAGTGAAGGTGGTTGCTTGAAGCATTCAATCATTGTGACATACAAAGACATTATTCCTGGTCATTTTGAGATATTATTTGCCATCTTTATGTAGGTGCATGGTTTGATTTATAGCCAAACACTACACTACCCTGTAAAGTCACGAGTGCCTATTTTGTCAAACAAACATCCGTCAAGGTAACAGTGTAACCATTTAACCGCATAACATTGTTTTTTGCTACTATGTCACCAATCAGCAGTATATTTGGTCATCTGAAGCCATTTGGCACCTCTCATTGAGTATATAATTTCTGGCCAAAATCTTCCTCCACCCTGTTATGTCACGGGTGCCTTTTTGTCAAAGGTGTAATAGTTCTTGTTCAGAAATTAAAGCAACCGACGAAATAAAAGAATAGCTCTAAATGACCAAGAGTAATGTTCGTGGATGACACAATAACAAAAACTAATTTAACATGCACAAATGGTTAAAATTGTATCTTACTGAGTATTTACTTGACAAAATAGGCACTCGCGGTTGACTTTACAGTACGTGTGGGGTGTAGTTTTGGCCAGAAAGTCAAATCTTGAACCAAAAATTCTCAAAGAATATTTCTTTAAAGAAGCAGCTTAGAGTTGCATTTTGAGAAAACCTACCCTTCTAAACTGTTCTTAAAAAGGTATGACGTGCAACACGAACAATATTTATTTGATCATACTTACTACTGTATATGTCACTTTGGCATTTGATATGTTATTTGATAAATTGCGCTTTTGCAAAATTACCGGTTCCCAGATCCGGTTCGCTGAATAGTAAATGTATGGCACGCGGATATAATACTATGTCTTTTGCGCCGTTTTATCTAAACATTGTATAAAACAAATAATTAGTTGAAGCAAATTTGATATCGAGTTGAGGAAAGTGATGTGTAGAGCAGCATAGTGTATGGGGCATGTTGATTCACTGGACTTTTGTATTTAAAAGATGAACGACCAGAATACAATTTTAAAGCCAACTACTCCATGATAAGTGGTAATGTTCATGCTGGCGGCCATCTTGAATTTGCCTACCTATTTATGTTTTATTTCAAATTAACGGATACGCTGAGAATATCAAGAATCACTAGTAAGAGAAAAGTGTATACTGAACATATTAATGCAATGAACGGTAGGCAAATCTTTTTTAATACCGCCATTTTGAAAATTAAGATGGCGGCCCTCTACTACCTTTCACATGCAACTAAATATATCAACATTAATATAAAAGGGTAGTTTTATTGCTAAGGTTTCAAGATACCATTGTAAACATGAAAGGAATTATTAAAAATAATATTTTAATGAAAAATATCCGCGATTCGTATGGTTGGTGGCCATCTTGAATTTGGTAAACTTGTCCTGCTTAAAAAAATTGCCACCCTAATTTTTGTATACCTATATAATATAAAGATTCAATTACACAAGGACCTACACTATAATGCGTTTATGAATGACTAGTGCTCGTGAACACGTTGTTAAATAATTTAGTTAGTAGTAGCCTTCTTAACGCGAGGCAGTCGTTTTCTTTACCCGGAATTAGCCAGCGTAATAATTTTAACAGGAAGGCTGGTGTGTTGAACGTGGGGAAATTGGAACACGAAAGGGTATTGCGGTTAGCTCAGCCCGCCTCGGCAATATTACCAGTACAGTTTGTTTTACCATTTGAATATGCTGCGGGGTCGAAACTTTCAAATTACGAACCCTGTTACGGACTTGCACACATTTATTATAATCTTAGGAACATTATGTTCATCACTAAAATAAAAAAGTAGGAACAGAGTCCCTACCTTTAACCTAAGAGTGTACGTTGCGAATGACTGACCAAGAACGTTCTGACCAGACTGCTACGTGTTGACCGGACGTTCTTATCGTTGCCAGCCTACATACCCGCCCCCATCCTGTTTGGTACCATCATCGACACGACGTGTATCCTGTGGGAGAAGGTGTGTGGCAGACACGGCGCATGTCTGCTCTACGACGTCGTTCTCTTCCGGTACAAGTATGTCGGTAAGTTGATGGAGCCCAGTGGCGCAGTGAATAGAACTTCGGACTCTCAATCGAGAGAACCCGGATTTGAATCCTTTGCTGCCGTGTCGAACCTTAAGGCAAGTTCGTTCACTCCACGTTGCTCCAGTTCACTCAGCTGACCAATATGAATGAGTACCTGGCTATAGACAATGGTAGATGTTTGTGTACGAATAGTCTTCGTGCATTAATTGCAGCGTGGCTGTGTGTTTCCCAGAGAAGTCTAGATTGTGTTCGATTGATTAGGTCTGCCAGGGAATAAAGTGTAAAGCGCTTTTAACAGTCATAAGGTCTGGATACTGCGTTATATGAGAACGCACCTAAGTAGTTACTGCCTGCGTCGGTGGAACCGGCTATTTATTTATCTAGTGAGACACTCTTTCACTGCTTATCTTATACCAGAAGCATTACCGATCCCAACAATGACCCACTAAATGAGACTTCTTTTGTAGCCTTGCACGAACAATATAATGTGTACTAGTGTATATTTCCAGATATATAATCGTGGATCATGTCAGCACAATAAGACGCAGATAATAGTTCGTGTGCCGGTTTCGGTTGCTTCTTTCTGTTTCTGTCATCTACGATTGTTTTTTGTTGGGCGGCCGTAGCAAAGATAAAACACAGCACGACGAAGAACGACCATCAGAGTGTCTTCAAGCGCTCTAGTCTCGACGCCCTTCTCTATCCCGATCGCGCCACGCACTCGGTTCAATTGTAGGGAGACGAGATCGGAGCGCTTGCAGACACTCTCGATTATCGCTCACGTGAATGTCGCTCGCATTATGCGTCTCCTGTGAGGTGCAGTACACAGACGTCGTGTACGTTGCAGGTAACTGCGCCGGAATGAAGCTGGTGGGAGCACTCTTCTTCGGTGTCGTGTGGCTCTTTATAAAGAGGGACGAGTCGCGACGCACCAGGGCCAAGCACAAAGAGGTGCGTACATCAAACGTACAGGCAATTCTAGTCTAAACGGTTTATCACTTGTCTATCGTGACACGCACGCACGCGCCCATCAAACCATGCGCATACGCGCACATCTCACACATCAAATTGACACCATAGTGTGTGTGTGTGTGTGTGTGTGTGTGCGTGCGTGCGTACGTGTGTGTGTGGGTGCTTGCATGCGTGCTTGATTGCGTGTGTGAGTGCGTGCATGCAATCAAGCACGCATGCAAACACGCACGCACACACACACACACACACACACACACACACACACACACACACACACACACACACACACACACACACACACACACACACTATGGTGTCAGTTTGGTGTGTGAGATGTGCACACACACAATACGTTTGTTTACGGCGTGGTGTCTCAACTTACTAGTATAATTATTCATCACAAAACACTTGCTTTATCAATACTGTTTCGTTTTTTTGAGTCAGTGTTCTGGTTGAATTCAAGTACGCGTCGTCAGTTAGTCGGCATTGTTTAAACAAGTTGCACCAACTGTTTGGAATATGTTCCCTTACTAGTGTTAGATCAGTTGAAAATGTTACACAATTCTGCCGTCGTTTAAAAACTTATCTTTGTAGTCTTGCTTGTGCACCATAGCTCCCTGGCATATCCATCTATGTGTTGACAACTTGAATACTGCTCATCGATTTTGAGATCGATCAACCTTTTTGTCTCGATACTCCTCTGAGTTTGGTTTCCAAGGATGTAGACGCAATTATTATTATTATTATATATAATTGAATGCCGTGAGTTACGTATCGTTTCCACTTTCCGCTAATTCCTTTGCATATCCTACATTCCAGGAGCCCACAGCTGACCACACCGAAGCGGGCTGCTCCTGGACAGGTCTCGAGCCCGTCTATGACGACAACAGACCACACACGAGTGACGTCACTACACGTGACCGGAAACAAGACGACCGACCAGTTATTTACGAAAGCAGCTTATAACAAGACGACCGACCAGTTATTTACGAAAGCAGCTTATAGGCCGGTAGTGTGTACTGGTGTCGCAAAACAGTATCTTCTCTCCACAATTGGCTTACGACGGGTGTTCCGCAGAAGACGTCAGCAGTTCGTTGTTTGATCAACCGCCGTAGTCGACGATCATAACCGGTGACACTGCCATCGATTGCAAATGTCAGTCACGTCTCATTAGTGGATTGTTAGTTTAATTACGGGTGCCACTTAAACAAACTTAACGTTGATGATTTTAAGTACGAAGGTCATATGAAGGCTGGCGAACACTTGCATCGACCTTGGACAACGCAAAACAACCACCGCTCCACGTGCCAACTTGGTGTAGTCAGATATGCGTCGGAATAACGAGGTTTTTCCCAGAACTGTTCCAGGGAACGTGTTGAATGTATTTATAATTGTGTCTTTTACGAGACAGATGCCCTTAGGAAGAGAGAGAAGGAGAAGAGAGAGAGAGAGAGAGAGAGAGAGAGAGAGAGAGAGAGAGAGAGAGAGAGAGAGAGAGAGAGAGAGGGAGAGGAGAGCGAGAGAGAGAGAGAGAGGGAGAGGGAGACGGAGAGAGAGAGAGAGAGAGAGAGAGAGAGAGAGAGAGAGAGAGAGAGAGAGAGAGAGAGGGAGAGGGAGAGGGAGAGGGAGGGGGGGGGGGAGGGAGAAAGAGAGAGGAGGGGGAGGGGGAGGAGAGGGAGGGGGAGGAGGGAGGGGGAGGGCGAAGGAGAGGGAGAGGAAAAGAGAAAGAGAGAGAGAGAGAGAGAGAGAGAGAGGGAGAGAGGGGGGTAGAGAAGAGACCGAGAGCGAAAGCGAAAAGCGAGAGAAGAAGAAGGGCAAATTAATAGTCAGACAAGTGAGAGAGAGAGAGAGAGAGAGAGAGAGAGAGAGAGAGAGAGAGAGAGAGAGAGAGAGAGAGAGAGAGAGAGAGAGAGAGAGAGAGAGGGGGAGGGAGACGGAGAGGGGAAGAGAGAGAGAGAGAGAGAGAGAGAGAGAGAGAGAGAGAGAGAGAGAGAGAGAGAGAGAGAGAGAGAGATAGAGGGGGGGGGGAGAGAGAGAGAGAGAGAGAGAGAGAGAGAGAGAGAGAGAGAGAGAGAGAGAGAGAGAGAGAGAGAAGGGGAGGAGAAAGGGATGATAGCAATAATTGTTTAAAATGTTTGAGATTCACAACGTTAATGCGCAACATCCTTGCCTCTGGTTTTTGCATGATGCATGCATGCAAACACGGGCTCTGATATTTTATTCATGCAGAAACAGTTCTGATAGCTCTGTCACGCCTCACCTGTGCGCGTCAAGCCTCACTTGTTGCGTGTCACGCCTCACTTGTTGCGCGTCACGCCTCACCTGTTGCCGTCCGCCTTGTATTTCTCGTAGACCTTGTCCATTTTCATTACATATCTGCTTATTGGGTGTTTACATATATTATTGACAAACCACCATAAAGTAATTAAACTATACATGGAACTGTTGATTCGTAACACGTTATAATTCATAAATTTATTACATACAACCGTGACTCGGCAAGTGAGTCCGGAGGGGAAGGTGCCAGTAACTAAGTTATGTATGACGTGTGCCTCTGTCACGACCATTTGTTTTTGATAGTGTCTAAAACCCCAATGGCAGATCATTTGGCCAAACATCTGACAATTAGATCTCCAAATTATCATGTTATTCCCTGGGAAATGGAGCGTCTTGCTCCTTGTTGTTGTAACAGTCCACCGTTCACAAAAGAGACGCAACACATCGTCTCCACTATTGTTCTGGGTCAAAAACAAAACGCTTGGACTTATATCAACATTTGCGATTGTTTAGCTCGATAGTATTGGTCTTAACAAACTGCTTTTGATATTTACACACTTCGAAAATGTTTCAAAAATGAAACTTATGACGTAGGTCCGAATATTGTATCACACTTTCTGAATTGAGTCGGCTGTTTGCCGTCTTTGACTAACGGTTCACAATATATAAGACTTACTGTGTTTCCGATTGCACAAGGAACCATTTAACACAACGTCCAGTGCTAATTGGTTGTCGTGACTCCCAGCACCTGTACGTTCTTGTACATAGCACATCTAAAGTAGGTGTTACCACTAATATAGCAAGTTTCGGTTTTGTATTTGAGGGAAGCTAATCAAATCTCGTTACAGCTCCTCTCGCATGGCATTTTGTACAAAGAGCAGCCACGTGTATAATGGAGACGTGAGAGACGAGCATTATATTGCTACTGAGATTCGATTCCTGCGAAATCGAACGGGTAATTACTAATTAAAAACGACTGTTCGTTGTTATGTTTACTTGTTGTGTTTTGTAGAGTTCTATATGCCACTCGATAGCAATGCAATGCCAGGTACGGCGCACGGGCCAAGTGCTACTTATGTAGTAACGATAACTTAAAATGTTCAACAGTTCGTTCGATCATATAGCGTGACACTCTTAGCTTTTACTGCCGCCATATTGCGAGTTGCTCCTCCTGTCGAATGTGTGGAAACTGCCGCAGTAACAGACCAAGCTGACAATTTATAATTATGCACGTACGGATATTTGCCCTATTGGGTCTATCGAAACGAATAATCAAAATCATGCGTGTACCTCGACAATCGCGATTTGTTTTCGTGTTGTTCTTCCGAACCAAGCCGCTAGATGGCGCACGCGAGGCAACTGAAAACACTATGTTGAGTATTGTGTTTATATCAACGATATTTGAAATACAACTTATGAATGACGTATGATTGTGCGTCTTCGTCGTTTGTATTCATACTGTGTCATATACACAATGTATGCACTCTTAGGGGCCATACACTGTGTGAACTTCCTTCCAGTTCTGTAAGATCAAAGTTTCTCTATATCGTCTGGATGTAATTATAACTACGTTTTATAATTGCTATTTGGTGCATACCTGCCCCATTTTTAATATGCGAATACTAAAACAATGCAACACACATCGTGTATACCGAACACAAACAATTATAACAACGAATACTAAAACAATGCAACACACATCGTGTATACCGAACACAAACAATTATAACAACGAATACTAAAACAATGCAACACACATCGTGTATACCGAACACAAACAATTATAACAACGATAAATACCTTAATGTCTAAATGCTCCAGTTATTTTTAAATATTGGTTTATGCTTTATAGGATAAATGTAGTCATGCTGATTGTCCTGACATGCTTCTAGCAGTTGGTCCTTTGCCAGCAAAGGTTTTCTATTGACCTGTCGAGGGTACACAAATGCCAGTGTCATTTGATGCCATCTAGCGGTTAATTGGCTTATTTTAGAGCAGATGTACAGCAGCGCTACGGCGCGGTTTCTGCTAACTAGTCATATGGGCTACCGTTGTCGGTCCGATACTTATAATTACCGGGTTGTTATGTTGATATACTGGTATCCGTCTGTGTATTGGCGCAGACTATATACAAAGAAAACATAATTGTTATTTGCGTAACTGATTCCGTACATATTCACCAGGAGACGTCATCTCCTGATCGACCAAAGCCTTGATTATCAAAGCTCCGTTATGAGGCGCCACCTTATATTACTGGAGTTTGGACTTGACTACCACGGTTCACTGTTACGAAGCACACATGGCTTGTCCTGAATGGAACGAACCAATTAAATTGAATGTCATATAATTCATGAAGTTTCAGTAAAGTGTTACAAGCTTGTGCAATGCATTCGAACAAGTTTTAAACTTCGCTTGTATTGATATTCTCACAATAATAATAAAAAGGTATACATATTTCATGGTGTCCTTTTATTTCGTTTTGTTCGCTTGACTACCAAAACAGGTTCCGTTCATGCCAGCGTCTGCGACAGAATAGTATAGCATTTAGCTGTCGAAACACTTTTGGTTTTGCACACGCCTGTGCTATAAAATTAACTCAATTATGTTATCCATACACGTACGCACGTACGCATGCATGCACGCACGCGCGCACAGACGCACAAAACATAAAGACACACATATATACGCACGCACACACGCATGCACGTCCACTCACACGGACACACACACACACACACACACACACACACACACACACACACACACACACACACACACACACACACACACACACACACACACACACACACACACACACACACACACACACACACACACGTACACGCGCATACGTACGTATGGACGCAAGCAAGCACGCACGCGCACGTATTATGAACGTAGGCAGATCAATCATTCACACATATTGTTCTTGCTGAAACACCATTGCCCTTTGTTTTGCTACAAACTTCATTGGACAATACAACGAAATATTTGACAGAGTAACATTTGTTGCGGCCACGATGGTAAGCCTGATAATTTGATTGCTTGAACTGATTAGTCGAATAACGACTGATTCTCGAATCAAAGCGTCGAGTTATAATTTTAGCCATCATTACAGCCAGTAACACTTTCACAGTTGTTTCATGCAACAATTAGGAGCGATATTTGCGACATCCGTACTGACATGACGGCCAACGTGTTTATATATGTAGACCGATAGAGGCAACGGCTGCTAACAGGCTAGCTCGCAGCTCGACGCAACGATCTTGCACAGAAAATGTGTCGCTCGGCGTTTTACAATCACGTTACTTTTAATGCCACAAACCCGTCTTGACTGCACACGATCAACTTGGATTGCGGTTCAAACATTCTTTTTTTAATAACGCTTTCTCGACAATTTCCCAACGTAGGCCGACTTGTTGTAAGCTGATTTTGTTCGTTATTAAAAAGCTTCAACATTTCAGAAGAACTGATTAACTGGATAGAATCATTCGTCGCAGATATAAAACAAGTTTCAGTAAATGGAGATGAGTCTAGCTGGAAAGAAGTAATATCAGGGATATCCCAGTTTGAAAAATGTAGATCTATAAAGAGGACAACACTATTGTCGACAAAATATTAAAATATATTGCATCAGTGTAACAATTTTTTTGTTTTGTACTGCGAGTGCAATCATTAATTGTTCTGCCTATCATTTAGAGTAAAATATATATTGAATTTGTTTCTGTCGAACTCCTGTTTCGATAACAACTAAAATTTCCATTATATGATGGAAATAAATTTATAATATTACAAAACTTTAAAAGTAATGCATATTTAACGTTTAATGAAACGTTTAGATAACACAAACTTACCGAAGCCGAGAAATACTTAATAATGAAATACGTTTGTTTGCACCATAAATCCAGCTGCTATTTCCATAAGCAGTATAAATACATTATACATCACCTGACGTAATGTACAATATTAAAACAGCATAGGTGGTTATGTACTTTCTTATCTACATAAGCTTTACTTTTGGTATGAAAAATGTAGATCTATAAAGATCATAATAACATTATTGTTGACAAAATATTAAAATATATTGCATCAGTGTTTTATTTTTGTACTGGGAGTGCAATAATTATTTGTTTTGCCCATCATTTACATTAAAATATACTAAATTTGTTTCTGGCGAACTCCCGTTTCGATGACACATAAAATGGCCATTGTATGATGGAAATAAAGTTATAACATTACAAAGCTTTAAAGGTAACGCATATTTAAAAACACTGTTTTCAGTCATCATTGGTGTATTTAACTCAAGACGATTCCTAAAACATTTTGAAAGTTGTGGAACATTTATATTTTATGAATTTTCAAAATTATTGTAAAAGCAACTTTGTCGACACCTTTTATACACTACTCCCAGTATAGTTAACTTAACACAAACTTATTTCAACAAATTTTGAAGAATATGCTATAGAACACAATCCAAACATGATGAGCATAAGAAAGCATACATTTTATTATGTACTCCTATTTTGCAACATAATGACGGGATGATGTGCATTTGGATGCACAAATCTATCGATTGCACAAATCCATTTGACACATGTAGTGATGTACATATTCCCAGCAGAAACCACGGAGAACTATTGTGGCAGAACAAAGTCAGACATCTTCTTCACTACTGTGTCAGTTAACATATTGTCCGTCCTATTAATAGCACTGCTACTCATTTTTATACACAAACCATTGTTTTTGTTGGAATATAAAAACTATGGAACTATTATGTTCCTTTTTCAATAGGTAAATCTGGCTATACATTTTTTCGTGAAGTACTAATGAAACGTTTAGATAACAGAAACTTATTTAAACCTAGAAACATTCAATAATGAAACCATTTTGTTTGTACCTTGAATCCACCTGCTATTTCCATAAGCAGTATAAATACATTATACATCACACGAAATTATGTACGATATTAAAATAGTATAGGTGGGTATGTACTTTCCTATTTACACAAGGTTTCATTTTAGTTTGAAAAATGTAGATCTATAAAGAGGACAACACTATTGTCGACAAAATATTAAAATATATTGCATCAGTGTAACAATTTGTTTACACAAAGCTTTCAGATGCACAGATCCATTTGAAACTCGAAGTGAGGTACAACTTCCCAGTAGATGTCGCACAGAACACACTGGGGCAGAACAAAGTCAAGCATCATCTTAGGTCAGGTGACCCATTGTCCAATAATGGCACTGGTAAGTAGAGCTCTTCAATTTCCTCTTTCCATCAGCTGAGCTATTTACAATGTTCGTGCAAATAAACAAAGTTGAATTTAGGAAACTGAGCCTAAATATGAGTTAACTAATTCCACACTGTGCTTATTAATTCAGTTTAGATGTTAGATTATGGGACTTATCACCAAGTGTACAGCTGGCTAAATGGAAAAGAAATACAAGAGAACCTTGCTATGCTGATTCAGTCAGACTAAAATTCCAATCCATTACTTTGGCCAAATTTTATTTTGTTCTACATAATTACCTGTATGCATTGGTCATATACAGTGCACTCCAGATAACTCGAACTCACATAAGTAATTTTTCGGAGGTTCGACCTTATCCAGAGTGCTCTGTATGTTTTCCTTTATTCTTGCTCTAATAATTAATGTTGTATATAATTATACATTTGGGCCATTCTCGTGGAAAGTGTACAGTTACGGTAAAGTAACATGTCAAAAATAAATGTTTAATTTGCTTTTAGCGAGTACTATTAATATCAAATGAGCTATTCACATGAAGCAGCGCAACTTGATCTGATCTATTATTAGATTTAAAAAATATATTTATGGATAAAAACTTATGTATACTAGAGTGCATCTGCTGGTGTCCAAAATTCCGTGACAACACGGTATTGTGTACTTTTTAACAAACCTAAAACGTTTACATTGAATGATGACATCACAGCCAGGTTTACCAACAATCGCAGCTGTAGCATAAGAAACAGTCTGTGAAAGTACGGATCTCACATTTTCATGTTTCGGTTCAAATAAGTGGGGAAACGGGGACTTCAAAAACGGCAGACTGGATTTTGGAAAGGCAAGACCCGTAGACCCTCATACTTAGGCAAAAAATAACATCCACGACGAGGTTAATCCTCTTGCTATGGTTGCATATACTGATATCTTAGTGTGCATTTTCGTTCACTGGACAATGCAATTTAACTAAATAGCAAGGCGAGACCTTTGCCCAGGGCTAGGCTAGTTACTAGAGTAGAGGCTCGGCAACTCAGTGACAGTCCCAGCAGCGCGTCGGCGGTCGTTATAATTCTACTTAATCGAAACGTTACTCGGATGACGGCATTGGGAAGCAGCATAAATAAACGATGCATACGCTTTCTACACTTATAAAAATAGCTGTCAATATACACATCTTTACAAATTGCTTATTTACAATGCCATTGCTTGAATCAACTCACCTCGGAATTTGACAAGTTGGCCGTTTGTGTGACGTCAACGGTCTTTGTGTGGTTCACTGCGCATGCATGAATATTCATTACACTCGGGCTGCAGAATTAATCATCCACGTGGCAGCAAGCTCAAAACGATTCGCGTAAACACAATTATTTATCGGCTTTTTGCGCAGATAACACCAAAATTATGAATAAACATGCAAGACATAAGTAACAAGATTTAACAAGATTGCCATCCAAAAAAAATATTCTAGATGGCAGATGGACAAGGAAGCCTTTTGGGTTATCGAGAGTACAATACTTTTTATCTACGTGTATCCCGCCCTTTTAAGGTATGTGTCGATTTTAATTTAAAACACGCTACTAGCACCAACACAATCAGGAGATAATATGTTCCATTCATTTACAGTCCTTTGTGAGAATGAAAACTGTCTTATATCTAATCTACACTGCTCCTTTGCTAATGTGACTTCATGTCCTCTGGTCCTTCTATATTTCTTAACTGAGAAAACAATGTTTCTATCAATATTTTCATAACCATTCCATATTTTAAACACTTCTATCTGATCTCCTCTCAATCTCCTAGTCTCTAGTGTTGTTAAATAACATTCTTTTAGGCGTATTTCGTAGCTAAGATCCCTCAGTTTTGGTATCATTTTAGTTGCTCTCCTCTGTATTCTTTCTAGCATATCTATGTCCTTCCTGCGATATGGCACCCATGCCTGAATACAATATTCCAAATGAGGCCTAACTAACGGCCTCTTATACGTTATGTTTCGCCTAATTAATCCAATGATTTGATTTCCCTTTGAAGAAGCAAAACCGCACTGCTCTGAAACCTTCATATCAGCACTAGTGGTTAACCCTAAGTCCTTTTCTTTTACAGTAGTACTTAGTACATAACCTCCCTTTGTAGATTGTACATCTTCGTTCTCATGTCCTGTGTGGAGGCATTTACATTTCCCCCAAAAGTAGCAGAGAAAGTACTTACGGGAAATTATATACAGTTCGAATGTATATTAGCTTACAAAGAATCGTTTTGATGACCTCCCAGATCTAACATGTTAAAATACATTTCTATTTGCCGATGACGTAGAGATATTTAGAACAATAACACATATAGATGATCAGGATATACGTCAACATGATTTAAGCATAATAGAACAATGGAGCGACAAGTGGTTGTTAACATTCCATCCCGATAAATGTCTACACATGGAAATTGGAAAAACAATATCGGTGAAAGTAAATATTTCATGGCTACACATAATGTTAAACATGCTCTTGTTACCACAGATAAACAAAACGATTTAGGAGTAATTATTGATTCAAAACTTTCAATTGATGATCACATCAACCAAGTGGTTAATAAGGCAACCAGAATAACAACAAATATCAGAAGAACTTTTCAATTCTTAGATACAAACACTTTCTTGCCAGTATATAACATTATGGTTAGATCCCATCTAGATTACGCAGTAGCAGTATGGTATCCACATAAGACGAAGCATAAAATAGCCATAGATATACCTATATGATAACAAATCTGCACCAAACCTCCTTAAATGTGAGGATGTGGCATTACGATCCGGTAACAGAGGAAACTCCCTCAAACTATTCAACCAAAACTAAACTAAACATAACACAATGAATTCCCGCTAAGAGTAGCTGAACCGTGGAACAGTTCATCTGATTCTGATATTACAAGCATAAACGTAAATACCGTTTCACCAAGTAACTCGGGAGATTCGCTAGAAACCATTGGAGGCTTATTTCGTGAACCATCTATAATTAGGTAATGTAATAATTGTACATTATTTTTAGATTTGACGCAAATAAAAATAACAACAAGGCTTCGCAGTCAAATATAAACTTACACAATCTAAGACCTGAGGCAAAGTGACAATTGAATGATATAGTGTGCATTGGAAAATACTTGTCAACTGAGTATCTGTGATAAAATGGAAGTATAAAGACTTAAAACACGAATGACATCATATACTATAAATAGAAAGTATAACCCATTGACACAGTGACATGCAATCCATAAAAGGGCTTTAGTGCCAGGTTTAAGGTAATGATTGATATTTTTGTATTGATTATTTTTACATTTAAAAACATTAATGCAAGGTTTTGATAACAACGATATCAGTACATATAATAAATATCAATGTAAATTAAATTACATGTACGATACAACGACGTGTGTATCAACTATGAACATACATGTATGTATCATATATGCAAAACCTTCATTTGGACCCTTTCAAGCTTGTCAAAAAAACCTCCACCTAACGCCGGGATGAAATTAATATTGGGTGGGCTGAATCGGAGCTTCAGCACGACATCGCTGTGGTGGGTCATGACATCGAAGACGGGGGGAGGGGGTGTGTGTGCTTTTGAAGATTTTTGGCGCCGACGTTCAATTTTTTTCAAAGCTTTCAAAAACATCCTATTGGACACCCCAGAGACTCGCGAAAACTGGGTCACGAGGGCAAGTCACGGGGCACGTCAGGCTAGCGCGGTCTTAGCACGGCCAAATGATAAAGGTCTAGGAAGCATGTGCTCCCACTGCCCACTGCGTCCTCAAACACTTTGTCAACATACGTTATTTATACGGCTCTTAGTTGTTTAACTACGACGTAAGGTGAGTAGTGTGTCAGTCCATCTCAGTATCCACTGGATTATGAGATCAAAGGAACATCAAAGGGCTGGCTCATGGCATAATCCAAACGGAGGCCTAGTGGGGTGGTGGGGGTCTGTGGTAATCACTCCTAATTAACTTATGATTAATGACCTGTCATTTTAACTACAGTGCTGACCTCTTGTGGCGATTAAGACTACTCACCGCTGTCTACAGCCAGGTACTCTCTCCCGGGAAGCATTCAGCCATGATGCAACCACCACTGTCTATAGCCAGGTACTCAGTGGTCTGTGGTAACGACCCCTAGTAGTTGTGTAATGAGTCATGATTAATGACCTGTCATTTTAACTACAGTGTTGACTTCTTGTGGCGATAAAGACTACTCAACGCTGTCTACAGCCAGGTACTCTCTCCCGGGATGCATTCAGCCATGATGCAACTACCACTGTCTATAGCCAGGTACTCAGTGGTCTGTGGTAATGACCCCTAATAGTTGTGTAATGAGTCATGATTAATGACCTGTCATTTTAACTACAGTGTTGACTTCTTGTGGCGATAAAGACTAATCATCGCTGTCTACAGCCAGGTACTCTCTCCCGGGAAGCATTCAGCCATGATGCAACTACCACTGTCTATAGCCAGGTACTCAGTGGTCTGTGGTAATGACCCCTAATAGTTGTGTAATAAGTCATGATTAATTACCTGTCATTTTAACTACAGTGCTGACCTCTTGTGGCGATAAAGACTACTCACCGCTGTCTACAGCCAGGTACTCTCTCCCGGGAAACATTCAGCTATGATGCAACTACCACTGTCTATAGCCAGGTACTCAGTGGTATGTGGTAATGACCCCTAATAGTTGTGTAATGATTCATGATTAATGACCTGTCATTTTAACTACAGTGCTGACCTCTTGTGGCGATAAAGACTACTCATAGCTGTCTACAGCCAGGTACTCTCTCCCGGGAAGCATTCAGCCATGATGCAACTACCACTGTCTATAGCCAGGTACTCAATGGTCTGTGGTAATGACCCCTAATAGTTGTGTAATGAGTCATGATTAATTACCTGTCATTTTAACTACAGTGCTGACCTCTTGTGGCGATAAAGACTACTCATCGCTGTCTACAGCCAGGTACTCTCTCCCGGGAAACATTCAGCTATGATGTAACTACCACTGTCTATAGCCAGGTACTCAGTGGTCTGTGATAATGACCCCTAATAGTTGTGTAATGAGTCATGATTAATGACCTATAATTTTAACTACAGTGCTGACCTCTTGTGGCGATAAAGACTACTCACCGCTCTCTACAGCCAGGTACTCTCTCCCGGGAAACATTCAGCTATGATGCAACTACCACTGTCTATAGCCAGGTACTCAGTGGTCTGTGGTAATGACCCCTAATAGTTGTGTAATTAGTCATGATTAATGACCTGTCATTTTAACTACAGTGCTGACATCTTGTGGCGATAAAGACTACTCATAGCTGTCTACAGCCAGGTACTCTCTCCCGGGAAGCATTCAGCCATGATGCAACTACCACTGTCTATAGCCAGGTACTCAGTGGTCTGTGGTAATGACCCCTAATAGTTGTGTAATGAGTCATGATTAATGACCTGTCATTTTAACTACAGTGCTGACCTCTTGTGGCGATAAAGACTAATCATCGCTGTCTACAGCCAGGTACTCTCTCCCGGGAAGCATTCAGCCATGATGCAACTACCACTGTCTATAGCCAGGTACTCAATGGTCTGTGGTAATGATCCATAATAGTTGTGTAATAAGTCATGATTAATGACCTGTCATTTTAACTACAGTGCTGACCTCTTGTGGCGATAAAGACTACTCACCGCTGTCTACAGCCAGGTACTCTCTCCCGGGAAACATTCAGCTATGATGTAACTACCACTGTCTATAGCCAGGTACTCAGTGGTCTGTGGTAATGACCCCTAATAGTTGTGTAATGAGTCATGATTAATTACCTGTCATTTTAACTACAGTGCTGACCTCTTGTGGCGATAAAGACTACTCATCGCTGTCTACAGCCAGGTACTCTCTCCCGGGAAACATTCAGCTATGATGTAACTACCACTGTCTATAGCCAGGTACTCAGTGGTCTGTGGTAATGACCCCTAATAGTTGTGTAATGAGTCATGATTAATTACCTGTCATTTTAACTACAGTGCTGACCTCTTGTGGCGATAAAGACTACTCATCGCTGTCTACAGCCAGGTACTCTCTCCCGGGAAACATTCAGCTATGATGTAACTACCACTGTCTATAGCCAGGTACTCAGTGGTCTGTGATAATGACCCCTAATAGTTGTGTAATGAGTCATGATTAATGACCTATAATTTTAACTACAGTGCTGACCTCTTGTGGCGATAAAGACTACTCACCGCTCTCTACAGCCAGGTACTCTCTCCCGGGAAACATTCAGCTATGATGTAACTACCACTGTCTATAGCCAGGTACTCAGTGGTCTGTGGTAATGACCCCTAATAATTGTGTAATGAGTCATGATTAATGACCTGTAATTTTAACTACAGTGCTGACCTCTTGTGGCGATAAAGACTACTCACCGCTGTCTACAGACAGGTACTCTCTCTCGGGAAGCATTCAGCCATGATGCAACTACCACTGTCTGTAGCCAGTTGCTGAGTGGTCAATGGTCAGTGGTCAAAGGTTTAATTAGCATTAATTAGCCCTTAATGAGCTCTAATTAGGCCGCACTAATTAGCACTAATTAATCACTAATTAGCACTAATTAACCCCTAATCAACATTAACTAATAATTAATTAATACTAATTAACACATAATTAGCGTTAATTAACCACTAATTAGCACTAACTAATAATTAATTAACATTAATTAATAATTAATTAGCACTAATTAACCCCTAATTAGCACTAATTAACCCGGGGAAGGGTTCGTGTAAATAAACGTTATGCGTTGACTAGCCAAACACGGTAAAGCCCTATTCAACAGCGCCATCTAGCGGGGAAGGGTTCGTGTAAATAAACGTTATGCGTTGACTAGCCAAACACGGTAAAGCCCTATTCAACAGCGCCATCTAGCGGGGAAGGGTTCGTGTAAATAAACGTTATGCGTTGACTAGCCAAACACGGTAAAGCTTAGAGCATCATACAGAGGTGGCAGTGTAGTGGTTAGAGCAGTGGACTCTTGTTAAGATCAGTGGACTCTCATTCAAGAGATGGTAGTGTAGTGATTAGGGCAGCGGACACTCAGTCAAGAAGTGTTAGTGTAGTGGTTAGAGAGGTGCTAGTGTATTGGTTAGTGGACTCCTGGTTAGAGCAGTGGACTCTCAGTCAAGAGGTGGTAGTGTAGAGGTTAGGACAGTGGATTCTCATACTAGAAGTGGTAGTGTAGTGAGTAAAGCAGTCGCCTCTCATACAGAGGTGGTAGTGTATGGTTAGGACAGTGGATTCTCATACTAGAAGTGGTAGTGTAGTGGGTAAAGCAGTCGCCTCTCATACAGAGGTGGTAGTGTATGGTTAGGGCAGTGGATTCTAATACTAGAAGTGGTAGTGTAGTGGGTAAAGCAGTCGCCTCTCATACAGAGGTGGTAGTGTATGGTTAGGGCAGTGGATTCTCATACTAGAAGTGGTAGTGTAGTGGGTAAAGCAGTCGCCTCTCATACAGAGGTGGTAGTGTATGGTTAGGACAGTGGATTCTCATACTAGAAGTGGTAGTGTAGTGGGTAAAGCAGTCGCCTCTCATACAGAGGTGGTAGTGTATGGTTAGGGCAGTGGATTCTCATACTAGAAGTGGTAGTGTAGTGGGTAAAGCAGTCGCCTCTCATACAGAGGTGGTAGTGTATGGTTAGGGCAGTGGATTCTCATACTAGAAGTGGTAGTGTAGTGGGTAAAGCAGTCGACTCTCATACAGAGGTGGTAGTGTATGGTTAGGGCAGTGGATTCTCATACTAGAAGTGGTAGTGTAGTGGGTAAAGCAGTCGTCTCTCACACAGAGGTGGTAGTGTATGGTTAGGGCAGTGGATTCTCATATTAGAAGTGGTAGTGTAGTGGGTAAAGCAGTCGCCTCTCATACAGAGGTGGTAGTGTATGGTTAGGACAGTGGATTCTCATACTAGAAGTGGTAGTGTAGTGGGTAAAGCAGTCGCCTCTCATACAGAGGTGGTAGTGTATGGTTAGGGCAGTGGATTCTCATACTAGAAGTGGTAGTGTAGTGGGTAAAGCAGTCGCCTCTCATACAGAGGTGGTAGTGTATGGTTAGGACAGTGGATTCTCATACTAGAAGCGGTAGTGTAGTGGGTAAAGCAGTCGCCTCTCATACAGAGGTGGTAGTGTATGGTTAGGGCAGTGGATTCTCATACTAGAAGTGGTAGTGTAGTGGGTAAAACAGTCGCCTCTCATGCAGAGGTGGTAGTGTATGGTTAGGACAGTGGATTCTCATACTAGAAGTGGTAGTGTAGTGGGTAAAGCAGTCGCCTCTCATACAGAGGTGGTAGTGTATGGTTAGGACAGTGGATTCTCATACTAGAAGTGGTAGTGTAGTGGGTAAAGCAGTCGCCTCTCATACAGAGGTGGTAGTGTATGGTTAGGACAGTGGATTCTCATACTAGAAGCGGTAGTGTAGTGGGTAAAGCAGTCGCCTCTCATACAGAGGTGGTAGTGTATGGTTAGGGCAGTGGATTCTCATACTAGAAGTGGTAGTGTAGTGGGTAAAGCAGTCGCCTCTCATGCAGAGGTGGTAGTGTATGGTTAGGGCAGTGGATTCTCATACTAGAAGTGGTAGTGTAGTGGGTAAAGCAGTCGCCTCTCATACAGAGGTGGTAGTGTATGGTTAGGACAGTGGATTCTCATACTAGAAGCGGTAGTGTAGTGGGTAAAGCAGTCGCCTCTCATACAGAGGTGGTAGTGTATGGTTAGGACAGTGGATTCTCATACTAGAAGTGGTAGTGTAGTGGGTAAAGCAGTCGCCTCTCATACAGAGGTGGTAGTGTATGGTTAGGGCAGTGGATTCTAATACTAGAAGTGGTAGTGTAGTGGGTAAAGCAGTCGCCTCTCATACAGAGGTGGTAGTGTATGGTTAGGACAGTGGATTCTCATACTAGAAGTGGTAGTGTAGTGGGTAAAGCAGTCGCCTCTCATACAGAGGTGGTAGTGTATGGTTAGGGCAGTGGATTCTCATACTAGAAGTGGTAGTGTAGTGGGTAAAGCAGTCGCCTCTCATACAGAGGTGGTAGTGTATGGTTAGGACAGTGGATTCTCATACTAGAAGTGGTAGTGTAGTGGGTAAAGCAGTCGCCTCTCATACAGAGGTGGTAGTGTATGGTTAGGGCAGTGGATTCTCCTACCAGGGGTGCTTGTGTGGAGCAATAATATGAATCAGGCTATCTACCCTGTATGTATTTGGACACCTAAAAACATTAAACGGCCTGCATATATGTGTCTAACAATAGCCGTCCTACATACTTGCCTCGTCTCACACCCCATTACAACCCCCCCCCCCCCACTAGCACAATACCTCATACATTATACCCAGGTGTACTAACTTGCAAGATATACTGCCCACTAACCTGCAAGGTGTACTGCCCACTAACCTGCAAGGTGTACTGCCCACTAACCTGCAAGGTGTACTGCCCACTAACCTGCAAGGTGTACTGCACACTAACCTGCAAGGTATACTGCACACTAACCTGCAGGGTGAGCTGCCCACTAACCTGCAAGGTATACTGCACACTAACCTGCAAGGTGTACTGCCCACTAACCTGCAAGGTGTACTGCCCACTAACCTGCAAGGTATACTGCACACTAACCTGCAAGGTGTACTGCCCACTAACCTGCAAGGTATAATGCCCACTAACCTTCAAGGTATACTGCCCACTAACCTGCAAGGTGTACTGCCCACTAACCTGCAAGGTATACTGCTCACTAACCTTCAAGGTATACTGCCCGCTAACCTGCAAGGTATACTGCCCGCTAACCTGCAAGGTGTACTGCCCACTAGCCTGCAAGGTGTACTGCCCACTAACATGCAAGGTGTGCTGCCCACTAACCTGCAAGGTGTACTGCCCACTAGCCTGCAAGGTGTACTGCCCACTAACCTGCAAGGTGTACTGCCCATTAAACTGCAAGGTATGCTGCACATTAACCTGAAAGGTGTACTGCCCACTAACCTGCAAGTTGTACTGCCCACTAACCTGCAAGGTGTACTGCCCACTAACCTGCGAGGTATACTGCCCACTAACCCTCAAGGTATACTGCCCACTAACCTGCAAGGTGTACTGCCCACTAACCTGCAAGGTATACTGCCCACTAACCTGCAAGGTGTATTGCCCACTAACCTGCAAGGTATACTGCCCACTAACCTGCAAGGTATACTGCCCACTAAGCTGCAAGGTGTACTGCCCACTAAGCTGCAAGGTGTACTGCCCACTAACCTGCAAGGTGTACTGCCCACTAACCTGTAAGGTGTACTGCCCACTAACATGCAAGGTATACTGCCCGCTAACCTGCAAGGTATACGGCCCGCTAACCTGCAAGGTGTACTTAGATCAGCATTAGATACATTTCATTTTTTCGCGGGAGCCAAGCTGAGGACAAATTCAATATGGCCGCCGTCCAGAGATAGGCTGCGTAATAACTTGAGAACAAAAGATAGAAGAACCATAAATGAGACCACTTTTTGGCGTTTTCGAGCATGGGGAATCCATTTCTGGTGTTATTTGGCGGATTCCAGGTCGAGGTCATATGATAAAATCACATTCAAGGCTTTTTTTTGCTCAAAATAAACATTTTATGAGCATAGGATCAGTGTATACTGCATTATGTCACAAGAATGTTATCCAAATGTTATCACGATATCAATGTCAGTGTGTTGCAATAATAAATATAATATATGTTTTGACAATTGATGCTCCTGGTGGAAAATGTACCTTAGTCACTGTCGGTTTAAGACTTAGGCTCACGAGCTTGCATTGCTTATATTGGAAATGGTCAGCTGGAGAAGGATGATGTGGTTACATTTGCAGGTTTCAACTCGCAGCTCATGGATGATGCGTGTGTCAAACCTTGGGCAGAAATCGGTATCCTCCCCTTATTTCCTGATAAGGATGCTGCATGGAACAGTACACCAGGACTTACAGAGACGATGATCTCGCTGACCGAAGATCGGGAGTCCTTCACTCTGGAATCTGTTCAGATGCAACGAATCGAGCTATTCGTTGTGCACATGTATAACAAGATGTGTGGTTCTGCAATTGTCAACGATGCAATGGCTCCCTTTTTGGACCATTCTCTCCGACGCAAGTAAAGCTTGTGCCCTGCTCCTAAACTGCGGCTGCACGAAAGCGTGCAAGGGGAATTGCAAATGCTGCAAGGCAGGTCTTCGTTGCACAGCATTGTACAAGTCCGAGGGTGGCTGCCTAAACAATGATGACAACGATGTGAACAATTGAACTACTACTGACGGATGGATGGGTAGATAGATAGACGGATGATGGATGATGTTGTCTGATTATACGAGTAGAGTGAATAAGTAAAATAGCATAATACTTTTTAGGTACATTACTTTAATTTGAATTTTGTGTATCCAATTTACATGTAATTGCTATTTCTAGAATAATAGTATCGTTCATGCATTTTGGGGTGGATTACATTCCCAGTTTTGCATAATGAAAAGTTTCTATAATAAATGTTTATTGTTCTTGACCTTGACCTTGGTTATATGACCTCGCCATTCCACCTTCAATATTGGCTCCAACATTATAATCCATATATAAACCTTTGCTCATACAGTAAGATCAATTGAATCATCAACATATACATGAGGTTTTACGCCTTTATGGGCAAATTTAACATTGACCTTGATTGAAGAGACCAGTATCCAAAGCTCATTCCAGGTTCATCTATTGTCCACCTAACACATTTTTAGATGGAAATGATGCCAGAACGGTGAATATCTGATGCAATACGTTTTTGGCTCAAACTATCTTACTTTGAGCCCAAATGACCTTGAATCTGACCTTATTACGTGACATCGACGTAGAATCAGCAATCTAACACCGGAAATGGATTCTCCATGCTCGAAAAGCTCTAAAATGTGGTATAATTTATGGTTCTACTACTTTTTGTTCTCAAGTTATCGCACAGACTTACTCTGGTCGGCAGCCATCTTGGATTTGTCAAATATGGCCGCCACAGCAGGAACCCAGCTTGGCTTCCACGAAAAAAGAGATGTCATGGCCATATGTAGTGCTGGTCCAAAAAACAATGTGCTTATAGAACGATGTTAACAATTTTATTATTAATCCCCCTGACTAAAAGTAAATTGTAAGTTCTTATATAGTGTGGTATCCAATCTGTAGGACTGCTCAAAGCGGTTTACGCTTTACACCCTGGCAGACCTGTTCAATTGAACACCTTCTCGACTTATCTGGGAAGCATTCAGTCACGCTGCAATTAATGTGCGACGATTATTCGTACACACTTATCCATCGCTGTATATAACATGGTACTCTTTCAAACGGCTTAGTTAACTGGAGTAACGTAGCGTGAACGATCTTGCCCAAGGTTCGATACCGCGGCACAGGATTCAAACCCGGGTTCTCTCGATTGAAAGTCCGATGCTCTAGCGACTGCGCCACGTCTCAAATGAGCTCCCCACTTTACAATTAACTAATTTGTGCACTGCGACTACGTCTTGTCATGTCCTTATAATATCGGTCTTGTGCCAGCTCAGGGGCGATGTATAAGACTGGTCTTTCTATTAGGTTATTTTCCACGCGTTTGTGTTGGTTTTATTTCTAATACTTAGCGTGCAGTTATTTGATGTGTATAGAGTCTCGACAGTTACAACATCCGCGGGCCCGTGAGAGCGGAGCGACGGACACCGAGGACCGTGTCTCTGACGGCAGACGGAAGTAGTTACTTCACATATAGTGTTCTGAAGGTATGTGCGAGCGTGGGTGCGTGGGTGCTTGCGTGGGTTGCAATGTATTATTGATTGTTAATGTGTCATCACACAGAGCCGGTTGGAACCTGTAAAAAGTATACTTGGTGCGGTCGGGAAGTGTTTAGTACATGTGAGAGATTTAAATAGCAACTGATCGAATTTTCAGAACGAACTAAAATACGTTAATCCCACCCACAAAGCCTACAAAGCTGGTCTGAAAAGAAATATTCATTCAACATCTCAAAATACCGGGACTGCTGCGATATAGTAACAGATCGTAAGATATTAATGTCAGGATTTTACATCAAAAGTAGACCGGGTAATGGTGGCGTCATCCAACGGGTGAATATATGCAGACGACAAAAACATTTCGCACCTATTATATATTAAATCGGCTTAATTTCAGGGGGACGAAATGTTAGACGGACATTCTCAGTGGACTACGTGACAGGACTGCAAGAGTTGACGATAGCGGCGTGTTCAAAGAATTACATTATGTAGATGTTTACTTTCTTGTTTGTTGTCAATCCTTATTAAACCGAAACAGATTAACGCGATTTCAACCGTAACTGAAATCGACAACGGTATTGTATTGATTTATAATATCATAAGACTATGTGTGTAATTGTAAACCAATGTAAATTGGTTGCAATTATGATCTGTTCGTAACTATTAAACAAGACTGAATGACGGAGGAGTTTCGTGAGTAGTGCGCGTGATGGGTGAATACTGCATTTCACGGTATTAATTATTGAGAACATGGTGTGATGTGGACCTGACATTATTCGGGAACACACAGGAAGCAACACGAATCCATTTTATAATATCACGTGTTGTCACGGTAGTTTCCCCTAGACTTGTACCGGACCTGTGATTTAAGAAACTCTTAACAAACAGCAGGTAGTCGCCGGAGACTGAATGAAGGAGATAGAGAGAGCAAGAGAAGGAAGACGGTGGAGAGGGAATGAAAGGAGAGAGAGACTGAGAGAGGGGGGAGGGTGGAGAAAGAGAGAAAGAGAGAGAGAGAGAGAGAGAGAGAGAGAGAGAGAGAGAGAGAGAGAGAGAGAGAGAGAGAGAGAGAGAGAGAGAGAGAGAGAGAGAGAGAGAGAGAGAGAGAGAGAGAGAGAGAGAGAGAGAGAGAGAGAGAGAGAGAGAGAGAGAGAGAGAGAGAGAGAGAGAGAGAGAGAGAGAGAGAGAGAGAGAGAGAGAGAGAGAGAGAGAGAGAGAGAGAGAGAGAGAGAGAGAGAGAGAGAGAGAGTAGGCGTTTCGTGGGTAGTGGCGTGATGGGGAGATAAGTGTACGGTGCGTCTCACGGTATTAATTATTGAAAACTGTCCGGATATCGAAATGCCATTGTTCGGGGACACAAATACACTGGACCGTCCCAAGGGAGTCCTGTTTGTCGCCGAAGACATCGCCGCCGCCGCCTCCGCCACATCCACCATCATCAAGCACAAGGACAGAGCACGCACGCGCAGAAATATATTATTTAGAAAACTACGGTGGCATCTTATAGAGATACTTGAAACCTTAACCAATCCGTTTTGAAGAATACATATCCTGTAAGCATTTTGTGAGCGACTGCAGCTCGCGACAATATAACACTGTACATGTTGGCTGGTCCTGATTGCATCAGAATGATTGAAGAGTTCGATAGTGTTCACAAACTTACAGCAGCGACAACTGGTCACCACAAAGAGTCGTGTAGCCTGCAGTCTAGGTTTCTGAATGACGTGCAGTCTTTCATGAAGGTGGTGACCGGAATGGGAAACCCGTTCTTAGTCACAGATCACGAGCTCATCGCTCTTGATATACGTGATGTGATGGAGCATGCAGTAGCTGTGTCCCTGTCCATAATCCATGAGGTTGGTCAGGTACTTCACAATACGTAAAGACACGGCTAGACAAGGTGACGGTTCCTCTGTCAGACACAATAAAGAGAAATAACGTGCTTACTTTCGCCAACCGTCCAGACCCCTAAAAGAAGGGAAGCAAAGTCGAGATACTGAAACAGAACACCGTGCTTGTCACCCAACTTTTCCTTTCTCTCCGATAACGTCTGGGCGCGGATATTGCCGAATTCTTCAAATTCGAGAACCAGCGAGAGCCTCCTTCTCTATCAGACTGAAGTTCGTTCAACGCTGGGAGCAAGTCGGACATCCTCGCATGCATCAACGCGCCAACTTGCCGCGCCAATCCAGCGACACAAGCGACACTTCAAGTGTTCGACATGGCTGCCGTCATCGACGTGCTGCATCCGACCAGAGCGGCAACATTCGCTGTGTAAGTACACCGACACGTTGTGCCTTTCCTGAAAGCTCACTTGACCGCCACGGTTGAACGCGTCGATGCAGTATGCGACACCTACCCTGAACATAGCCTGAAATCACTGACACAGCATGGCGTGGGACAAGTGCACGTACTCGAGTCGAACCAGATGGCGACGCCTGCACTCACATACCTAAAAGGGACTGGCAATCGTACTTGAAAAATGTGGAAAACAGAAAGAAGCTATTTTCCTTTATCAGTAAACAGCTGGTCAAGACTGACATGGATGGAAGATTCCTCCTCAGCACAGAGTCTAATGTGGTGCTATCCAACAAGCCGTTCCATGTGTCAATACTCCAGCCCTGCAACCACGCAGAGGCAGATACGCATATCATCCTGCATCTAGCTCATGCCTTATCTCAGGGTCATGAGAAAGCATTCCTGTTCACTGTCGACAGCGACATCGTTGTTCTTGCCATCGCTTTCTTTGAAGAACTTGACCTTTCAGAGCTTTGGGTTGGCTTTGGCAGCGGCAAGAAATAGCGAGATATCCCGGAGCACAACATCCACTCCCAGCTCGGTCCATCAAAGTCGTTGGCTCTACCCCTCTTTCACGCCATAATGAGCTGCGATACGACCTCTCAGTTTCTCGGTTGCTGCGGGAAGACGGCGTGGGCTGCACGGAACAGTACACCAGGACTTACAGAGAAGACTAAATGTAAATTGTTAGTTCTTATATAGTGTGGTATCCCATCTGTAATACTGCTCAAAGCGGTTTACGCTTTACACCCTGGCATACCTGTTCAATCGAACACCATCTCGACTTATCTGGGAAGCATTCAGTCACGCTGCAATTAATGTGCGACGATTATTCGACACACTTATCCATCGCTGTATATAACATGGTACTCCTTCAAACGGCTTAGTTAACTGGAGTAACGTAGCGTGAACGATCTTGCCCAAGGTTCGACACCGCGGCACAGGATTCAAACCCGGGTTCTCTCGATTGAAAGTCCGATGCTCTAGCGACTGCACCACGTCTCAAATGAGCTCCACACTTTACAATGAACTAATTTGTGCACTGCGATTATGTCTTGTCATATCCTCATAATAACGGTCTTGTGCCAGCTCAGGGGCGATGTATAAGACTGGTAATTCTATTAGGTTATTTTCCACGCGTTTGTGTTGGTTTTATTTCTAATACTTAGCGTGCAGTTATTTGATGTGTATAGAGTCTCGACAGTTACAACATCCGCGGGCCTGTGAGAGCGGAGCGACGGACACCGAGGACCGTGTCTCTGACGGCAGACGGAAGTAGTTACTTCACATATAGTGTTCTGAAGGTTTATGCGTGCGTGGGTGCGTGGGTGCGTGGGTGCTTGCGTGGGTTGCAATGTATGTTTGATTGTTAATGTGTCATCATACAGAACCGGTTGGAACCTGTAAAAGTATACTTGGTTAGTACATAAAAGAGATTTTAATAGCGGCTGATCGAATTTTCAGAACGATCTCAAATACGTTAATCCCACCCATAAAGCATACAAAGCTGGTCTGAAAAAATTCAACATCTCAAACTAACGGGACTGCTGCGATATAGTAACAGATCGTAAGATATTAATGTCAGGATTTTGCATCAAAAGTAGACCAGTTAATGGTGGCGTCATCCAACGCGTGAATATATGCAGACGATAAAAACATTTCGCACCTATTATATATTCAATCTGCATAATTTCAGTGGGACGAAATGTTAGACGGACATCTGCAGTGGACTACGTGGCAGGACTGCAAGAGTTGACGATAGCGGCGTGTTCAAAGAATTACATTAGCTAAATGTTTACTTTCTTGTTTGTTGTCAATCCTTATTAAACCGAAACAGATTAACGCGATTTCAACCGCAACTGAAATCGACAACGGTATTGTATTGATTTATAATATCATAAGAATATGTGTGTAAACCAATGTAAATTGGTTGCAATTATGATCTGTTCGTAACTATTAAACAATGTAGACTATCATGGTGTTTTTATTTGTGTTTCATGTGTAAAACAGATGAATTATTGTTGTTACAGCAATTTCCCCTAAACTCGTACCGATCTTGTGACTTAATAAACACGTGATTGAATGACGGAGAAGTTTCGTGAGAAGTGCGCGTGATGGGTGAATACTGCATTTCACGGTATTAATTATTGAGAACATGGTCTGATGTAGACCTGACATTATTCGGGAACACACAGGAAGCAACACGAATCCATTTTATAATATCACGTGTTGTCACAGTAGTTTCCCCTAGACTTGTACCGGGCCTGTGATTTAAGGTACACGTAACAAACAGAAGGTAGTCGCCGGAGACGGAATGAAGGAGATAGAGAGAGCAAGAGAAGGAAGACGGTGGAGTGGTGAATGAAAGGAGGGAGAGAGAGAGAGAGAGAGAGGAGAGAGAGAGTGAGAGAGTGAGAGAGAGAGAAGAGAGAGAGAGAGAGAGAGAGAGAGAGAGAGAGAGAGAGAGAGAAGAGAGAGAGAGAGGAGAGAGAAGAGAGAGAGAGAGAGAGATAGAGAGAGAGGAGAGAGAGGAGAAGAGAGAGAGAGATGGGGAGGAGAGAGACGAGAGAGAGAGAGGAGAAAGAGAGAGAAGGAGAGAGATAGAGAGAAGAGAGAGAGGAGGGAGAGGGGGGAGAGGGGGAAGAGGGGGAGAGGGGGAGAGGGAGAGGGGGAGAGGGGGAGAGGGGGTGAGAGGGGGGAAGGGGGAGAGGGGGAGAGGGGGGAGAGGGGAAAGAAAGACGTAGAGAGAGAGAGAGGGTGGGTGAGAGAGGGTGTGTGTGTGTGTGTGTGTGTGTGGTGTGGGTGTGTGTGTGTGAGGTGATGAGAGAGAGAGAGAGAGAGAGAAGAGGAGAGAGTGAGAGAGAGAGAGAGAGAGGAGAGAGAGAGAGAGAGAGAGAGAGAGAGAGACGAGAGAGAGAGAGAGAGAGAGTAGGAATTTCGTGGGTAGTGGCGTGATGGGAGATAAGTGAATGGTGCGTCTCACGGTATTAATTATTGAAAACTGTCTGGATATCGAAATGCCATTGTTCGGGGACAAGAATACACTGGACCGTCCCTAGGGAGTCCTGTTTGTCGCCGAAGACATCGCCGCCGCCGCCTCCGCCTCCGCCACATCCACCATCATCAAGCACAAGGACAGGGCACGCACGCGCAGAAATATATTATTTATAAACTACGGTGGCATCTTATAGAGATACTTGCAACCTTGACCGATCCGTTTTGAAGAATATAGAACCTGTAAGCATTTTGTGAGCGACTGCAGCTCGCGACGATATAATGCTGACTAAGACATCTTTGCATCTAATGGTAATGAATGTGTTGATATAAATAATAATTTTAAAGTAGCCATACTAATTACACTAATGATTGACCATATGTTACTCGTTCGACACAAACTGGACCGGAAATACACAAACTGGACCGGAAATATTACGCGCACATCACATTTTATTGACAAAACAAATATTCTGGCAACGTACTCTATCGTGACGCAAGAGATCGTGATACAATGTACACATTATATAAGTGTTGCCATTTCCATACCCAAAGAATACTTTTGAAAGAACCGACGATAAATGTGTCATAGCGTGCTATTAAATCCCAAACTAACGATTGGTAACAACAGTATAACTGTATTGTTAACAACACTATAACTGTATTCATAAGAACTGTATTTATGAAAATAGTATATAATTATATTTATAACAACAATATAACCGCATTCATAACAACGGCATGACTGTCTTTATACCAACAGGAATGCGTAATTAATCTGTGTAAATAACAACGCAGACTCTATATATTACCTACAACAAAGCGTCATCAGCAGGTACATCACCCTTGACCACTTCCATTCGATCTCCCTTCTCCATTAACTCCTCTCCTTGTCCTTCGTCCCGCTTCCCCTTCTCTAGACAGAAGAGGATGGCAAATGAAGGTATCGCGACGGCCTTGAAAACCGCCGTCAGCCCGTGGATGATGACGCGGTAGTGTGTGATGTTATACGACCAGCATGCACCGCGCCGTCCACCGCACATTTCCTGCCACACGTCACACACGGAGTCGATGGCCATCCCGAATATGATTGGCGCCGGGATGTACGCTGCAGGAAAGAAAACGTAGTCGCAGTCTTATGGTCAAATTTTTGTTTAAAATATACATTTACTTTATTGTACAGCGCATCGTTCTGCTAAACGGGATTTAGTAATTAATAAAACATAATTATTATTATTAGTTAATTATAACTGAAACGTTAAACAACAGAGCATCAGCATAATAACTGTACTGGCGCGAGTAATTTACAGATAGGACACAGTGTACCAAACGAGGCGATAATATTTATGGACGTTTACAATACCGATGAGCATTTTCGAAGCATTTCAAAATAGAAGTCATGTATATAGTATACAAGGAAGCGTTAAAGAAACATGAGCTCTAAATATCGATGCACTCACTGAGAACACCAAGAGCGATGTTGCTGATGCCAAGAGCCAAATCTTTCAAGTCTCCATCAACAACTCTGAAAATAAACACTTGAGTAGTCCTGCGTAACATGCACAATGAAGCGCGGTGCATAATAAAAAAAACGGTTTAACCACCAGGTTAAACATCAAGGTGTAACACATAGGTTAAACAACAATGTTTAACAACAAATTATATCAACAAGGATTAACAACGCTGTTAACATGGTCTACCAACAAGGTGTAACAATACAAATATGTACAAAATCGTTCATTGGCTACATTAAATCACTTCTGGAATTCAGCTTAATTCACGTCTATATTTCCAAATGAAAAACGCAAACAAAGAGCACAAAACTACACAATAATATAAAATAACGGAGAAGAATCGACTGTATTAGTTCTGTTTTAGCTGTATTTAATACAATGTTACGTTAGTAGGTCACAAAAAGTGCATAAAATATTATTGTACATGAGCTGACGAATAGTGTAGATGTAGATAGACAGGACCAAATTTCCGAAAAAGTGAACCATTAAGCATTTCTTAGCAGAATACGCCAACAAACGTTTTGGGGGTAACTTGGGTGTGCTGAATCAAAAACATCCATGTTGGCAATCTGGGGAGGGGTCATTGACCCCCTAAGTTTGAAAAAAGCACAACACGACATGTGATTAACCCCGAATATAAACCCTCCTAGTTACTATGATATGAATCACGTAACAGAACTACCGCAAGTTGGCAATATGTGGGAGGGGTCCATGACCCCTCAATTACATAAAAACAAAACTATGTCAGTTTTATACCCGAAAACAAAAATAGATGAACGCCGTTCTAAATAACGTAATCTTGATCATGTAAGGGCCTAACCTAACTGTATTAATACATTCCCCTTAATGGAGGGAGATAGATAAATATCAAGAACATTATAATTATTTATTAAGACCAACTACAAACATAAGAGTACAGTTATAATTAATACTTGACAAATGCGAATAAACGTAAAACGATCTGTGGAGACCTGCACTCAAACTGAAAGACCAATGACGTTCATACCAACAGTACAGATTTACACAACAACACTCACATATCACAACATCGAAACACAATACAGTAGTATTATAGCATATTAGTAAAATGCCAATATCAAAGATATGTAACATTCACTAGTTATTACTAAGACATTGCCTAAACATACTAGTTTACATTGTACAATGATAATATGATATGATTGTATTTGAAGTTATAATTAATACCAATATCGCCATAAGGCTTTTAGAGGTGTCTTTTAACGGCAAGATGTGTTTTGTTTTCTAGCAGTATAAACAATCCTTAATGACCAGTATAGCAATTTGTACATGATCATAGTTACCCACCAAATTAAACAATACTACAATGCGTGCACATATGGAAAGAGTACATAAAACCACATCTACCTTTCCGTTTATGCAAATTTGTGTGATATACGAATGTCTGATTGTATCGAATCGCATTAATTCAATTACGATATCCAGTTCTATGAACCTCAATCAACTGCTTCTACAACCGTCATCAATCTTTGTTTTTTTGGCAACCTGTGCACTTGCATAGACCGACACATGGCAGACTTGACTTTCGAAAGCTACCATTGTCACCGACACACCATTTGGAACAACTGCACGACATTGTCGCATTGCAAACAAGGATGCTAGAACGTCACGAAGTTGATAAATCCAGCGCAACTGTCTTTCTCACCTGAGAACCAGCGCCATCATGGCCGGTGGCGTTACAGTGGACAACAGCATGGCCAACACGAGCACAGCACAATAGGTAGGTAACATGTAGCAGCTGTAGGCACATGACCCCTGCTTGGCCCACCCTCCTTCCGGTACACATGCGCAGTCGGTAAAATTCTGCAATAGAGTTTATGTAGGGCAAGCAGGTAGACTAGACTAGACTAGACTAGACTACACTAGAATAGAATAGAATAAAATAGAATCGAATCGAATAGAATATAACTTTATTTTGGCCACAATATAAATTTCTTAACACAATGGATTACAATAAACACATGCTGCAACAGAGGATATCCTATAGAAACACATAGGGTAACATCACATTACAATCAGTTTCCTTGTTCAGTAAGATTACAGTATAACAATTAAATAGTATATTAATCTGTAACAAGCTGAATGGGACATACATGGATAGGTGTTTTATTTTTAACTAAAATAGGTTGTTAAAAACAAGCTTAATCATTTATAATTCCATGAAAACGTATGTTAGGTTTATGTTTAATTAATAAGTTAATATATTTCAAGAGTTCAAAGACACTTTGATAGTACTAGTTCTTTTAGTTTATTTTAAAACTGATTTATGGATACAAGTTGCTGCAGTACATGTAGGTAGTGCAACACAAAGTGGTCCTGCTTAATAGCCAGTAGCCCATGCCCGTTCGTGAAGTAACATACCAAGCACACGGGGGGGGGGGGGAGGGGGGCACTACTGAATGTTATCACGGCAAAATACAGACTACTATAGCGTGTTTACACACTTGGCTTTTCGTGGCCGAATTTCCCGCGAAAATTGCCCCGAGTAGTTGCCGATATATACCGAAATATACGCGATAGGTAACCGTGAATGCTGCGATAAAAACTTAGCCTTGTTCTAGGGAGAGTTCCTCGAAATGTTACCCTTGTCTAAGGAACTTCTGTATAAAGTTGGCCCTTGTTCTAGGGAGAACATGTGACAAACAGACCCTTGATCTAGGGAGCCTCGGTAAAAAACGACCCTTGAAGTCGGCACATCCACAGTACTGCTAGTATAGGCAGTGCCCCCCGGGCAAGAACACCAGTGTCACCATCACGTATGCTTCATCTTTCGCTGACTATTTGATTTCCGACGTCACCAATTACAGCTTGCTAAATAGTTAAGAGAATACAGCAATTGGGGCGCCCTCTAAAGAATGGCTGACAGGCAGCACCAAATACGTAGTAAGTGGCTATTATTTAAAAGCAAAGTAGACACCGCCAAATATGATATATGTCATCTGGTGGCTATTATTTAAAAGCAAAGTAGACACCGCCAAATTTGATATATGTCGTCTGGTGGCTATTATTTAAAAGCAAAGTAGACACCGCCAAATATGATATATGTCATCTGGTGGCTATTATTTAAAAGCAAAGTAGACAGCCAAATATGATATATGTCATCTGGTGGCTATTATTTAAAAGCAAAGTAGACACCGCCAAATTTGATATATGTCATCTGGTGGCTATTATTTAAAAGCAAAGTAGACACCGCCAAATATGATATATGTCATCTGGTGGCTATTATTTAAAAGCAAATATTAAATCGACCAATTACGACAACTTATGCTTATTTAGTTGGTTCAACTAATCGTAACGACAATTCGAATTTTATGAGATGAAAGCTTCTCTTTGTTAGGTGTCAGACAAAGTATTTATTTCCGGACAAGCTAATAAACTGTACGACACGTTTTAAGATAGTAGATCATTTATCGTTGTCTGTTCTCAGTTTAATCTGACCCCATGATCGTCATCTTGGAAAAGAGGAAGGAAACTGTTGACAATGTCGGCAATTTGAGAGAGTAACGCAATAAAACCCCGACCGGATGCTCATGCCTTGCGTCCTTACTGCAGTCACACAATTATGTTGTAAATAAACTGTTTTACATTTTAATAATCCTTCACAGCCCCGTTTTGAAGCATTTAACATATTGTTTTACCACTTAGGCCTAAGCAGTATGACAACAATTGGATGTCCGTAAAATAAGTAAATTACTATTGACTCCCATGTTAGCTGGGTGTATTTACTGCACTTAATGTCAATTTAAATGCGAATACATTTAATGTGTAATACTTAAAAGACGATTCGATCAGTTACGTTATATATAAACAGTTTTATATATCAATACCGTTTTGCACTGCAAATTTGATGTCTTTCACTTTTTTATAACAGCGATCCTTAAAATGTGTTAGGCGCGACCCACATTCCAGACGCGGGACAAACTTTGCGAACCACGTTTTCAATCAATTAACTTGCTTAATAGGATTTAACAAGATTTAATAAGATTGCCACCCAGGGAATTAATTCTAGATGTCAAGTGGACAAGGAAGCCTTTTGGCCTATCGAAAGTCCAACCCTTTTTATGTACGTGTGTCCCGCCCTTCTGAGGTATGTGTCAATTTTATTTTTAGACATATTCACGGTTATTAGCACCCACACAAACAGCAGATAATCTGTTCCATTCTTATAAAGTCATTTGTGAAAATGAGAACTTTCCTATATCTAATCTACACTGCTCCTTCACTAATGTAACTTAATGTCCTCAAGTCGTTCTATCTTTCTTAACTGAGAAAACAATATTTCTATCAGCATTTTCATAACCATTCAATATTTTAAACACTTCTATTTGATCTCCTCTCAACCTCCTGGTCTCTAGTGTTGTTAAGCCACATTCTTTTAGGCGTGTTTCGTAACTACGATCCCTCAGTTTTGATATCATTTTAGTCGCCTTCTTCTCTATTCTTTCTAGCACATATATGTCCTTCTTGTGATATGGCCTCCAGGCTTGTATACAATATTCTAAATGAAGCCTAACTGTTGTTTTGTACAGCGGTATTATTAATTCGTTTTCCATATACGCTATATTTGGCCTAATTAATCCACGGATTTGATTTCCATTTGAAGCTGCAATTCCACACTGCTCTGAAACCTTCATATTAGTACTAATGGTTAACCCTAAGTCTTTTTCTTTTACACCAGTACTTAGCAGCCCCATTGTAGATTGTACGTCTTCGTTCCCATGTACAGTGTGGAGGCATTTACATTTCCCAAAATGAAACAACATTTGCCATTTGTCAGACCATTTGATCAACCTCTCAAGATCATCTTGTAAATGATCACGTTTAATCCTTCTAAACACTTTTATATCATCCGTAAATGTCAACACCTTGTTTGTTATATCATCGTCCAAATCGTTGATAAATATTAAGAATAATATAGGCCCCACTGCTGAACCCTATGGTACCCCACTCATAACTGATTTCCAGTTTGAAGCCTCCCCATCAACTACTACACGTTGTCTTCTGTCAATCAGCCATTTTTCTATGCAGTTTATTATACCATTTCCTATGCCATGGGCCTTTAGTTTAAACAGAATCTTTGATGCGGCACTTTGTTGAAAGCTTTCTGAAAATCCAAGTAGATGATATCTACTGGTGATCCCTCGTCTACCCACTCTGGCTGCCACCATCTGCTTTGCAGATGTTTGTACCCGGTGGCACCCACATTTGTTTGCTTTTTAGGTTTACATTCAGGATTAGCATGGTTGAACTTAATCCAACCTATAGTAGAATGTCTAGTCGTTAAGATATAACTGTGGGACTAGTCACTAGGTTTTGTTTGTATTCTTTGATGACAGTAATTAAACAGCAGCCAAGGCCAGTATTTCCATCATTTCCGTGTTGTTTCAGTTTATCACGTACATTTGTGACTCAATTTTAAATGTAAATTCAGCGACATAAATCACGGTTTATGAGACTTTATAGACGGGTTTATGACGTTGTATGTATATTTTTTGTTGCTCCATATATTTACCCTCATATATTTCTTGTAGTGCTGACGCCTAGCGTATTTGTAGACAACTAAGGTGACCCCAGTGGATGATTGAGAACTAACATCGGTATCACGAAATCCCGCGTGACACAAATGATCCAATAGACGGCGATGTTTACCAAGCTAAGATTTCGGTTCTGCAAGTCATATGACGTTTTCAATTTTGCGAACAAAAAACCCTCCCTCCATCCCATTCTGTTGAGGTCATTGCGTTTTAATTGCACTGGTTTATTTAGGTGCCAAAAGGCAGTAGAAATAATTACTTATTTATAAGAATTCACATTGACGTATTCGTTACACATCATGCGTCTATAGTCATAAAACAAATATGTTTTACTTTTTATCACATGTTTTCTGACATATTTGACTAGTGCAGTTTATGTATTGTATGTGGCATATTAATATTGCTGTTTTTTTATTACAGTTTTTTTTGTTTGATCTGGGGCAGACTACAGTACCACTACTAGTAAATTTTATTACAGTTTACAGTAGCAGAATGTCTAGTTGTTGGCCGGTGGCACCCACATTTGGTTGCGTTTTAGGTTTTTATTCAGGATTAGCATGGTTGGACTTAATCCAACCTATAGTAGAATGTTTAGTCGTTAAGATGCAACTGTGGAACTAGTCACTAGGATTTGTTTGTATTCTTTGATGACAGTAATTAAACAAAAGCCAAGGCTAGTATGTCCATCATTTCCTTGTTGTTTCAGTTTATAATGTACATTTGTAACTCATTTGTAAGGACATAAAGTGATATCTTCCAAAAACAACATATTTGTTAAGCATGACCTCGTTTTTAGAAACCCGTGTTGAGATGGGTTTATCAGGTTGTGTTTAATAAGAAAATCCACCATGTGATCTTTAATTAGATTTTCTAATAATTTGCAAATCACCGATGTTAAACTCACTGGTCTGTAGTTCTTTGACTTGTTTCTCGAACCTTTTTTTAAATAAAGGTATAATGTTTGCTTCTTTCCATTTTAAAGTAAACAGTCCCTCTTCTAATGACAATTTGAAAACTGTTGTAAGCAGTATGCTAATTTGTTCTACAATTTCCAATAGTAGTTTCGGTGGAATCCGATCCACTCCAGGTGGTTTATTATCCTTCATTGCCCTTATTGTCTTATATACAATTTCCGGGGTAACAATTAACTGTCCTAAATAACCTGATTCCGCCCCCTTGAACTTAGCCTCTGGTACTAGCAGTGAACTGATATCTTCCCTGATAAACACCGAACTAAAATACTCAATCATGCCTTCTGCCATTAAGAATCCCTCTGATATTATATATCCATCACTATCTTCTAGAGGATCGATAACTTATCCTGAACTTTCTGTTTGCTCTGAACTTATGCATAAAAACTCTTGCTGTCATGTTTTATATTACAAGTAATTTTTGTATTGCTTCTCTTTCAATTTCTAATTTCAGTTGTAGCTTGGTTAAGTGCTTCTTTATAAATGTTGTAGTCTTCGCCATTTCCAGTACGTCTATATGACTTCCACATCATTTATGTGTACTTTATTTTTCTAATGGCTTCTTTTGATAAAAATTACTTTCTGGACCGTTTCCCTTGTTTTTTCAGGGAACAAATTTATTGACAACACACTAATTCTCACTCTTTAAGATATGCCAGCATACTGTTGCCATCTTATTCTTCAGTGTGTTATTTATTTGCTAAATATTTCATTATGTCCTTAAATCTTCCTTTGTGGAAATTTCTCCTGTACTGCTTTTTACTATTCCTTTCTGATTTTACTTTGATGGATAAAATGTATCTGGTTGTGATCTAATTCATTCTGTGAGGACAAAACTATGTCTAACACATTCTCACCCCTGGTTGGTTCTAGCACATGTTGAGAAAGGAAACCATCTTGTACTAAAACTAAAAACTTGTGGTCCTCAATCCCTGTACTCTGTAAGGATTTCCACTGTATATGACCATGGTTAAAATCCCCCATACTAATACAGTCCCATTTGCTCACTTCCCTGATAGCGTTTTGTCCTTTTTCATTCTCTTCTATGCTTATGTTTGGACTTCAATAAACTAACCAAGGCCCGTAGGCAGGAGGGTTCACAGGATTCACGCGAACCCCCCTTTTGTGACCCCCCTTTCTCCAAAATGTGTACCCCCTCAAAATTGCATATTTAAAATGTGAACTCGTAATTGTATTCCATGTTTCTCAAAAGCGTTAACCCCCCTCCTAAACGCTGCTGGGTAGTGTTCAAACATTACAAGAAATGCCAAGAAAGCCAGATTTGTACAATTGTTAAAGGGAGAACCTTTATCTATTAAGTGATCTATCGTGATTGTATGGGAGCCTGGCTGAGGGGTCTGTCATGTGTGAAAAGGACAGTCACTAGAAGAATGTGTGTAAACGGACCATTGCATCCAATTAGCCATGCAGAAGGATTGCACTCTGTCCCAGGATCTCCTGTTATGTAAACGCATGGGGTAACAAATACAGAAGAAGCCAGTTTTATACCAAACGTAAAATTATGAGTCCTAATTATAGTCACTCAGAGATGACAGATGCAGACAAAATACTGGTGAATGAACGGGGTGACGAAGATTTAACAATTATGAGCACCTAATTTAAGCTAAACTTTATTTATATTAATATGAATATATTCAAAACAATTGCCCACACTGCGAAGGGTTTCGAGTAAATAATTTAGTTATATTAACAATATACTATCACTGCGTGTTGGCTTTTATGAATACAATTGGGTGTAAATTAGGCTTAGTCAGGCAACAAAATGGGACCAATCTCCATAGTCCACATACGAGTCCCACTTTGTCTGAAAACGTCCCTCCCCCCAAAAAACGACCTCGTTATGGGCCTTCTGGGGATATTAAAGTGGTGTTTGTATGAAAACACACGGTCCGCCAATCTCACACCCCAATTGTGAAAAGCTGGCCACGGACCTGTAACCCAACCGTTAACATTGATTCAAGATTCAATATTCCATTTATTTGACCATGTCAACATATACATTATATGCATTAATGCGTTGGTATTAACGCGTTGAGTTTCCTATAACTATGTTACACCAAACAGCTTCTTCGCAATCTGCATCTCTTTCTAATTTTATTTCATAAGCTTGGATATATTCTTTAATATAAACGAACACCACCTTCCCTTCTTCTTATACTATCTTTCCTAAACATTACACAGCCTGTCAGTCCTAATTCGACATCTAATATATCGGCATCTGATATAAATTTTGACCAGTTATAAAAAAATACGCATGATATAAATAAATATGATATCACATGGCGTTTCAAATTCACCCAACATCTGGCACAAATGATTTGTATCGCGTGCAGCTGGTACAGGCAACCGGGACACTTATAGTCACCTGCGCGGTTTCTGCTTCATCTAGATTGTTGCCGCATTGTAATATTTCGTTGGACCTCACATTAGATACGTCCTTTGTCAGATACATTGGTCACTGCCTCGCTCGGAGCATTGGACTACAAACTTGCAACCAAGTTATTGATCTCAAATTAAAACGAGGCAAACAGGTTTTTTAGCCATATTTTGATAATAGAGAACGCAGATCACATGACTACACGGTGCCGGCGATGTAAATATCCGTAATAATTCAGTTTATTGGACGAAATTATAAACAACCGTTCACAGTAATCACCACAGGAAAGCTATCGAGCACCCCTGGTGTTTATACAGTCACTGCATTGCGTCTTGTCGGACAGTGATGATTTTGAACACGATGCAACAAAAACCGAGTGCTTCCGTTTGGCACGTGAAGTGATATCGTCTTACGAATATTGTAAGTATTTTACAAAAACAACCTACTTGGCGCTTTGCTTGCATGCCATTGATGAACTAAGTAGTTATAATTAATAACATCGATACGTTGCAGTTTGATTTCTAAAATTGTTGGTGAAAATTGCTTATTATGATTGCGTACAGCAGAAACCGAGTGGACCAGTATAATGAAAGTTCGGACAGCCACTAGAGAGTAGAGACTCTTGGCGACCCATTCAAAATTGCTTGGCGACCGAAATTGGGGTCGCGACCTAGAGGTTGAGAACCGCTGCCCTAGAATAATTATAATAGCACTTATATGACAATATATTATATTATGAAAGAGGCCTGGCTAGCTATCATGTTTATTATTCATGTATGGATACTAATACAAAAATAACATGTAGTAACATAAGCTGTCGTATTTTATTGTTTTACCTAAATAGGTTTGTCAATACGATAGACTTACTACAGCGGGTCCTGTGAGAGTGACGTCAGCACAGCCGGCGAAGCAGGGCGAAAAATAGGTCGATCCGTCAACTCCACAAATCGGAAACATCTCCGCAGTTGTACAACCAACACTGCAATGACTGTTGCAGTTTCTTTCTAACGTGAATCTGTGAACAATCGCACCATCAGACGTGTTACATTTTATTAATGAATCTACTCTAAGAAGTCCCCAGTCGACCTCTTAGGTTATATATTTTGTACATGCAGACATTTTGTAAAGATCTGTATAGGCTTTATCAATTAAAGTTTCAAGCAAACGTCAAAACGCTACAATTATGCTATATACATTTCACGCACATACACGCATACATTTAACGCATACGCAAGCATCAAGCACGCACGCAAGCAAGTGCGCGCGCACACACACGCACTCACACACACACGCTCAGTCACGTCCGTCGGTATATCGAGTCCTGTACCTACGCAAAAATAAGAAGACACATGTACATCTGCGAGCACACGATGAACGAACGAACGAACGAACGAACAAACATGTGCACACCTGCATGCAATTGTACATACACACGAACACATGACAACACAGTCAATGACTTGCAAACACCATACAGAACTACGATTATAATTTTATTTCTGTGACAGTACGCCGGCATACTGTGATCACACTCACGGTCCATTGTCCGTGTAGGTTCCGGCTAGTCGCTGGTCATCACAGCCAAGGACGGACAGAATAGCCACGGCGGCTGACGATGCAGCGGAAGCGACGACAAGGAAGACGCACATCCGGCGTGTAGAGGACAGTCGTGACGCGATAAGACCGCCCAAGATGGACCCCACGCAGGCCGTCACGCCGGACACGATCGCTGAAACAGGCACAGCCAAAGTTGAAGATGTCGCATTGTAACATTGGAATAACACTGTACTAAGCATGGATTACTACTACACATGTAGATCTGGTATGATCCATGTGTGTTTATAAACGACTACCCCATACATAAATACAGTTAAAGCAGGTGCCAAATTATTTGCGCATTGCTATTATGATAGTAGTGTTCGCATTTATAATTCACAAACGTCGTGTTAATGCTGGAAGACATGAATAATTGCAATTCGTGTACAATCCGCTTGGTGGCATTCCTAAACGAGGCGTTCACGAACACTGCTCAGTGATTGGCTGGTTCTCAAAAGGACACCGTATCAGGAAGTATGTTGTGTTGAACGTGGGAAGTGGGAAATCGTTGAACATCAAAGGATATCGCAATTAACTCAGCCCGACTTGGCTGTATTGTCAGTAAAGCTTGTTTTGAAAGTGGATTTTTTTTACTAGTTGAACATGCTCCGGGGTCGTATCTTCCAAATTGCGAACATTATTACGGACTTACCAAACACAATTTGGCCGGCAGTATACCTACAACATAGTTAGTATAGCCTTAATAACATTATATTAATTATTAAATGAAAAACTAGGAAAAGTTGTTTTTAAACTTTTAAAGTTTTGAAATGTGAAACCATAACTACAAGTGGCGGTCAAGTGAGAGACTGACCAGAGAATATGTTGGCGGCGTAAGCGGTCATGTTGAACTGTATCTCCATGTATTTTGACATGAAGGTGACGTAGCCGGCATACAGGTAGGCGTCGCAGCAAAAGCCGATGATCAAAGCCACCAAAGATGCGTTGACAAACAACTTCTTCAAACTCAGGAGCATGTCTGTTAAACACATGCGATCTTTAAACAAATATCGTTATGTCGAAGTTAAGCGAACACTTGTAAATACACAATTATAGGAAACAGTTTCCTTGAAACAACAGCTTGTGTCACAAAACAAGGTTATCTATTCGTTTTAATATACGTTCTGAATCTGAAGGTCCCACTGCAGAAGTTGTATGCGGGTGCATCACATAAGCCGTTCGCGGCTATTAACGTTACGTGTTATCCTCTCCTAGAGGTCAGACAAATGAATACCAAATATTGGTACTAGTTTCAATTAGTTTTGTAAATAAGTGCATGTTTTGTTTTCATGTGAACACATATAAAATGGATTTCTTTAAATCAGGACACAATTTGTAATTACAAAATATACAATATTGAGTCATAAGAAATATGAGAATTGTGCGTAACTTACATGTTTTATGCGTATTGTGTCATGTATACAATGAAAAAAAGTTATTATAATACCACTTAGCCGTGCCACTACCTCAACACATGCGGCAATACCGGCTAGAGCAACGTCGATAGGGCAACAACTAAATAAAATGCAACACCGAAAAGTAAAACGTCAGTTTTCTATAGCGCACTATCCAGTCCCCAGGCGCTTTACACTTTACTTCCTGGCAGACCTGTACAATCGAACACCATCTCGACTTCTCTGGAAAGCATTCAGCCACGCAATAATTACTGCACGAAGATTATTAAATATCCACCACTGTCTATAACCAGGTACTGAATTACACATGAGTGAACTGGCGCAACTTAGAGTGAACGAATTGCCTAAGGTTTGAAATGGCAGCACAGTCTTACCCCTCGGTGAAACCTTCTTCGCTTGTGACGCCTGCTTGGCTAGCACCGCCTTCTTGGGAGCGTCGGGAAGTTGGGGAGGGAAGAGGGACATCCCGACAACGAGAGGCAGCGTTATTGCCGCCAGGATGAGCATCCCGAGCCACCATGCCCCCAGCCATCTGGGGTCTCCCGGAACGATGTCGTCGCCTCGCGCTAAAACACAGGGATCACGTCAACGACACTTATGTTACTGCTAGTTATGTGTGTAATAGTGTCCCTTTATGAATATTAAACATGGTAGCTAACCAGGCCTCTTTCATATAGTAGGCTATCCTATACGTACTGTTATAATAATCCTAGGGTGTATATGAAGCATATATATCTAGATAATGGTATTCTGTTGTCGACTCTGATGGTATTCCTGCCGCGTGTACAATGTTGTATATGGCTTTATTTTGGCCTTCATAGCTACTCAGAGTTATTTGTTTGAGAGACGAAGGCTTTGCAGACATCCTTGCTGGGTAGGATTATTGTATCAGGAATATCGGAAGCGGCGCCATGTCACGCAGAGGCCAGACTAGAAAAACCAGTGAGCAAACGCTGAGAAGTTCTCACGTGTTACAAGCTTCAGGCCGTAGACCAAGACACCAGTGATGACCAACAGGAGGTCCACACAGTAACAACAACCACTACCCCATTCGTTTCCATGGTCCATTGGCTTCTGATATGACCTAAGTCCTAAGAGATTGTACTCTCTAAATATTTTTGTCTTGGGGGCTGAATGGAGGAGACCGAACAGTTGGCAGAACAAACAGTCGCTTCAAAGAGGTGCTCAAATGAGAAACTGCTGAAACACGGACCGTTGCTGTAGTTGGCAGGCCAAGCTGGCAGGTCTTGCTCAACACTGGCCATGACTCCGGCACGGGAAATCGTCTGACAAAAACAAGACCACGACACCACAGAAAGGACCAGTAGGTCCTTCTTCCAGTAAATGTCCACAATCATTTGATTCGAAATCCGGTTCCTCCGATGGTGTCACCCACGTAGACATACATAAAATATATCACGTCCAGTGTTCTGGTATTGAGTACTGCTCCATATGTGCTGCTGCTAATGATGATGACGATGATTATTGTTTTGAAGGTGATGACGATGGCTGTTGTTGTAGAACGAAGCCGGAAGAGAATAGCGGACTTCATGTGTACAACATATACGGCTACTGATCAGTGAGTGAATGAGTGAAAGAGTGAGTGAGTGAGTGAGTGAGTGAGTGAGTGAGTGAATTGGTGAATGAGTGAGTGAGTTAGTGAGCGAGCGAGCGAGTGAGCAAGTGGGTGAGTGAGTTGAGTGAGTGAGTGAGTGAGTGAGTGAGTGAGTGAGTGAGTGAGTGAGTGAGTGAGTGAGTGAGTGAGTGAGTGAGTGAGTGAGTGAGTGAGTGAGTGAGTGAGTGAGTGAGTGAGTGAGTGAGTGAGTGAGTGAGTGAGTGAGTGAGTGAGTGAGTGAGTGAGTGAGTGAGTGAGTGAGTGAGCGAGTGAGTAGGATGTGAGTGGCTGAGATAGGGAGTTAAGTTTTTGAATGCATACGTGAATGAATAAATGAATGAATATATGAATGAATTAAGTAGTAAGTAATCAGTTAATGAATGAATTAAGTAATTAATATTTGAATGAACGAACGAACGAACGAACGAACGAACGAGGAAATGGAAAGACTGACCTTAAGAGAATGTGAAAGAATTATAATATTCCCTCAAACGCTGCGGTATTACATCCCATTCCACGTAAACAGTTATACGTATATGTCAATATAGACGATTATTACTGTTCATGTTGTTCGGGTACGTGAACGTATAGAGCAAATACTGAAATCTAATTGTATCACTAGGTTGAATCAGCCCCCAAATTGGAGCTACCTGTAAATAACTGATAAGGCATGTATTTATACTCAACCTCTCAGCTCATATTTAACCTTCATATCGTGTATGCCCACTGAAGATAAACTCTACAATCGGTATTGCTTAAAAGCACACACATACACATATACAAATTGAAAAGTAACTATGCAGTGCACCAGGTCGACGTCTTAAGAACACTCAAGTTTACAGAACGTTGAGTTTGAAATACCTATAAGCACATTTGATGAGTTTTTTTAAAAAGACGTACGAGTCGTTTGTTAACAACTGCACTAATGCAACCAGGCGCTGTGCCAAAGTTCTGGCGATGTGTAGACAAAACAAGCCATGTACACATTTCTAAGTTCTGGCGGTGAACTAAAATGTGTTTATTGGACTTCTTCGGCTTAGTCTAAGGTAAATGTAATCTCTTTAGTAGCTGTGAATGTTCTAATTATCACACCAATTTCCAAATATAACGGACTTTAATTTTTAATAAGAGTCGAAAGTCGAACCCCTACCTGAGCAGCTAGCTAATAGTGTTTTGCTAGATGCCGACATGAGATTTGGAATTGAAGCGAAATCTGGCGTCCGCGTTCGGATCTGGCGTCGACAGACGAGCTTAATTGCAGTTGCTAAAGATCTAATAGTCTCTGTCGCAGTGAAATTGATTGCTGTCGACGCTGGAGTGGTTGGTCAATGTTTCTGTCATCAGTGACGTTCTCTGATCAATTGCTGGTGTCGTAACCGTCTTTTGGAGTCAGTAGTATTTCTGTAGTTCTGTTCAAATTGAGAATTAACAAAATAGTTATTTGAACTCACCCTTCAAATCAACGTCGATATTCGTACATATTCCGGCTAGGGAGAAACCAGCTATCATTCCCGCCTGCGCCATACACACCGTGACACCTGCAAGGTTTACATTCATCAGTGTAGCCATCAATTCTTCTTCAAATATTGGAATTTTTGGAGAGCCTCAAGAGGAGGCACTATTGGAGGTTTTGGGGAGTGTGTTGGTATTTTTGGCGAACTTCATGGGGCGTGCAGTTGGAGGTTTTAGTGAGCTTGCCGATCCTAAAGGGGGGTACGTAATTTGAAGTTTTTGGAGAGCCTCAAGTGTTGATTTTTGGCGAGCTTCAAGGAGTGGTTTGGAAAGCCTGGGGTGTTGGTATTTTTGGCGAATCTCGGAGAAGGGAATTTGGGTGTTTTTGGCCCTGTAAGGATCCGCCCCTGATTCATTGCAAATAACATTATATTATCACATAAATCATCCTGGATGTCCCAACAACATATAAAACATGATATTATTTATTAATATGCGATGCCACGACGACACAATATGCATTACTGGGGAATCTTGGAAATAAAAAGGACGTAACAATTGAAATTTGGCATTATTAAAGCATATACATTAATACAAAGTATTTTTAGTGACGGCAGACAAACGACAACGTGTTATATAATGAATCATTCACGAGTATGGTGCATGAATATAACGGTAGATATATTTACCGAAGTACATTGGCGCTCTCTCTTTCTCGACGTTGTCATATATATAGGTCACGCCGAGGGTGTTCATGGGAACGAGAGATACTCCAAGGATGACAGACGACAGGATGATAATGACGTAAGCACCGTTGTTGGCGT